>CAWUFW010000467.1:3685000-4327906 GCA_963921515.1 Calotriton arnoldi
CTCTGTCTCCGCCTCGGTCTCTGCCTCTGTCTCCGCCTCTGCCTCTATCTGCCTCTGCCTCTATCTGCCTCTGCCTCTATCTGCCTCTGCCTCTATCTGCCTCTGCCTCTATCTGCCTCTGCCTCTATCTGCCTCGGTCTGTCTCTGCCTGCGCCTGCCTCTGCCTGCGCTCTGCCTCTGCCTCGCGCCTGCCTCTGCCTGCGTCTGCCCCTGCCTGCGCTCTGCCTCCTGCCCGCGCCTCGCCTCCCTGCCCGCGTCTGCCTCCCGCCTGCGCCTCCGCCTCCTGCCTGCGCCTGCCTCCGCCTGCGTCTCCGCCCCTGCCTGCGCCTGCCTCTGCCTGCGTCTGCCTCTGCCTGCGTCTGCCTCTGCCTGCGCTCTGCCTCTGCCTGCGTCTGCCTCCTGCCTGCGTCTGCCTGCGTCTGCCTCTGTCTCTCTCTCTGTCTCTGTCTGTCTGTCTCTGTCTGCCTCTATCTGTCTCTCTGCCTCCATCTGTCTCTCTGCCTCTATCTGTCTCTCTGCCTCTATCTGTCTCTCTGCCTCTATCTGTCACCTCTATCCGTCTCTGTCCAAACAGGAAGCTTCCCAAAAGGCCCTTTTAAAAGCCAGCTGTGAAAGCGCTTACAGCTGACTTTTAAAGGGCCTTTTGGGAAGCTTTCCGAAGGTGCCCTGACGTCACAGAGGCCGGCAGTAAACACAGAAGATGGCCGCAGGAGCATACGTAGTGAATACCTATTTAATACGTATTCACTATGTATGCTCCTGCGGCCATCTTCTGTGTTTACTGCCGGCCGTGGAAACTGCAAGGCAAGGTCCGTGGGCCGCCAATGAAGGCCTGCCGGGCCGCTGGCGGCCCACGGGCCGTACTATGAGTACCACGGTGCTAGAGAAAAGTGTGCTACTTTATATCAAACAACATTAAAGAGCAAAACTTGATAACATTTCACACTACAATCTAGGGAAAAAATGTAATGAGCGAAAGTAAACAAAAGTGGTAAAAAAAAAAGCTGACGAGAAATGGAAATGTTTTAAGTCTAAAACTACACAGCACAAATATTCATGGAAGATCAGAACCTAGAGGAGATTTTCAAGCCGGCTACAACGGATCAGGTGGGTGGACCTGCTGCTTTATACCTGTCAAAGTTTTTACCTTATGACTTTGTTAATGTTCTGTTCTCAAAATTCTTCAGCGGGGTAAGGGAGAAGGCTGAAGCTGGCGTGGGTCCCTCTTCATCTTCAAGCTCCCACTGACACCTTCAGTTTTGGGTACCTTGCTGCTGGGCTAACATTACCATCTCACCCCAGTCCCAAATTTAATCCTTGGTCATTTTAGTTCCTCAAAATATGCAACTTGGGCAAGGAAGCGCTCCTAGAGGCCAGATACTTTCACAGTGAGGTTCTACTGAAGTCATTCTATGTAGTAAAGAGTTCTTATCAGGATTAACCTGGAAATCTTGCCTGCCTATATAGAATCCACAGCATCTTTTCTAGGTCCTCCCGAGGTCGAAAAAAATGACTAAGCTCCAATATTTGGTGGCTGCTGTAAAAATAACTGCTGGTCGCATCTAGATACAGGTCCTCAGGGAAGGCCGTTAGGCACCAGATCTCTCTCCTGTCTGGGCTCATCTGAGTCCATCAGTGCACTTAAAGCTGGCCAGCTGAAGCGTCTTACAGCATAGAGCCTTTCTGCCCTGTGTGTCCCTTTAGCAGTGAAATAGGAGGCCAATCACATGGCCCATGGACAGCAGTTCAAGTCCCTAGATATCAATGGAGAACTAGGAGTCCTTTAGCCTTCTTTTTCCAGCAGCCAAACAGAATCTTCTTCCTTCAAATATTCATCCTGGAATGTTCTAAGAAGGTGGTGGTGAAGAGTCATTCTTATGCTGAGAACTAGGAAGTGACTTGATAATTCCCTACACCCAATTCTGGCAACATTTCCACAGAAAACAAACTTCCTTTTTCATCCCTTCCTCCTTAAGCTTACTGCAAACCTTCAGAGAGTTCCTCATTCAAATGGCCCTAGCCACCTTCTCGATGCAGGAGCTGATATCCCCTCTCCGGTGCACCCTTACGAAAATGAGAAAACACTGTCTGGAGAGCACGCTGTGGAGGAGAACTGAAGTCTGGAGAGCACGCTGTGCAGGAGAAAGGAAGTCTGGAGAGGACGCTGTGCAGGAGAAAGGAAGTCTGGAGAGCACGCTATGCAGGAGAACGGAAGTCTGGAGAGCACGCTGTGCAGGAGAAAGGAAGTCTGGAGAGCACGCTGTGCAGGAGAACGGAAGTCTGGAGAGCACGCTGTGCAGGAGAACGAAAGTCTGGAGAGCACGCTGTGCAGGAGAACGAAAGTCTGGAGAGCACGCTGTGCAGGAGAACGGACGTCTGGAGAGCACGCTGTGCAGGAGAACGGAAGTCTGGAGAGCACGCTGTGCAGGAGAAAGGAAGTCTGGAGAGCACGCTGTGCAGGAGAACGGAAGTCTGGAGAGCACGCTGTGCAGGAGAACGGAAGTCTGGAGAGCACGCTGTGCAGGAGAACGGAAGTCTGGAGAGCACGCTGTGCAGGAGAAAGGAAGTCTGGAGAGCACGCTGTGCAGGAGAAAGGAAGTCTGGAGAGCACGCTGTGCAGGAGAAAGGAAGTCTGGAGAGCACGCTGCGCAGGAGAAGGGAAGTCTGGAGAGCACGCTGTGCAGGAGAACGGAAGTCTGGAGAGCACCCTGGGCAGGAGAACGGAAGTCTGGAGAGCACACTGTGCAGGAGAACGGAAGTCTGGAGAGCACACTGTGCAGGAGAACGGAAGTCTGGAGAGCACACTGTGCAGGAGAAGGGAAGTCTGGAGAGCACGCTGTGCAGGAGAAGGGAAGTCCGGAAAGCACGCTGTGCAGGAGAACGGAAGTCCGGAGAGCACGCTGTGCAGGAGAACGGAAGTCCGGAGAGCACGCTGTGCAGGAGATAGGAAGTCTGGAGAGCACGCTGTGCAGGAGAAAGGAAGTCTGGAGAGCACGCTGTGCAGGAGAACGGAAGTCTGGAGAGCACGCTGTGCAGGAGAAAGGAAGTCTGGAGAGCACGCTGTGCAGGAGAACGGAAGTCTGGAGAGCACGCTGTGCAGGAGAACGGAAGTCTGGAGAGCACGTTGTGCAGGAGAACGGAAGTCTGGAGAGCACGTTGTGCAGGAGAACGGAAGTCTGGAGAGCACATTGTGCAGGAGAAGGGAAGTCTGGAGAGCACGCTGTGCAGGGGAACGGAAGTCTGGAGAGCACGCTGTGCAGGGGAACGGAAGTCTGGAGAGCATGATGTGCAGGAGAACGGAAGTCTGGAGAGCACGTTGTGCATGCTGAGAGAGAGCATGCTGTGCACGCTGTGACGCCCGCGAGGAAGTCGTGGGAAAGTGATTCGGACAAACAGACGCAGAGAGGCTTGGAGGCCGATGCTGGTTAATGGCCCCAGACCTCACCTGGCTTATCTGGCTTGCTGGCTGCCTTTCATCCCCGGTATGCTGGATACAGCAGACAGTTATCGCTGCAGGATTGGACCCTCGTCCTGTGCAGCTCTACACCCCATTCAATTTGCCCTACTCCCCGTTCAATTTGCAAGGTTTCCCAAGAGTACCGCGAGAAGAGAAGCTTGTAGTGTCGCATTTGGCTTTGAAGTGCTGCGTTTCAGCTTTGAAGTACTGCACTTGGCATTGGCATCGGTCCAATACCCCTGGACTCCTGCACCAGCTACAGGTCTATATTTTGAGGGGAGGGGGGGGCTTGCGGGGCACGGGCTACAGTGGACGCTGAGGCCATGTTGATGCCGGATTCTACACAGTGACCACGGAAGGCTCTACAGGGCATTTGTGGTATTTAAGACTGTCCGTTTGTCTCCCATTAACTCTGGGTGCGGAGGCGGCCATTCTAGTGAGTTGGTGCGGCTTGGGCCCTGTGGCTCTGCATGAATTCCCCCTTCTTGTGACTTTCCTGTGTTTTTTCCTGTGTCCTCGCACTGTCATCCGGTGTTCTATATCAGGACTGGCTGGATTGATAGGACGGACAAAATCTGACAATATCTGCAGCCATATAAGCTGCTATGTAGCTAATTGCTTAGGGGCCAGGGCCAAGACTGGCACCAGTTAAGCTCCGAAGGATCAGAGGAAAACATGGCTTTCTGATCTTATAATTCACTTCACAATCTGTGGAAATAAGCAGGCCTACCATGGCGAAGAGTGTGTTGAGGTCTAGAGGGAAAGGAAGCGGAAATGGAATTGGAAGCGGGCTGATTGTTCAAATTGCAGAGAGTGGAAAAAAGTGCAGCTAAAGAGTGGATAGGAGCTGAGCGAAAAACGTCACTTAGTGCAAGGGATTGAGTCCCCGGCGTCAGAGAACTTGCTTCCTCTTCCCTTTCATGCCAAGAAGGCCCCCTACAAGCTGGAAGATCTTAAAGAAGGTGACGGTGACACAAACATTTCTAGCTTATGTCTTCAATCTACCTCCACCAAGAGTGGCGGGGGACCATTTGGATGCTCCATCAGAAGTGGTGTCGTTGCCGGAGGACACTTGGAGGGGATGGTTGCCCATTCTGCTGTGGTTCAGATATGCTCTCAGGAAGGGTCCAATGAAGGTTCTCTACCTTTGATAACCCAGGGATACCTGGACAGGTCATCAGTCTCTGTGATGGACCAGGGGTTGCAAACGACTCTAGATTCATCAGCAAGTGCTTTTTTTGCCAGAGCCTATCATGAATATTGATATTTCCAGGACTCCCCCTTTAGAAGCAAAAAAAGACTCAGGTCTTAGGGCGAAGGCAAACGTCTGTCAGGCCTACCATCTTCCCTACGAGATTTTGTTACAAAACACTTTAAAATTAGAAGTCCAGGCATAAGACCTAGCCCGAATAAGGAGGAGCATATCTTGGTTAAAAGTACAACTGATGTTGATGTTGAAAATGCTGAACACAGAACCACCAGAGTGGAGGAGACATTCACCTCAGGAAAAGGTGGCGTTAGGGGGTATGAATCCCCCTCTTCTGAGTCTGCATTGCTAGGTGCTCTATCTAAATAAAAGGCAACATTCAGGAGATGTTTGTTCACTAGGCGATCTTGATATTGCCGCTTTGCCAAAGGCTAAGAAGTTGGATGCAGATCATTTCAGTCCCCTGCCTGAATGTTCTGGTCAAGGTTTAGGGGGCCTGGATCAGTCAGGTCTCTCTAATCTGATGGAGGGGACCAAGCACAGAGAGGAAGAGTTCTTGGAGCTAGACCCCCAAGACCTTCCTCATCCCCAATACTTATGAAAGGAGCCGGGATAGATACAGCACTGATTGCATCAGTAAGCAATTTGCAATATGAATGTATATCGTTTACGGTGTGGAAATCTGAAATAAATTCTGTTAGCATAGGCTGAAGCCATCTTGTTTGTGGCATCCATTTTGTTAGCTATGTAATTCTTCCGTCTTCACTGTTGCTTGCCCTTCTATTCTGCTTGTGTCATCAACTCTAGTTAACTCCTTCTGTACTGAGCTAAAAGCAATGTGCTGAGCAAAGGCCTGTAGCTGCTAGAATGCACCTGGCTAAAGATATAACTGTCAACTGTTTTTTGCTGATGTAAACAGTTCTGTTCCCCCTCCCACTCTGCTGACTAAGTGATCTCCCATCTGCCCATGTTTGTAGGTAGTTATTCCTGTGTATGCTTGTACCTTCTATTTGTAACTACATGCTTACTCTGCAACAAACTCTGTATAAGAAGCACCATGGTCTGTGACTTCAGTGTACTACCTCAGGCAGCACTTGAGAGTGCTGTGTGGACGTAGTCCCACTCATGAGTGATTAATAAACTTGTTATTTGAATTCCAGCTTCAGTGCCAATCTCTATTTTGTTGGTCTATGGACCCGTGGACAAGAGAAGGGTGACCCCTGCACCGGTGTGCTCATTAAAAAGCACATTTCCACAGTTGGCGCCCGATACGTGGGGCCTCATCGAGGATGCGGCCGTCTGAAGGAGTGGTCTTGACGGAAGAGTGGAATATTACTGAGGAGACATCCTGCATGAGGAGACCCTTGTCTTTGCAGCCAAAGTGACTTTTCCGGTTTTTCGATTTGACCCTCCAGGTGGCGGCCGGTCCTGACTGAGGTATACTTTGGCGTTATTTTTGCAGTGACCATTAGGTCGATCAAGAGATTGGCAGTTGGAGGTTGGAGACTTTCGTTTGGTAAGGTCGCTGGAACGGCACTCGTGGTTTGCTTGGCCAAGATTCTGGTTTTGTTTGTTTGATTTATTTTTTGCAGAAAATAAAGGCAGGTAATGTGGAGATTTTTCTACTTTTGAACAATTTGGAAACGTAATATTTTACAAAAACTTGGTAGCATGCCTGTTTCCAGCACACTCCGTAGGTTGTGTTGCTGTCTTGGTGGTACCAAAATGGATTTAGAAAGAAGTCAAATGGCTCCCTTAGAGGGAACACCTAATAGACATGTGTATATTAAATACGGTATTTCTTCCATAATGTATAGTACACTGTGGAACAAATATACAAAGAAGGATCCTGATCTTCAATGGCCTGTGAATGGGTCATTTGACTTTAAAAAGATTCAATATGTAGAACAGTGTTTGTTTAACAAAAAAAGTCGACAAGATATGTTTGTGTACGAATGTGGGAGAAAGAAGTGAATGAAAGAGGAAAGAGAGAAGCAGCTATATGCAGAGAAAGAACAACGAAAAACGATATATCAAAAAGCGTTAGAATTAAAAAATAAGGAGATGACGGAAATACAATAAAAAGAAGAGAGGGAGCGTCGTTTAGAGGTAACTGGCCAGTACCCTATTAGGCGCCCCCTTTATCCCATGCTTAATAAACCTCAGGATGATTCCATCTTATTAGATTGACCTCCGCCCCGTATAAATTTCCCTCTGCCACTGAGGAGGATCCTTCCGATGAAAAACATAATTCTTCCGACGATGAAGATATAGATAAGCAAGATGGGCGACAGACTCGCTCTACTTTAACTACTGATGAAAAAGCCACCATTAGATCCACTGTTCGCTCAGAAGCCCGTAAGAAAACTCTTCCTTCAGATCTTGTAGCAATGGTTCAGCAGTGGAAAGATTTAGAACACTTGTATTTTGCAGAGAAGTTTGCTTGGGAAGTTATACTTAATTTTAGAGACCTTTTTAAAAACTTAGGGCCCACTGATATAAATTCTGATTATAAACAATTGAGTGATGGAACTTTCCTTTGTTCAAACATACCTGATTTAACCCTTCAGTAGCTCATGACGAGCTGGACTAGTCATGGCACACAGTGCTCGTGGTGCTCATGACGAGTCCAGCTCGTCATGACTTTCTGCACAGGAAATCCCTCTGGTGCGGGCACCAGAGGGATTCCCTTTATTCTCAAAGCCTCGGGAGCTGGGGAAGAGCTTCCCAGCTCCCGAGGCCTTCTGGTTTCCCTGAAATGACGATCGGCGCGCACGTCGCGCTGATGTCATTTCAGTGAAACTGAAACTGAAAAAGAGCCAAGAGGCTCATTTCAGTTTCTACGTGCTCAGGGGCTATCTCAGCCCCTGAGCACGTAGAAACTCAGGAGAGGTATCATTGGAAAGGGAGAATCTCCCTTTCCAATGGTACGCCTCCTAGTGGATCCCTGCTTGGGGATCGCCCAGGAGGGCGATCCCCAAGCAGGGATCCACCCACTAGGCACCAGGGAGGGGAGCGCCCCTGGGCAAGGGCCTTTGCTCCCCCCATAAAATGATTGGCATAATTAGTCTTTCTGCCCCCCTGGGGGTAGATGGGGGCAGTAGCCCCAAACCAGCCCCCGGGGGGTAGAAAGCCCACTAGACACCAGGGATTTTTTATAGGATATTTATTAGGGGTGGGGGCTGCCCAAAACGGGCATGCCGATGCCCCCACCCCCCCGGCCACAAAATTAGTCTTTCTGCCCCCCTGGGGGCAGATGGGGCAGTAGTCCCCAATCTGCCCTCCGGGGGGCAGAAAGCCCACTAGATACCAGGGATTTTTTTTTAAAATTATAGTTAGGGGTGGGGGCTGTCCAATATGGGCATGCCAATGCCCCCACCCCCGCCACAAAGGTACAGTCTTTCTGCCTCTCCTGGGAGGCAGATGGGGGCAGTAGCCCCCAATCTAGCCCCGGGGGGTAGAAAGCCCACTAGACACCAGGGATTTTTTTATAGGATATTTATTAGGGGTGGGGGCTCCCAAAACGGGCATGCCGATGCCCCCACCCCCGGCCACAAAATTAGTCTTTCTGCCCCCCTGGGGGCAGATGGGGAAGTAGCCTCCAACCCGCCTCCCCGGGGGGCAGAAAGCCCACTAGATACCAGGGATTTTTTTTTAAATTATAGTTAGGGGTGGGGCTGCCCAATATGGGCATGCCAATGCCCCCCGCTGCAAAGGTACAGTCTTTCTGCTCCCTCCTGGGGGCAGTAGCTCCCAATCTGCCCCCCCGGGGGCAGAAAGCCCACTAGATACCAGGGATTTCTTTTATTATAATTCGGGTAGGGGCTGCCCAATATGGGCATGCCAATGCCCCCACCCCCGACGCAAAGGTAGCAGTCTTTCTGCCCCTCCTGGGGGGCAGATGGGGGCAGCAGACCCCAATCTGCCCCCCCCGGGGGGCAGAAAGCCCACTAGACACCAGGGTTTTTTTTCCCCTCGATACAGTTAGGGGTGGGGGTTGCCCAAGATGGGAATGCCAATGCCCCCACCCCTCCCCCCACGAAATTCCAGTCTTTCTGCCCCCCCGGGGGGGCAGATGGTGTCAGTGGCCACCAATCTGCCCCCCCGGGGGTTCAGAAACACCCTAGATGCCAGGGATTATTTTTTTTATAGGCCCGGGGTGGGGGCTGCCCAGAATGGGCATGCAAATGCCCCCACCCTACCCCCCAAAGAAAAAAAAATACTTTCTGCCCCCCCAGGAGGCAGATGGGGGCAATAGCCCCTGATCTTCCCCTCCCCGGGGAGGGGGCAGAAAGCCCACTAAGCGCCAGGGATTTTTTTTTATATAGGTAGGGGTGGGGGCTGCCCAGAATGGGCATGTCAATGCCCCCACCCCAAAAAAAATGCTACAGTCTTTCTGCCCCCCCCTGGGAGGCAGATGGGGCAATAGCACCTTATCTGCCCCCCCCGGGGGGGCAGAAAGCCCACTAGCCACCAGGGATTTTTTTTTTATAAAGTTCGGGGTGGGGCTGCCAAGAATGGACATGCCAATGCCCCCACCCACCCAAAAAAAGATGTCACTGTCTTTCTGCCCCTCCCAGGAGGCAGATGGGGGCAGTAGCCCCTGATCTGCCCCCCGGGGGGGCAGAAAGCCCACTATGTGCCAGCGATTATGCTGGCTTTTTTATACGCAGGGGTGGGGGCTGACCAGAAAAGGCATCCCAATGCCCCCGACCCCCCAAAAGAATAGCCACAGTCTCTCTGCCCCCCTCGGGGGCATATCGGGGCAATAGCCCCTGATTTCCCCCCTCCCCAGGGTGGCAGAAAGCCCACTAGGCACTGACTTTTTTTCGGAATGTGCCTACCTGTTGAATTTGGTTCCTAGCTCTGCCGACACCTAGGGAAACCTAGCAAACCTATACATTTTTGAAAACTAGACACCCAGGGGAATCCAGGATGGGGTGACTTGACTGGCTCTCACCAGGATCTGTTACCCAGAATCCCTTGCAAACCTAAAAATATGTCCAAAAAAACACATTTTCCTCACATTTCTGTGGTGGAAAGTTCTGGAATCTGCGTGGATGTACAAAATTCCATCCACCCCGCGTCCCCCAAAGTCTTCCGTGAAAAATGGTACCTCACTTGTGTGGATGGGTCAAGTACCCGCGACAGGCAAGGGCCCAAAACATATTGAGGCGACATCAAATTTACCTATCACAAACCAACCTGGTTTTGCAAGGGGGGGTCCCATGAGTTTTTGGCCCCGGGCTCGACGGCCATCTAGGGAAACCAACCCAACCCACACATTTCTGAAAACTAGACACCCGGGGAATTCCAGGGAGGTATGGCTTGCGTGGATCCCCCAACGTTTCTTACCCAGAATCCCCTGCAAACCTGATATTTTGCTGAAAAAATCACTTTTTCGCACATTTGTGTGGTAAAGTTGTGGAATCATGGGGCTGACACAAATTTCCTACCACCCAGCGTTCCCCCAGGTCTCCCGATAAAAATGGTGCCTCACTCGGGTGGGAGGCTCAAGTACCCGCGACAGGCAAGGGCCCACAACGTATTGAGGCGACCTCAAAATGGCCTATCACAAAACGACCTGGTTTTGCAAGGGGGTCCCATGACGTTTTAGGCCCGGGCTCGGCGGCCACCTAGGGAAACCTACCAAACCCACACATTTCTGAAAAGTAGACCCCGGGGATTGCAGGAGGTATGGCTTGCGTGGATCCCCCAACGCTTTCACCCAGAATCCCCTGCAAACCTGATATTTTGCTGAAAAATCACTTTTTTCGCACATTTTTGTGTGGTAAAGCTGTGGAATCACGGGGCTGACACAAATTTCCTACCACCCAGCGTTCCCCCAGGTCTCCTGATAAAAATGGTGCCTCACTTGGGTGGGAGGCCCAAGTACTCGCTGACAGGCAAGGGCCCACTAACGCATTGGAGGCGACCTCAAAATGGCCTGTCATGAAACGACCTGGTTTTGCAAGGGGTCCCATGACGCTTTGTCTCGGGCTCGGCGGCCACCTAGGGAGACCCACTAAACCCACACATTTCTGAAAAGTAGACCCCTGGGATTGCAGGGAGGTATGGCTTGCGTGGATCCCCCAACGTTTCTTACCCAGAATCCCCTGCAAACCTGATATTTTGCTGAAAAAAATCACTTTTTCGCACATTATCTGTGTGGCAAAGCTGTGGAATCATGAGGCTGACACAAATTTCTACCACCCAGCGCTCTCAGGTTCCCCGAGTAAAATGGTGCCTCACTCGGGTGGGAGGCTCAGTACTACGCGACAGGCAAGGGCCCACAACGTATTGAGGCGACCTCAAAATGGCCTATCACAAAACGACCTGGTTTTGCAAGGGGGTCCCATGACGCTTTGGTCCGGGCCTCGACGGTCACCTAGGGAAACCTACCAAACCCACACGATTTCTGAAAAGTAGACACCTGGAGATTCCAGGAGGTATGGCTTCGTGAATTCCCAACGTTTTCTACCCAGAATCCCCTGCAAACCTGATATTTTGCTGAAAAATCACTTTTTCGCACATTTTGTGTGGTAAAGTTGTGGAATCACGGGGCTGACACAAATTTCCTACCACCCAGCGTCCCCCAGGTCTCCTGATAGAAATGGTGCCTCACTTAGGTGGGAGGCCCAGTGCTCACGACAGGCAAGGGCCCACAACGTATTGAGGCGACCTCAAAATGGCCTATCACAAAACGACCTGGGTTTGCAAGGGGGGTCCCATGACGCTTTGTCCGGGCTCGGCCGCCACCTAGGGAAACCTACCAAACTCACACATTTCTGAAAAGTAGACACCTGGGGATTCCAGGGAGGTATGGCTTGCGTGGATCACCCAACGTTCATACCCAGAATCCCTGCAAACCTGATATTTTGCTGAAAAAATCACTTTTTCACACATTTTTGTGTGGTGTGCCGTGGCATCACGGGGCTACCACAAATTTCCTACCACCCAGCGTTCCCTCAGGTCTCCCGATAAAATGGTGCCTCACTGGGTGGGAGGCCCAGGTACCCTCGACAGGCAAGGGCCCAAAACATTTTGTGATAGGCAATTTTGATGTCGCCTCAATACGTTGTGGTCCCTTGCCTGTCGCGGGTACTTGGGCCTCCCACCCGAGTGAGGCACCATTTTTATCGGGAGACCTGGGGGAACGCTGGGTGGTAGGAAATTTGTGTGAGGCCAGTTATGCCACACTTTCCCACACAAAAATGTGTGAAAAAAGTGTTTTTTTCAGCTAAAATTGAGGTTTGCAGGGGATTCTGGGTAAGGAAACGTTGGGGGATCCACGCAAGCCATACCTCCCTGGAAGCCCCCGGGTGTCTATTTTTCAGAAATGTGTGGGTTTGGTAGGTTTCCCTAGATGGCCACCGAGCACGGGGCCAAAAACCCAGGTGACCCCCCTTGCAAAACCAGGTCGTTTTGTGAAAGGCCATTTTGAGGTCGCCTCACTACGTTGTGGGCCCTTGCCTGTCGCGGGTACTTGGGCCTCCCACACAAGTGAGGCACCATTTTTATCGGGAGACCTGGGGGAACACTGGGTGGTAGGAAATTTGTGTGAGGTCAGTGATGCCACACTTTCCCACACAAAAATGTGTGAAAAAAGTGTTTTTTTCAGCTAAAATTGAGGTTTGCAGGGGATTCTGGGCAAGGAAACGTTGGGGGATCCACGCAAGCCATACCTCCCTGGAAGCCCCGGGTGTCTACTTTTCAGAAATGTGTGGGTTTGGTAGGTTTCCCAGATGGCCACCGAGCACGGGCCAAAAACCCAGGTGACCCCCTTGCAAAACCAGGTTGTTTTGTGAAAGGCCATTTTGAGGTCGCCTCACTACGCTAGGGCCCTTGCCTGTCGCGGGTACTTGGGCCTCCCACACAAGTGAGGCACCATTTTTATCGGGAGACCTGGGGGAACACTGGGTGGTAGGAAATTTGTGTGAGGCCAGTGATGCCACACTTTCCCACACAAAAATGTGTGAAAAAGTGTTTTTTCAGCTAAAATTGAGGTTTGCAGGGGATTCTGGGTAAAGAAACGTTGGGGGATCCACACAAGCCATACCTCCCTGGAAGCCCCCGGGTGTCTACTTTTCAGAAATGTGTGGGTTTGGTAGGTTTCCTAGATGGCCACCGAGCACGGGGCCAAAACCCAGGTGACTTCCTTGCAAAACCAGGTGGTTTTGTGAAAGGCCATTTTGAGGTCGCCTCAATACGTTGTGGGCCCTTGCCTGTCGCGGGTACTTGGGCCTCCCACACAAGTGAGGCACCATTTTTATCGGGAGACCTGGGGGAACGCTGGGTGGTAGGAAATTTGTGTGAGGCCAGTGATGCCACACTTTCCCACACAAAAATGTGTGAAAAAAGTGATTTTTTCAGCTAAAATTGAGGTTTGCAGGGGATTCTGGGTAGGAAACGTTGGGGGATCCACGCAAGCCATACCTCCCTGGAAGCCCCCGGGTGTCTACTTTTCAGAAATGTGTGGTTTGGTAGGTTTCCTCAGGTGCCGGCAGAGCTAGGGTTCACAAACTACAGCTAGGCACTTTGCCAAAAAGGGTCATTTTTCACTGCGAAATTGAGGTGTGACCACGTTGCGCTTTGCGCCGTTTCCTGTCGCGGGCACTAGGCCGACCCACACAAGTGAGGTACCATTTTTCTCGTAAGACTTTGGGGAACGCGGGGTGGGTGGAAATTTGTGGATCCACGCAGATTCCAGAACTTTCCACCACAGAAATGTGGGGAAAATGTGTTTTTTTTGACAATATTTTATGTTTGCAAGGGATTCTGGGTAACAGAACCTGGTGGGAGGCAGTCCAGTCACCCCATCCTGGATTCCCCTGGGTGTCTAGTTTTCAAAAATGTATAGGTTTGCTAGGTTTCCCTAGGTGCCGGCAGAGCTAGGGTTCAAAAACTACAGCTAGGCACTTTGCCAAAAAGGGTCATTTTTCACTGCGAAATTGAGGTGTGACCACGTTGCGCTTTGCGCCGTTTACTGTCGCAGGCACTAGGCCGACCCACACAAGTGAGGTACCATTTTTCTCGTAAGACTTTGGGGAACGCGGGTGGGGGGAAATTTGTGGATCCACGCAGATTCCAGAACTTTCCACCACAGAAATATGGGGGAAATGTGGTTTTTTTGACAATTTTTTATGTTTGCAAGGGATTCTGGGTAACAGAACCTGGTGGGAGGCAGTTCAGTCACCCCATCCTGGATTCCCCTGGGTGTCTAGTTTTCAAAAATGTATAGGTTTGCTAGGTTTCCCTAGGTGCCGGCAGAGGTAGGGTTAAAAACTACAGCTAGGCACTTTGCAAAAAGGGTCATTTTTCACTGCGAAATTGAGGTGTGACCACGTTGCGTTTTGCGCCGTTTCCTGTCGCAGGCACTAGGCCGACCCACACAAGTGAGGTACCATTTTTCTCGTAAGACTTTGGGGAACGTGGGGTGGGTGGAAATTTGTGGATCCACGCAGATTCCAGAACTTTCCACCACAGAAATGTGGGGAAAATGTGTTTTTTTTGACAATTCTTTATGTTTGCAAGGGATTCTGGGTAACAGAACCTGGTGGAGGCAGTCAAGTCACCCCATCCTGGATTCCCCTGGGTGTCTAGTTTTCAAAATGTATAGGTTTGCTAGGTTTCCCTAGGTGCCGGCAGAGCTAGGGTTCAAAAACTACAGCTAGGCACTTTGCAAAAAAAGGGTAATTTTTCATTGTGAAAATGTGGTACGTCCACGTTGCATTTTGAGCCATTTCCTGTTGTGGGCACAAGGGCTACCCACACAAGTGAGGTACCATTTTTATCGGGAGACTTAGGGTAACACATAATTGTAGAGCAACTGTTATTACCTATTGACTTTCGATGCATTTCAGCCTTCCAAATGAAAGACAATGTGTAAAAAATAAGTCATTTTGAAAATGACCTATAATTCTCATGCTAGTATGGGTACTCCCAATTTCGGAAATGTGCAAATATCTACTGTTTCTAAAATCTACATTTTGTTCCCATTTCAGAAATACATAGGTGTCTTTCATAACAATTTTTCCATGTATACATTTTCCCAAAATAATTGCTATATACCCGGTACATAATAAAAAACCATTGCAAGATGCTGCTCAATTATTGGCTCTGGGTTCGTCGGGTTCTTGGTGAACCTACAAGTCCTATATATCCCCACAACCAGAAAGGTCCAGCGGATATAACGGTATATTGCCTTCAAATAGCTGTCATAATTAGAAGAAGTTACAGGTGAAAACGTTGACACAAATGGCTGTTTTTTTCAACTAATTTTCAATTTTTCCTTTATTTAACTGTTAGTTTCTATAAGGAAAACTTTAAGGATCTACACAAATGACCCCTTGCTGAATTCAGAATTTTGTCTACTTTTCAGAAATGTATGGCTTTCCAGGATCCATTATTGGTTTCATACCCATTTCTACCATTAACTGGAAGGAGGTTGAAAGCACAAAAAATAGCAAAAATAGGCTATGTCCCAGAAAAATGCCAAAACTGTGTAAAAAAAGTTGGTTTTCTGACAAAAGTCTGCTTGTCCCTGAAAGCTGGGAAGATGGTGATTTCAGCACCACAACCCCTTTTGATGCCATTTGCAGGGAAAAATAAAGACGCTTTCATCTGTAGCCCTTTTTCGCATTTTTCCCAAAAAAACAAAATTTAGCTGTATTTTGACTAATTTTCTGGGTCCCCTCCAGGGGAATCCACAAACCCTGGGTACCTTTACAATCCCCATGATGTTAGAAAAAAGGACGCAAATTTGGCATGGATACCTTATGTGGTCAAAAAGTTACAGGGGCCTAAGCGCGCACTACCCCAAATAGCCAAAAAAAGGCTTAGCACAAGAGGGGAAAAGGCCTAGCAGCGAAGGGGTTAATTAGGCGAGAGGTTAAATTACGAGATGAAACAATTCGCTTCAAAGCGGAGAAAAAAGAAGCTAGTAAAACTAAAACGTACAAGTAGCCCAAACCCCAGCGCAGATAGTAGAAACTTCAGAGACAAATAATGGATCTAGTAGTGCTGAAGTTGGTATACGACCAATGCGCGAAGCTGCGCCTTTGTATGTTCCTCCAAAGGGTACGGGAACAAATGAAGATAAGACTTCAGATGATGCGAAAGGGTATTTTATTTATAATTGGGTTTATACCCCTTGGAGTAGAGCAGATGTTATGGCTCTTAAAGCCGCTTGCCCGATCCAGTGGAAAATCCTGCCGCTTTCTATGAGGAAGTAGAAGAGCCATTAGCTCCTGTACTATGACTCTGCCAGATATTGAAATGTTTTTGGACTTATTTTGCCCCCTGATATGTGGAGAACAATTCGGAAAATAGATGATAATGTAGCATATGGTGATACTTGGGTGCATTTAGAAGAAATAGATGCGGCTAGAGAGCCTGCGCAGAAACCACAACAGGAGATATTAGATCGTCCCAAAGCTATTGTGACTAAGTTGATAACTCTTATACCCCCTAAGAAAATAGATTGGACTACGTTAGCGTCTTGTAAACAGAAAGCGGATGAGTCAGTTTCTGATTTCTTTACACGATTTGAAGAGACATTCCATGACTTTAGTGGGCAGTCCTTGACAGATGACACAGGTAAGCATCTGTTCGTCGACAAATTTGTCGCTAACATGTTGCCAGAAATAGCTAGTCGCCTTAAGGCCAGCGAGAGTTCGTGGACTACGTCTTCCCCAGTCTCGCTTTTGACTATGGCCCAATATTATGAGCGTCAGGAATTGGAAGCAAAGGGCAAAGAGGATAAGAAGGTTAAGGATTTAAAAACAAAAGTTATGTTGGCTCAAGTATATGGTCCACCATTCAGAGGTGGTGGTAGAGGTGGACGTGCAGTATATACACCTGGTGTACCCCCTTTCTCGCGATCAACTTTGTCTTCTGATCAGTGTGCTTATTGTAAAGAGATTGGACATTGGCGTTCTGAGTGCCCCCTTCTGCAAGGTCAGCAGTATCAAAGGGGTAGAGGAAGTATGAGAGGACGCCCAGGGAATTCAGGAAATAGGGGAGGAATAGGAACCCGTCCCAGGTTTGAGGCAGTTGAACACGGACCAAATTATTCTAATACCTTTGATAGACAAAATCAATATCAAATGTCTGATTATTCGGCTGATGGTCTTGCGGATTCTGATTATGCATAGGAATGCCTAGCATGGGGTAAGGAACCGGTTGAGGTCCCAGTAGATCAGAAGGGTCCTTATGTTGATGCAAATGTCTTGGGTTCTACTGATCGGTTTCTGGTTGATACAGGAGCTACTCATAGTGCTCTGTCTAAAAAATTGGTTCCTAGGGCTCCCCTGTCTGGCGCAATGATAACATCGATAGGACACCTACACCTAGCCCACTGTCACAGCCACTTGCATTTAGTCTTGATAAATTTACTGCAGCATGTCCATTTCTGCTTTCCCCTAACGCGCCGGATAATATTGTGGGCATTGATATGCTTAAACATTTTCGTGCTACAATACGTTGTTCCCCAGAAAGTGTGCGTGTTATCTTAAATGATAACTATCCAATGGTTGAGAGGTCTTGTCTCATCAAAGAAGATATCGCTTTGGCATCTTTACCTAGTACTTTGTGGGCTACATCAGATACCGATGTGGGACATATGGTTATTCCACCAGTGCATATTCAAGTGAAGGAAGGTGCTTCATTGCTTCGATTGCCCCAATATAAAAGATCTCGGGAAGGCGAAGAAGCATTACCACTCATTGTTCAGGATTTGATCAAGGTGGGGGTTGTGGAAGAAGTCCCTTATAACATTTGTAATAGTCCTATCCTTCCTATTTTGAAAAAAGACACTGATACTAAAATTTACAGATTTATTATAGATTTACGAGAGGTTAATAAAATCGTGGTGCCCCAATACCCGGTAGTCTCTGATATCACAACACTTCTCACCATGGCTCCTCCTACTGCCACTACATTTAGTGTAATTGATTTAAAGAATGCATTTTTCTCAATACCTATTCACCCTTACAGCCGTTATTTGTTTGGCTTCACTTTGAATAATAGATCGTTCAGGTTCTGTAGAGCTCCACAAGGGTATACAGAGAGTCCTAGCATTTATAGTCAGGCGTTGAAAAGGCAGCTTGATTCTTTTCCTGTACCGAAAGGGGTGGCTCTTATTCAATATGTCGACGACATCTTGTTGGCTGCTGATACCCCTGAACAGTGTAAAGAGGGAACACTGTCATTATTGTTATTTCTTGCCTCTCATCCTCACAAAGTCTCTAGGAAGAAACTGCAATTTTGTAGACAGCACGTTACCTATTTAGGTCACCTCCTGTCTAAGGAGGGACGTGCACTCACACCAGATCGCATTCAAACTATTTTAGACACTCCCGTGCCCCGTACTCAGAAGGATGTCCATGCACTGATTGGCCTTACTTCTTTTTGTAGGCAGTGGATCCCTAGCTTTTCTCACATTATTAAACCCTTGTTGGCCCTTTTGACTAAAGACACTCCGATGCCTCTCCCATGGACTACTGAGTGCCAGGATGCCTTCCAACAGTTACGTCAAGCTCTTTGTTCTGCACCAGTATTAGGAACTCCAGACTACACTAAGACCTTCACACTCTATGTACACGAGAGGGAAGGTTGCGCTCTCTCAGTTTTAACACAAACACACGGTGATAAACAACGTCCTTGTGCATATTTCTCAGCTGTCCTTGATCCAGTTGCCCACGCACTGCCTGGTTGTTTTTGAGCGGTGGCGGCAACGGCTGTGTCCATACGTCAGAGCGAGGGAATAGGCTTGTCACATAGATTGCTTGTGTTAGTACCCCATTCAGTTGATGCCTTGTTAAATCAAACAAAAAGACAGCATCTGACTAGTGCTCGCTTGACCGGTTATGAATTGACACTTTTGGCCCCTCATATCACGTTAAAAAGATGTTTGACTCTGAACCCTGCTACATTATTGCCATTTCCAGCTACTCGGTCTCAGTCACAAGAGTTACATGACTGTATATCCCTTACTGAAGAACGAACAAAGGGTCGTGTTGACCTACAAGATACACCTCTTTCTAGTGTTGATGGGGAATTGTGGGTTGATGGATCCTGCCTGAAATTGCCTGATGGCACTACATCTGCTGCTTATGCAATTACAACACTTCAGACAGTCGTTGAGACAGCTCGTATCCCACAGAAGTCAGCTCAAGCAGCCGAGTTGATAGCACTGACAAGAGCATGTGAGCTTAGTTCAGAGTTGCTTGTTAACATTTACACTGATAGCCAATACGCCTTCGGCGTGGCTCATAACTTCGGGCAACTTTGGAACGAAAGAGGCTTTCTCACTTCACATGGGACACAAATAGTGCATGGGGAATTAGTACATAATCTCCTTACTGCCTTGACCTATCCTAAGAAAGTGGCAATTGTTAAATGTAGTGCACACAAGAAAGTGACTGATAAAATAGGAGCAGGCAATGCCGTTGCGGATTGCACAGCTCGTGAGACTGCAATGCAGCGAAGTACCACATCTATGTATGTAGTTAAGTCACAGGCTGAACGTTGGCATGATGCCAGGCAAGAGGTGCTGGACATGCAGCAATCTGCTTCTGTTGATGAATTAGACCAATGGTCCAAGGAGGGAACATTGGATGACGAGGGCTGTTGGAGGAATAAAGAAATGACAAAATGGAAGTTACCCGCAGCCTATTTGCATCCTATGATTCACATGGCCCGGCACATGTTGGAGCATCCTCAATAGCAAAGCAACTTATGCAAGTTTGGGATCATCCAGAGATTTTCGGTACGGCTAAGAAAATAGTCCAGTCCTGTCTGATCTGTCTCCAGTATAATCCTGGAAAGGGAACACAAACTCCAACAGGAGGGTTTGCAATACCAACTGCACCTTTTGAGGTCCTGCAAATGGATTACATCTAGCTTGAGCGCTGCAACAACCTAAAGTATGTGTCCATAAGAAAGGAAGGTGCACTCTAAATGAAAGCAATCAGGAAACATGTATTGTCCAAAGTTTCTTTCTTTATTTACGTAGTTTGTTAAAACTGGCACACAGCCAACGTGTTGTTCCTTGTGCCACGGGAACTCGTCAGGCTTATGGGTAATATAGAGAGAACGTACACAACTCAGTCACAGGTCCAATGTTGTCACGGGTGCGTTCAAAATCAAGATCGTACGTCCCTGATATGGTCGAGACACCCTATATAAAAGGTCTTTAGAGAATACTCCTTTAGATTGATCAGTAATAATGAGGAGTCCGAAAATAAGGAGTCCCAAACGGCGCACTGCTCTTTAAATTTCAAGATAATACTTTGTATTATCGTGTTGCCGGTTATCATGCCGTCGGAAAACTTTCGCGTTGGAGAATAGGTGATTACTGGTTGACCTCTTGAAATTTAAAGAGCAGTGCGCCGTTTGGGACTCCTTATTTTCGGACTCCCTCATTATTACTGATCAATCTAAAGGAGTATTCTCTAAAGACCTTTTATATAGGGTGTCTCGACCATATCAGGGGACGTACGATCTTGATTTTGAAACGGCACCCCGTGACAACAATTGGACCTGTGACTGAGTTGTGTACGTTCTCTCTATATTACCCATAAGCCCTGACGAAGTTCCCGTGGCACAAGGGAACGAAACGCGTTGGCTGTGTGCCGGTTTTAACCAAACTACGTAAATAAAGAAAAGAAACTTTGGACAATACATGTTTCCTGATTGCTTTCATTTAGAGTGCACCTTCCTTTCTTATGGACTCGTACTATTATTGACATCCTTCAGCAGTGGATGCCGGAAGTAGCTGCACTAGAATAATATTTTATGAAACTGGTGGGATCTAATGTGCTTGGCCTTGGTCTGCTGCTGTATGCTTTTTGGTATTTTATAAACCTAAAGTATGTCTTAGTAGTGGTTTGCGCCTTCAGTAAATGGGTGGAAGCATACGCTACGAAGGATAATACAGCTCTTACGACAGCAAAGGTGCTCCTAAAGGAGTTCTTTTCCCGATTCGGCATTTGCCGAGTTTTGTGGAGTGACAACGGACCCCATTTTATTGGGCAAGTTGTTGAGTATCTCATGAAAGGGTTGGGAATTAAGCAGAAGTTTCATGCTGCTTTTCACCCACAATCAGCAGGACTAGTGGAACGTTACAATTCTACCCTGAAACTGAAATTGGCTAAAATACAGGCTTCCACATCTTTGAAATGGCCTGTAGCATTGCTATCCATTAGATCGATACCACATACACGATCTGGCCTCACACCGTATGAGGTGGTTTTTGGAAGGCCAATGAATATTTGGGGGATTCCTAAGCCACACCCTATACATGATGTACCCTATGTCTTGATGAATGACTATTTGTCTCAGTTGACTGACAGTTTGTCTTCTATTTATCAACAGGTTCGGGAGACTCTTCCAGACAGGTCGCAAGGTGAGGGCCATTGTTTACGGCCTGGTGACTTTGTGGTCGTAAAGTCATTCCAGAGGACCAGCTCCCTAGCACCGAGGTGGCGAGGACCGGAGCAGGTACTACTGGCTACCAGGACTGCAGTTCGAGTGACGAACCGGAAAACTGGGTCCATGCGACACACTGCAGAAAAGTGTTGCAAGACCTAGTGAGCCCAGCTGTGTTGGCAGATCACCGCGATATCCTGGTCACCGAGAAAGGACAAGCTGTGTCACCTGAAGGACCTGATGAAGTCTTCCCTGACCACACGATTCCTGGTACATCCCAATATCAGCTTCGACCCAGGAAGAAAGACATTTCATTGAAAGAGACTGTTTGAGCCACTGTCCTGGGTAGTTAAAGCCTAACTACAAAGGGGGGTAGTCTTTTAGTGACTACTCGTCTCAACGTTAGTGAAGAAATCAACGCCTGCCCAGGACCTTAGGGCACCATCTGCTTTGTTATTTGTCGACGAAATGAATATGTCTAAGGAGAAGAAACCAACTGCTGCAAGAGTTTGTAGCAAAAGAACAATAATTGCTACTGGATTTACTTTGACTATTGTTATTGTTGCTAAAATTACATGGATTGTAGAGGAAGTAGCTCCTGTCCGAAATCTACTGACTACTACTACTCCTGTCCCAATTGAACATCATTATTTTACTCTACCGTATCATGAGAAAAAGCATAGAATGTCCTACCTCATTAACACTTTCATTCAAATGTTGCATCATACCCACAATGCCACGAACGTTACCAATTGCTGGGTATGTGGAATGATGCCAGCTCATCAGAAAAAGGGAGGAACGCCTTTTATTCCCTTGCCGTTTTCACATAATGGCTCCTGCAGAGCCTTGTTTGCATTGTTGTGGGCTTCTGAAGTTGCTAATATTACTTATGCTGATGTAGGTGGACTAAACGCTCAGTTGAATAAAGTTTGTTACCCCGATGAGGAAGGAGATCCACAAGCTAAAGGAACTGTGTGGGAAATGGAGGAGTATCGCAGAGGAAATTCCTCCATACACTATGTTTTCCCTAACACTCGAACAACTAAGGGGAATGGGCCTCCTGTTATTGCTGTTACTAGAGCTCGAGAGGATCTCTGTGTGAGCAGTATTGGCAGTATTCCTGTGGGAAAAAGTGACTGTACTTTAGTGTTGAACATTACTGGAATGAACAATAGCAGCTTTTTGTCCTCACACAACACCTATTTTATTTGCGGAAGTAAAGGTTATTACCATCTACCTATTGGTTGGTCGGGAAGCTGCTACGTGTCCTTTTTGCTTTCACCTGTGTTTTTGGCACCTGCATCCTACAATAAAGACTATAAACTGTATAATGACATTTCCAAGAACAGATTCAAAAGGACAATAAACAATGATGAGGTGGATCAAACTGATACTGCACTACAGCAGTATATTGACTTTAATTTGGGACTATTCTTCTTTGTTGGTGCGGCCTTAAACAGTAGAAAAATAAGGCGCTTGACACGTGTTGTAGAGGCTGTAACCAATCAGACAGCAATGGCGCTTGGAAACATCACAGAAGAACTACAAATTGCGAGAATTGTGGCGCTCCAAAATATGATGGTCCTTTATGTCATCCTGGCCGACCGTGGTGGAGCATGTCGCATCATCGGGAGTAGCTGCTGTGTCTATATCCCTGACCACGCTCCTTCTGTTTTTGGCGCAATTTCCAAGTTGCACAAAATAGCCACTGAAATCCATCAGGATTCAGGAACTTGGACTTTGACTGGATGGCTATGGAACATGTTTACTGTATGTGGCTGGAAGCTATTGTCAGCCTTATGTATATTTCTTGCTATTCTTTTCACTTGTTGCCTATGTATTCAATGCGGCCCAATGCTTTGTTCCCTTTATGTTTCTACTTGCACCTCGTGTATACCGACTAAACAAAATGTTAAGAATGTAAATGCCCGATTAGCAAGTGATCAAGAAATTAATGATTTAATGCAGATAGATGTACATGATATTTTCCGTACTCCTTATAAAGCCTAGAAGATATCTTCAGCATATGCTAAAAGGGTCATCTGTGGAAATCTGAAATAAATTCTGTTAGCATAGGCTGAAGCCATCTTGTTTGTGGCATCCATTTTATTAGCTATGTAATTCTTCCGTCTTCACTGTTGCTTGCCCTTCTATTCTGCTTGTGTCATCAACTCTAGTTAACTCCTTCTGTACTGAGCTAAAAGCAATGTGCTGAGCAAAGGCCTGTAGCTGCTAGAATGCACCTGGCTAAAGATATAACTGTCAACTGTTTTTTGCTGATGTAAACAGTTCTGTTCCCCCTCCCACTCTGCTGACTAAGTGATCTCCCATCTGCCCATGTTTGTAGGTAGTTATTCCTGTGTATGCTTGTACCTTCTATTTGTAACTACATGCTTACTCTGCAACAAACTCTGTATATAAGCACCATGGTCTGTGACTTCAGTGTACTACCTCAGGCAGCACTTGAGAGTGCTGTGTGGACGTAGTCCCACTCATGAGTGATTAATAAACTTATTTGAATTCCAGCTTCAGTGCCAATCTCTATTTTGTTGGTCTATGGACCCGTGGACAAGAGAAGGGTGACCCCTGCACCGGTGTGCTCATTAAAAAGCACATTTCCACAGCGGAGTGTGAAGAGTTAGAGTCATCTATTGTTGGACCCATGAGAGGGACTGATGAAGACAAACAAGGCAAATATGAATTATTAAATAAGCTTAACCCCTGGGAAATGTTCTGATTTTGCCCAAGATCTGTCAATGTAGAATCTTCTTTCTTTAATACAAGTAATCTTCCAGGGAATGTTAAAAGCTCTAGGCTTGAATAACACTCAAAATGTTAAACTTATTCAACTGCTGGAAACTGTTAGTAAATCGTTAAAGGATGCAGCTTAAGATGTTTCTGTGGGAGAATGTTCAAAGGGTGTTATTTTCAAATCTGTCCCTTTGTCTATTCCACAACATGATGGACACTGCCCCATTGACGCTGTAAATGGTGGGATCTTTGTTTCAAGATGTCCCTATCTATTTTGAGAAGAGGAAGTGTATTTGGGAAAATAATGGTTTTATCCAAGTGTAGCGTTGCTTCACTGTTGTCAGGGGGAAGAAGCAGGATCAAGAAAAGAGGGGTGGTAGAAATTGTAAGGACCGTTTGAAACCATGTGATATAGCCCCTTCTAGTCAACTTGTTAGGCCCACAACCATAAGGGCTTCCCCCAACAGGGGATAAAATCCTGAGGGGCAATATGGTAAGAAAGTCCTGGAGACCCAAGCACAGTGTTTGGGGAAGGGGAAAAGGAAAAGTAAGGAATATACAACAGTGGTAAATGAGATCACTGGGAGTAAAAATGGCAAAAACATAAGGAATATTGGGAATGCCAAAAATAACAAAGGTCCTAGGGGGAGATCTTCTCCTAACTCTGTAGGTCGGAGTAATGAGTCTGCTAGAAGAAAATCTTTAGCAGGTCTTAATAGTGTTGCTTTAGTTCAGGCTGGAGTTGATTGTAAACAGACGAGACCTCTGATGCTATTCCTAAAGGCAAAATCCAGAATGAATAGGAAGAAGACAGTTAGCCAACCCCATAGCAGGTCTAAATAGTTAAAGGTGTTTGCCAATATTAACAGATTAAGGAATATGTCTACAAAGGATTTGGCATTGGTTGGCTTTAGGGAGGTCGCTGGGGAAGAGGTAACCAGAGTTTTGTTTACCACGAAGGAGACAAAAAAACTTAGTGGCATTAGTCTCTGTGAAGTGAATGAGGAAACGCAGTTAGCCCCTTTTCTATGTGAACATGGTGGGTTAAAACAGAACCAGGTCTATCTTGCTGAGCCTCGAAGTGTAAAATAGAGATCAAGTGTTGGGAGGAGCTAGTGGGAACACAATGGTTCTCAAGAAAGAATAGTTACTGTAACCTTCTACAATGATAGAGCCTTTGGTTTAAGGAACCGCAATAGGTTCCACCATTGGCAGTTTGATGAGTTGAAGAGGGAAATCGACCACAGTACTCGGGGTATGTTCCCCGAGAAGAGAGAGTTACTCCTTCAAAAACACCCAGGATCCTTATCTTCCGCCATGGAGTGGTGAAGGGGTAGATGAGATTGATTGGTAGGAGACAGGGCATCCTCAGCCGGTGTGTGTCCTGGTATGGAACATTCATGGATTCAAAACATTTATAGAAATGGAAAATCAGAGAGAGATTTTGATGAATTATCCCATTTTATTCTTCCAGGGAACCTGGCTGCTGGAGTGCCCCGTAGTGGAGGGGTTTGTTGCCATTGCTCAAAATGCCAAGGCCTCGGTAAGAGGAAGAGCAGTGGGTAGACTGCTCACATTGGTCTCAGTCTGTTGTGGGAGGAAGGTAACAAAGCTCCAGACCCCTTGCATACGAGTCCTTGCTTGTCTAATCAACTTGTGCACTAATACGGAGGGGTTTAAGCAAATGATATGTCTAAATGTGTATGTACCACCAATTCGCCCTCTGCTTGAGTGTGAGCTGCTGAATCTGGCTAATGATATAAACAAATTGTTTTGAGACTACCCAGAGGCTTTGTTGGTGGGGGGAGTTAATGAAAAAGCAGTTTTTAAAGAGTATGACGAGGTAATGAAAGAACTGTGTTTAGCACTAAATAACCCAGAATACATTTTCTCTGATAGCTCTGGAGAAGATGTGATGGTTCTACATTGTTTAGTTGAACTGAATTTGATTAATGTAAATGGTAGGTGCCATGATGATATTCTAGCTGGGAAAACATTTAAACATGGTAATAGTAAATTGCCTATTGATTGTGTGATGGTTCCAGTTCGCCAGTTTCATTGGGTGAAACATTTTAGAGTCCTAGATATGGGGCATAGTGATCATTTTGCCCTTAGCTTGGAGTTTAAAGAGGCTTTCTTACAACGTATAAATACCACTGTTCCTTTGGAGGTTGTTTACCACAAGAGAATTAGAGTTCAGATCACGGAAGATGTATTGCAAGCCCTTTCTTCAGTCGAATTTGAACCTTTCTATTTAGAGGAAGAACAAGATGCACTGGCTTAGTATCGTAGGTCAACGAAGCAATTACTAGCCCAGTTTAAGCTAGCAAAATGGGGTCCACACCTAGCTAATAGCTTAAAAGGCAAGGGGAATTCCTAATTTGAACAATGAATGTCGGGAGGGTAGAAGGGTGGCAAACAGGAGACGCCACTAATCGAAGCTAAATCAAAGTGATACCAGTCTAAGAACAGCAATGATGGCCTTGAAAACTGCTTATCGCAATTTATGTGCTCATAAAGAGAGAATCTTGTAGGTTAAACTGGGAGGAAATGTTAGCTACCATGGCTGATAGGGATAGTAAAAGGTTCTGGCGACTAGTGAACTCTGTAACCCTCTTGTCGCCATCTTCTTTTGAGGCCCAAGTAAGTGAGGAAGATTGGTTTGCTTTTATCTCATTATATAGGGGCGGAAGCTGGGAAAACATGCTAGTGGTGCAGGCCAGCTCTGAATTGGATGCTGAAGTGATTGCTAATATGCAGCGGCTGTAGTCCTGTCAGAAATAATTTGCAAAGCGAAAGCCTCTAGGGCATGTGGCCTAGATGGCCTTCCACCTGTGATATTTAAAAAAGATCCAAGGAAATGGGGATACATTTTGAGTAAGTTCTTTCAATGGGTGACATTGACTGGTTCCTTCCCGGAGTCTTGGAAAGGAGCTATAGTTAAGGCCATCCATAAAAAGGGCAAAATGGATCAGCCTGCTAATTGTCGCCTGATTTCTCTTTTAGATATCCAGTCTAAACTATATGGTCAAACATTGTTAAAACATCTAGCGGCCTGGGCATTTGATACCAGGTTGATCCCAGTGAAGCAAGGAGGCTTTAGGCTGAAACATTCTACGATGGACCACTGTATAAGGCTGTGGGGAGTCGCAAGGTAGTCAATAGAGTCGGTAGGTGGCCTTTGCTGCTGCTTCATTGCTACCAAGCTGCTTTCGACAGAGTGGACAAAGACATGCTTTGGCAGTGGAAGATACCTGGTGATGAAGCTCCACTGTGGTAACTGGGTCCAGATTGACCTCTGTAAGGAGATGTTAAGTGCAATGAGAGGATCTCCTAATAGGAATATATATATATATATATATATATATATATATACATATATATACATATATATATATACATATTTGCCTCGAATCAATAAATATAACTTTGCAAAACTTGGATCGGTGTGGCTCGTGCTTACATGAATCAGTAAGCTATTTGGTGGATATATATAGATATATATATTTTTTTTTTTTTTTATGAAGACTGTAAAATATGTCCCTAATAGAAGTTTGATTAAGAGAGATCCCCGAGGTTGTGATAAGCTGTTATGCACATTGCACTTTACAAATGCCTATTGGGGGGAAATGAACTGATTGCTATCAGTTAAATTATTATTATTATTATTAATTGTTGTAGACATATGTGAGATTTGGGACTGTGGACAGTATTGCCAATAAGTTGCTATGCACATTGCACGTTATAAATGTTTATTGGGGTAAAATGAATTGCTTATTATTAGCTACATTTTTATTATTATTCTAAAATGTTTTAAACATATATGAGATTTTGGTTTGTGGACTGTACTGAGTCTTGATATGGAGACATTTTAATGTTTACATGTCTATAATTGTATAATTTGTAAGAGTGTGTAGTTGAATAATGCAACTATGTATTGTTGTTTTAGGCTATTTAAAACTGTATTTTATGAACTGGGAAATGTGAATGATATTTCTATAAGAATTTATTTCTTAGAAATAAAGTATTTTGACTTGACTTGAGAAAACACTCCCTCTTCATATGGCAAAAACAGACTCCATCCCTGTTAAGACCATTGACAAATCTCTGAGATAGGTCAGGGAGCTGAATAATTTTCTATCACTTAGGTTCCGATCACAGATTTCTACTTGAAAGAGGAGGTTGTTATGACAGTCCTTAGATGTACCATCTGTTCTAGTACCCACCCAGCTGACTCTTCCTAGATGAGTAGTCAGTGTTTATATCACATCAGCTTCCTGCTCTGGGAAGAGACAGCATTATCCTTCATGATGCCAGTAGTTTACACCTTACTAGGATGATGATTACAGTCACTAAATGGAAGGCAGCTAGTCAAACTGGTTTTAATTCCAGCTTGCTCTCAGGCAGCACCAGGTATACTTTAAAAGTGGGTTGCTTGCTCATCCGAGTCCGCTTGTTGCCCTGCTGTTTGCGGATCTACTGGGGAGCTGTGGAACGCTCCGTCCGCTCTCCGGTGCTCCTGTGTGTCTTGCTGGGTCTCCGCTGCTGCCAGGTATTGCGGCACTTACACTCTGGTGGGACTCGGTGTCCCAGAGTGCATCTCTGCTAATTACCCGCAGCTGCTGAGGGCGGAGGCGTTTCCATCGCGCTATAAAGCCCTGCCTCGCGCCCCGCAGTGCGGGGGTTGCTTGCTCATCCGAGTCCGCTTGTTGCCCTGCTGTTTGCGGATCTACTGGGGAGCTGTGGAACGCTCCGTCCGCTCTCCGGTGCTCCTGTGTGTCTTGCTGGGTCTCCGCTGCTGCCAGGTATTGCGGCACTTACACTCTGGTGGGACTCGGTGTCCCAGAGTGCATCTCTGCTAATTAACCGCAGCTGCTGAGGGCGGAGGCGTTCCCATCGCGCTATAAAGCGCAGTCTCGCACCCCGCTGCGCGGGACGTGCGCGGGACGTGCCGGGCCAAGACCGGGCCAAGGGCGGGCCCGTCTGAGCCCGTCCGAGACTGATCGAGACTGGGCTGGGCCACCCTCCCTGGCTTTTTCTTTCTGCCCATTAGTTCGAATTGAATTAACATCCAAGGGTCAGCCAACTGGGGTACCCCAAAATAGCAAATTTCAAACCCGGTGGAGCCTTAAACGCCCAGTGTGCCTTGCACTATATAAGGTAATTATAATATGAATTACTCCTGAGGTTTGGTGAGCTTTTCATCCTCAAGTAGCCATGGGTAAACGTTCTCACCTGTCGACAAGGTCAACCACCAGGCAGAAGGCTCCTCTGCCAGTTCATACTGCTCAACCGACCGCAATTGATAAAATGCTTCAGCGGGCCATAGGAGCAGTGTCCTGCGAAATTGAGCGCACTGAGAGACGTCTCTCTCTAACACCGATTCTCCCTCATAGCCCACCACCCACGGAGCTTGAGACTTTAGATCTATTTCACACATCAAATGTGCTCCTAATTCTGGATTCTCTCCCCTACAAGATCCCATAGCATCTGGTCACATCACTAACTCTATTGGAGGAGGCGGGCAAAAAAGAAGGGTGGGAAGAAAAAACTAACAATACACAAGGGTGGAAGACAGAAGAAACAAACTCCCGGGACGGCACCAACCTTGCCTTCAGGGGGACAAGCCACTGATGAGTGCTGGCAGAAAACCTCGGACCCTCCATCGTGGGTAATTTATTTGCTAAAAGAACTTAAAGCACACTTTGCCATATCCATTAAATCTGAACTTGATGCTGTGACAAGACGAATTGATAATTTATCAACATTGTTGGATTCGTTGGGGAGCAAAGTAGACGCCATCTTTGATGCAATTGAACCTATCAAATCCTTAATCCCCAAGTTAGCCCTGCAATTAAAACAGCAAATTCCATCTGGTCCCAATGCACTACCCCCTCCCGTAGGGCACAATCCAACGGTGCACATAAATACATCTACTGTGTCTAAACTTCCAGTCCCTCAAAAACAGGACCTAGCTAATTCCCAAAAGAGGTGCCCTCACCGTACTGATATTGCACACAACAGTAGGCATATAGAAACACCAGGACCAACCAAGAAACATCACACCCAAAGTAACAACGAGGTTGAGACTAGGTCCACAGTACCTCTCAAAACAGGGGAAATAAAATCTCCACTCCCCTATCTAGACCTGCCCCCAGCCTCCACTCCATACGTAGTCATTCTAGCAGGTGTACCAGAGATGGATACAGGCCGAGGGGAGACACATTCTGAACTTAAAAATAAAACCATTTTTTGGTTAAATAAATATAGGCCTCTCCCCTATCAGGAACAAAGTGACATTCTATTGACACGTAGGGTCAGCTGGCTGGGGCGAAGACGTAAGGACATCCCGGGGGATTGTATTGTGATCAATTTTAGAGACACCCGGACGGTCCAACACATCTTGGACTGGGGATACACCAGGGAGATAGGGGGTATCACAACTTTGCCCTTGGGATACTTCTATCCTTCCAGGCCTGGGCATGATAAAGAGGGAATTGTGCACAAGAATTGGGGCTCAAGAGAACAGAACGGTGCTATGTCAAATTTGGGCTGGGAACGCCAAAAAATAGCGACGTATAGTATCCCTGTTAATAATAGATTTAGCTCCTTGGACCTGGTAGACTGACTAAATTTTAACAGTGAAAGGTCTATCAATAATAATAAGAACGAGGATAATCGGGAAATACACAGCAAGCTGAGCCCCAAATGAAGGGAGTGTTATTGGAGGAAATAAAACCCTCAATAAATCTTGTGAGACCCTCACTATAACTAGTATTACCAGCCCCCAGAGTAATACCTATCGGGCCGATAATCGTAGTCCTGGGGAGGGGCCAGGGAACCATGACGAGGAGAGGCAGCAAGCCCCACACCAGGTAAATTGTACCCCCCAGATTTTGCCATCAATAACTGATGAACCACTGAACACGCAGATTCTCTCCTGGAACATAGCAGGTCTCAGTTCAAAACTGGATTTCCCAGACTGGGGCGAATATATAGATAAACATGACCTATGCCTGTTCCAGGAAACATGGTCAAGGGCAGAACTTCATAGAGTGGGCTATGCTACATATAGTATCCCAGCTGTCCAGGGGACCAGGGGGAGACCATCAGGGGGCCTATGTACTTGGGTCTGTGCACACGTGGGATGTACTGTTAAAATGCTAGAGACCTCTTCCCCTGACATCTTGTGCACTCTCCTTACCCTTCTCAACTCATTGAAGATTGCTCTAATAAATGTCTACTCTCGACCAGTGAGGCAGGGGCACATTTCCCAGACGCTTGACTGTCTAGCCACATTTCTGTATTCTCTACCAGTTAGTTGTCAAGTGATTATAGGTGGAGATTTCAACTGTCAATTTGAGCCTCTCAATGGCATTACTACACCCATTACAAGTGAGGAAGACTCGCTTTAGTTGATTCCAGAAACCAATATCCAGCCAATAAGGGCATGGACCCCTTTGGCCTTGCAGGTTCATTCAGTTACACTTAGCCATTCATTGAGGGCCTGCAATGGCCGATTCCCCTCTGATAGTCCGGGGAACTTTACTTTTAATAAGCCGGGTCAGGCATCTATAATCGATTACATACTGGTCGACGTTCAATTATGGCATAAGATTAGGGGCTTTACGGTTAACCCCTGACACGAAAGCGATCACAACCCGTTGGCCCTGGAAATAGCCCTCCCTTTGCCCAAGGACCTTCAAAATACATCCGTATATCCTGCTTCAAATCTAGTATCGATTGAAGGAGGTAGGAGAGTAAGCTGGGGGGTTTTCGCACAGACTCCAGAAAATGTGGCAACCCTGTATCAGCAAATTGCCCCTTTTCTAGAAACTGCTTTTCAATTGTCTGTAAATAGCTGGGACGTGGCATCGCAATTGGCGTTGGAAAAAAACCATCAGGATTTATTATCCACATTGGCACCGTTTTTTTATAACAGTGATAAGATCAGGCAAAACTCCAAATCTAAGCACCCATGGTACAACAAAACATGTAGGAAAGCTAAGCAGGCCTTAGTAACTAGCATCAAAGAGAATGATAAATCACGAATAAAAGAAGCTAGAGCCCAATATAAAAAAATCACAGCTGGTGCAAAAACCAGCTGGGAGATAGATAAATGGGAAGCCATTAAAATAGCTCTTGATAACCATAACATGCGAGGTTTCTGGAATTTTTTCAAGACAGGGAAATCCGAAGGCCAATTGGCCGTCGGACCCAATTTGGGGGAAGAAGTTTGGAGATCTTACTTCAAAACCCTATATTCGAGGCCTGTAGTAGGGGCAGAAGACCACAGTGAAGTACTGGCCACTGTAGAAGCAAACCCCCCAAACTTGAATGCCCCTCCCTGCACAATGAAGGAGATTATAGAGGCCTTGAGCAACCTACTACCAGCCAAGGCACCTGGGCTAGACAGGATACCTGGTGACCTATTCCGTACTGAACCAGCAGTTTGGGTACCATATTTATGCTTACTATTTAATGCCATCCTACAAGGTATGGCGCTGCCCCGACCTGGGTAGGGGCAGAAATTATCCCTATTCACAAAAAAGGCACACCACTTAACCCAGCTAATTATCGCCCAATAAGCCTTATAGATGTCACCCAAAAAATCTATGCCTGTGTACTTCTGGGCCGTCTGCTAAGCTGGATAGAAGAAAATAATGTATTAACACCCTTACAAGCCGGATTTAGGGCTAAGACCTCGACTATTGACCAGATCTTTAGATTGCAATTGATCCATTGGAAAATTGTGGTTTTAGAGGGTGGCAGCCTCTATCTCACTTTTGTGGATCTCAAATCCGCATTCGATATGGTGCGGCGAGATCAGCTATGGGACATACTCCATGATATGGGTTTACCAGACTACCTTTGCTACCAGCTGAAACGCCTGCACCAAGATAATTACGCGAGAATAAGATTTGGTAAAAAAGGCGAATTGACAGCTCCCTTTCCCGTAGAGAAAGGGGTGAGACAGGGATGCGTTTTAGCCCCGACGCTGTTCTCCCTCTTTTTAAATGGTTTAATTGAAACTCTACTAACAGGGAAAGACAGACGCACCGAGGTTGGCAAATCGTAAAATTCCAGCACTTATGTTTGCGGACGACACGCTGCTACTCTCTAAATCACCTATGGGTATGCAGCGTGTACTCGAGGTATTTAGTGCCTTCTGTAGGAAGAGGGGTTTGGAGATAAATCTTCAAAAACCAAATATATGGTTTTTCATGCTAACACTATCAATTGCCCACATCCCCAACTGGATGGCAAGGCTTTAGAGAGGGTGCATGTCTTTGATTACTTGGGGCTCACACTCAATGATAAGATGAACTGGGGACCACAAGTAAAGAAAGCTAATCTCAAATTGACTCAGTCTGCAGGGGGTATTTTTAAAAATACATAAAAATTGCTCCCAGAATAGGATAGGTCCACCAGCAGAAATATATAAAATACAGGCTAGGGGAGCCTCACTATACGGGGCAGAACTCTGGGGTTATTGTTCGGCAAATACGCTATCCATGACAGAGAATTTATTTTTAAGGCAATTGCTGAGCCTCCCCAAGAGCACTCCGTTAACACCACTTAGGATGGACCTGGGGATTGGTCCTGTAGCAGATGTTGTCGCCTCTCGACCACTTTTATATTGGCGCCTGTCTCTGGAGTATACCAGAGCTGGTCAACTATAGGGAGGAATTGAAGGATGTCATGTCCCTTTGGGCGCGGGGAACCTACCATGGCTAGCTTATATAAGGAACTCCTGCCAGGCTTTGGGGAGGGCAGACATGTGGTTAACTCCTGAAGAGACTTGCCCCTCCATCCCCAAAAAGGTTCTACTCGCCTCCTACAGAGAACACAAACTGGCCCAACTATATCAGAGTACTAATTCCAGTAGTTTCACCTCAAACTTTTTAGAGGTCAAACAGCAATACAAACTGGAGTTGGTATTGGACAGTATACAACCACTGCTTGCGAAGAAACTGTTCCTACAATTTAGACATGGGGTGCTCCCGCTCCGAGCACTCACTAATAAATGGCAGGGAACGCTTAAACTAGACTGCCCAGGGTGCGATATGGTTGAAGAAACAGACCTCCATGCAATCCTCTTTTGCCCTGCCTATAAAAGGCCAAGGTCTAAATGGGTCCTTCAGCTCTGCAGAAACCTGGGGATTAGACACCATATCGTGGCTTTCAGACTCCTCAAACACGAAACAGATCCGTTAATCGTGTTCGCTACCTCCAGGTTTCTACTCTCGATGTGGTGCATCCGCAGGGGCATTCTAAAGAAAAAGAATTCAGAAAACCCTTAATAGAATGCGCACTAAATAGGTTGTCATGCCATGTGGGAACACTCTCTAGCCCGAATTCTGCCTTGCAAACCTTTTTCCCTGTCCGGGTTGCTTGTTTATTCACCTTTTTTTAAAATGTTTTATATATTTTTAATGTTTTTTAGCGTGTTTTTCTAAATATGCCCTCGGGCTATCAGTCAAAGCTAGTTTTTTATACATATCAAATTGATAATAGCAATATTGCAATTGTTTGTACCATGATGTAAAATATAGATTTATTGCTGGATGACGCTTGTACTATTTTTCTATTAAGTACTGACAAGGGGTGTGCAGTTACTGCTGATTCCTAAACCCCGTACAAGTTGCATCTGAATTCTTGGTCCTATGATGATATTTTTAGCATAATATCTGTTATTTTTTTGTTTCCCTTCTTGTACATATGCATTTGTAACATTTTATGTGATTTTATGGCCGTATGGCCGAAATAAAGCTTTCTTGACTGACTGACTGACTTTAAAAGTCACTTTACCGACACTTCTCAATAATATACTTTTGCCACTGAATTAGATGTGACAAAAAGTGAAAACAATTTTCAAGCATCTTTTTATTAGTTTCCCAAGCTGAGTTGACAGGCCTACTCATATATAATTTATCTTCACCTACACAAATCTCCACTGTGGGGACATGATTTTCTTTAATATATATTATGTCCCATTTTAATACTTTAAGCACATTGCCTGCCCTGTGAACTTTCACGGCAAACTTAGGACTGACTGATTAAATGTATTAAAGTATGTTTTCTACATGACGAAGCACTTGTCAGTGGTTTTTAAGCTGCGGTCAAGCCAGAATACAATGATATTCTATAAAGCCATAAACTTGAGTTATATATGTGGGTGATGTAAATATACACTGTGGCCCACATATGATAATTACATTTCAAGCTTTTAGTGCACTTCCAACACCAACTCACCAAGATCTTACTGAAAAGTTAACTAAGTCAATTGGGAAAAAGCAATTTCACAGCACAGGTTTAGGAACTAAGCACAAGCACTGTGGCACCGGATGACAGTGTCACAGTGTTGAGTCATAAAACTACACCCAAAGAATAAATTACTTATCTTCGGTAACTATGTATCTGGAAGAGACATATGTTAGTTGTAGATTCCTTACCTTAGAATTTCCCCCAGGCGTCAGTCTGGATCCGGAGATTTTTTTCTTCAGCAATACCCCTGCATGTCGGTAGGTGGCGTCGGTCGAGACTGCTGTCCATCGTCGGCGTCGTGGTCGCCGGGATGACGTTGCGGTGCCTACTTAGACACCGCCCCCGCAGGCTGACATCAGTTCTGACACGACTTTCCACGCCAGAAGCGCAGAGCCATGAAAGACACTGACCACTGGTGCGCCACAACTAGGGCCCCGTAAGGGACTCCCTATCCCTGGAAATCAGTTTGCAGAGCGGGGAGGATGGGTGGGGCGGTAAGGAATCTACAACTAACATATGTCTTTTCCAGATACATTGTTACCAAAGGTAAGTAACTTGTTCATCTACAAGAGACTGTTAGTTGTAGATTCCTTACCTTAGAATAGATACGCCAGCAATACCATCTCCGGAGGAGGGTCTGAGAACCAAGTTCACCCGAGAAAGTCCTGGAGGACCAATCGGGCAAAATAGCCATCCCTCCGGACTTGACTGTCCAGGCAATAGTATCTGGTAAACGTGTGCAGAGATGCCCACGTTGCCGCCTGGCAGATATCAAGAAGTGGGACTCCGAATGCCAACGCAGTGATTGCTGCCATAGCCCTAGTGGAGTGAGCACGCAACCCTACTGGAGGATCCTTTTTCGCTAAAGCATAGCAGATCTTAATGCACAGGACAACCCATCGAGAGATGGTACGTTTTTCAACAGCCCGGCCTTTCTTAGCACCCACATAGCCAACAAAGTTTTGATCATCCACCCGGAAGTCTTTGGTGCGGTCAAGATAGAATGACAATGCAAGTTTAGGGTCCAGACGGTGGAGTCTCTCCTCCTCCTTGAAAGGGTGCGGAGGTGGGAAAAAGGTGGTCATGGTGATGGATTGTTGTAGGAAAGTGCCCCTTTTTGCATGGTTGCCCCACTTTTTGGCAAACTGTTGGTGTACTTTGATAGTGTGCCCTGGGTTCCTGCCAAACAGGTACCCAGGGCCTATGTTCTTTCCCTAAACTGTACTGATGCAAAACCCAATTGGCACTCTTTGGCCACATGTTAGTCCCTTGTAACTGGTACCATAGGTACCAAGGGCACTGGGGCCAGGGAAGGCCTCTACGGCTGCAGCACTTATTGTGCCACCCTTAGAGGCCCTGTACCTTTACACACACACACTGCCCTTGCAGGCTGCGTGTTTTGGTGCACAACAAAGTGAAGAGTCGACATGGCACACATCCCTGTGTGACATGCCTACAAGCCACTGCCCTGGCATAGGTAAGCCATCCCTCTAGCTGGGTGCGCTATACCAGTGGTGAGGGTACAGGTGCATGAGCCCTGTACCCCTACAGTGTCTAAGCCAATTCTTAGACATTTTAAGTGCAGTAATGCCATTAAGAGTATATGGTGCTGGGAGTTTGTTATTACGAACGCCACAGCACCATGATGGCTTGACTGAAAACTGGGAAGTTTGGTATCAAACTTCTCAGCACATTAAACCCACACTGATGCCAGTGTGGGATTTAATGGAAAATGCACTCAGAGGACATCTTAGAGATGCCCCCTGAAAAACGACCTAGCTCTAGTGTCCTGGCTGAGTGGCTGCTCGCCAGCTGCCACCACCAGACATGTTTCTGGACCCCTTGATCAAGAGCCTGCCACTCTCGGGGTCCTGAAACAATGCAAATCCTGGGAAGAGGTACCAAGTCTCCTCCCCCAGGATGGGCAGGGTCCACGAAGGGGAAGCTTCAAAGGCTTGCCGCCTTTGTGAGCTACCCCCAGCCATTTGCTGCTCCCAGCAACTGGCCCCCACCGGTACTAACCCCCACTTTGGGCGGGAGAATCGGCAGGAAAACCAGGTTAGGAGGAGAGGTGTACCTTTGCCAACTCCACCCATCAGGTGGGGGAGGCGAGGTGAGGTACAACTCTCAGTCCCCGCCATCTTGCAGATGGGAGGACCCAGCCAACCAGAGTGAGGCATATGCCACCCTCCCACTGGAGAGTGGCATAATAGGGGGTGTACCCACCACAAGGAAGAGACCCATTGGTCCCGACCTTTAGCTACCTGTAACACCCCTAAATCTAGTATTTAGGGGCAACCCCGAACCTTGCCTCCTCAGACCAGAACCGACAAGAAGAGAGAAGAAGAAGGACCGAAGAAGCCGTGCTGAACTAAGAAGAGGAAGACGCCCACTGACTTGGCCCCAGCCCTACCGGCCTATCCCAACCTCGAACCTGCTCCAGCGAAATCCTGGCGTGTTCTACAACCAGCAGCCCCCAAGAACCCAGAGGACCTGCCCTGCCTTCCCAAACTAAGACTTTGCCTCCCGTGAGCACCAGATTTGCTCACCTACAGACTCTGGCTCTGGCCAAATCCGTGAGTCTGCACCACTCTGCACCCGACGCCCATGGCCCTGGTTCGAGTGGCCCAACACCACGAGGAGGTCTCCCTGGCAATCCTGACCTGAGATCTGGTGATCTCTGACCTGCCTCGAATCTCCAATCGATGCCTGCAGCACCTTTCTGGAGGATCCCTCCGACCGCGACCGGAGCCGGTAAGAAAAACCTGACGCCTAAAGACACCCCTGCACCCGACGTCCCATGGCCTTGGGGGCCCAACCAACTGTGTCCCAGCATCCCCAGGCATCCAACTTACCTCCCCAACCGGTGGTCGCCTCCAGAAGATCTTCGTCCCCGAGCCTGCAGTGTTTGTTGCAACCGGAGAATCCCCATTGAAATCAAAAGGGCACCGACGCCAAAACAGTTCCCTGAACCCAGCCGCCCCTGTGCCGCTGCGGGTGCACTTTGTGTGCTAAACCAGATCCCCCTTCGCCCAAAGTCTACCACCAGGAGCTTTGCTCCCACAACCTTGTGGACTCCTCGTGAGCAGCCACCAACCGGAGGTCCTCTATCCCCCATTGGATAACATTGGGCCTCAGCACTCCACACCCGGCCACCCTAGTGCCGCTGAGGGTGCTAGGAGAGTGCATCCTCGACCCTGGGGGAACCCTGGTTCTAACCCCAAAAACCCAACTCGCACAACAAAGTAATTGCCTGCAAACCGATAACTTCATTTGCTCCCATAGGATTGCATTGACTGCTTTTCTTTGAAAATTCTTATAAGTGTGGAGTTGGTTTGTATGATAACTTGAAAAACTGCATATATGAAAAAAGTGAATTACTTACCTTTTGTCTAGGAGATGTCTCCGTGTGATATCTAGGCATATCACACGGATTAGCAAAAGTAACTTGAAAAGCAATCCAAGAAGTAATGTGTACTGTAATCTACAAAGTAACTAAAAAGTAATTCTAAATAGTGGCTTACCTGTATATCAACCAACTGCATTTGAACCTGCATTCAACTGTAATTTACTGCATAAATCTTGCAAAGTATTATTTCACTTACCTGCACCAGGCTTGGCATGGTTCTAGAAATAAAATAACTAAATAATATTTTTATACAAACAAAATTGGTCTGAGTTCAGTCTTTGAGTGTGTGACATCATTTCTTGCCTGGGTGTGTACAATAAATGCTTAACACTACCCTCTGATAAAGCCTTACTGCTCGCCCACACTACCACAAATAGAGAGTAAGGTATTATCTACTTTTACCTCTGCCTACCTTTGGGGTTCCACTGGACTCTGTGCACACTATACCTCATTTTGGTATAGTATATACCGAGTCAGCTTCCTACAATTGTCCTATATGAAATGGTGTAACCCCTTTAGGAAGGAACAAAGGCCTCGTTCTATGCACCACTTTGTCCGGATGCACAGAGAAGAAAGGGGGCTTGGAAGATAGAGCCTGAAGCTCACTCACCCTGCGAGCAGAGGTGATGGCAACAAGAAAGGCAGTGTTGAGAGTGAGGAGCCTGAAAGGACAGTTATGAAAAGGTTTGAAGGGAGCACATATAAGAAATGTGAGAACAAGATTCAAGTCGCACTGGGGCATTATGAAGCAAGATGGAAGAAACAGATGATCAATGCCCTTAAAGAATCTGTTAACAATAGGAGACTTGAACACGGATGGCTGATCTGGCAGAGATAGCTGCAAGATAACCTTTGAGAGTGCCCAGAGCAGAGCCCTGCTGGGCCAAAGAAAGTATATACAAAAGGACCTCTGAAAGAGGGGCAGAAAGGGGATCCACAGCCTTTGGACACCATGCCACAAACTTGTTCCATCTACAGGCGTATACCAATTTAGTGGAGGGACGCCTGGCTGCCAAGATGACATTACAGACTTCGAGAGGAAGTTCGAAAGCTGTCAACTGTTGCCGCTCAATCTCCACGCAAGGAGGTGGAGACTGGAGAGGTTTGGGTGGAGGATCGGCCCTGCTGCTGTGACAGAAGATCCTCCCGAAGGGGCAGTCTGATCGGAGGATCAATGGCCATGCTCAGAAGCTCGGGGTACCAGACTCTTCGTGCCCAGTCCAGAGCCACAAGAATAACTTGGGCCCGGTCGCACTTGATCTTCGTGAGCACTCGGGGCAGTGGTACAGGCAGAAAGGCGTACAAGAGGCCGCAGTTCCACTCGTGACAAAAAGCGTTGCAGAGCGAGTGCTGCCTTGGAAATTCCAACGTGCAATACTGCTGACATTGCGCGTTTTCTTCAATGGCGAACAGATCTAACCAAGGCTCTCCTCACCACTGAAAGAGACCTTGCACCACCTCCGAATGAAGACGCCATTCGTGATCGACCAAGCACCGACGGCTGAGTTGGTCCGCCCTGGCATTCAGAGACCCCGCCAGGTGTTGCACCACCAGTGTTATGCCCTGATATTCCAGCCATGTCCAGAGGCGAAGAGCCTCCTGACAAAGGGTCCATGACCCCACCCCACCCTGTTTATTGCAGTACCACATGGCGGGGGTGTTGTCTGTGAACACCTGCACCACTTTCCCTTTGAGAGAGGGAAAGAATGCCTTCAGCGCCAGTCTGAACGCCCGGAGCTCCAACAGGTTGATATGGAGCCCGGACTCCGTCGGAGACCAGACGCCTCTGATCTCCGCCTCCCCCAGATGGCCGCCCCATCCCAGGAGTGAAGCATCTGTCACTACCATTAGATCTGGTTGGGGAAGGGAGAGGGATCTGCGTCTGACCCAATCTTGTTCGTTAACCACCACTGCAGCTGTGTCACAGTCCCCTCTGAGATCTGGACATAGCCGGAAAGATTCCCCTGATGCTGCGCCCACTGAAACTTCAGGTCCCACTGCAGAGCCCGCATATGCCACCAGGCATGATCCACTAGCAGGATGCAGGAGGCCATGAGGCCCAGCAGCCTCAAAGTCATTCTCACCGAAATCCAGAATAGAGGCTGAAACATCGGTATGAAAGCCCAAATATCCTGGACTCGCTGTTCAGGAGGATAGGCCAGAAACTGCAATGTGTCCAGAGTAGCTCCGATGAAAGGGAGCATCTGAGAGGGAGTCAGGTCTGACTTCGGCACGTTTATAGTGAACCTAAGTGAATGCAGGAGGCCCGCCGTAGTCTGGAGGTGGAAGACGACAGCCTGGGGCGAGCCCACCTTCAACAGCCAGTCGTCGATATAGGGGGAAGACTGGAACCCCTGATCTGCACAGATGAGCTGCGACCACCACCATCACCTTTGTGAACACACGAGGGGCACTGGTAAGGCCAAAGGGGAGCACGGTGAACTGAAAGTGCTCGTGGCCCACAATGAAACCTAGATAGCGTCTGTGGGCTGGCAGGACGGGAATGTGGAAATAAGCATCCTGCAAGCCCAACGCCACCATCCAGTCTCTGGGATCGAGGGCAGACAGGACTTGAGCTAACGTGAGCATTTTGAACTTCTACTTCCGGAGGAAGCGGTTGAGGGCCATTAGGTCTAGAATAGGACGCAGCCCTTCGTCCTTCTCGGGCACCAGAAAGTAGCGGGAATAGCAACCACAAGCTACTTCTGGCGCAGGGACCCTCTCTATAGCTCCCTTGGCCAAAACAGCTGAGACTTCCTGGCCTAGAAGTGCCAAATGATCCTCCGACATGCGATCATAAGACGGTGGCATGGAGGGAGGGGTAGTCTTGAAGGGGAGGGAATAGCCCCTTCGGACAATTAGAAGAACCCACCTGCCCGACGTGATGGATTGCCAGTGGAGGAGGTGATGGCGAACCCCGCCTCCAACTAGCTGAAGATGGGCCTGGAACGTCGGACTAGGAAGATTTGGAGGCAGTGGCATGGGGGGGGAGATGGTGAACTGGCCGGCCCGCTGGCTCCCAGACCCGCAAGGACGCTGGGTCCCACGTTCGCGGCCACGCAGAGGCTGGGCAGCTTGCATGAACCGGTGGCTAGACTGGACCGGACGTGGTTGGGTGCCCCTTCCGTAGCCAGAAAAGGGACGAAAAGCAGACTGGAGTGGACGGGAAGGCGCAGTGAGGCCCAAAGATCTGGCCGTAGCTCGAGAGTCTTTAAAAAGCTCAAGCTCCAAATCTGCTTGGTTGCCAAAAAGACAACGGCCATCAAAGGGCATGTCCATCAAGGTTGACCAGACATCCCCCGAAAAGCCAGATGTCCTCAACCAGGCGTAGCGTCTAAGGGCTACCAACATGGCAGTTCTGCCCAGTGAATCGGTGGTGTCCAGTCCACACCGAATGGCGAATTTGGTTGATTCTCTCCCATTCGCAACTGCCTGGGAGAGAACGGCCCGGGCCTCCTCCGGGCATTGAGGCAGCACCTGCGCGACCGTATCCCAGATGGTATGGGAGTAGCGGCCCAAGAGGCGCGCTGTATTCACTGACCGCAGTGCCAAGCTGGCGGAAGAGAACATTCGCTTCCCAAGATGGTCCAGCTTCTTGGATTCCCTATCTGGAGGAGCAGAAGGGAACACGCCCTTAGAAGAAGAAGCTTGGACCACCAAGCTCTCGGGGGAAGGGTGGTGGGTCAGGAACACTGGGTGGCCCGGGGCCAGGCGGTGGCGGCAGGCAATTGTCCTCTCCACAGGGGCCCCTGTGCTGGGTGTGGGCCAAGTGCCCTGGAGGACATCAGTAAGGGCTTCATTGAATGGCAATAGGGTTTCAGAAGAAGAAGCCACAGGCTGAAGCACCTCTGTCAGGTTAGTCCTGACTGCCACCCAAGGGAGTTCAAGGCCAAGGACCTCAGCCGCGCTTCTCACCAGCACCGCATAGGACGCTCCCTCCTCTGTAGCCAGGGTAGGGGGAGAAAGCAAACCAGTGTGTGGAGAGGTGTCCAGACCACTGACATCACCCAGGTCCTCTCGCCAGTCCGGTTCTTCTAGCTGGTCAGTTAAAGGGTCCAGCGACTCCTCCCAGTCCTCATCACCACCCGCTGGTCGATAGAGAACACCAGGGATGAACAGGGGAACAAAAGTACCCTACGGCATTGGTTCAAACGTCGGCCGACATCAGTCTGGCCCCGTGTGCAACTCAGGGATGGGGACGGTGTCGGCCAAGAGGACAGCTGGCGCCGGGGGCGTCGTCGTCGAGATCGGCGCCGGGGAAGGTAGAGTGAGATCGACCGGCATCGATCCGGATCCAGGCCTGGATCCACGGGTGCGCTACGGGGCCAGAGCCGCCAGCATCGAAGGCCCAGGATCCCCGACCCACTCCACGGGGCCCGAAGGCGCCCCGTCGGAGTCGGGCTGCTCAAAGACAAAGTGTAAGGCCTTGTAAAGTTGTGTAAGTTGGGCAGGGGAAGCGCCGGCTCCCGGAAAGGGTGGGAGGCGCAAAGTCGTCCCTGAAGCAGGCACCGGAGACGGAGCCTTCAAGCAACGACGGTACGAGTCCCGCGTCAGCCGACCGACTGGGAGAAGGCGAAGAGCAATTGTGCTTCTTCGCCTTCTTCTTGTGCTTTGACTTACCCGATGACATTGACGACTTGGAGTGCAGCGAGGAGTGGGGGCTCCACGAACGGCCTCGAGACCTTCCTCTCGAACGAGACCGGGAGCGACGTGGAGCTGACCGATGGGCCTCCAACAACTTTTGGGACCGCTCCCGCAAAGTCTTCGGGTGCATGGCCCGGCAGTCGGAGCACGACTTCGGGTCGTGGTCGCGCTCCAGACACCACAAGCACACGAGGTGCGGATCCATCATAGACATCATCTTGTGACAGGAACCGCAGGGCTGGAAGCCGATCCGACATCGGGACATCCCTCGCGCACCAGGAGTGCAAGACACAAAAAAGACATTGACAAAAGTCGCAAAAAGCTAGCCAGAAAACGGCTAAGGGGTAGCTCTCTCTGGATCTGCACTAGGCTGGCGCGGAAAAAGAAAGAACTGACGTCAGCGCGTGGGGGCGGCATCTAAGTAGGCACTGCGACGTCATCCCGGCAACCACGACGCAGACGGATGCAGAGTGGACCAATGCCACCTACCGACGCGCAGGGGTATTGCTGAAGAAAAAATCTCCAGATCCAGACTGACGCCTAGGGGAAATTCTAAGGTAAGGAATCTACAACTAACAGTCTTTTTCAGATAGAGGTTTAACATCAGGGGAGAGAATACAGAAAGGAGAATTGCTACACACTCGCTCAGGCGTTTCCACCAAATTCTTTGCTCTCCACAGCGACCTCTTACATGGGAACGGGTGCCAAGAAGTGGACTCCTTGCTTACTGAGCTTAGGGACTTAGGTTACATCTTACTGAGAAGGCCTGAGAAGGCTGAAATGCCTCTGGGTTGCTTGTAGTCTTGTGCAGAAGGGACATGGTTTAGCAGTTTGAAACAAATTACAGCTTTTAAAACGGAGTTTGGATGTTTTCCCCAAGTTTGGTCCCAGTCTGTAATGGTGGAAATGATGAATAAACTGTCTTGGAGAACCCAAGGTCCTTTACAAATGCTGGTTTATTTGTCTTAACTTCAAAATTGTGCCTTTATATAGGTAAGGTGAAACAGTAGGCACACTCTGCTTCTGATAAGGGGTATGTGGTAAGCAAATGCCAAAACTAGCTGATTCTGTAGCCGATTCAGTATCAAGCTTCCCAAGATTAGCCTCTGCATGCCCTTACAGACTCCACCATAACATTATTGTTAACAGTAGATTTTAGTTGCATTGTAGAAAGACAAAGTAATGTCGAATTTTTTTAAACCGGTATGCTTGGCAGGAATTGCAAAATCAAGTGGCAATTATATCATATAACACTTCAGGCCTCAACTACAGACAGCTTTCGCTGTCTGTTTGCGAAAGACCTCTTGTGGACCATACCAAAAACTTACAGTGGGCTTTGTGCCCGCCTGCTTACCATTGCTTGGCTTTCTTGTCACTCATTTCCTTGCTTCATGTTTGATTTTTTTTTTTAAACAAACTTTATTGCCTTTTACAGATCGCTCAGCCATTACGCTGATGGTTGTACAGGTAAATGCATAACATTCTCAGGATCATTATATCGCATGACATATAGTGCATACACATGTCGGTACTGTCCTTGAGTCCATCCGGCCCGCCCACTGCCCAATATAGGATCTTCTATGCAGGTTCAGTGTTCCCCCCGTCCCCCCACCCTCCCCCAACAAGGTAATTAACTCCTTACCCCCCCCCTCCTCCCCTCCCTCCACGCACTGCTGTCTCCTAAAGCCGTCCGTTGAGCTCTATAAGTCACTTCCACTGTTCCTTGTGGTGTGTGTTTGCGTTACTCAGTCACCTCTTTTCCAGGGCCAGGCCCACACTTGTCTAGGGGTACTACGCGTCCCCATCTCTCGGGATCTGTGCTATTACCCCTTCCTGGTCTTGTCTCTGGGGGTTCCCCTGCTGTGACAGTCTCTCAGGAGTGGAGGCCTCAGATTCCCGGTCGTCGCTCCTCATTTCTTCCATCAGAACCTCCCATGCCCGAGCTCTTTCCAACTTGCCTATGCCCCTTCTCGCGTTTCTGAGCAAGACCCTGCCCTCGCACCCAGCCCATTTCACCAGCTCTCGCTTCCATCTATGAATATTGGGGCCGTCTGTCGCCTTCCATCTGCTAGTGATTTCTCGCTTAGCAAGTATGAAGGCGAGGTCTTGAAAACCTATCCGTGGTCTTAGTTTTTGTGGTGTGTGGGAACAGGCTGAGCAGGACGTGCGCCGGTATACATGGGATTACCCTCTCCGTTATCCTAGCTGTCTCCCCAGTTACTTCCTGCCAGTATTGCGTCAAGGATTGGCAGCTCCATATCATATGAATAAAAGTCGCCCGTTGTGCATTACATCTCGGGCACTTGGCGTCCTCTCTATCAAAGTACCGGTTAATACGTTCTGGTGTTATGTATGCTTGGTGAAGCACATAAAAACTAATCAGGCTAAAGCGTGCATTTCTGGATACTTTAGTTGTCCGTATCAGTATGTTCTCCCAGTCCTTGTCTTCCAGCGGTCTATCAATGTCTTCCCCCCCATTGATTTCTCAACCGGTCCAGTGGCTGAACAGTGTCCCGCCCTATGGCCCTGTAGAGGCATGCGACAGCTTTTAGGTCCCCCAGCTAGGCCTATGTATTCGCAGGTGGCATGTCGTGACGGTTCAGTCGTGCCCGTGCCCCAATGTCGCCTCAGGGCCCCCGTAACTGCCCGGTGAAGTAGAAAGTGCCCCTGTGGGATGTCCCATTCCATGCTGAACTCCACAAAGGGGAGTAGCTCCCCGTCCCGGTATAGATCTCCCACCTTCGTGGCTCCTGCCTGTGCCCAGTCATCGATCCCCCTCCATTGTCCCCCGTGTGGGAGGGCCCCCAGTAGCGTCATTGGTAATTCCGGTGAATAGGGGCGCTGTGTCCTAGTCTTCTGTAGGCACCTACCCCAGCACCTTCGTATCACTCTATGTTCGTTGCTGCGGACATGCTGTGGTTTTGCTGTCCCCAACAGGGTGCGGAACACATTCAGTTTATCCGGGGTGAAGGGTGGCACCCCCCTATCCAGCGCTAGGCTCCCCGCCACCCACTGGGTGAATCTCTGCAATTGCCCTGCCAGATAATACGCCTCCATATCAGGCACGGCGAGGCCCCCCTCTGTCTGTGTTCTTTTCAGCGTGGTAAGGGCCACCCTCCTCCTACCTGTCCCCCATATGAATGCGGAGAGACATGAGTCCAGCTCCCGGAACCATGCCCCCGATATCCACACTGGGAGCGTGGTGAAAAAGTATAGCAACCTGGGGAGAGCCACCATTTTAAGCAGAGAAATACGGCCCATCACCGAAAGGGGAAGCTTTTCCCAGAATGTCATGTTGTCCTTGAGCGAGCGCAGCGCCCTCCCTATATTCCCTTCTTTCACATCCTCTATGGTGTGGAATATTCGCACTCCCAGATATCGGAAACATTGGGGTTCCCAGCGCAGATCCCCCAGGCCTTCAGGTGGTAGCGTACCTTCCACGAGCGGGAACAGTCGGGACTTCTGCCAATTTACCCGTAGTCCCGACAATGCTCCGAATTCTTCCTTGCTTTATGTTTGATGACGTTCCTTCCTCCTCTTGTTTGTCCGTACCCCAGAGCACATCTTCTGTACCATCCTTTCGATTGGAAGAGTTGCATCTTTGCACTGCTCATATTTAAAGGACTACTTTTATTTTTGGCATTCCACGTGAGTACATGTGTTTTATTCCTCTCTTTACGGTGTGTTTTCTTTCTGCATTGCATAGCCCCCACCAAATACCAATCGCCTACCTCACACGCTCTGTGTTGCACCCTCGCTGGCTATGTTTTTCTTATTTCATCCCCCAGCCACAAACTTGTCTCCTGCAAACCACGTACACTCTTAATTTCTTGCCCTGCAACGTGCTCCCTCCACCTGCTTTTCCACTAATCTCCCACACATCAAAGTCGTCATAATGTGTTTTGGAAGGCCCAGCAGCTGCCATTTGCTGTTAAGTCGCTCAGTTTAAAAAAAAAAATTAAAGACAAAGCATATATGCAAGTAAAAATGTATAATTCTTGTTATTTACTGCTACACGTGCCTTCCATTTTTTATTCCCATACTACACCGCATCGCCAAAAAGCATCAGCAAAGCCCACAGGACAAAAGTAGAGATGTGTTAGCTTTGCCAATGCTCTTTAGCATTGACCAAGCAAACGCAAGTCATGGTGAACCTTGTAACGCTTCAATGTAAGAAATTGGGAGCAGAATCCGATTCCACTTCATGAAGCAATAAAGTTCAATTAATTATGGGACACACATGGAGAACAAGCAAAAGAGGGTTTTATGGATTCTGCATGGACTGTCCAAGAGTTCAAAGGATGAACAAATCTGTGTCGGAAAAGTAAGTAGCAACAGGTAGTGTGGAGCTCAACACGTGGGAGGACCAAGCATAGAGGGCATTCTCTATGTGAGGGTCTTAAGAGGGTCCGGGACAGCCGGATCCCACAATAGATTTTCAGGATAGCCGCATAAGAAAACTTTACATACAACTGATCTAAATGCAAGGAGTTCACAGTATTTCTGAAAAGCTGCTGTGGATCTGGCTGAACTGGACCCTTGCTGGATGCCCATGCTCTAGACTGACTGCTCAGTCTTGCTTCTGTGAATAACCGCCAGGCTAGAAAAGACTGCGCCGTCTCTGGTGGGTAAAGTGCTGATTATCAGTCATATGTTCACCAGTTACAGGTTCATCTTGAAATTTCTCCCCAGGAAACAGGTCGCTAAGGAGATTCAATAAATGCAACCCCAACAGTCAGGAGGGTAAAATCATTCCATAGAGACAACCTGAGGATGTTTCCTTAATGCTATGAATGCAACTTTAGTCATACAGAAAAGTTTTGACAGTGCCTCAATGCAACAGAGCAGTCATGCATCTTAATCTTTTGACCAGTTTTGCAAGTATCAGTGAGGGTGAAAGACACTTCAGTGGAAGAGCAGCCTGTGCATGCACCATAGTGCACTACCGCCCTCTCTTCTGGGTTCCAAGCCCTCAAACTTCAAACCATGATCGAATAAAGCCCACGTTCCAGAGCGACAGCTTAACACTGCATATTACTCTTACAGCAGAGGGAGTGCAGTCACTGTAACATCCAAACAAAAGAAATGCTGAAATCTTCAAGAGATAAAAACCAAACTTACCGAAGTGTGGGACCAGTAGGAATAATCGAAGGTGAAGTTCTTGGGGGGATCCTTCGGCTGCTTGGGATTGCTAATACCTAAAGGAAAGAATACCCATGTCAGCTCTACGAATGCACACATGCATACAAACAGACATACACCTTACTTAGACTCAGCGGTAAATCAGGTGCATCCATCCACCCATGGGGTATGGTTGGGTGCACCTCTGATGGCCCTTTAGGAGCATCTCACCAGACCGGCCAACATTTAGAAAAGATGGAATATGGTTTTATTTTACTAAAAGGAGATCTGGTCCAGCGGCTGCAGTGGCAACAAATGACCCCACTGCTAACCAGCATCATAAAACTACATGACACAATAGCTTCAAATATCAGGATTAGGAGTGAGTATGAACAGCATAAAAAAACTGACGTTACTGCACTTTTTACAGAGAATTACGGAGAACCAACCCTAGCTTCTTCAGGCCCTGGTAAAACAGAATTTAGTTAAAGGGCATATTGCAAAAAAGCCCGTATTGGCTATTCTGGGGACCCTCCCTACCAGGGTCTAAAAGAACTATTAGGAAGGAGGTACAGAAGCAGGGCGTGGATTTTCAGAGACATGAGCACAAACATAATTTTCAGAGCACGTTACCAGATCTGTATCACTGGAAGGTCCCCAGGACCCGTTTGGGAGTGGGTAAAAGTAACTAAAAGAGCCCTGTAAGTAATTACCCCATTGCCACACATACTAAAAGGGGAAAGCTCTCCTCCCACCTAGAATTGTAAGAAAGAGAGAGCACCTGCTATGAATAGGGAGACAGCAACCCAGGACAGAGAAAAGAGCAGAGTGTGCTTGGAAGAAATTGGGTTATTAGTTGCGAAGGACGTGAATCCTTCACAAGTAATAGGGTCACAATTGTCCCCTTCCTGGGAACAAAGTACCCCATTGTATCACTTGACTCTCTCAGGGTAACGAAGCAGAGCAGTCCAAGGCATATTTCGGGGAAGTGGTGTGGGGTAGCAAATCCCAATTCACTGGTGTGACAACACTAAATACTATGCATTAAGTTACAAATGAGTCAATTTTACTCCTTCACCACTCGTCAACATGCGACAAATAAAAGCAGAGGTGGCACAGCAGTCCATGCTAATGTGATTTTTATTACTCCATACAAAATATGTACAAATTACAAATGTGTACATCAGGTATATGGAACTACCTTTGGTGACACCCTTATATCACATTGCACCCCTAGTGGGAGCTGAACCCCCATAATCTACTCACAATGCCCCTCCCATCTATATCAGTTGTAACATCTATCTATAATGGGGTGTCATTGTACGTAAGGCAGCCTATTGGCTTTATCAAGGGCTCACCACGTCAATATAAAGCAGGCCTATTGACTTTGTCACAGGGTCACTGTAGCAGGAATGCTGACTTTGTCAAGTGGGTCATCATATCAATGAAACACTAATCAAATGCTATACTTTAGTAATATACCACTATTAAAATCAACGGGGACAATACTCAAACATGAATATATATATATATATATATATATATATATATATATATCGCCTCGCGCCGGTCTCCAGGTCCCCCACCGAAGTTCCGCTCAAGGAGGGGAGCCCATGTACGCAGTACAATAAATGGTATTTTTGGTGAGAAAATACAAGCAGCCAGGACCGAATATTTAATACCAAACTTGGTTCACTCAGACCAATCAAGTTTTGTTCTAGGCAGGCATGTACATGACAATGGGAGGAGAGTGGTCCACCCGGTTGAGAAAGCCCATAAGAAAAAGATACAATTCTCATGCCCTTGAAGCCAAAAAAGGTTTTAATCAGGTGGAATGGGGCTTCCTGAGGTAGGTGATGTGGAAAATAGGCATGGGCTCCAAGTTCCTCACAATAATAATGGCTAATTACAATAGTCCCACAGCTACAATGCTGCTTAAATAGGCAAGTATCTGACTAGATACCGCTACGAGGGGAAACTAGACATGAATGCTCAGTGTCACCTGTACAGTTCGCTCGGAGCACTGAACGTTTTGTGTGCCATGTCCAACAACCTCAAAATGTCCAGAGCTCATCATGTGGAGCGGGCGATGCCTATTGAACTCCGAGTGACCATCAGAGCTCCCTTTCAGTGCTGGCCGATCCGCTTCAAACTTAAATATAATAATTTAGCTGGTTACAAGATTAATATGGAAAAATGGGGGATGTTGAACCTCACGCTCTCCAGTGACACCATGACTCAGCAGAAAGAACAATTTCAAAGGGCCTCTTCCAACTCTTAATATCTGAAGATTAAATCATACAGTAGGTCTCAGGCGCAGCTAGGGCAAACTACACTCCCTTACTTGTAGAAATTAAGATGGATCTGGGTAGGCAGTCTCACTTGTTCATCTCATGGCTAAGCAGGCTATATATTATAAACATGTGTATATAGACACCAAGAAGTGTGTACCTCTTATCGGGGAAAGTGAAAACACAACTTTTTTAAAGCCTCCAATAATCAATATCACAATTTGAATGGGAACGTGCTAGACCTGGAGTCCTCACAACAAATCTTTCTATGTACAAAGAAGCAGATAATGGCTCTACCAGCCCCAAGGACATAATGTCAAGCAGAAAAATGAAGGGTGGTGATACAATGGTCCAACATAGAAACTGATAAACTGATGGACACAGCATTAACGAGGCGACCTACATGGGATATTAGCTCCAAAAAGGTTTAAGACCTCTTAATGCTTGTGTAAGCACACAAGTAAAGACCACTCTAATGTCTGCGATTACAAAACAAGGACTTGTCTCCTTTCAATCTTCATGTACTCAATATTGCTTATTAGACAAGTAAAGGGAAAGGGGATGTAGTTTTAGGGCTGACATGTTTAAAAAGGTTCCATTAAATCTTTCATGCAGTGCAAATTGGATTTCATTATAGAGGACCAAAATGTTACTTACTTGTAATCCTTAAATCATAAATGCAGAATATTTGTGTATGAGTATGGGGGAACTCTTCAATTTCAGCACATCAAGTATATCCACAGGAGATGAGCACCTGCCATTAGCTCGAAGTCTACCAGACAGCACAGCTGTTGCTGGTAAGCAACACCTTGCCCCTTGCTTACCTTTGGCTTTGTATTTTGTAACATCTGTTCCTTTCGATTTGCGGTCTTTATTTGTTTTAGGCTGTCCAGCTTGGGTTCTTCCCTCCTGTAGCCTATACCGAATTTATGGTATCCTTCCATCAGTGCTAGATTTCTGTAAACAGGCCTTTAAATCTTGTTCCTACCTTGTCACGTTCGCTGTGCATTCAAAGACAGAAGTCAAATGTTAGGCTCTGTCTTCCAAGGGAGCTTGGTCTTTACTTTTCTTTCTCTGACTTCACAGTGAGAGGATTTATGTGACAATCATGCTGGCTACTGGGGGTGTACTGGACGGAAGGCTGTATGATGTTATTTTTTTCTAGCACACAACAAAATGTAAAAGCCTGTAAATGAACGGTGCAGATATTTCAGAATGTCAGAATTAGGGAAGCACAAATGAAGCACATTTATTGGTAATTCTGAATTGTGGTGGAAACAAATATTTTAATATGATAAAAAAAATCAATACAATAAGTGATGACAGTTCCGCACATTATTGTTTATGCACTGTTTACTTTTATCAGTAAAGAACAAGTTACTTACCTTCGGTAGCGCATTATCTGGTAGAGACAACATCTAGCTGCATATTCCTTACCTTAGAATTTCCCAGGCGTCAGGCTGGAGCCAGAAACTTTTGCTCGAGCAATACCCCTTGCACGTGCCGTTGGGTGGCTCCATTTGGCTCCACGTGACCTCGTTAGCGTCGGTTATGACGTTGCGGTCACCTATTTAGGCACCACCCAGGCGCACGGACGTCAGTACTTTTCACTTTTCCACGCCAGAAGCGCAAAGCCATGAAGTGCCTGACAAAAGTGTGTGCCAAAACTAGGGCCCTGGAAAAAGGGATAAATCCTAGTCCTAACGAATAAGTCCACAGAGCGGGGAGGCATGGGTGGGTCTATAAGCAAACTGCAGCTAGATATTGTCTCTACCAGATTATGAGTTACCGAAGGTAAGTAACTTGTTCATCTGATAGAGATATCTTGCAGCAGATTCCTTACCTTAAAATAGATACCCAAGCCATACCCTCCTAGCGGTGGGCTGCGGACAAATTCCTCACACTAGAAAGTCCTGCAGGACTGAACGGGCAAAAGGCCCGTCCCTGCGGACCGGACTGTCCAGGCAGTAGTGCTTGGCAAACATGTGCAGAGACGCCCACATTGCTGCCTGGCAGATGTCCAGGACTGGGACACCCTGAGCCAAGGCCGTAGTCGCAGACTTTCCCTTGGTGGAATAGGCTCTTAATCCATCAGGGGACTGCTTCTTAGCCAAAGCACAGCAGATTTTTATGCAGAGAACGACCCATCGAGAAATGGTCCTTTTCTGCACTGCCCGACCTTTCTTAGCTCCCACGTATCCCACAAAGAGTTGGTCGTCCACCGGAACTCTCATGGGCGGGCAAGGTAGAACGACAACGCTCTTTTTGGGTCCAGATGGTGGAGACGCTCCTTTATCTTAGAGGGATGCGGGGGAGCAAAGAAGATGGGCAGCGTGATTGACTGACCCAGTAGAATGGGGTCACCCCCTTCAGCAAGAAAGAAGCATGGATGCGAAGCACCACTTTATCTGGAAAAGTCATCATGTAGGGGGGGGCTTACATGATAGCACCTGCAACTCACTCACCCTCCGAGCGATGTAATCGCCACCAGAAAGGCTGTCTTGATTGGAAGCACCCAGAGGGGACAGTAGTGCAAAGGCTCGAAAGGTGCACACATAAGAAAGGTGAGGACTAAATTTAAGTCCCACTGTGGCATGACAAAAGGCGTGGGTGGGAACAAGTGACCCAGCCCTTTCAAGAACCTATTTACAATTGGAGACTTAAAGAGAGAGGGTTGGTCCGGCAGCCGCAAAACAGCGGATAGAGCAGAAAGATAACACTAAAGAGTACCCAACGCAGAGCCCTGCTGGGCAAGGGTAAGAATAAAAAGAACAGTAGAAAGAGAAGCAGAAAGAGAGTCAATAGACCTTTCTGTACAATATGATACAAACTTTTGCCAACAGCAGGCGTATACAGTCTTAGTGGAGAGACGCCTGGCTGCCAAAATAACATTGCATAATTCGGGAGGAAGGTCAAAAGCCATCAACTGCTGCTGCACAATCTCCACGCACAAAGACAGAGAGTTGACCGGTTCGGGTGGAGGACCTTCCCTTGTTGCTGTGACAGAAGATCCTCCCGAAGAGGAAGCCTGATCGGAGGATCGATGCTCATTTTGAGAAGATCGGAATACCAAACTCTCCACGCCCAGTCCGGAGCCACAAGAATTACTTGGACCAGGTCGTTCCTGATCATCCTGAGAACTCTGGGCAGGAGTGGAATGGGTAGGAAGGCGTACAGAAGGCCTGAGCTTCACTCGCAATGGAAACTGCCACCGAGCAACAGCTGCCTTGGAAACTCCAACGTGCAATACTGCTGACATTGAGCGTTCTCTTCGGAGGCAAACAGATCTAACCAAGGCACTCCCCACTGCTGAAAGAGACCTTGCACCACCTCTGGCTGGAGACGCCATTTCTGATCTGCTACGCATCGACGGCTGAGTTTGTCTGCTCTGGCATTCAGAGAACCTGCCAGGTGTTGAAGCACCAGGGTTATGCCCTGCTGTTCCAGCCATGTCCAGAGAAGCAGGGCCTCTTGACAAAGCGTCCACGACCGCACCCTGTTTGTGGCAGTACCACATGGCGGTGGTTTTGTCTGTGAACACCTGCACTAACTTCTCCTTGACAGAGGGAAGAAATGCTTACAGTGCAAACCGAATCGCGCAAAGCTCCAACAAATTGATGTGGAGTCCCAACTCCGCCAGAGACCAGTGTCTCCTAATCTCCACCTCTCCCATATGGCTGCCCCATTCCAGGAGTGACACATCTGTCTCTACTGTGACATCTGGTTGGGGAAGGGAGAGGGGTCTGCCTTTGACCCAATCGCGGTTCGTCAACCACCACTGCAAATCTCTCGCAGTTCCCTCCGAGACCTGGACCACATCGGGGAGATCTACCCGATTCTGTGCCCACTGGAACTTCAGGTCCCACTGCAGAGCCTGCATACGCCACCTGGCATGCTTTACCAACAGGATGCAGGAGGCCATGAGGCCCAACCGAAATCCAGGATAGAGGCTGAAACACCAGAATCATAACCTGAATCAGGGGTGTGGAATTTTATAAAATATCTACTTGTCCATGGGGCAGGTTGCTTCATAAATCTACTTGTCCTGTAACAAAATCCACTTGTCCCTTTTGTGCCATGTATTACGGCGACAAATTATGGCAGCAATCTCATTATATATAAGAGCTCTGAAATATCCTCTCTGATTATGCCAGGGCTCCTTCCATAGTAGGGCTTGAATACTTGCAATTCCCTTATGTTGCCACATTTCCGCAGATCTACATACTGGGGCTGAAGGTAATGGTAAGCAACAGTTCCAGGGTTGGAATGCCCTTTTGAGTCTGTGCAAACCTACTAACTTGCATGTTTTAAGGGTTTTCACTAACTCTTCTCTGATCTTTTCCCATACTTAAAAAGGTTGGACATTTACTCTTGACAATGGCAGACATAAAACTTCTTCCAAGGTTGGGAAAAAAGGTGGTTGGAGAGAAAGTGAACTTGCAAACACTCAGATTTTCGCATGAGCAAATCTACACCTAGATATTTGTTCCTGCTGAAATGAATTCACAAACATATTCTAGGAGTACTATTTCTTGGTCTACTTGTGTAAAGTCTTGTGAATTCACAAAAGTAGTATATCTGCACTTAATGCAAGGACATGGGTGCACTTTTGAGACTTTATTTAATAATTGGTCACCTAATTAGGTCTGGAGTTAACCATGACCTTTAGTGTTTATTAAAAGTCTGTCTCTCTCTCTCTGTGTCTATCGGCTAGCTTCACTGTGAGTGACAGCATTCTGTTCTTTCACAAGGAGCATATCAACACAGTCGTTTTGTTCAGCGCTAGGAACTACTGTGGCAATGTGTGCTTTTTGAGTCCAAAACTATTTTTGCTTTTGCCAATGTTTGTTATAATGGTGAGGGCCCGGCAGCTTCCACACCAAAAAGGTTTTACAAAACCCATGCCAAAACAAGTCACGCATTGACAAAACCAAAAGGCTGACCAACAATTTCAGACCTACTGGCTTTACCAATGCTTGTTTATTTTTAAGTTTCCCATAATCTTATTAAAACTGGTTACACTGATTTTCCATTATAAATATTTTTGGGAAATACTGTGAATATTTTATTTTGAAAGCAAAGAATCATCAATCTTGCTTTTAAGCTTCTGCAAATATTTGCATCTAATCAGAGAGCATTCTAGGAGCAGTATACATAGCCTCATATTGCTAAACATTGAAAACGTGTGTACACGTTTTTATACAGGAACAACTGTTAGTGGTGCAGTCTGAGCTTACATTTACTTCGAGCGCTCACCCCAATAATAAAGGCTTTGCATTAATGAACCATAAATACAAGTTTGAACAGCATTAACACATGGACACAAATATTAACTGCAGGCAATGCCTATCCCTGATCTATAATGTGGTACTGTAAACTGGCAGCCAAAGGGTTTGTGCTGTAGGGGGGTTGGGCCTACTTGTCCCAAGGACAAAATACACATGTTGCCCTTGACCCCAAATAATATGTCCCGGGTGTCGGGCTATAGGAATTCCACATCCCTGCTGAATATCCTGGACTTGCTGTTCAGAAGGATAGGCCCGAAACTGCACTGTGCCCAGAACAGCTCCCGTAAAAGTGAGCATTTGAGAAGGAGTCAGATGTGACTTCGGCACGTTTATAGAGAACCCCAGCGAATGCAGGCGGTTCGCCGTAGTTTGAAGGTGGGGGACGACAGCCTGGGGTGAGGACTCCAACAGCTGGTCGTCTAGGTAGGGGGAAGACTGAAATCCCTAACATGCGCAGATGAACTGCAGGTAACCACTATGGTCCGGCAGGATGGGGATGTGAAAATACGCATTGTGCAGGTCCAACGCTACCATTTAGTCTTCTTGGCCAAGGGCAGACAAGACCTGAGCTAAAATAAGCATTTGAACTTCTTCTTGAGGAAGAGATTGACGGTTCGAAGATCTAAAATGGGCCGTAACCATTTGTTCTTATTCGGAATCAGAAAGTAGAGGGAATAACATCCGCTGCCTACTTCTGAAACCGGGACCCTCTCTATAGCTCCCTTGGCTAGGAGAGCTGTAGCTTCCTCTTGGAGCAACTTTAAATGATCCTCCCCCAGCCGTTCTTGATATGGCAGAATGGGAGGAGGAAAAGAAAGGAAAAGCAAAGAATAGCCCTCATAAATGATCTGCAAGACCCACTTGTCCGATGTTACGGACCTCCAGTGAGGGGAGATGATGATGGATTCTCCCTCCCACTGGAGTGGCATGGTCTTGCAGAGTCACACTAAGAGTGCTTGGAGGCTGCGGCTGCCGAGGGCAGGGTGGCTGATGAGTTCTGGCCTCCATTCCTAGGACGGAATGAGCTGCGACCACATCCCTGCACAACTTGGGAAGTCTGTGCAGGAAGGTGGCTGGGATAGGGCTGGCATGGCTGGAACCCCCTTTCGGTTCCACCAAAGGGGCGAAAGTGACACTAGCGACAAGGTGAGTTAGAAAGGCCAAAGGCTCTGGCGTAGCACGAGAATCCTTGAACCGTTGCAGGGCCGAATCTGCCTTCTCACCAGACAGACGCGAACCATCAAAGGGCATGTCGATCAAATTAGCCTGGAAATCACCCGAGAAGCCAGATGTTCTATGCCAGGCATGGCTCCGTAAGGCCACCGTCGATGAAATCGCTCTGCCCAGCGAATCAGGAGTGTCAAGTCCACACCTGATGGTGAATTTTGCTGCATGTCTCCTGTCCTTAATTGCTTGGGAGAGCACAGCCGAGTCCATCTCTGGGACTTGGGGCAGCACTTGCGCAACCGTCTCCAAAAAGGAAGGGGAGAAACATCCAAATAAGCATGCAGTATTCACCTACCGCAATGCCAGGCCGGAGGAAGAAAACATCTTCCCAAGTGATTCCAACCTCCGGGATTCCCTTTCCGGGGGACCGGAAGGGAGTGCGCCCTAGGAGGTAGAAGCCTGCACCACCAAGCTTTCAGGGGTGGGATGTTGGCTGAGGAAGTTTGGGTTGCCCGAAGCCGGGCGATGGTGGCGTGCAACTGTCCTATTCACAGGAGCCCCTGTGCTAGGCTTGGACCACGTGCCTCGTAGGACATCATTAAGTGCCTCATTGAAGGGCAATAGGGGTTCAGATGTGGAAGCCCCAGGCTGAAGCACTTAGGTCAGGAGATTGGTCCTGACATGCACAGAGGGCAACTCCAGTCCAAGGACCTCAGCTGCCCTCCTAACCACCATGGCATAAGACGCTCCCTCCTCCATAGCCACAGTTGGCGGAGAGAGCATGCCAGTATCTGGGGAAGTGTCCAGTCCAATGGCCTCCCCAAGTTCCCCATACCAGTCCATCTGCTCCTGCACCCTGGTGCTCAAAAGGGTCCATAGACCCCTCCAAGTTCTCTCCCGTGCCTGAAACATCACGAAAATCCTTAGGCGACAACACGGAACCCCTGGGCTCTACCGGCGATGGAATCGGTGTCTAGCGACGCCGATCCGACTCTGTGTCGTCGTGGAGAAGGATGGGGCTTGAACCGCCAGTGGGCACGCTGCTGTTCCGTAGGTACTGACTTCGGGTCCGGCGCCAGGGAAGGTCACGCTGGCACGACCGGCGCCGTTCCGGAATCGGATCCCAGAGGCCCAATTGGCGTTGTGGCCAGAGCCGACGACCTCGAATCTGATGGGCCACCTCCCGACCCCAAAGGCTTACCAGAGGGGTCGGCCCGCTCAAATACGTGGCGCATGGCCTTCTAAAACTTTTTAATTTGAGTGAGGGTCGCTCCGGCCTCCGGGAATGGAGGGAGACGCGGAGTCAACCCTCGCTCCGGCTCCGCAGAACCGTGCCTAGAGCATCCCTGCTCCACTCTACTTTACACCATTCTACTCTATACCACGGCACTGTACGCCAATGCACTCTACACCACTTTACTCAAAACCAATGCACTCTACTCTAACACTACACTCTATGCCACTGCACTCTACTCTGTACCACTCAACGCCAGTGCATTCTATTCAATTCACTCTACGCCACTCTAATTTCTCTGCACCAGGGCACTCTACGCCACTGCTTTCTACCCTGTACCAGTCCACTCTACGCCACTCACTGTACTCTGAAACAATCTACTCTGAGTCACTCCACGCCACTCCAATCTATGCTGCATCACTCCACTCTGCGTCACTCTACACCACTCGACTCTACTCTGCACCACTTTACAACACTGCACTTTACTCTAACCACTGAACTCTACGCAACTGCGCACCACACCAATGCACTCTACACCACTTTACTCAAAACCAATGCACTCTACGCCACTGCACTCTAGGCAATCTACTCTGCACCACTGCACTGTAAACCACTATAATCTACTCTGCAACACTACTCTACGCCACACTTCTCTACACCACTCTATTATATTCTGCACCACTGTACTCAATGCCACTGCTCTCTATGCCACTCTACGACACTCTACTCTGCAAGACTGCAGTCTCCGCCACTGAACTCTACTTCACTCTACTCTGCGCCACTGCAGTCTACTCTGCTCCACTCTACTACAATCTGTGCCAATGCACTCTATACCAATGCACTCTACCCCACTGCACTCTACTGTACTCTGCACCACTGTACACTATGATAATCGACTACTCCACACTACTCTGTTATACACAACTGCACTCTTTGCCACCGCACTCTACACCATATTTACCACTCCACGCTACACCACTCCAGTCTAGGCCACTCCAATCTACTCCACACTACAACACTCCACAGTGCATCAACGCACTCTACTCTGTACCACTCCACACCAGTACACTCTACGCCACTACTCTATACCACTGTATTCTACCTTGCACCGCTCCACACCACGCTACTTCACTGTACTCTGAAACAATCTACTCTCCGCCACTGCACTCTGCTACTGCATTCTACCAATTATTTGCCACTGCACTGTACGCTGCTCCACTCTACTTTACACCATTCTACTCAATACCATCGCACTCACCGCCAATGCACTCTACACCACTTTACTCAAAACCAATGCACTCGACTACTCTGCACCACTATACTCTACAACACTACGCCACTGCATGCTACCCCACTCTACACCATTGCACACTACGTCACTGCACTCTATGCTACTCTATTCTACTCTACACCACTGTACTCTATGCCATTGCTCTCTACACCGCTCTACTCTGCACCGAACCAATGCAATCAATGCCACTGCACTCTATTCTGCACCACTCAGCTCTGCTGCACTCTACGCCAATGCACTCTATGCCAGTACAAACTACGCTATTCTACTCTGCATCACTCCACTCACTCTAATCTACTCTGCACCATTGCACTCTACTCTACACCACTCGACTCTACACCTTTGCACTCTACCCTGCACCACTCCATTTCACCCTGCACCACTCCACTCTATGCCACTTCACTCTACTCTGAAACAATCTACTTTATACCACTGCACTCAACACTACTGTAATCTACACCACTCTACGCTAATGAGCTCTACACCACTTTACTTAAAACAAATGTACTCTGTGCCACTGCACTGTGTGCCAATCTCCTCTCACTTCACAACACTTCACTCTAGGCCACTCTACGACACTACACTCCACTACACCCCACTCTGAGACTCTACTCCATTAAACTCTAGTCCACTCTATGGCACTGTACTCTACTCTATGCCACTAAAAACACTATACTGCATTCTATGCCACGCTTCACGCAACTCCCAATACGACACAACATGCCACTTTACTCCACTCTCTTCTACGACACACAACTCCACTCTACGACACACTATGCCACTCCACTTTACAACACTCTACAACTCTGCTCCACTCTATGCCATTCCACTCTACTACACTACTCTACGCCACCCCACTCTACAACAATCTACTCCGCTCTACGCCACTGTACTCTACAACACTACCCCACTCTGCGCCACTCCACAACATTCTATGCCACTCCACTCTATGACACTCTACTCCACTCTGACAATATACGCTACTTAACTCTACTCAACTTTACACCCTTCCACTCTACAACACTACTCCCTCCACGGCACTCTACAACACTATGCCACTCAACTCTATGCCACTCTGCACCATTCTACATCACTCCATAATACTCCACTCTACTCCACAACTCTCCACTTTACAACACACCACGCCACTAACTTTTAGCCATGCTGAACAGCAGTCATGCTGGTGTACAACATGGCTAAAACATATTGGCAAAGCCAAAAGCTCTTGTATAGGCGAGACCTATTGGCTTTGGCAATGCTTTTTTTAAGAATGCAGACAAAAACCTCCAAAGCTTTGACAGGCTATTTTTTATCCCAAAGTCTGTCTTTAATTTTCAAGAACGCATAAAGCAACATTGCAGCTTGACCGTTCAAGCACACTACAATAAAGCAACAAAGCAGTAAACTCATTAAGAATGTATATAAAGGAATATCGAGCCTGATAGTCTTAATGCCCATGAAGTGAAACTATACACTACACCTCTACAGCTTCCAAATCGCAGAATCCACTGCAATGGCAGCTGCCTCATAGGCTCAGTTCTTGTTTTTTCAATCTCACGTTACGAGGCTCTCGGAACATTTCTCAGGTTTTTACACTGCATTCTGTGAGGTTTTGATCTCAGTTTTTAAAAACATGAGTCTTCAATCTGCAATTTTTAATTATTGGAAGCTTTCCACCTAGTTTGGTTTTATGAATGCACTATTTGTCTAGAGCCTATGAGAGGAAGAAGGCCATCTCTGACCCATTTAATTTATGTGTGGTCTGTTTACCAATTTATCACTCAACCGAGAAGCGCGAACTCTGCAGAAAGATGTCCAAAAGGACACTTAAAGTCAGAGAACGCATCCACCTCAGAGGAAAGCTTGTAGAGCTCAAAGCAAAGGAGAAGAAAAAACATAGGGAAGGTAATCCCACTGAAAAGGGACCCTCTGCCTAAAGACTCCCACAGACAGTTATACGGTTAAGAAGAGGCTACATCACCACCAGGCCATTAACACCACTCCTGACTCGTGTCATATGTTGACAGTGAAGCTCGGCACAAAACCATGTTGCTTGCAGTCAAAGACCATCAGTGCTGCAGGATCGACAACGGCACTGAGACAAAGATACCTTGGCACCGAAGAAGTAGTCCCACAAGTTATCTGCATCACCTATCTCTGTCCGGACCATCGCCAATGTCTCATCAGATGCAGAGGCACTCTTCATTGCATCGCTTGACACAGAAAATATCACTGTCAAGACACTCAGCCTGATGCTTTATTAAAGCACACTCGAGGGCTCATGCTGCATTGTTGCCTTATGTACTATTGAAAGATACAAGAAAGAATTTAGAAAACATTTAGATTATTAAGGCTTTGGAAGTTTTTGCCTGTATTTGAAAAAATAGCTTTATACCTCCTATAGCTGTATATATGTTGAAATTCAAGTGGTCTAGGTTCTCCGTACGCAGGTTCTACGTTCATGACTATCATTAAAAAATCCTACGATGAAGAATCAGTGCCTATGTTATGTTCAAATACATCACTGGGTGACTGACCTCTTACTAAAAGCAGCTGCCACAAAACGTAAAGTACCCTGTGAATCACTCGTCTCATCTCTTGTATCCACCCAAAAAAAGTTTTTAAAAAGCGCTAGGACAGGCAGCCGCCTCATAGCGCATTTTTTTAATCATCCAGTTTCCTTGAATCCTCCCTCCTGTTGTCTGTGTTGCCCCTTCCCTCCCATTCCCCCTCCCCACTGTCCCTGTTGCCCACTTCCACCACCATGGGGAAACAAGCATTGGCATAGCCAATAGGTCTCGCCTTTGGGACCTTATAAGTATTTAGTTATGCAGCAGGTCCCAAAGGCGAGACCTATTGGCTATGCCAATGCTTTTTTTTTATATTACGGGTGGGATCTTTTATCTGCTTTTTTTTCAGGATGCTAAGAACCCGGAGAGGAGTCACATGTTGGCCTCACGAAAATTGTGGATCGGGCTGGTTAAAATGAATATGTCTAGTTTAGCGTACTCTGTATAGGGAACATTAATATTTGCCAAGAACTGTAACTTGTTGGTGAAGTAATTGTTTGTCAGTCATTAATTTTCGCGTTTTGGAAAGTATGTTGTTGTTAATAAATACGGCGAGAGATGTTTATCTCTAACAAAAGAATTCCGCCTCAGGTCAGTTCTTGTGTTGGCTGGTTGTTGCTTGGGGCTCCACACGGCACTTCCGGGGTCCCGTCCCTTTCTTATGTTACAGTGCTTCAAAGTTATGAAATCCGTATGACAGCTCAGCGACGAATTCCTTCAGCTGCCTGTGATTCCGTTCTCACATCAAATGTAAAGAAATTCACGCAAAAGCACCAGCAAAAGTAATACATACCTTGGTTTCCGGGGTAGGTTTTTAATGTAAAATTACAGATGGATCATATCCTTTGCCGCTTGGAGTGTTCCGTACGTCACTGCGCGAGTTGTTGCTTCCTGGGTCGGAAATACTAGCAGGGCTGACGCGGCCTATCATCTTTCTGAAGGTCAGTAAAATAACTACTGTTGCCTTGTGGCAACTGTTAATTTGCAGAGGTGCGAAGCCATCTTTCTTTCTTCCGAGGTCGATAAAATAAATGCTGCTGCATGCTATTTAAAAACCACAAAATATCCTTTCGGTGTCACTAAAATGTATATTGCGACACCTGTTATCAAGAGTACGAAGCGACGTTTCATCCTTCCGATGTCGATGAAGTGAGTACCAGTCAGGACACCTGTAATTTACAGTGCCAACGCGACGAATCATCAAGCCGATAATCTTATTTTCTTGTTGACAAACTGAAAGGCGTAAACTGTGCTCAGGGAGGGTCCTCGAGACTGCCTGCTTTACGACATGCAGATACGTCACATGCTGGAAGCCACAGCTAATGATTTAATTCGCCTTTATAGCTCTATGTTTGAAACGCTGAGGATAGGTTCAACAGCAAGGGAACCAAGAAGGCCGAGAGTGAGCTCCTGCCGCATCGGTTCTGTGGCCCGTGTGCCGGAGGAGGAGGCGCCGCGGCCGCAAAGGGAAGGGTGCTGCGGGAGTGGAATAGACCGCACACATTGAAGGGGCCAGGAACCACTTTAACAACAGAGGAGCGGGGGCGGCGAGCGCGGCAGCCTGCAGAGCTGACCAAACGCTCGTGCGTCGTGGCTGGCCTTTGGATGGGTACGCGCGGCAGACATGTGTTTCCAATTATCGCGCCCGCGTCTGGGCACGATAATTGGAAACACATGTTTGCCGCGCGTACCCATCTCAAAAAGGCCAGCCACGACGCACGAGCGTTTTTGGGACTGCTTTCAAAACTCACTTACTAAAAGTCTTCGCCTCTAAGCAGCGCTTGCGCGCTACTCGAGGCTCGACCTAAAAAAACGATATGACGCAGCCATAGCGTTTTTTTTTTTTACTTTAGTTTTTAACTTTGTTATTCGCATCAAAATTAAAGATGCAGGGGTGTGGAATTTAATAAAATATCTACTTGTCCATGGGACAGGTTGCTTCATAAATCTACTTGTCCTGTAAAAACACCCACTTGTCCCTTTGGTGACACGTAGTGCAGCGACAAATTAAGGCAGCAATTTCATAATATAAAAGCTCTGAAATTAGCCTCTCAGATTATGCCAGGCCATATACTATAGTAGAGTTTGAAAACTAGCAATTCCCTTATTTTGCCCCTTTCCTCGTTCTACATACTGGGGCTGGAGGTAGCGTTACGCAATAGTTCCATGGTTGGAATGCCCTTTTGAGTCTGTGAAAACCTACTAACATGCGGGTTTTAGGGTTTGTCACCAGCTCTTCTCTAATATTTTCCCATACCGAGAAAGGTTGAAAATGTATTCTAACAAATGCATAAGTAAAACTTCTTCCAGGATTGGGAAAGAAAGTGGTTGGAGGGAAAGTGAACTTATAAACGCTCAACATATTTTCACATGAGCAGATCTACACATGCATATTTGCTTGGGCTAAAACGCAGATCACAAATATTTTCTAGAAGTACGATTTTCAGGCCCACTTCTGTAAATTCTTGTGAATTAATGAAAGCGAACAATCTGCACTAATTCTAAGACATATACCATGGGTGCAATTTTGTGACTTTAAGAATTGGGCTCCTAATTAGGTGTGGAGTTAACCAAGACCCTTTGTTTTTATTAAAATTCTATCTATCTATCTATTGACTGGCTTTTGCACTTTCGCAAGGAGCATATTGGCACACAAAGTAGTTTTGTTCAGAGCCAGGGACCACTGTGGCAATGTGGACTTTTTGAGACCAAAAAATATTATTGCTTTTTGCCAATGTTTACAATAATGGTGACGGCCTGGCAGCTCCCACAACAATAAAGTTTTACAAAAACCATGTCAAATCAAAACCAGCATTACTTTTATTTTATTTAGTGTTTTATAGAGCGCGAACGTGACCCGTTAGGGTATCAGAGCACTTTACAGGGATAACACGTTGTATACAAGTATGAAATAGTCAAAGAAAAACATTTGGGAATAACAGGGTGTATCGATGTTCAGATCATAATGCAGAGAAATCCAGCAAATACATTTGTGGGAGTACAAGGTCAGTACAAGATGGATAGCAGCCAGTCAGTCCAAACTCTAGCGGCAACAAAAATAAGCAAAGCCACTGAGTGGTTTGTGCAATGCATGATTTATGGGAGAAGCTTGCCCATTAGGAAGGTTTTGGCTTCCTTTTTAAATACTGACAGAGAGAGAATTTTTCTGATGACAGATGGCAGCAAGTTCCAGATTCTTGGTGCGGCCCCAGAGAAAGCACGATTGTAAGTTTTTTCCTTTCGGAAGCGGGGTGGCTGGAGCACAAAGTCTCTGGTGGACCTGGAGTTTCTGGCTCTTCCAGAAACCATGATTTTCTGGGCGAGATATGTTGGGGATTTCGTGTGTAGTGCTTTGTGGGTGATACATGCCAGTTTGAGTTGGATTCTGGCTTCAAGAGGAAGCCAGTTCAGCGCCTTCAGATGCGGTGAGATGTGGTCGAATTTTTTTGAGGCTGTTAAGAGTCTGGCAGCGGCGTTGAGGCAAGCTTTTAGGGGGGCCATGGAGATCTTGGGCAGGCCTGAAAGGGTTGAGCATCCGTATTCGATTCTGGAGATAACTAATGCCTGGACTGCCACTTTTAGGTCCGAGCCTGTACCTTGCGTTCTTTATTTAGTATACAATTTCACTAAATAGTCAAACCCATCGATTTCAGTTTGAGCAGGTATTTTATTTTAACCTTTTTATTTTCACTAAATTCTTATTTTTTGCTGCTTTTTTGATCAGAAAAAAACATGTGTCTGGTCATATCAAGTAAGACCAAAATGACGTTCTTAGATGTAGAGGTAACCCCTATGGATAATCATTTAACAACATCTCTCTACAAGAAGAAGACAGACAGAAACACTATGTTGCATCATAAAAGTGCACATCCAAGAGGTCTTAAAGAAAATCTTCCTTATGGGCAGTTATTAAGGATCAGGAGGAATTGCACATTGACATCACAATTTGAAAAACACGCCACTACTTTTTGTAATGAGATGACAAAAAGAGGATATCCTAAAAGCTGTTGAAACACTCTACAAAAAGAGCAAGATTCACACCTCGTGAAAGCCTCCTGCAGGTAAAAGATAAAAACCTCTAGACAGACTAGTTTGTGTATCAACGTTTAGTCCAGACACAAATAAGTTTAGACAAATTGTATTGAAGAATTGGCACCTCCTTGAAAACCTTGAATGTCCTTTTCCAAAACCACTATTTGCGATGAAAAAGGGCCAAAGTATTGGCCAGCAAATAGTACGTGCAGACATTTCCTTACCCAGACAAAAAAGTGATCTATTAACGCAATGGAATCTTAAACCAATTGAAGGCCACCGAAAATGCGGCAATTGTATTGCTTGCAGCACTACAATAGAAGGAACAGAATTTGTGCATAATATCAAATGGAAACATCTGGATTTCACTAATTGCAAAACCAGAAATGCAGTATATGCTATAATTTGTCCATGTTTGAAAATATACATAGGCAAAACGAAACAGGTTAATACTCTAATCACACAACATAGATCGCGAATAAAGAAAAAAGTGATTACTGCACCAATGGTAGAGCATTTCATAGAGAAATCTCATGGCGAAAATGACTTCAAATGGACTGTGTTGACGGTGGTTAAAGCATCAAAATACCCAATTGATATTGATAGTGCTTTACTTCAAAAAGAAGCCTATTTAATACTTAAATATAATTGCACAATGACAGGTCTTAACAGCATGACAGAGCTATCAAAGACTTAAACTATGTCATCCAGAATGCAACACATAGGCTCAACAAGAGATCATTTTCTATTGGTTAATATCTGAAACTACATTTCCCAGGGTACCTAGGGAGACACCATGTTAGCTTGAACCTCATGGCTGAACACCATTGCTAACCAAACGGAGGCAGAGAAGGATCAGGAGATGAAAGCAATTGTAGTTCAACCAAGTCAGAGAATAGGTAAGCTTAAAATGAGAAGAGAAAAGGTTATCTCTAAATATATAAATGCTGAAATGTATAATTGCGTTCTGTAATATTTTTGCAGAGAACGCAAGTTAATCTAAATCAGCGAGCGCCGCTACAAGAGAGGAGGTGATCCAGGTAGCGTTTGAAAAGCTGATAGCGAAAATGCCCGGCATATAAGGTACAAAAAGCTGAAGCCGCAATATAGGGTAATGAAGTATTACAAAATATCGTACCTTTAAAAGTATGATTAAGTATTTTCCTTATTTACAGGAAACTAGATGCAATTGCCTTATAAAAAGACAAAGATAAGGTAGGAGACGACTGCTGGAAAAAGAGATATTAAAATGTCTCAGTAAAGAATGCACAATACGGACAGTGCTCTCTGTTTTTTAACAGAATCCCTAGTGATTGAGATTAAATGTCCTTTGGTGAAGCGTAAACCTTAAGGTGAAGATTAGTAAGAACTCTCAGGTAAAGAACCCGAATAGAAATAATGAGAATGGTGAATTTAAGGTGAGACAGAAAGGAGCCCTTTGTAATAATCGTTTTATGTTACACACCCTTACAGAAACCACCATTGCTGTTAAAATTCAAAAGCCACTAATTTATGTAAATATATGTTGTATAGCACATTTATGTCTAGAATTTTTTGATATGACCAGACATGTTTTTTTCTGATCAAAAAGCAGCAAAAATAAGAATTTAGTGAAAATAAAAAGGTTAAAATAAAATACCTGCTCAAACTGAAATCGATGGGTTTGACTATTTAGTGAAATTGTATACTAAATAAAGAACACAAGGTACAGGCTCATTCTTCTTTTTTCAAGTATATATAAACGGCCCTGCCTGTGCCTTGCCCCATGGGCCTAACTCCCTTTTTTTCTGACTTTTAGGTCCGAGGCATCAAGGAAAGGTTCCGCAGGTAGCTCAGGTGAAACCTGGCAGTTTAGGCCATCAAGTTGATGTGGTTTCGCATATTTAGGTTGCTGTCCAGGGTTATGCCGAGAGATTTGGCAGATTCCACTATGGTCGGTGTGCAGTTTAGTGCTGTGATCGACTTGGTCCATTCCTGGATGTCAGTGTTACTTTTAGGGGGGGAGATTAGAAGGAACTCCGTTTTTTGTGCATTTAGTTTGAGCTGGTTGCAGGCGAGCCATTAAACAGTCAGTTTTAGGGCCTCATTCAAAGAGTAGATCCCCTCTAGAGATGAGATTTTGATGTAGATCTGGGTATCATCGGCATACATGTGGAAGGAGATGTTGGCGGTACGTAGTAATTCAGCTAACGGTTCAAGGTAGAGATTGAAGAGGGTTGGGGAAAGAGTTGATCCTTGGGGGACTCCGATCGTTATCGGGGAAGGAACAGAGAGATTACTGTTGACTAAGAATCTCTGGGTGCGGTTCTGGAGGAAGGATCTAAACCATTCGAGAACAGTTCCCCTTACTCTCATCCTGAATTCAAGGCGTTCAAGTAGTTTCTCGTGGTTGACTGTGTCGAATGCCGAGGATAAATCCAGTAGATCTAGGAGACATGTTTTGCCTTGGTCAAGGGCTTGGAGCGCATCATCCACAATATGGAGAATAGTAGTTTCCATGCTGTGCCCAGGCCTGAACCCGGATTGGAATTAGTCTAGCAGATTAAAGTTGGTGATATGTTGGCTCAGTTGAAGTTGCACACATTTCCCCAGAGCTTTCGCTAGAAGTGGGATATTGGATATTGGTCTGAAATTGTCTGGAGTAGCAGGATTCAAGGTGGGTTTTTTTAAGATGGGGACGACTTGACCAGCTTTTAGAGAGTCAGGTATGGACCCTTGTATTAGGGAAGCGTTGATTATTGTAGTCCAAATGGGAATGATGAATTGGGAGGTCGCGGTCACGCAGCTGGAGGGCAGTGGGTCATTAAAGTGGTTATTCGGATTTAAGGAGGATAGAATTTTCGAGATTGAATGGTCGTCATATAACGAAGTTGGACCAGTGCGCTTGGTTCTTGGGTGTTGTCTGGGGGGGAAGAGAGGAGAGATGGGACCCGGCAGGAAGAGGTCGGATGTTGGTGGCGGAATTAAGTACTTTTCCTAGGGAGGTAATTTTTGCTGTAAAGAAGGAGGAGAACTCCTCACAGGTTATTAGGGATTTTGAGGTTTCTTTGGACGTTTTAGCCAGTTTGTTAGATTGGTGTTTGACCATTTCAAAGAGCTTACGAGGTCTGTTCTTAGCGTTTTCCTGTTCCGATCTAAAGAACTCTTTTTTTGATTTGAGGATGTTCCTGTTGTAGGCATTTCTGGTCTGTCAGAGAAGTTTTAGTTGGGAGGCTGAGGGGTGCTGTCTCCAGGTTCTTTCTGTTAGCTGGAGGGTTCTCCTTTCATTGTTGAGGGATCCATTGAACCAGGGGTTTTTGTCTTTAACTCTGGATCTTTTTAGCTTTAGCTGGGCGAGATCATCAATTATGTCAGACATAGTCGAGTTGTAGTGTTCTGTAAGGTCGTTGACCTTTGAGAGATTGGGGGGGGGGGGCATTCTCGCAGCATGCAGCCAGCTTCTCGAGATCTAGGCTCTTTGTGTCCCTGAGCCAGAGTTTCGGTTTCACAGGTTGCGCTGGCCTTGTCTTGTGGGTGCCAGGCAATAGGAAGGTAATAGCGTGGTGGTCAGACCAGTCGCATGGATCTATTGAGTTAAGCCTGACCGCCGTTGCCTTAGCAATGATCCAATCCAGTGTGGTGCCTTTCGTGTGAGTTGGTAATGTGCAGGCTTGAGTAAGTGATTGGTCAGCAAGGAAGTCTTTGAGGGCGTTAACCTGAGGGTCATTGAGGTAATTCCAGTGCAGATTAAAGTCTCCGAGGAAAATGTCATTGGAGTGGGGGGAAACCTTAGCTGTAATGATTTCCATAAGGTGGTCGATGAAGGTGTCGTTCTTGCCTGGGGGGTGGTAGAAGATGTGCAGTTTGCACAACTGGGTAGCGTCATTACATATGGAGAGAGCAAGATATTCGCAGGAGTCGGTGGGATCAGCGTTAAGTTCAGTGACGAGGAGGTCTGAGCGGTAAATGCAAGCAATGCCTTCCCCTTTTTTTAATTGCCTGTCAAGCCTTACGATGCTATAATTTGGAGGGACCAATAAATCTAGGTAAGGTGACGATGATTCATTGAGCCATGATTCGGTAAGGATTGCTACGTCAGATTTTTGGCTCAGGAAGAGAGTGGCGATGTTGGAGGCATGCTTTGCTGCTGATCAGCAGTTAATTAGGAGGCCGGAGAGAGGAGGGTCGGTGCATGTCTTGTGAGTTAGGGAGGATAAGGGTACTTGCGCTAAGTTGTTGCTGTTTACTCCTCTGTTACGGAGAGTTGATGTTCTATTAGAGTTGATTGCAACCGTGTAAATTAAGCATTCATCTTTCTTGTCTGGAGGACTGGGGGCATCAGGATAGTACTTATAGGATAAGAGGAGGGCTTGAATTTCGTCCTCCGAGAGGTAGTTGGGATGCTTGGGAAGGCGAAGGTGTCTAAAGGCTAGCGGCAAGGGTTGAAGGGAGGGCTTGGTGAGTGGGGGAAGAACTGAGTTCTGGGAGAGCTTGATATTCGAAATAGATTGTTCCGTGAGGTTAAGGATGCTTTTCAGTTCAAGAACGGAGTTATGGATGCTCTGAGCTATGTTGGTTGCTCCGAGGTTCAGAGTTTCAAGGTCCATAAGGGAAGGTTGAACTTGCGGGAAGGCGACCAGTGGGTCAGGAATTTTTCTGCTGGCATGGTTGGGTAGCCTGGTAGTAGAGCTCGACCACCCTGCGTCTAGGTTTCTGAGAGGAGGGGTGTGCGAAGGGCTAGGCATGCTCAGCAGGGTGGACATAGGGCTATTGGGGCGGGTGTCCGCTGCGCTGTGAGTTACTAGTGCGTTAGTCACTATGAGTGATGGAGAGGAGCTAGGGTAGGAAGAGGGCTGCGGCGGCGTTGTCTTATTGAGAGATGGAGGTTGGGGGTAGTGGAGGGAGGTTCACTAGTAGATATAGGGGAGATGCTGCCCAGAGTGTCGTCTTGTGTGGGGAACACCATGGGTAGAGTCGGGTCAGTCTGAACCTTAGGAGGGGGGGGTGCAAGTGGGAGTGGCTGTAGCTTTGGTGGAAATTAATCGGAAGCCCTTAGCCTTGTCTTTAGAGCTGCATTGACCGGAGCTATGAGAAGAGTCAGATGGCGACTGCAGGCGCTGGGGAAGCATAGAGGGATAGGAGTCATGCACATATTTTTTAAGGAAGGTAAAAAAGTCCGCAAATTTGTTGAGATCTGTGTTTGGCGCTTGGATCAGAACAGTGACGTTTTTGTATAGGGTAATGGTAAGGTCAGCTCTTAGATTATGGGAGGGCACGATCATGAGTTTGGCGCCATACGGAATGTTCCTGGATTCATGTACGTTAAGTAGGTTAGATATGGCTGGGCGCCATAGTGCTGTTTTTCTTGAGTAGAAAATAAGGTCATTGATAATTGTGCCCTTGTTGGCGTTAAAGTACAGGTCAGAGATCAGAGTCTCAGGGTGTCTTCTCAGGAGGGTATGTTAAAGGTTTTAGCAGCGGTCCTGGAGAGATTAGGAGGGTATGCGATGGTGTAGGAGTTGCCCCCTGTTGCATTCAGGCAAGAGCCAAACCAAACCAAAAAAGCTGACAACCAATATCAGACCTATTAGCTTTGCCAATACTTGTTTATTTTCATGTTTTCCATAATCTTGTGGAAACTGGTTGCACTGATTTTCAATTTTGAATTTATTTGGGAAATACTAGCATGCCTCTACACATTTTACTAAGTGATGCTTTAAAGAAATGATACCTACAATTACACAGTAGTTTAGCAAAATGTTTTTTTCCTAGTTAAATTTTTTTGTGAACATTTGTTTTATAGCAAAGGATCATTAATCTTGAATTCTAGCTTCTGCAGATATTTGCATCTAGTCAGAGAGCATTCTGGAAGCATTATATGTGACCTCATATTGTTAGACTTTGCAAACGTGTGTACACATTTCTATACTGGAACCACTGTCCGTAGCGCAGTCCAAAATGACATTTCCTTAGAGCTCTGGGGGTATAAATAGGTTTCCCTCCTATTTGACCCCTCCAGATCCACCTCTATCATTGTCAGTGACAGAAATTGATAACCCACATATTATCATTCAAGAGGCTCCTTGCCCTTTGTTAGTAGAAGTTATCCAGGGTGAGGATTTTACCTTACCAGATTTGGATATAGACCTCTGTAGGAGATATGACTCACATGATATTGGTAAGATTGTGGAGACTGTTGGTACACCAGCTGTGATAGCCCCTGTGGGACTGAAATTGTTTAGTAGTACTCCTTAAAATAATTCTTCTTTCATAGCTCATCTTTCTGTGTTCCCCGATTTTGTTATAAGTGGTATCCAACCCAGGCAACCTCTAAATGAAGAGGTAAAAGTATCAGATTCTTTAGTGCGCTTAGAAAGGTTACCATCATCTGTTCTAAAGTTGTTAGAAAAATTTGTTGGTGGTTGTTGGAACCGGGGTTACCGAGTCCGACACGGTAGCATGGCGTGAAGCGGGAAAGGCACGCGAAGGCAATGTGTAAGGCAGTTGTGCAGCACACTCTCACTTTGACTCACAAATGCGAACGCAATAACAGGACACCACACCAGGCTTTTGTATTTAAAATCAAGATCTTTTATAAACAAATTAAGTTGGCATCAGCTAAGGCAGGTTAATTCAGATCTACATTCAAATTCATTAAATTATTCAACTGGTGCACATTTTAAATAAAGCTGCATAGCTCATCAACATTGTAGGCCACTAAGAGGCCGCAGGAATTATCTCCTACACGTAGCACTTAATAATGATCTCAAGGTACGTTAATAAAACAGGGGCCTAGACATGCAGTTCACTTTAGCATATTCAATTTACTTAAAAGAAGGCTTTTCACTTTGCATTGAAATAGGCCTGCATTAATCTAGGCGTGCCCACATTCAGTACAGTGGGCGTCGCAATTCCAGTACACCTGCAACATAAAACACTGCAACTCTTGGCGGTGTACACTTCAGCTTACTTCAATTAATCACTTTCCCCCTGTGGTAAAGACTTGGCAGTTATCAACATAGGCCTAGGTAGTAATTACAATAGGCATCTGCATTAAATTACTAAACACTGTGGGGAACCCCTCAACATGTCCCGTATTCTGGGGCTTTTGTGTCCCTCAGGGGTTAATTCTAGGCTAGGCCCACTCCTCTCCGGGGCCTCGCCTCATGGGGAAAGTTACACGGTTCATTTAGGGGTTAACGGTGGCCCCCGGCCCCCAGTGGCGTTTTTGTGGGCCCTAGGGGCCTCCTGGGCTCACCTTGTGCTCGGTCGTTGGTCGCGCTTCTTAGCGACTGGCTAACTCCAGGCCCGGCCCGTATTCTGGAGGGCGGGGCCCGGTCGGGATACCTCGGCCTTCTGGCCGGAATGACGGGTCGTTGCGGGGGCCGGGATCACCTTCCTCCGGCCCCCGGGATCAAGGGGATGCAGCTGCGGCACGTTGCGGGGGCTGGGATCTCACTCCTCCAGCCCCCGGGATCAGGTAAGTGCTTGTGCGCAGGCTCGGGGTCTTGGGGAAGGGAGCGGGAGCCGGCAGTCCTCTCCGGCCGGCTCCCCGTCTCCCTCTGCACTGCCGGCTCTTCCCGGGCCTCCGTCGGCGCTGGGGCGTGACCGGGGCCGGCGCCCAATCGTTGCGCGGCCTTCCTGGGGTCACGCCCGGCGACCCCGGTTGCCTGGAGACGGCGTCGGCGGGGCCTGGAGGCCGCGTTGATCGCGCTGGCGATTTCTTGGGCCGCAACGGCGGCGGGGGCAATCTCTTCGGCCGCGACGGCGGCAGGGGCACTCTTCGGCCGCGGCGGCGGCAGGGGCACTTCTTCGGCCGCGACGGCGGGGGCACTCTTCGGCGCGACGGCGGCAGGGGCACTTCTTCGGCCGCGACGGCGGCAGGGGCACTTCTTCGGCCGCGACGGCGGCAGGGGCACTTCTTCGGCCGCGACGGCGGCAGGGGCAATAAGCAGAGGCTTCGGTGAGGGCGCGGACGGCGCACCTCACCACAGAAACTCGAGGGGCTTCCCTCACCTCAGCGCTCCCCTCGGTGAGGGCGCGACGGCGCACCTCACCTCACGGCACTTCTCCTCAGGCGGCGACGGCCGCGGCGGTGATCTCTACACAAGGTCAGTGACCTGGGGGTGCCAGAAAGCAGGACGCACCAGCAGCCTGTGGGCAGGGCTGACTGGGAAAGTACTTGGGGGCAGCCCAGTAGTAGGCAGGAATAGTGAGGGGGTGAAGGTCTAGCGCTACAGGGTACGGCGCTTTACCTGGTGATCCCCAGTTGGGCAGTTTAGGCTTCAGGCCTGGCAGGACGGTCAGGCCTCCTCAAGTTAAGGTGTCTTGCGACTGCTCCAGCTTGGTTGCTTCTTAGGCGCTTCTGGTGATGAGTTTCTTGTCAGAAGTTCCTTAGTATACGTTTCTTGTCAGAGTTTCTTGTCAGAAGTTTCTTGTCATGAGGGGGGGAATGAGTTGGTGGTCTGGGAGTGCTTGATGTTCCTCCCCGCACGCTGAAGGTGGTTCCCTGGGTCCCCTCACACTGGGCAAGGTCAGTGGGTGGTGGGCGTTCCTCAGCTATCTTACTACAGCAGGGCCTCAGTCCTGTCAGCAGCAGTAGTGTAGGTCTCCCCCTAGGCCCTAAAGCCTATACTCCGGCGGAGGTTCTCCCAGGTTCAGTGGTGCCTCATCAACTGACTAGAAAGTTTTCCCTCCAAGCCTTTTATACTCCTAGGTCAGGTGACTCTCCCAAAGGCGGCAAAACATAACTCCTCCCACAGCCCGGAAGGTTCTAGAACCTTCTACATGCCTGGCTATGTGGCCCAGAGGCGGGGATGGAATGGATACTGTATCCCTCTACCCCAGCCTGACCCTGGCTACTAGTGTGTATGCGTGTCAGGCCCCTCTGCAGTAGCAGGGGCCTGTGGCAGCCATCTTGAGTGAGAGAGAGCACCTGCACCTCAGCACTGGCTAGCAGTGGCAAGGTGCCCAGAGACCTAGGTCCAGTAAAAATATGGTGGCAAAAAGGAGGCGAAAAAGGAAAAAAACAGGGAAAGACCACCCTAGGGCTGACAGGTCTAACACGCGTCCCCCCAGCCGAAAGAGGGGAGAGCTTCCCAACCTCTAGGGAGTTCTCTTCGCTAAGGCGGAAAAACCGGGAGAGACCGTCAGCGTTGGCGTGGTCTACACCGGGTCGATGTTCCACCCGAAAGTCCATCCCCTGGAGGGAAATGGACCACCTCAACAATTTGGGGTTTTCGCCTCTCATCTGCATGAGCCAGCGAAGGGGTCTGTGGTCGGTCTGGATCAGGAAGTGACAACCAAAAAGGTATGGCCTCAACTTCTTTACAGCCCAAACCACAGCAAAGGCTTCTCGTTCGATGGTACTCCACCGCTGTTCCCGGGGAGTAGTCTTCGGGAAATGAAGGCCACTGGCTGGTCTTGGCCATCGTCATTCAGCTGCGAGAGCACAGCTCCTATGCCATGCTCAGAAGCGTCTGTCTGTACAATAAATTCCCGTCCAAAGTCTGGAGTCCTGAGCACCGGTGCGGTGCACATTGCACGTTTGAGGGTCTCAAAGGCTTCCTGGCAGGCAGCCGTCCAGATGACTCTGCGTGGCTGCTTCTTTGAAGTCAATTCCGTCAATGGGCCCACGATGGTTCCATAACCCTTGACGAACCGGCGGTAATACCCCGTGAGGCCGAGAAAAGCCCGGACCTCTGTTTGGGTCTTGGGGGCTCCCAGGCCAAGATGGTCTCAATCTTGGCTTGGAGGGGTTGCACCTTACCTCCGCCCACCAGATGTCCCAGGTACACGACAGATCCCTGTCCAATCTGGCACTTGCTGGCCTTGATGGTTAAACCAGCCCGTTGCAAAGCCTGTAGCACCTCCTGGAGATGCTCCAGATGGTCCTCCCAGCTGCTACTGAAGACAGCTATGTCATCCAGGTAGGCAGCAGAGAAGGCCTCTAGGCCAGACAGCACCTGGTTCACCAACCGCTGGAAAGTGGCTGGAGCATTTTTCAACCCGAAGGGCATCACCCGAAATTGAAAGTGGCCCTCGGGGGTGGAGAACGCAGTCTTCTCCCTTGCTCCTTCCGCCATGGCTATCTGCCAATAGCCTGACGTCAAATCAATGGTACTCAAATACCGGGCTGCTCCCAGCCGGTCAATGAGCTCATCCGCCCGAGGGATCGGGTGAGCGTCGGTCTTAGTGACTGAGTTGAGTCCACGGTAATCCACACAGAACCGAAGTTCTGGTGTGGTGCCCGGTGGGGCCGCTTTCGGCACCAACACCACCGGACTAGCCCAAGGGCTACTGGAAGGCTCAATCACTCCCAGTTCTAGCATCTTGGTAACCTCACCCTGGATACTAGCCTTGACTTTATCGGACAGCCGGTAAGACTTGGTTTTTACTGGCGGACTGTCCCCTGTGTCCACATCATGGGTACACATGTGCGTGTTTCCAGGCGTGAGGGAGAACAACGAGGCGTACTGCCCCAAGACCTGGCGGCAGTCCCTCTGTTGCTCTGGGGTCAAGGATGGGGCGAGGACCACTCCCTCTACCGAACCATCCTTCTCATGGGCCGCCAGAAGGTCTGGAAGAGGCTCACTCTCCTCCTCCTCACTTCCATCAGTTATCATTAGGAGAGTGAGTTCTGAACGCTCCTGGTGGGGCTTCAGGCGGTTGACGTGGAACACCCTGTGGGGTTGACGTGGGGTCTTCACATCGACGACATATGTGGTCTGGCCTTTCCTTTCCAAGATCTCAAACGGCCCAGTCCACCGGTCCTGGAGGGCGCTAAGCTCTCCTGGCTCCATGACCCACACCTTCTGTCCAGCGTCTAACTCTACCGTCCGCGCGTTCCGGTCATACCATTTCTTCATGACGGCTTGACTTGCCTCTAGATTGTCCGAGGCCTCTTTCCACAGCTTGGCCACCTGGCTGCGGAATGCCAGCATATAGCTGACCACATCACGGGGAAGCTTCGAGGAAGACTTCTCCCACCCCTCCTTGACAAGACTGAGGGGCCCCCGAACGGGGTGGCCATAGAGCAGCTCAAAGGGGCTGAAACCGACCCCCTTCTGCGGCACCTCTCGGTAGGAGAAGAGCAGACAGGGTAAGAGGACGTCCCACTTTCTTCTCAAGTCCTCGGGTAGGCTCCTGATCATCCCCTTCAAGGTTTTGTTAAAGCGCTCCACGAGCCCGTTCGTCTGGGGGTGGTAAGGAGTGGAGAACCGGTAGGTCACTCCACACTCCTTCCACATGGCCTGCATGTAGGCCGACATGAAATTCGTGCCCCTATCTGACACCACGACCTTGGGGAATCCCACTCGGGTAAAAATCCCCATCAGGGCCCGCGCCACCACCGGTGCAGTGATGGTCCTCAGAGGGATTGCCTCCGGGTACCGGGTGGCGTGGTCTACCAGCACCAAAATGAACCTATGTCCTGCAGAAGTCGGCGGGTCCAATGGCCCGACAATGTCAATCCCTACCCGCTCAAAAGGGGTATCGACAACTGGGAGAGGTTCTAGAGGGACCTTCACTTTAGTCCCTGTCTTGCCGCTCGCTTGGCAAGTGGTGCAAGTCTTGCAAAAAGTGTCAGAAGTGACGCGCATCCTGGGCCAGTAAAAATGTGGGACTAGACGCGCAAACGTCTTGTCTTGGCCCAGGTGTCCTGCTAGTGGTATCTCGTGTGCCAACTCTAGCAGAAAGGCTCGGTAGCATTGGGGGACCACCACGGCTCGGGCGGACCCATGCACCGGAGCCTTAGGCTCACTGTAGAGGAGACCATCCTCCCAGTAGACATGGTAATTACCAGTCTCTGTTCCAGCTGCTTGGGCTTCGGCCTGTTGCCGCATGCCTTCAAGCGTAGGGCACTCCTTCTGCGCCCGGCAAAATTCCTCCCGGGTAGGCCCTCCTTCCACCTGCCACTCTGCAGGGGTCGGCAGGTCCCCCACGGGAACACCAACCACCTCAGCGGACTCCGGGGTCACCTCCGCGGGCTCCCCATCCATCTCACCGGGTGTCTCCTCCTGGACGTCTCCTCGTCCAGCAGTGGGCTGGGCCATTATTCCAGGCTCCAACCCCAGCTGAGTTCCTTGTCGGGCAGCCATGGACCGCGTGACAACGCAAGTCCATCCTGGTAATCCCAACATCTCAGCATGGGCATTGAACTCTACCTCCCTCCAGGCAGTATGTTCCAAGTCGTTGCCCAGCAGACAGTCAACTGGCATGGCAGGGCTCACCGCAACCTTCAACAGACCTGATACTCCTCCCCACTCAAAGGGAACTTGGGCCACGGGGTAATGACCCAGGCTATTATCAGCCATAACAACCGGGTGGAATTCCTCAGGAATCACCTGCTCTGGGGACACCAGCTGACGTCTCACCATCGTCATGCTGGCACCTGTGTCCCTCAGAGCCTCCACCTCCTCCCCGTTCACCAGGACCCTCTGCCGATACTTGGCAGTGTTCGCGGGTACCTGAACCCGTGGGATGATCTCTCTATCCCCCAGGGAAACTAAGGTCAAGCCTGTCCACTCACCTCCCCTACCTAGGGACAACTCCTCCCCAAGCGCTACACTGGCCACCCCGGGGCTCTTACCTCCTGTGGGGGCTGGGGTTCTCTTGCGACACTTGGGATCCCCCTTATAATGTCCAACCTCCCCGCACTCGTAGCACCGGACAGTTCTGGGCTGCTGACTCCTGTCAGGATAAGTGGGTTTCTGAGATCCAGATTGGGATGGGGAACCTACCCCTCTCCCAGGCGGTTTATTTTGGGGACCTTTAAAGAACTCCCTCTTTTTATCTCCCCCTCTTTCTTCTGGGGGAGCCCCTGTCCACCTTTCGGGGGGTCCGCCCCGGCTCCCTTGTGGGACACCCGAGTGCTGACCCACGTGTCTGCCTCCTCCGCAAGCTCCCTAGGATTGGTCAGCTTGCGGTCCACCAAGTACTGGCGCAGCTCCGGAAAACATTTCTCTAGGAGGTGCTCTCTCAAGAATAGGTCGTACAGCCCTTTGTAATTGTCAACGTTGCTGCCACGCACCCAACCCTCCAATGCCTTCCGGGCATAGTCAAAAAAATCCACCCAGTTTTGTGTGTGAAGCTTGTGGCTGTTGCGGAACTTTTGGCGGTACTTCTCTGGGGTGAGGCCAAACTTCTTGAGCAGGGCCTCCTTCATGATAGGGTAGTTAGTCTGCTCCCCCTTATCCAAAGTTAAAAGTGTGTCCCTTACTAGTGGAGGTATGTACCTATAAAGACCTCCCCCCAGTAGCTCTCAGGAACTCTATGGGCCACCAGAGCCACCTCGTAGGCCGCCAACCACTTGTCGATGTCATCACCTACACTAAAACTGGCCATCACCTCTCTGGGTAAATAGAATTTGGGCTCCTGTGGAACCCCAGCAGGTACGCTGCCACCATTCATTTTGCCCTGCATCTCCATCTGCAAGGTCCGGAGCTCTAGCTCCTTCAGGCTAAGCTCATGTACAAGCTTCCTTTCCTCCATGGCTTTTTCCATCCTAGCAAGTTCTAATGTCAATTGCCTCTGCTCCCTTCTGTCTTCCAATTCCTCTTGTGACAAACTTCCCCCTGACGCACTACTGCCTGCCCTGGAACGTCTTCCTGGCAACACATTCTCGCTAACATCAATGCTCAGTAGGTCCAGTTCTCCTGGGTTGTCTGTCTCCCCCTGCTCCTCATCCCCTCTTCCCTCCGGGTGGGCCATTACCCATGCCCTCAAAGCTTTCTGAAGCACCTCCTTCCTGGCGCCTCGCTTGACGGCCACCCCCTCTCTAGGCAGAACTCCTTGAGCTGTGTCACCGTATACCTTTCTAGGTTGGCTAACTCAAACTCCATCCTCCTAGGTGGGGTCCCAGACAATTCAAGGAAGGGGTTCTAAACTGTAGGTAACAGGTCCAACACAGGAATGTACACAGTCGGCAATTACCATAGAATTCCTAGCACTCTCATTAATATAGGTGTCTAATTGCGGCGCACATTGAGTCACTGTAGGGTGCTGCACAAGCACCAGTCCTTATCCAACCGCTGAACACCAAATGTTGGAACCGGGGTTACCGAGTCCGACACGGTAGCATGGCGTGAAGCGGGAAAGGCACGCGAAGGCAATGTGTAAGGCAGTTGTGCAGCACACTCTCACTTTGACTCACAAATGCGAACGCAATAACAGGACACCACACCAGGCTTTTGTATTTAAAATCAAGATCTTTTATAAATAAATTAAGTTGGCATCAGCTAAGGCAGGTTAATTCAGATCTACATTCAAATTCATTAAATTATTCAACTGGTGCACATTTTAAATAAAGCTGCATAGCTCATCAACATTGTAGGCCACTAAGAGGCCGCAGGAATTATCTCCTACACGTAGCACTTAATAATGATCTCAAGGTACGTTAATAAAACAGGGGCCTAGACATGCAGTTCACTTTAGCATATTCAATTTACTTAAAAGAAGGCTTTTCACTTTACATTGAAATAGGCCTGCATTAATCTAGGCGTGCCCACATTCAGTACAGTGGGCGTCGCAATTCCAGTACACCTGTAACATAAAACACTGCAACTCTTGGCGGTGTACACTTCAGCTTACTTCAATTAATCACTTTCCCCCTGTGGTAAAGACTTGGCAGTTATCAACATAGGCCTAGGTAGTAATTACAATAGGCATCTGCATTAAATTACTAAACACTGTGGGGAACCCCTCAACATGTCCCGTATTCTGGGGCTTTTGTGTCCCTCAGGGGTTAATTCTAGGCTAGGCCCACTCCTCTCCGGGGCCTCGCCTCATGGGGAAAGTTACACGGTTCATTTAGGGGTTAACGGTGGCCCCCGGCCCCCAGTGGCGTTTTTGTGGGCCCTAGGGGCCTCCTGGGCTCACCTTGTGCTCGGTCGTTGGTCGCGCTTCTTAGCGACTGGCTAACTCCAGGCCCGGCCCGTATTCTGGAGGGCGGGGCCCGGTCGGGATACCTCGGCCTTCTGGCCGGAATGACGGGTCGTTGCGGGGGCCGGGATCACCTTCCTCCGGCCCCCGGGATCAAGGGGATGCAGCTGCGGCACGTTGCGGGGGCTGGGATCTCACTCCTCCAGCCCCCGGGATCAGGTAAGTGCGTGTGCGCAGGCTCGGGGTCTTGGGGAAGGGAGCGGGAGCCGGCAGTCCTCTCCGGCCGGCTCCCCGTCTCCCTCTGCACTGCCGGCTCTTCCTGGGCCTCCGTCGGCGCTGGGGGCGTGACCGGGGCCGGCGCCCAATCGTTGCGCGGCCTTCCTGGGGTCACGCCCGGCGACCCCGGTTGCCTGGAGACGGCGTCGGCGGGGCCTGGAGGCCGCGTTGATCGCGCTGGCGATTTCTTGGGCCGCAACGGCGGCGGGGGCAATCTCTTCGGCCGCAACGGCGGCAGGGGCACTTCTTCGGCCGCGACGGCGGCAGGGGCACTTCTTCGGCCGCGACGGCGGCAGGGGCAATAAGCAGAGGCTTCGGTGAGGGCGCGGACGGCGCACCTCACCACAGAAACTCGAGGGGCTTCCCTCACCTCAGCGCTCCCCTCGGTGAGGGCGCGACGGCGCACCTCACCTCACGGCACTTCTCCTCAGGCGGCGACGGCCGCGGCGGTGATCTCTACACAAGGTCAGTGACCTGGGGGTGCCAGAAAGCAGGACGCACCAGCAGCCTGTGGGCAGGGCTGACTGGGAAAGTACTTGGGGGCAGCCCAGTAGTAGGCAGGAATAGTGAGGGGGTGAAGGTCTAGCGCTACAGGGTACGGCGCTTTACCTGGTGATCCCCAGTTGGGCAGTTTAGGCTTCAGGCCTGGCAGGACGGTCAGGCCTCCTCAAGTTAAGGTGTCTTGCGACTGCTCCAGCTTGGTTGCTTCTTAGGCGCTTCTGGTGATGAGTTTCTTGTCAGAAGTTCCTTAGTATACGTTTCTTGTCAGAGTTTCTTGTCAGAAGTTTCTTGTCATGAGGGGGGGAATGAGTTGGTGGTCTGGGAGTGCTTGATGTTCCTCCCCGCACGCTGAAGGTGGTTCCCTGGGTCCCCTCACACTGGGCAAGGTCAGTGGGTGGTGGGCGTTCCTCAGCTATCTTACTACAGCAGGGCCTCAGTCCTGTCAGCAGCAGTAGTGTAGGTCTCCCCCTAGGCCCTAAAGCCTATACTCCGGCGGAGGTTCTCCCAGGTTCAGTGGTGCCTCATCAACTGACTAGAAAGTTTTCCCTCCAAGCCTTTTATACTCCTAGGTCAGGTGACTCTCCCAAAGGCGGCAAAACATAACTCCTCCCACAGCCCGGAAGGTTCTAGAACCTTCTACATGCCTGGCTATGTGGCCCAGAGGCGGGGATGGAATGGATACTGTATCCCTCTACCCCAGCCTGACCCTGGCTACTAGTGTGTATGCGTGTCAGGCCCCTCTGCAGTAGCAGGGGCCTGTGGCAGCCATCTTGAGTGAGAGAGAGCACCTGCACCTCAGCACTGGCTAGCAGTGGCAAGGTGCCCAGAGACCTAGGTCCAGTAAAAATATGGTGGCAAAAAGGAGGCGAAAAAGGAAAAAAAACAGGGAAAGACCACCCTAGGGCTGACAGGTCTAACAGTGGTTCTGACTGTGTTTTGGATACGGTGACTCAAAGATTAAAGGAGCTGATAAGAAATAAAAAGGAAACGGAAATAGAGCCAACTAAATCAGTAGAAATAGAAGGGGTTTCTGTAAAGGGCTGTAAGGGGACTGCTTGGATAGATGTTGGTTGTCAAATTGATTTTAGTACCCAGGCTGGTAATTCACAATGTAAGACGCTGGTTAAAAAGCTTCTATTTCAGACTGTCTTCCTGAATCTACATTTGAATCTATACAATATATCTCTGATATCACTCCTAATAGGAAAAATATAGAGGGTACATCTAGAAGGGTTGAACAGGAAGTGATTCCTATTTTTTAAATCCAGTCCAGTCATAGAAAAAATGTTGCTGATAAAAGTACCCCACGATCGAAGGAGAAAGAGAGGAAGGAAAAGCAAAGAAGAAAGAAGAAAAAACCTATGCATAGGTTTGCCAAAAAGAGACAAACAAGACTACATTTTAGATCAAATATAGAGGCCATAGAGGCTACATCTAGTATGGAGGTTTTAATCCAACCCCCGCAAGTATGTCCTAGTATGAAAGTGGTTATGTTAATTTACCGGTTGATGACCCTACAGTGGAGTCAGTGTCTCCCACCCTCCATATCACCACCACTGAATCCAACGGCTCTTGAAACCAGTTATGTTAATGCTCTAGTTGTGGGGCTTGCAGCGGCGCCAATGGTAGATCAAAGGGTGCCCTTCTCTCATATTCCTTCTGTAATGAATCCAATGGCTGTTTCTTTTTTGGATGCTGGTAAAAAGAGTGGCTCCTCAGAGCTAGAAAGGTTAGAACCCTCTTTGTGCAATGTAGACACTCATAAGTTGGACTTTATTCCCTTGTTTGATGGAGAACTAATATTAAATAGGGCCTTGTTCCTTAAATGTTTTACGAAGATTGAAAATCTGAAGCTTATCCAAGTTAATATTAATCTAGTTTCCTATTGTATTCCTCTTAGGGTGTCCATAACGGGCTTTCCAGTATCATGTCCTTATATAGGCACAATTCGCCCTGCCCTTATATAGGCATAAATTCCCAGGCCTTATTTAGGCATTAAACCATGCACTCCAAATACAGGCATGGTCTCCGACATCCGTCCACCCTAACGTCACAACGAGTACATGAAGAACAGACCCTTAGGCTGCGGGAGTTTCCCTAGTCCAGGACTATTGATTTCTTCAAGGACTCATATATTATGTATGAACCGTTATTCCTTAGGGGTTCATTCATGACGTCTTTCGCTGTCCGACTCACGTCAATACTAAACATTCCTAGGTACTCTCAGGTATAAATATACCTTCCCTAGCCCTTGTAAACTAGAGGAGCCCGTTTCCCGGCCTGACGCACTAAGACGCTGTCATCCCTGCACGCAGAGAATCCAGCTTCCAGTGATCTGACTTCCCTTGCGGGGTGCTGGAGTTCGAGTCTGGCAAAGAGATTCCAACCTCTCTCATTCTTCAGGTATGGAGCTGATAAGAACCTAGAGGGACTCTTGGCATACTAGGCTTAACATACTCTTAGTATACCATAGTAAGGAATACTTCACCTACTTCATACCTCTCCCTACACCTAAGTTAGGTTAGGCACATTGGGGTAGAACTAGCTTAGAAACGCATCGTATGAGTACTCGCATTTTTAGTCTGTTATTTATGTAACAGCATATGTACTAAAAGATAATGCTATCGCAGTATTATTTATTTCTACTGCTCACACTGTACATTATTTATCTCGCATACTGTCTTGTGATCGTAACAGCACATTTAACTTACACCAGAAACAAGACTGTTCATTAAATCTTTTATTGAAAACGCCCGTCTATTTCTTTCTGTGTAACTTGGAGAAAACTAAGCATGCACGATTGAGCTGAGTGAAATAGTTATCTATTGTTTCCACGACTCTGGGACACGTTCTGATTCTAAAGGGAAACATAGTGGTCTCATGTTTTGCGGCTGCCAGAAACTACTCCCTTCTTGTTGTCAAGGAGTTTCTAGTGGCCTCTGAGCTAGCTGGCACAAGTAATTAAGTTTAATATACTCGATAGGGACATAGAAATCAGATTAGTCCTATGTCAAACCTATAGGATATATTATTCCAATGCGCAGAGCCTATTAGGGAAATAGGAGCTACACTACATGGCTCCCAACGGTTTGGTAAGGCGGTAATTCAACGTTAGATACTGAGTAACTCAGCCGTGCATTTTTCTCTCAAGACCCCTACCCATATACTCCAAAAGACGTCTGGAGTGGGCAAGGGTTCAGTATCCACCACGGCTATATAGGGAAACACCCTATATATTAGCTGTTTGGTTTGCTCAACGTTGAAGGGTACAGTGTTCCAAAATATTGTGCACCTTATCTTTGTTTCCTTGAAACTTGTTCTACATTTTTTTAAAAACAAAATGACTGAAGCCGGAAACGGTGGAGCTGCGGCTGATACAGCCCAAGCAGCAGTTTTTAACTACACAGGTTTAAATGAAACCGAGGAGGGTGTTATAGACATCCCACAAAACTTAAGAAGAGCCATCACTCTAAAACTTATAAAACATGGCCTACCGCCAAGAGGAGGTAGAGCAGTTTTCGTGATACAGGCACATGAATCCTTTCAGACAGAGGTATTCTATTCATGGGTAATACTTCCTGAATGCAATCCAATATCACACACATTTCACTTCTACAAAGAAGATGATCCACCAGAGGAATACATTCCTTTCGAGGATATTGAAATTCCATTAACATACCAGGAGCATCAGCTCTAGTTTAAAGGCGCCCTAAAACATCACAAAAACATTACTAGGCTCGGTCCACTAGGTAGACCAGGAGCAACATGGCCGATTCTAGCCGGCTATACACCTCATCCTGAACTGGAAATAATGTCAGATGAGGAACTACTTACTCAAATACAAGAGTTAATAAAAATCTACAGACAATTGGTCCAATATGTCATGTGGACTTTTACAGTCCAGCAACCATTAACAATTCCAAATCAAACTCCCCAACAGGGGAATACACTCAAAATTACACCACAGACTCTATACGCAGTCATGGGTAAAATGCCCACAAAACGTGAGCAAATTCCGTATGAGAAACACAGAATACTAACAATCAGTTTACCAATGGGGATCACACCACAACTGGAAGACTGCACCACTTGGGGCTCAGTCTTTGCTGCCATCTATACTATAACACATGGCATTCCGTCAATTGCGGTAATACCTGATGTCCTCAAACAAATTCAAAATGAATACGGGGCAGAGCCTGCTCTAAATTTAGGTATGAAGTTACTGAAAAATTTCGACCAGGTCTCAACAATAATATTATCTAATATTAAAGGAGAGGCAGCAGCAGTTGCGATCCGCCAAAAATTAAGGGAATTTGATGTTACAGAACATCAAACTGAGCTACCCAGAATAATAGAACAATCTTATGCAGAATTAGGCAGAGATAGTTTGGGTGGAAGACCAGTGAAGCCGAAGCTATCTGAAAGTCCTGAGAAGGACTATTAAACAGACTCCTACATCTTCTAAAAAGAAGTGGGAGACTAATAAACAAAATTCAAATGAGAAACGTTCTCAATCCCGAGGTAGGTCTCCTCAAAAGGAGCCCTCTGAAAGGAGGTATAACCTCAGGAATAGGGATAATTTGAGAAAACCTGACAGGTATCAAGATACTGATACACGTTCCTCTCGTCCCTTTCAGATCTCATCACAGACTTCGGAAAGAAGAGGATGGACGGAACACAGAGAAGAACGCGTGAAATCAAAAGACGACAAACACGCTCCAAAAACTAAAGCAAAACCTCAATTCTCCAAAAAGAAAGTAGCAGGTCTAAAGATTAGACATGCCGAGAATACTGAGAACACAACTCAAGAACGGAGAATGGGCTCAGACAATGCTGGACAGTGCAGCAGAAGTCACAATAGTTCGTCAGAACCTGAAGGAACTTCTGGAGATAGTGGACTTGAATGAGTACATTAAAGTAGAGACTGTAGACACCAGGGTTAGTACTCCACAAAGGTTATTTGAAATAACACTCCGGATGGAGGGAGACAAACCTAGACAGGTGAAAGCACTTTTTTGGGAAAGACTATCAAAGGGCTATGACATACTTCTAGCAGAAAAGGACTGGCCACCACAATTTGTCAGGGAGTGCCCACATGGCGAGGACATTATTATGCCTGCCTTCTCCAACCATATTCCAATAAACCTAAAATATACATATGCCAGGAAATGGGCAGTGGCCCAGGCCACAGCATTATATAACAAGCATTTGCAATGCAATAGGTCTCGCATTTGCAAAAGTTTGAGCCATTGGCATTGTAAATGACAAACCCTTCATCCATGTGTTGGTTTTGAAAACAGATAAATAAATGGCATTGTCATTTACAATGCCAATAGCTTAAACTCTGGCATTGTAAATGACAATGCCTTTTATCCATGTTTTTAAAAAAGAAACAAATAAAACGCATTGGCATTTACAATACCAATAGCTCAAACTGGTGTAAATACCAAAAATACTCGATCTCTGATCAGCAATTGATGCTTCTGCTTTTCAAACTTAAAAACATATGTTGTATTAGAAACACCTTAAACAAATGTAATGCAAAAATGATCTTTTTGAAAATATGTCGTCCATACATAAATAGTATTTTATAGGATAAGCAATTAATGCACACATATATGCACGGTCTGTGAAGCACTAGATATAAAGGGGCAGAGAAAAACACATAGTCCTGTTTCCCCAGTCCGCAACCTCTAACAACCACCAACAACAGACATAGTAGAATTATTTTGTGATGTCTGCTGCGGCTTTGAACTGCTCAGTGAAATATCTCACTGGATTAGGTAGGTCACTAAACCTACAACAAGTGCTCCTTTAAATGTCTTGTAATTTATATGCGTGGATACAGCTGAAGTACACTGTCCCGTCCTACACAACCACTGCCCCTACAGCTGTGGCAAGTAGAATTTGTGCATTTTTAAATAGCACCAACTTTAAATGGGCATGCATAAAAGATTATGAGTGACTATCTTACGAGCAAAATCAAGCAATATAGACAAGGGAAACATATATAAATCATAGAAATTACACCTATTTGAGCAACAAGAAACTCTAAGATATTAAAACTGCTGTAAGCAAGCAGCATTTTAGTAACTTTTGAACAGTTTGAGCTGGAAACAAAAACATTTTTGTCAAAATCTGCAGCTGCAGCAGATGATGGATTATGTGGCGAATGCGGCAAATCTATAATTATGCGAAAATCGCTGCAGCCACATAATTGCATAATTCCATTGGCCCTGGTTATAGGAGAGAAAGATAAGCAGTGACAGGAGGAAATGGAATGACAATAGAAAGGCGATTATATACTGTAGTGAGGCAGTGACAGAAGAGGGTGGACAGTGTATGATTACAGAATTTAGGGCAATGCCAACGGCAGGATGGGCAGTGGCAGAGACATGTTGTGTAACGGAGAGATGAGCAGTAATTGGAGAGGGGACATGGGAAGTGAAAGGAGAGAGGACAGTAACATGAGGCAGAGTTAGAGGAGGGTAGTGACAGGAGGGAGAAATAATATGTGAAAACATAACTACGCCCAGTGTGAAGCTCTCTGAGGAAGGAAAGGGAAACAGCAAACAGCGGGACAACACGCAAGAGCTATAGAAGGAGAGCTCGCAGATTGAGTGACCTCAGTGTGAACAGATTTTTAAATGCTGGAGTTCCTTTCTGTTAGATAGGGTGGAAACACAAAAATCAAATCTGAACTTTCCTATTTGGAGCACAGTTTCAAAATCAAACAAGGTGTGCACTTACTAGAAACAGCAGAAAAAGCATAAGAGATTCGAAAAACTGTTTCTTCGCAATAACTGTTGCTTCATTAAAGAAACTGAGGTCCGGTGAAAGTGCAGAAATACAGTGTATGTTCGTCATGGGATTGGGACCGACAGTCGAGGGATGGTTATCGTCAAGATACTCAGGGGTGCAGAGGTTCGTAGGGAGCCTGTTATTTGAATGGGATTTATAGGACGTGTTCCAATAGGGCCAGAGATTGCAGGGGTGAAGGAAGACGGGGAAGGTTTCATGTAAATAAATTGACAATGGAGACAATGTTTTCAAACCACGGTATTATGACGATTTAGCTAGATTGATTTATTTTATTGGTAATCAAGATCATAGCAATCAGGATGCATTAGGTTATTCCATAAAGCCTAGGACCGGAGCTCTGCACCTTGGGTGGCATGGAATCCATCACTTACGTCAGGGGCACTCTGTGTGTATCACCAAAATGATATGCACAGAGAGTACTTTGGATGAGGAACTCGTCATTATATTGGTGGCTATAAAGTGGCAATGTTTTGGGAGGAAAATAAAGAAAACAGAAGCTCTTATTGAGAGGATAGAAACAGACTAAAAGGACACAATAAGGGACGTAAAATAAAGGAACCAACAGATTGAAAATAAAGCCATGAGTGGGGATCTAAGCAAAAGAGGGCGTGAGGGGAACGGGTGAAAGAATGAGAGAAAAAAAGATTAAGGAATAGAAAGAATGCACTAGGGTGTGATGTGGGTGGGCGCACTAAGAAAACAAAAATTGACCAGATTCTCGAATAAGAAATAAAAGGAACACTGCCTACGATTATAATACATGGGCAATGAAAATAAACACGAAGAGCAGGCAATCCAATGCCCCTAAAGCAGAACCATAAGATCGTGGGTCCTATTACTACTCTATTTATTAGAATCAAAGCAGCCAACTGCCCCATAAATACACGCCAGCCCTCTGGACATAGGCTGGAGTTCCCTGGCATATTACTTACCTCCTGTCTCTCAAATCAGGGTCTTACAGTCCCGGTAGACTCTTCACTGCTTTCGACCCTAAAAGTACTTCAACAAGCTGAAGACACGCCGTGAGCGTGCGCATCGGCTGCCTGGACAGGAGATGTGCACGCGTATGGTGCGAGCAGGCGTTGTGATAACGCCGCGAGCCGTACGCGTGCACATTTCTTGTCTGTTAAGCTTCGGCACAGACAGTTGATGTGCACGCGTACGGCTTGCGGCGGTGCATGAGGCGGTGCATGGAGGAGTGGGCACGTAGAGAAGCTGCGCCCACCCAGGGAGTCCGGCACAGGGCGGGCATGGTTAAAGCACCAGCACTTCCAGAGACCGGGAGGAAGTAACGACGGCACTCAAACCAATACTCTGGAGACCAACACAGCCGCGCGTGACGCACTGAAGCCCGCGAGCTGTGCGAGACGCCGTGCGTGTGCACATCTGCTGTCCGGCGCCGGGCGACGTCAGTTGCGTGTGGCATGGGCGGGGCATGGTGCGCGCGGCCGGAGATGTCCGGGCTCCCGTGAGCTGAGGGAGCCCCTTGTGTTGGAGAAGCGAGGCGGGAGCCCACCCCGCAGAGGGAAGTCCGGCGGGAGCCCACCCCGCCTTCGTGAATGCCGCATGGTGCGGCCAGAGCAAGATTTCAGGCGGGGCTCCTGTGAGCAACACGGAGCCCCGCGTGTTGCTGCGCCAGTGACCGGGTGAAGAGGCGAGTCCCCCTGCCATTGAGGAGACCAGCCTGGGAGCAGCGCAGAGTCCCCACAAGAGCCGGTGAGTGGGGTTGAGCGGGAGGCATGCTGGACGCCGCGCCTGGACAGGACATGTGCACGTGTATGATGCGAGCAGAAGTTGTAAAAAGACGCGAGCCGTACGCGTGCACATCTCCTGTCTGTTAAGCTTGAGCACAGACAGTCGATGTGCACGCGTACGGCGTGCGGCGTTATTACAACTTCTGCTCGCACCATACGCGTGCACATCTCCTGTCCAGGACTTGCCGTATGCGTGCACCTGGCCTGTCCCACATCGGAGCAAAAGTCGGCAACAATAGATCTCGCATAGCGAGCAGCGCTTTGCGCTGCATCGCTAGGCGAGACCTAAAAATCATGTAGGATGGGATGAGGACTCACCTCACCATAAAATACATCTGAAACATGAACCAACTGCACAACGGCAGTACCCATTAAAGCAAGAAGCTAAAAAACAGGTCAGGGAGATCTTAGATCAACTTGAATACCAAGGGGTGATTGAAACATGCACCTCCTCAATGAACAATCCTTTGTTTCCGGTCTCCAAACCAGACAATACATATCGTCTAGTTTTGGACTACAGACACCTAAACACTTGTTCAAAAACTTTTGCAGTGCAAAATGCACATAGCACAGCATTAATGAATAACATTGTGCGTAAAAAATATAAAACAACATTAGACATCTCAAATGGTTTCTTTTGAAAAAACATAGCACCTGAAAGCAGGTACTTAACAGCATTCTCCATAATGGGGACCCAGCGTCACTTTTGTCGACTCCCACAAGGGTTCAAGAATAGTCCCGGTTTATTCTCAGCGAGGGTAATGGAGTTACTACAAATTTATGACAATGAGGCATTGTCCTATGTCGATGACATCTATCTGACAGACGATGACCTGGACAAACACTTGAACAGGGTAAATGTAAATGTAAATCCAGTACTTGTATAGCGCACGAATCACCCCCGAAGGGGTATCTCGGCGCTGGGGGCCGTTGGGAAGATTAAGCGAGCTATTGCCCAGAGTCGCATGGTGCTGGGCAGACCCCTCCCGCCGGAGCCAGGGATCGAACCGTGATCCCCAGCGTCCAGCGTCAGTCGCCCTGGCCACGGCGCCACACCCTTGCGGGGTATTGGAGTTCGAGTCTGGCAAAGAGATTCCTACCTCTCTCATTCTTCAGGTATGGAGCTGATAAGAACCTAGAGGGACTCTTGGCATACTAAGCATACTAGGCATACTAAGCTTAATATACTCTTAGTATACCATAGTAAGGAATACTTCACCTACTTCATACCTCTCCCTACACCTAGGATTAGGTTAGGTACATTGGGGTAGAACTAGATTAGAAACGCATCGTATGAGTACTCGCATTTTTAGCTCATGTTATTTATGTATGTGAATATATGCTAAAAGATAATGCTATCGCAGTATTATTTATTTCTACTGCTCACCCTGTACATTATTTATCTCGCATACTGTCTTGTGATCGTAACAGCACATTATACTTACACCAGAAACAAGACTGTTCAATAAATCTTTTATTGAAAACGCCCGTCTATTCTTTCTGTGTAACTCTGAGGAAAACTAAGCATGCACGATTGAGCTGAGTGAAATAGTTATCTATTGTTTCCACGACTCTGGGACACGTTCTGATTCTAAAGGGAAACATAGTGGTCATGTTTTGCGGCTGCCAGAAACTACTCCCTTCTTGTTGTCAAGGAGTTTCTAGTGGCCTCTGAGCTAGCTGGCACAAGTAATTAAGTTTAATATACTCGATAGGGACATACTGACCTTAGTCATATGTCAAACCTATAGGATATATTATTCCAATGCGCAGAGCCTATTAGAGAAATAGGAGCTACACTACATGGCGCCCAACGGTTTGGTAAGGCGGTAATTCAACGTTAGATACTGAGTAACTCAGCCGTGCTATTTTCTCTCAAGACCCCTACCCATATACTCCAAAAGACGTCTGGAGTGGGAAGGGTTTAGTATCCGCCACGGCTACATAGGGAAGTACCCAATATATTAGCTGTTTGGTTTGCTCAACGTTGAAGGATACAGTGTTCCAAAATATTGTGCACCTTATCTTTGTTTCCTTGAAACTTGTTCTACATTTTTCAAAAAACAAAATGCCTGACGGAGAAAATAACACCGGAAATGGTGGAGCTGCGGCTGATCAAGCCCAAGCAGCAGTTTTTAACCTTACAGGTTTAAATGAAACCGAGGAGGGTGTTATAGACATCCCTCAAAACTTAAGAAGAGCCATAACTCTAAAACTTATAAAACATGGCCTATCGCCAAGAGGAGGTAGAGCAGTTTTCGTGATAGAGGCACATGAATCCTTTCAGACAGAGGTATTCTATTCATGGGTAATACTTCCTGAATGCAATCCAACATCACAAACATTTCACTTCTACAAAGAAGATGAACTACCAGAGGAATACATTCCTTTCGAGGATATTGAAATTCCATTAACATACCAGGAGCATCAGCTCTGGTTTAAAGGTGCCCTAAAACATCACAAAAACATTACCAGGCTCGGTCCACTAGGTAGACCAGGAGCAACATGGCCGATTTTAGCCGGCTACACACCTCATCCTGAACTGGATATAATGACAGATGAGGAATTACTAACTCAAATAAAAGAGTTAATAAAAATTTACAGACAATTGGTCCAATATGTCATGCGGACTCTCACAGTCCAACCACCATTCACACTTCCAAATCAGACCCCTCATCAGGGGACTACACTAAAAATTACACCACAGACTCAACTCAGTCATGGGTAAAATGCCCACAAAACGTGAGCAAATTCCGTTCTGGATAGCTCAAAAAATTACTCAAATCGAAGCAGTATTTCCAAATACTAGCCCGTATGAGAAACACAGAATCCTAACAATCAGTTTACCAATGGGGATCACACCACAACTGGAAGACTGCACCACTTGGGGTTCAGTCTTTGCTGCCATCTATACCAAAACACATGGCATTCCGTCAATTGCGGTAATACCGGATGTCCTAAAACAAATTCAAAACGAATACGGGCAGAGCCTGCTCTAAATTTAGGTATGAAATTACTGAAAAATTTCGACCAGTCTCAACAATAATATTATCTAGTATTAAAGGAGAGGCAGCAGCAGTTGCGATCCGCCAAAAATTGAGGGAATTCGATGTTACAGAACATCAAACTGAGCTACCCAGAATAATAGAACAATCTTATGCAGAATTAGGCAGAGATAGTTTGGGTGGAAGACCAGTGAAGCCGAAGCTATCTGAAAGTCCTGAGAAGTACTCAATTAAACAAACTCCTACATCTTCTAAAAAGAAGTGGGAAACTAATAAACAAAATTCAAATGAGAAGCGTTCTCAATCCCGAGGTAGGTCTCCTCAAAAGGAGCCCTCTGAAAGGAGGTATAACCTCAGGAATAGGGATAATTTGAGAAAACCTGATAGGTATCATGATACTGATACACGTTCCTCTCGTCCCTTTCAGATCTCATCACAGACTTCGGAAAGAAGAGGACGGACGGAACACAGAGAAGAACGCGTGACATCGAAAGACGACAAACACGTTCCAAAAACTAAGGCTAAACCTCAATTCTCCAAAAAGAAAGTAGCAGGTCTAAAGATTAGACATGCCGAGAATACTGAGAACACAACTCAAGAACGGAGAATGGGCTCAGACCATGCTGGACAGTGCAGCAGAAGTCACAATAGTTCGCCAGAACGTGAAGGAACTTCTGGAGATAGTGGACTTGAATGAATACATTAAAGTAGAGACTGTAGACACCAAGGTTAGTACTCCACAAAGGTTATTTGAAATAACACTCCGGATGGAGGGAGACAAACCTAGACAGGTGAAAGCACTTTTTTGGGAAAGACTATCAAAGGGCTATGACCTACTTCTAGCAGAAAAAGACTGGCCACCACAATTTGTCAGGGAGTGCCCACATGGCGAGGACATTATTATGCCTGCCTTCTCCAACCATATTCCAATAAACCTAAAATATACATATGCCAGGAAATGGGCAGTGGCCCAGGCCCCAGCATTATATAAAAATCATGTAGGATGGGATGAGGACTCGCCTCACCATAAAATACATCTGAAACATGAACCAACTGCACAACGGCAGTACCCAATAAAGCAAGAAGCTAAAAAACAGGTCAGGGAGATCTTAGATCAACTTGAATACCAGGGGGTGATTGAAACATGCACCTCCTCAATGAACAATCCTTTGTTTCCTATCTCCAAACCAGACAATACATATCGTCTAGTTTTGGATTACAGACACCTAAACACTTGTTCTAAAACTTTTGCAGTGCAAAATGCACATAGCACAGCATTAATGAATAACATTGTGCGTAAAAAATATAAAACAACATTAGACATCTCAATGGTTTCTTTTGTCAAAACATAGCACCTGAAAGCAGGTACTTAACAGCATTCTCCATAATGGGGACCCAGCGTCACTTTTGTCGACTCCCACAAGGGTTCAAGAATAGCCCAGGTTTATTCTCAGCGAGGGTAATGGAGTTACTACAAATTTATGACAATGAGGCATTGTCCTATGTCGATGACATCTATCTGACAGACGATGACCTGGACAAACACTTGAACAGGGTGAGCACCATTATATTGGGTTTCGCCTCTGAGGGCTACAAATTCAACTTTAAAAAGTCCAGAATTGCCCATCTCAATGTCCTATTTCTAGGATATGAGCTTTCAAGTGAAGGCAAGAGCTTGGCAGCTAACTTTTTAGAAAAGTGTGCGCTGCTCCAACCTCCAAAAACGCTAAAAAACTTACAATCCATCCTGGGTTTCCTAAATTTTGGAAGAACGTACATTCTAAATTACGCAGAAAGGGTTAAACCTCTCTACGCATTAATCAAACCTGATTTTTCGATCAGAAACTGGACACAAGAACACACAGAAATCTTGCGTTCACTACATGCTAACATGTTAGCAACAAATCACTTACAAACACGCGTAAGTCAACGCAATTTGGTGATCCGAATAATTTCGGGTCAATGCGGATTCACCTACTTAACTTTCAATGAGGGTGAGAAAATACCAATAGCGTACAAATCTCATTTGTACACACAAGCGGAAATGCGCTTCAGTTCAACTGAAAAAATTCTAACAGCAGTTCAAACCGCTGTAGCAAAAGAAAGAGCCTTAGCCCAAGGGAAACGCATTATTGTCGTAACCCCGGTACCAGCTTTATAAGCAGTTACAAAAGCGAGCATTCCAAATGCTAAAGCATTACATCCAAGATGGATACAATGGGTTAATTCTCTTGCTGCAACAGATGTTGAATATGTTTTTGATCCAGATTTAAAAACACAAGCATTCCTGCAGTATGAACATGAATGTCCCCTGCCTACTGAAATTCTGCCTCTCGATCAGTACGAATTCATAATTTACACTGACGGATCCGCACAACCCGCAATAGGGAGTAAGCAAGCTTACAGTGCAGCGTGTGCTATCGTTAAAGGTCGCATGCGAAATGGCATCTTCAGACCTATGGTCACAAAAACGCAGTCTCTAGGAGATTGTACAGCTCAGCGAGCTGAACTACAAGCATTCAAACTGGCACTTGAAAGTACAGATCGAGAATTCCCCACACTAATAGTGTGCGATTCCTTTTACTGTGTTCAGTCGTATAATGACTATATACAAAACTGGCTTGAAAATGGTTTCAAAGATGCGAAAGGTGGCACAATAAAGCACAAAATGCTTTGGGAACAAGTAGTTCAGTTGAAAAACGAACTACCAAAGGCTCACGTGATCCACACACTGAGTCATCAACCGTGATGGCGTTCACGTTGCAAGGAATTCATTGGCTGATGAAGCCGCAAAGGGGGCTGTGCAAACGGCTTCCGTAGCTGCGATCACTCGTTCCAAAACAAAAATAGATGGTGAGATAATGTTGGCTGTCAATGCTTCAAGCAAAGGCAGTAGTGCAGCGTTACCAAAAAAGTTTCCACTCAAGTACTCTTATGTAATTGATGCGAACAACGTTCCTTTTGCTCGAATCCCTGGAGTGGGGGATAGGGTAATCCCAAACATGGAACGTAGAGCAGCCTTGATTCATGAAACACATTTGGGGGAAGGTCTGTCACATCAAGGGATCTCTAAAACAATTTTGACGTTAAAAGAGATGTACTGGTGGCCTGGAATGAATACAGAAATTCATATATTCATCAACAACTGCTTAGACTGTAAATTACAGCGAGAGAGCCACCAGACACCATGCTGCGAATGCGGCAACCCAGCACAGACACCATTGTTAGACAGCATTAGACTATCTACGCACCTGCGTCCTACTGGACAAAGGCATTCCCACAAATACTGAATTTAGGTTCCTATGGTTATGGCCTCAGCGCTCAGCTGATGCTCGAACTGTTATAAAAGATTTGCGAGTCTTTATCGGCATATACGCAATAGGCACGCTACATTCTGACCAGGGTCCTGCGTTTAGCTCTCGGGCTTACAAAGAAGCCATGGCCAGTCTGGGCGTTGCATTGCGGTACTCCTCTCCATTCCATCCTGAGGGAAATTCGGTTGTGGAAAGGAAAAACCGAGACATAAAGCAGTCTATAACAGCTAGAGTATTAGGTTCGGGTGACGGGTGGGTCAAACACCTTAGTGGGGTACAACGCTCTTTGAATAATCTGCCAAGAAGTTCTCTAGGGGGGTCACTCCATATGAGGTCCTATTTGGGACAAGAATGTGGGTACCGGACCTTGAACACGTAGGCACAGTGGTGGAAAATAAACCTTTTGATATCAAAGATCGTTTGGCTGTTTTACAGGACTTAAACAAATTAAGAACGAAACAAAGCAACGTATTCCTACAGCCAACCACCACTGGGGAAAAATCGGCGGTCCCAGCAAGGCCTGTCTGGATTCCAAAAGTTGGGGATCTAGTCAGAGAAAAAATTGCGGACAAGAAGGAATTTGGACCTTCTTACAGACAACCAGTACCTGTCCTAGCAGTTCAAGGAACAAGAACAGTACTTCTGCCGCCCCTTGCTGGAAGAAAGGAGAAAAGATTTGTGTCCATCGACCTCATCAAACCACAGTATGTGGCCAATACTAAATAGTAGGCCTCGTGGACTCCGACCTAGTAGCAGACGCACTCCTCTCGCTACTATCCAAGAGGTTCAGACTGAAAGACTGATAACCATCGAGAATTCAGCTGTAACAGATGAAGGACTAAGCAACAACGCTATGGAACTCATCCCTCTTGAACACCAAGTAACAGTTCGTCCAAATACACCTGTCTACACCAACGTAGCAAGTGATCGACTGGTTCCAGTGATTTCTACAAATCCTGATGCAATTCCAACAATTGATAGAACTGCTTCTGGCTATTTCATTAACTTTGATACGTTCTCAGAAGATCCGAGTGAACCTGAAACGACGCCAGCATCATTCAAATTCAAGCAGCAAGTACAAGACTTTCTTCACTTTCTGAAAAAGACTTATTTGGTTTCTCCATGGATTGAACTCTGGATTATATCTGGACTTTTTGTTTTCCTGCTCTGGCTAGCTTTGGTTACAACTGTGAGCGTGCTTATAAGTGGCAGATACATCCATGTGAACACTGAAGGAAAAGGCGTGAACGTACTTTTGAAACCTCATAAATCTTCCCATCGTGAAGCAAGAGACTTGTCATCAGTGAACATCACAGCTGTTCCTATACACGATGGTATAGTGTGGGACAAAACAGATTTTGATATATTCGGTCCGACGGAACAATTGAACATTCCACATTTGTTTAAAATTTCACTAAGTGATCTAATCTCGTCCAGTACCTATTCTGATGATTGGGACTTTGAGACTGTAAATGACATAATGTTTGACCTAGAAAAATCTGCTGCATTTTCTAAAAATGAATATTTAGAGGGTTCATCAGACTATGAACAACTGTATTGTTATAACCACTATGGTCATCATTATTTGCATAAAACTGCATATCCAAGAAATGTGTTTATGTTTAACCAATGGGAACATTGTCCTACACCACCTAAAGGTAGTTCAAAAACATTTGCTAGTAAATTTCCATATTTTTCAGGTTATAATACATCTGATCCAGAAATGTTTTACTATAAAAATGTAAACAAGACAGGACTGAAAATTATGTTAACAAATACAAAACAGATTTATTCTGCATTATTTAATGCCCAACTGTCTAGACAGGGTTTCGACTTTTGGAAAGACACAATAGACACAAAAACTGTGTGGGGTACTAAAGAATGGCAAGTGCAGGGGATAGAAGCTTTATTTAGAGCCTGTATCATCCCTGAACAAATAATGTTTTTGAATGAAACAATCCAACAAACATCTTGTCTTGGATTAGCCAAGATCAAAGAGATGAACACACCTTCTGTACCAGCACCTGCAAGAAATAACGAAACACAGGCAGTGGTGACAGTTGACAATATACTACAACTCAACAGATCTAATCCTGATTGGAAAAAATGGTTGATCTGGCCCACAGACACGAATAACTGTCAGGAAAGATTCCTGAATAAAACTCAGGGCTTTACTATTAATAGGCCAGACCCAAGATATGTCCAAAGACAACATCCGGGGGTAGTAACAACATACAGTGTAGGAAAATTATGCCTCGATTGGCTGCATAAGTCTACACTACAGGATGTGAAACAACACTTAACCTTACTTGCAAAGGACGCAGACCTTAGGGAATTCTTGCTTGGACCAAGAAAACCGCGTCAAAAACGTTTCATATATGCCGGCATTTATGCTGCCTACAATGAAGCATGGAAAGTATCACAGATGGAGGCTGCAGAACGAATACGTGAACTTGATCGTATTAATTTAGAGAAAACACTCTCTGTGGTCGACAATGGGTTAACAACTTTGTCCTCCAGAATATATTCACTGGACGGCATTGTATCCTCTGCTATCGACATACTAGAACAAGATTTGGCGATGTTACAACAAGGCCAATCTCAATTACGTTCTATTGTGTTATTAAGCTGGACGCTGCAATCTTTGCGAGCGGGCTATGTGCCTTGGCGTTTTATCAACACAACGGCTCTGTTTGCAGAATACAATCTCACTGATAAACAGATCGAATTGGCACAAAGAGGAGCAAGGTATACAGTGCTGAGCATTGAAAAACTGGAAAAGTTACCATTCACAGTGGCAGAAAAACCAGCTACAGAATGGCTTATTCATGGCAAAATCACACTACCTGTGACTACTTTTCAGTTTCAGTATTGCCTCAGACAAATGCAAGCAGGCAAATATGAAAGGTTGGGTAAGGAATACATTAAGACATCTTGGGATTTACCGTATACATATAGATGTTGGAGTGGGGATCGTGAAGTGTTTTTGAGCGGTACAAACTGTAAACGTGCACTAAGCGGTTCGCTTATATGTCAGGACATTTCCTTACACGGGGCTTGTAATGGTTCTGTGGCAAATTTGTCTTGCCATCAGCAGGGTACACCAGCTGCTGTGATTAATCCAACGTTTGGACAACTTTCTAATGGGAGTTACCTCATGTTGAATGATCAGAGTTGCTGTGGCATGCTGCCAGGCATCCCATATCTAGTAACGGTCAACTCCAGGGTCACTTGCTGTATGCAAGTATTGTTTGCCCCAATAGACACAGTCAGGGAGTCGCCTCTATGGCCTTCGCTGAACGTCTCTTTTATAAGATTTGATACTTTGAGCAGAATGAAAGCCATGCTTTTACAGCAAACAGTGCCTTTGACCTCGGCCAAAGAAACCTATGATCTACAAGTAGCAAGGACTTCGGCTGAGATACAGACTTTAATACGTACAAACTGCCCTATACATTTCGTAGAAATGATAGGACGAATCTTCAATATGTCTGATACAACCGGAATTGTACATGTATTTAAGAGCATCTGCTCCGGTCTGTTAGCACCTTTCCAGGCAATACTCGGAATCATCCCGAACTTTGCACATTCGGTGTTTGGTGGCATACCATTAATTCTAGCACTTGTTGCCGGAATTCTATTTCTCTTCCTGCTATTGCGCTATGGCCAGCCTATTCGCCGACATCACTCCGAGCGAAATGGAGAAAGCTCTCCTTGAACGAAAGTGCCGTGAGCAAATAGTAGAGCTTTTGGGCATAAATCGTCTACGGGACCTTAATACCACGTGGTTCCTGTCATTCAGACCAATCTGGCAAGATTGCATCTTACCTGTTCTACGATGCCTGCTATGCGGTGTAGAATGCGTGTTGGACACCTGTCTAACATATCCATCGGATACGCCAACGGATGTCGATACTCTGCTGGACCAGATAACGGCCCATGCTATGTGTTGTCCCCAGAGGCTACCAATCCTGATGTCAGCATTCATTGAGATCTCACAGACGCTTCCGGCTGCTGCTGAGGTACGAGAAAGATCTACAGGCACACAGGTAACAACGGACGCGAACATTGCTGCGGCGACCAATGCTGAAAGCGATGCTTCACATCTCTGTGCGATTAACCTGCTTCACGAGGTGTTCCAACTCACACCAACTACAGTGGATGATGTTTTGTCTATAGAAATAGATGATCTCATGTTTACACCAGACCCGTAAACTGACTCTGATTCAGCATACAGTGTTCCAGAGATGCAGTAACAATTTGGCCTTCATTCTACAAAAACTTGGAACTCTACCAAAATTGAACTTTTCCCCATTTTTTCGAACGAAAATGGCACTTCAATCTGCTTAAAGTAGAACTAGCCTTATAGTACAGACTTGGCGGTCCTTCCACAGACATTTAGTCATCTTATGTGTCTAAAAACAGTTCATTGATTTTCATGACATGAAATGACTTTGATTTTTGAACAACTTATCGATCATTTTTTTGTCACATGTAAATATTACTGCTTATTTCATTCCAATTGCATTTATTTTCAAAACTATATGCCTGAAATGAAAAGCTGTTGCTTCAAATGTACAGTACCTTTTGCATTTTATATTATGTTTTTTAATATTTTTAAGAAATATTTTTTAAATATGCGGTGCTCCATTTTATGTTTAGCATTTTAAATGTTTAGCATTTTAGTATTATCGTATACACGAAAGTGGAGTGGGTGTTGTATTCCTCTTAGGGTGTCCATAACGGGCTTTCCAGTATCATGTCCTTATATAGGCACAATTCGCCCTGCCCTTATATAGGCATAAATTCCCAGGCCTTATTTAGGCATTAAACCATGCACTCCAAATACAGGCATGGTCTCCGACATCCGTCCACCCTAACGTCACAACGAGTACATGAAGAACAGACCCTTAGGCTGCGGGAGTTTCCCTAGTCCAGGACTATTGATTTCTTCAAGGACTCATATATTATGTATGAACCGTTATTCCTTAGGGGTTCATTCATGACGTCTTTCGCTGTCCGACTCACGTCAATACTAAACATTCCTAGGTACTCTCAGGTATAAATATACCTTCCCTAGCCCTTGTAAACTAGAGGAGACCTCGACTTCAGAGGAGCCCGTTTCCCGGCCTGACGCACTGAGAAGACGCTGTCATCCCTGCACGCAGAGAGTCCAGCTTCCAGTGATCTGACTTCCCTTGCGGGGTGTTGGAGTTCGAGTCTGGCAAAGAGATTCCTACCTCTCTCATTCTTCAGGTATGGAGCTGATAAGAACCTAGAGGGACTCTTGGCATACTAGGCATACTAGGCTTAACATACTCTTAGTATACCATAGTAAGGAATACTTCACCTACTTCATACCTCTCCCTACACCTAGGTTAGGTTAGGTACATTGGGGTAGAACTAGCTTAGAAACGCATCGTATGAGTACTCGCATTTTTAGTCTGTGTTATTTATGTAACAGCATATGTACTAAAAGATAATGCTATCGCAGTATTATTTATTTCTACTGCTCACACTGTACATTATTTATCTCGCATACTGTCTTGTGATCGTAACAGCACATTTAACTTACACCAGAAACAAGACTGTTCAATAAATCTTTTATTGAAAACGCCCGTCTATTTCTTTCTGTGTAACTTGGAGAAAACTAAGCATGCACGATTGAGCTGAGTGAAATAGTTATCTATTGTTTCCACGACTCTGGGACACGTTCTGATTCTAAAGGGAAACATAGTGGTCATGTTTTGCGGCTGCCAGAAACTACTCCCTTCTTGTTGTCAAGGAGTTTCTAGTGGCCTCTGAGCTAGCTGGCACAAGTAATTAAGTTTAATATACTCGATAGGGACATACTGACCTTAGTCCTATGTCAAACCTATAGGATATATTATTCCAATGCGCAGAGCCTATTAGGGAAATAGGAGCTACACTACATTCCCTTTTACCTTTTGAAGCGGTTTTAAATCAAGGGTAAGTTTTTATTCTAAAATGACTGTAAATTCGATATTAAGATTGTCTGAAGGTTTACAAAGTAGGGGGATTGATGTCATCCCAATTTTAGAAGTGGATGGATACTGTGGGTAAAAGGTCTCCATCATCTCAATTCCCGCCTGTCAGTAAGAGGTCACTAACTGACAGAAAAAGGATATTTGATAAACACGGTAGACAAGTGTCAATTAGAGAATCCCCCAATTTTCCCGTACAGGGAAACTCCAAAGATGAGAACCTCAAATGGAATTGGTTACCTGGTGCTTTATCTAGAGTTTCTCATAGTACCCACCTGCAATGTCCCTCCTACTAGCAATGAGTTAAAAATCATATCCTGGAATGCAGCAGGTATAAAGAATAGTAGGGAGAAGTTGCAATATTTGAGTTCTTTAGAGGCAGAGGTGGTGTCTCTCCAGGAGACCTGGTGTTCGGGTGAATTGCTTTGTGATGATTCTATCATTTTAGTATGTAAAGTAACACCTTCAAGGAGTGGACGTGCAAAGGGGGATGGGCATGTCTATTGTCTAATAAGATCCAATGGAGATACGAATGTTACAAAGATTTGAGTAACTTATTTTTGGCAGTAACTTTATTTAATTATGATGGAAATCTGAGAACGCCCCCGCTAATGTTGATAAATGCTTATATCCCGCCAGAGGCCTCTAATGATGTTCTTTTAAGTGAAGTATTTTCTTATATTAAAAAAGCGTATGATTAGGAGTTTCTCTCACATATAATTCTGGTTGGGAATTTGAACTTTAAAATATCGAATTCTACTTTAGATCGGATTACGGTAGAAACAAAAAGAGGAAGCGATGCGGATACCACAATCTCTTTTTCCCCAAAAATAAGAACTAACAAGAGAGGGAAAATGTTAGCGGCTGGATTGAGAAAGGTCAATGGGGTCACAGTGAATGGGAGGTTACCTTCCGACTCTCCCTCAGCTTATACACATAAATCTCCAGGGGAGCATCTATTTTAGACTATGTGGTGGTAGGATATGCTTCCTTCTTTTTATTGGGCCATTTAAAGGTTTCTGAATCTTTTCTTAGTGATCATAAGCTTCTAACTTTTGTTGTAAATTTGTATACGTCTCCCATTAGTTCTTGGGGGTTGGATGGCTAGTCCGTTAGGTTCGATAAGAAAACAGGGAGAAGTCATTGGGATTATAAAACAATTGTAGGCCTTGGAGGTACCCTAGAGGCTTCTTTAGACAAGTTATCCAGTTGGTCAGGGAAATAAATAAAAAGTTTTAATATTTTTATGCAGCAATTAGTTAAAATTGTAAAACAAGAGAACCCAAAGGAAAGTCCGAAAGGGGTTCCTTGTTCCCTTCTCTGGTTAAATTGTGAGATAAATGCTCTGGTCAAGGAACAATATATGGATAATATCCCTGAAAGACATACCAGTGTTGTTATTAAAAAGGAGGAGGATGAGGCTGAAGGTGCATTAAGAAGAAGTAGGAAGATAGATTCTGGATAAAATGTAGGGAAGCAGTACTAAAAAGCCAGACAAGGATTTTTTGGTCTCTTGTGGCGGAGGGTTGTGGATCTAGAGTTAGATCCATCCCTGTCCGATTGAAGAACTCAAATGGGCCAGCTTAATCCAGTACACAGTACATGAGGGTGCTACCAAGTATTTTATAATAAAGGAAGATTCTACTCTGTATGGACCGCCCCCTGAAAAAGAACTAGAACTCGTAATTAGGGGAATGCGTACTTCGGCGGCGATGGGCCCTGATGAAATACAAATTACAGTTATAAAACAAAATGGCCCTCTTTGGAGTAAAATCCTCCACCCGGTTTTTAAATGTTATGAAAAAAAGATGGTTCCCTCCATCTTTGAAGGGGAGTATCATAGTTCCACTCTTTAAGAAAGGAGACTGTAACCTACCAGAAAACTATTGTCAGATTGCACTCCTTGACGTGGTGGGTAAAGTCTTTGCTAAATGCTTACTGACACAGATTAGTGAATGGGCAGAAGTCTATAAAATTATACCTATGGAGCAAACTGGGTTCAGGGAGAAGCATGGAACAAATGATAATATGACCGCCTTTCAGGTAATAAATAAAAAATATGTTAAAGTTAGAGGAGGAAAAGTATACACAGCTTTTATTGACTTCTCCACAGCATTTTATAAAGTAGATCGTCCTTAGCTGTGGAGGAAGCTTTTAATTTTGGGTATACCAGGTACCCTTTTAGAGCTAGTTCGCGCCCGCCATACTGATAATTGGTGTAGAGTTCTATTAGGTGGGGACAGAGATTTATCGCAAGCTATCCCTATCGCAAATGGCTTAAAACAAGGATGCTTGCTTGCCCCCCTGCTCTTTTCCCTATATATTTCAAATCTCCCTGATCATTTGGCCCTAAGTGAGGGTATTGCTCCGATAATTGGGGGAAAGCCGATTTTATGTCTACTTTATGCAGACAACATAATTTTTATCTAACCCTTAAGGGTTTAAATAGCTGCCTTCTGGCACTCCAAAACTTTGCTGAGGCTCCCCACTTAAAGATCAATGTACCCAAAAGCAAAATTATGTGTATGCATCGGAGGAAGAAGCTGAAATATGGAAACTTTGTATGGTCTCTGAGTGGTCAAAAATCGGAAACTGTAAAATCGTATCCTTTCTTGGGGAAGATAGTGTGTGGAAATTTAAGTGACAAATCCCATATAGAAAATAATATGTCTAAAGCCACTTTTCAGGCTAAATGTCTGGGCTCCCTTGATAGGGCCACTGGGAGAAGATATTTTACAATTTTATTGGAGGTCTTTGGTGCCAAGATTCCTACCTCTTTATTGTATGGTCCAGAACTGATTGACGTATTGAAATGGGGCTTTTTAAACACAACGGAAGGTCGAATTCTTAGAAGCCTAGCCTCAGTTAATCCAGCATTTTCGGTGGCTGCTCTCAGGCTAGAATTTGGATTGAGAAGCACCTGGGCATAGGGCCTCGCAGGGGTAGTGCGTTGGGTAATGGGTTTAGTAAAAAGCCACCATGGTACACTCAGGTTTTGGTTGAGAGAAGAAATTATAGATGGTCTCAAAGAAAATTCATTAAGCTATAGAAATATTATGATTGCGATAGATTTGTTGCAATTAGACCAATCTTCGATTTTTACTATGACACTGCACTAATTAAAAGCTACTTTAAAACAGGTCACCTGGTGCTTACGTTTTCGTATGGACTGGGAGGCCTCTATTTTAAATAAGGGTTATCATCCGGATATTGATTCCTGTTTGATAAACAAAGCACAGGCTTATATTTCGTGGAACCTGCTGCATGGAGTGCGCCGTTTTTGGATATTGTTGAGGCAGGGTATGCTTCCTTTAAATCCCCTCCTGGCTAAATGGTATGGCTCATCAGCGGTTTGCAATCTATGTAAAATAGTCTTCAATTTATTAACCATGCATTATTCATTTGTCCTGCTTTGTTATTATGTAGGCGGAAATGGCTGAGGCTAATATGTTTACAGCTATCTATTCTCTCAGCCTCAGCAGTATTACAATCACTTTATGATCCTCCTAATGAAATATTTTGTGATAGAATTTTTTTTAAATTTTTACGTGTTTTTTAAAATTACATTAAGGTATATTATTACATAGGTTGTACAGGGTGATAGTTATTTCTTTATATGTGGGTGATTCTTTTCTTCAATGTATTAGTCATTTGTATTGTTCGATTGTATTTTTGTGCTATTTAAATGTATTCTCTCTACATATACTTCTTAATCCCCTGCACTGATGGCACGAAAGTCACTTTATAAGTCACTTTATATTTTGCTCTGTATGATATGCTGCTGTTAGGTGGAATTTTGTCAAAATAAACATTTTTTGAACCTTGGATATCGTTTATGATTGTCAGATCTCATGATAGGGTGGAATATTTTATTGTGTGTAATCTATTGCAAATTAGAATCTTATCTTATATATATGTATTCTTGTGATTTTATGTGGACCTCTTCAGAGTTCTGTAATCATAAATAAAATAAACGTAAAACTTAGAGCTCTCACACTAATAAAGAAGACTGTATTACTGAACCAAAACACAGGTTCAAATAGCATTAACATATGGACACAAATATTACCTTCATTGCAGACCATGTCCTTCCCTGATCCATAATGTGGTACTGTAAACTAGCAGACAAAGGGTTTGTGCTGCAGGGAGTTGGGCCTACTTACCCTAACGACAAAATAAACATGAAAACTTGTTGTCCTTGACCCTAAAGTACAAGTTACTTACCTTCGGTAACGATGTATCTGGTAGAGACGATTCTAGCCGCAGATTCCTTAACGTAGAATATCCCCAGGCGTGAGACTGGACCCGGAAAACTTTCTTTGTGCCAGCATCTCTGCGCGCCGGGGCGCGGCACCACGCGACTCCGCCCTGACGTACTCCGCGGGCGTGACGTCAGCGAGGTCACATAAGCCCCACCCCGGCGCGCTGACATCAGTTTTCTTCGGAGAACTTTTCCGCGCCACAACGCGGAGCCATCACAAACAAAACTGTGTAGAATATGGGAACAGTGTGCGAAAAAGCAGCAAAAACAAAAGAGAGAAACCAAAGGTGAGGAACAGCACCAGTTGGAAAAGTGCCAAGCACTAAGGTACCAAGAAACCATAGCAGTGAAGCCATAGCAGGGAGAGAGCAGAACACCGCGCTGAGGAACAACCGTGCAAGCCAAGGCCACATCCACCCTGGAGGCAGAAAGCATGTGGCCAACGCCATAGCAGAAGAGAGCCTGCAAGCACAAGCCATAACATAGAAGGGCACAAGCCCGGAACAGAGGAGCAACAGCAATCCACCCCCAGACTACACCATGAAGGAGGGCCGGAACCCCTGAAAGGAGCGAAAGGCCGAGGGACAGGCAAAAGAACGCCCAACTTAGAGGACTGCGAAGGAGCAGAAACCCCTGGCAAGTAAAAGGAGAAGAACGAAAGTAGGCCCCTACGCTGGAGAGAAACCAGGCGGAGGGAGGCAGAGGTACACAGATACCAACCGACCCTGCATGAGAAAGAAAGGGGGGGGGGTGGAATAATCAAGCAAAACGAGGCATTCTGTCCAGGAGGAAGCGAGAGGACACCACAGAAAACAAGCCACCCGAAGGGAGGCGAGTGCAGAAAACCAAGCTGAAGGTCCTCGCAGAACGGGGAGGAAGGGCGGGTCGTGAAGGAATCTGCGGCTAGAATCGTCTCTACCAGATACATCGTTACTGAAGGTAAGTAACTTGTACATCTGATAGAGACTACTAGCCGCAGATTCCTTAACGTAGAATAGATACCCTAGCCATACCCAGAGGGGAGGAGGGTCTGCGAGAGAACGTCCCCAGTAGAAAGAAACACACAGCCCCAGCAGGGGATGCGTCACGGGGACAAGAAGGGCGTCCCAGCCCCCACCAAGCAGAAGGAAGCAAGGGCAAAGCGAAGGGAAGACCAGGAGATCCCAAGCCCATCCAAGGAACAACTGCTTAGAAAACCTCCGAGGGACGGACAGCCGCAGAGGAGCACCCAGGATGAAAATAACCATCCCAACGCCAGGGAGAAGAGGTAGAACCAGAGGCAGAGCCCGCCGGAGGAAAACACACAGACACCCAGCGACGGAGGACAGCGGGACAGCCATCAGCCTCAAGGCAGCGGAGAAGGCAGAAACGGCTCCACAGCCAAGAACCGCAGGCGTAAGGGGAAAGGCACAGGTGCGCAAAGCCCCAGCAGAACAAGAGACAGGGGCACAAGGAAACACACCAAGGGCCACATCGGCGGAACAGAACAAGCAGGCATGCGCAGCCAGCAGGAGACCAAACCAAGGAGCCGTGCACCCAGAACAAGCCAGGCGCAAGCCGAAGGCAGAGGCCAGAGAAGGCCAGGAGCCGGGCCAGAGACACACACCGACCCACCAAGAAGTGGGACGAGGCAGAAGAGAAAGAGAGAGAGAGAGACCCGGAGGACGGTCCAAGCTGGCAACCAGAACACAGAAAGCCAAGAAAAGCTAGTCCCCCCTGGAACACCAGACAGAGGACCAGGCCAAAATGCCGGACAGAAGGGCGGAAGCGCCACAACACAACGCCGAAGACAGCACGCCAGGCTGGTGTAGCGATGAAGCGAACCCGGAGAAGGGCAAGCAGGGCGTCGCGCAAACTGCGCCAAGAGAATAGGTAAAGAGACCGCACCTGCGGTATACCGTGACGCCGGGGAGGGCACGGAACCCGAAACCGCACCATCCCAGCCCATGACCGAGCTATACAATAGCTACAAGTACCCCACATAGGGTATGTTACTTCCCAAAGACATGGGAACACCTCTTAGGAAAAAATGTCCGCAGCAGAGGGCAAACAGAAAGACCCGCAGACAGCGTAGCAGCAGCCAACAAAGAATACAAAGAAGGCCCAATCCGAGGACCAACACGGCTGTACCAACAGCCAAAAGCACAAGTCAAAACAGAGGGCCGGACCAGCAGCCAACAGCACCGAAGGGCCCTGAAGGGGCACCAACCACATAGAGCACACAACCGGTTTACTGAGCACTAAGCTCCAGAAAAAACAAAGGAAGAACACCTCCCCGAACACACCAGAGGACCGACGTCCAGGTTCACTGAGGGGAGGAGGAGGAGGAGGAGGAGGACGAAGCCCCGCAAGGAACCGCCGAATGGCAGAATCCGCAGGGGCGTGAAACAAAAAAGTGCCATCAAAAGGAAGGTCAACCAGACGCTCCCTAACATTCTCAGGGAAAACACTATCCCTTAACCATGCATGGCGACGGAGGGCCACGGAACTAGCCATAGTACGACCAAGAGCCTCAGAGACATCAAGAGCCGAGCGAAGAATAAACGCGGCCAGCTCCCGGCCATCCAACACATGGTGCCGTAGATCAACCGAGGCACCCTCCTGAGAGGCACAAGACAGAAGGGACTCCACGGAATCCCACAAACTGGAAGTGGCTCTAGCTAACACACAAAGCGTGTTGAGCGCCCGCAAGGCAGCACTGGAGGAAGTGAAGATGCTACGCCCCCAGGAATCCAGCCACCTGGCCTCCCGTGATGGAGGGGCCAAAAGGGAAGGTAAGGAAGGAAAGGCCGTCTGCAGAAGAGGGCCCCGAGTAGAAGGATGGAAGGAAAGACAGACAGGATCATGCGGAGCAGGACGGTGGCGGTGCAGGAGCGACTGGGGCACCGGGTCCCCCGTGGCAGGACGCCCCCAGGCTCCCAAGAGAGAATTGTGGAGCGAAGCTTCGAAGGGAAGAAGCAGCTCCCGTCCACCCGAACCCTGGTGGAGAACCTCAAGCAAGTGGTCCGCGGGGAAATGTGCAGCTGGGTCGCCCATGCGCAAAATCCCAGCGGCCGTGGAAACCGCCCGGGCGAAGCAGCACTCGCCTCCGTGAGGGCAACGCGGTGGGGAGAGCAACTCCTCCGTGGGTGACGGCTGCACACTAAGCCGGCCGTCCCCCAGCCCAAGCGGAGGAAGAAACGGCCAAGCCCGGAAAGGGGGAGGGCTGAAAGAGGAGTGGGGAACCTGAGGCGCCTCAGGGGAAGACTGTGGGCGCGGGGATGGCGAAGAGCCCTCCTTGGAAGTCGCCGGGGAGAAAGCCACTACGCGGCGTCCCGTCTCCGGGGAAGAAGAGACAAACAGTTGCCTGACCTCCGGAGAAAAGGGGGCCTCCGAAGAGGAGTCGACGACCCGACGTCGGCACGGCGCCGTGGAGTCCACCACTGGTGCCGGCGTTACGTCGACCGGCGCCGAATGGGACGCGGCGACGACCTCCACCACCACCCGCGCCGCGGGAGAACGGGGCGGGGACGGAGCCGGGGCGGACAAAGAACGGCGCCGAAAAGGCGCCGACTCGACCTCCGACGAGGTAGCCGCCTGCGTGGAGAGACGAGGAGGGCCCGGGGACACGCCCCGGCCCTTAGCCAGCCCCTGCGGCGCCGCCAGGGCCGACAGCCACCGGCGCCTGAGCGGCGTCAGCTCGGCCTCGGACAAGGCTGCAGCCTGCCCAGAGGACCGAGTAGGACTCGGGGACAAGCCACGAGTCCCGGCAACCTCCCGCGACACCACAGGGACCCCCACGGGGGTTTGCGGCGAGGCAGAGGCGCCGTGGGCCAAAGGAGGGAACCCCGTAGGGCCGCACCCCGACGACACCACACCTCCAAGACCTGAAGCCGAACTTGTCGGCGCCGGAGCCACCGGCGACTCCGCAGAAGGCCCCGCACGAGGTAGGGGATCTGCGGACGTCCCAGGAAGAGGAGGAGGAGCCAAGGAGGCCTGCAGGGCTGCAGCATAGGCCTCCATTTGGACTCTGGACGCCCCCGCGCCGGGAAACGGCGGGTAAGGCGTACAAGGCCGCACAACCTGCGGAGAACCCGCGCCCCCCACAGGGCGGGGACCGGGCCTCGGGGACAAGCTGCGACACTTACCAACGGGCGAGCGACGCCCCTGCGGCCTCGGGGAAGGACGATGTCGGAGGCGGAAGCGGAAGCGGCGGTTCTTGGCCCCTTCCAAGGGGGACGGACGCGATGAGGACGCTGACCTGGACATGCGGGCCGAAAGGAGTTTCATCCGGCGCTCCCGCCGGGACTTCGGTTTCATCTGCTGACAAACCTCGCAGTCTGTGGAGTCATGGTGCTCCCCCGAACACCACATACAAATGGGGTGGGGGTCCGTCGCCGACATCTGGCGCGCGCAAGACGAGCACGTCTTGAAGCCCGAAGGCATTCGCACACTGTTCTCAAGGGAAACGCAAAGCGTTGAAGAAAAGAGGAAGGCCTGAAAACAGGCCAGGGACACGATCCGGATCCGCGTGGCACGCGGAAAAGAAGGAAACTGATGTCAGCACGCCGGGGTGGGGCATATGTGACCTCGCTGACGTCACGCCCGCGGAGTACGTCAGGGCGGAGTCGCGTGGTGCCGCCCCCCGGCGCGCAGAGATGCTGGGACAAAGAAAGTTTTCCGGGTCCAGTCTCACGCCTGGGGATATTCTACGTTAAGGAATCTGCGGCTAGTAGTCTATCAGATCAATATGTCCTGGGAGTCGGGCTATAGGAATTCAACACCCATGTGATGCCTTTTTCTTTAGGTGTAAAACATGTTTTCCCCCATTATTTGACAAAGCCAATAGATCTCGCATTGCTGGTTAGTATTCATTTTCTACGCACTACACCATCGTCTATGTGCTTGGCGACTATGGTGCATCAGCATGGTTTTACCTGACAACTGCGGACCGACACAATCAAGAGTTTCCACCAGTAACTGAATTAGAAAGAGAAGAACCGAAAAACAGTACAAATGACACAGATGTGACCTCTGAACCCATATGTGCTGTTAAAAGCTCGAGAGGCCAAGTCTGATACCAGCCTATTCTTTCAAAACACAGATACAGAGACTTTCTATGGCCCGAAATCACAATAGCTCCATGCAGCACACAGCTTCTCAAATCCTAGAAATTACAACTAAAAGGCACCCTTCTGATCACTGTCTGCCCCCTCTGCATCCCTTATAAGCACACAATCTACTTACTCCCTATACCATGCTCGGATGCTTTCCAGCTAGGTTTACACTACTTAAGCACCTTTACATACAACTCACAGCACTTTAGACTACCCATGCATCTAAACTGCAGGTTTCTGATGTCTACGATAAGTAGCAAGAGCATTTTTTAGTTTGAGCAGAAGACAAGGTATTGCTAATGACTGACAGAGCATTCTAGGAGAAAGATGGTACAGCCTTATAGAGTAGGAGTCAGACACAAGCCAACTCATATACAGATCCACAACCATGCATTTCAGACTGTTTTTAAACATAGAATTATTCCACTGGGTGCCGAGGAGTAGCTATTCAAGGAGTTACGAGAAAAATCATATGTTATGATACTCTTGTCTTGAAAGGTCACCTGCACAGATTGGGTACCATGCTCCCTTATTTCCCAGAGCCGAGCCCTTTTTAGGTCTCGCTCTGGGCGAGACGTTTTGTAGTGGGCTTGCAGAAATGCAACCACTCTTTTTGGCTGGCATCGAGTGTGCGGTTACGCGCACAATGACGAGCAGAGGCGCCATATGCCTTTCCTCTCTCGTCATGGTGCGCGCACATCGCACACCATTTGCCAGCCTGCTTACACTTTTGCATTGTAGTGGCGAGCGCGCGCTTGTTTCACTTTTCTTCGCTGTTGACTGACACAGACACACACACAGACACACACACACACACACACACACACACACACCCCCCCCCCTCCCCACCCCGGCTTCACAATTGAAAACGTTTGATGGTGGTAAACAGCGGATGACGGATACCTCCACGTGTTTCTTTTGTCACTTGTGGGTCCTTCACCCAGGTTTGTAGTGTAATTTACATTGTAGTACTTGTAAAAGTGATTTGGACATTCTAACGTGAGGGGCGCAAGTACCAGAAGTCACATGAACACAGTGCATTGTGAGCGAGTGACGGTACATAACGTCTACGCCCTTCTCTTCATCATGCGACGTAACAACATGTGTTATTCATTGCCTCCTGAATTCTGAGGTGGAATCCTATAAAAAAGGACTGCCAGCGTGATTTTGCACTGTGTCGATTTCTTTTGGGAAAACGCAATATTTTTTTCGCTGCATGTCACATCTTTAATTTTCGAACATTTTTGGGAGATGTCTGTCTTTGAGGTGCATGGACAGTGACACAGCTCTCATGCTCTGATGTTATTCTAGTCTCTTGCTTTGAATATCTGTTTTGATTCACAAAGGTTTAGGGAAGTTTGAGTAACTTGCAGAAGTGTGAGATATTTTCAGTATTGCGTCTAAAACGCAAATTTTGCTAATCTGTACACAGCCTGCTTTCACTTTTACCATCGCGCGCGTGAGATCAACAACTTTTATCCTTACAGTTAAATAATTACACCACATTTTATAGCTATTTTTTTATTTCCACTAGTATCTTTTAGAGGCAAAGCATTTATGTTTAAAATTACAATTAAACTTGACACTTTCTTTAAATCTATTTCTCACTTGTACTTCAAAACTTAGAGGGACTTACACAATGTTCTGTTTAGGCATTCAGGGCCATATTATCAAGAATGGCCTACCCTCTTCTACCCTACTACCCCACTACCCCCTACTATCCTACTACCCCACTACACCTCTACTACCCCTCTACCCTACCCCACTACTACCCCTCTACTACCCTACTACCCCTCTACTACCCCACTACCCCTCTACTACCCCCTACCCTACTACCCCTCTACTACGCCTCTACCCCACCCTCTACTACCCTTCTACTACCCCACTACCCTACTACCCTTCTACTACCCCACTATCCTACTACCCCACTACCCCTCTACTACTGCCCCTCTACTGCCCCACTACCCCCCTACTACCCCTCTACTACCCCACTACCCCCCACTACCCCTCTACTACCCCACTACCCCTCTACTACCCCACTACCCTACTACCCCTCTACTACGCCTCTACCCCACCCTCTACTACCCTACTACCCCCTACTACCCGACTACCCTACTGCCCTCTACTACCCCACTACCACCCCTATACTACCCTACTACCCTACTACCCCTCTACTATGCCTCTACCCCACCCTCTACTACCCCACTACCCCCCTACTACCCCAATACCCTACTACCCCACTACCCCTCTACTACCCCACTCACCACCTCTACTACCCTACTACCCCACTGCCCCTCTAATACCCCACTACCCCATTACCCTACTACCCCACTACCCTACTGCCCCTCTACTACCCCCTACTATCCTACTACCCCACTACCCTACTACCCCCTACTATCCTACTACCCCACTACCCCTCTACTACCCCACTACCCTACTACCTCTACTACCCCTCTACTATCCCTCTACTGCCCCACTACCCCTCTACTACCCCACTACCCTACTCCCCTACTACCCTACTACCCCACTACCCCCCTACTATCCTACTACCCCTCTACCCCACCCCACTACTACCCCACTACCCTACTACCCTCTACTACCCCTCTACTACCCCACTACCCCTCTACTACCCCTCTACTACTACCCCTCTACTGCCCCACTACTACCCCACTACTACCCCACTACCCTACTACCCCACTACCCCTCTACTATGCCTCTACCCCTCACCCCACCCTCTAATACCCCACTACCCCACTACCCTCTACTACCCCACTGCCCCTCTACTACCCTACTACCCCACTCACCCTACTACCCTCTACTACCCCACTCACCCTACTGCCCCACTACCCCACTACCCTACTGCCCTACTACCCCACTACCCCCTACTATCCTACTACCCCACTGCCCTACTACCCACTACCCCCCTACTATCCTACTACCCCACTACACCTCTACTACCCCTCTACCCTACCCCACTACCCCTCTACTACTCCACTATCCCACTACCCCTCTACTACCACCCCTCTACTGCCCCACTACCCCTCTACTACCCCTCTACTACCCCACTACTACCCCACTACCCCTCTACTACCCCTCTACTACCCCACTACTACCCCACTACCCAACTACCCTACTACCCCTCTACTACGCCTCTACCCCACCCTCTACTAGCCCACTACCCTAATACCCTTCTACTACCCCACTACCCTACTACCCTTCTACTACCCCACTATCCTACTCACCACACTGCCCCTCTACTACCCCACTACCCCTCTACTACCCCCTCTACTACTACCCCTCTACTGCCCCACTACCCCTCTACTACCCCTCCACTACCCCACTACCCTACTAGCCCACTACCCTACTACACCTCTACTACGCCTCTACCCCATCCTCTACTACCCCACTACCTCCCTACTACCCCACTACCCCTCTACTACCCCACTACCACCCCTCTACTACCCTACTACCCCATTACCCTACTACCCTACTACCCCTCTATTACACCACTACCCTGCTACCCCTCTACTACCCCACTACCCTACTACCCCACTACCCCCTACTATCCTGCTACCCTACTACCCTTCTACTACCCCACTATCCTACTACCACACTGCCCCTCTACTACCCCACTACCACCCCTCTACTACTGCCCCACTACCCCTCTACTACCCCACTAAGCCCCCCAATACCCCTCTACTACCCCACTACCCCTCTACCCCACTACCCTACTAGCCCACTACCCTACTACACCTCTACTACACCCTCTACTACCCCACTACCTCCCTACTACCCTACTACCCCACTACCACCCCTCAACTACCCTACTACCCCACTACCCCTCTAATACCCCACTACCCCATTACCCTACTACCCCTCTATTACACCACTACCCTGCTACCCCTCTACTACCCCACTACCCTACTGCCCTACTACCCCTCTACCCCCTATCCTACTACCCCACTACACCTCTACTACCCCTCTACCCTACCCCTCTACTACCCCTCTACTACCCCTCTACTACTACCCCTCTACTACCCCCTACCCTTCTACTACCCCTCTACTACCCCACTACCCCTCTACTACCCCTCTACTACCCCACTACCCCACTACCCTTCTTCCCCACTACCCCACTACTACCCCCTACTACCCCACTACCCTACTACCCCCCTACTACTACCCCACAGCACAATTGTTGCATAGCTAAACACTTATAAGGTCCCAAAGGCGAGACCTATTGGCTATGCCAATGCTTGTTTATTATTTGTTGACGTTTAAGTCTTCATAACATTTTTCCCTACAAAAGATATCCAGGCCAAATTTAAGTCCTATTTTCCCCACGTGTTGGGGATTCTTAAGCACCAAGGGTTTGTGGATTCCCCTAGAGGGAACTTAGAAAATAGTCAAAATATAGCTAAAGTTTTCTTTTGGAAAATTGTGCTGGGCAAGAAAGTGTGTTTTTTCTAAAACTGGCATCAAATGTTTTGCTGTGCAAAAACTACACTTTTCGTAGCTTTGAGGAGATTGTAGGGATGTAAAACAAGTCTTTTCTTTCACCACATGTTTTGCAATTTTCTAAGTGGTAGTCAATATTTTCTATTTTTGCAGTTACTACCTCGCTACATTAGTGCATGAAGATCAGTGTGGGTTCATACCTGGGAGAGGCACGCATATGAACTTAAGAAGGCTGTCTCATGTCCTCCACTCGGTGGCCGAAAACGACCACCGCGCCGCAGTGGTTGCCTTAGATATCGAAAAGGCCTTTGATAAGCTGCGGTGGGAGTTCCTCTGGGAAGTGCTAAGAAGGATGGGTTTCAGAGGGGAATGCATCTTATGGGTCAAATTGCTATACTGTCAACCGAGAGCTCGGGTGCGAAATGGGAGCCTAGTCTCGGAGGCTATACGGATTGAAAGGGGCATGCGGCAGGGATGTCCGCTGTCCCCACTCCTTTTCGCTTTGGCAATGGAGCCATTGGCAGTGAGAGATATGGTGCCATGGGGTATAGAGGTAGACGGTAGAACACACGTGCTCTCCCTATATGCGGATGACACTCTCCTGTATATCAGACAGCCAGAAGAGGCGATTCCGATATTACTCAGGGTGCTAGACTCTTTCGGTGCGGTCTCAGGTCTCAGAGTTAACCAACAGAAAACAATACTGTTCCCGTTGGGAGCCCTTGCACGAGGGAACCCCCAGGCCCTTCCTGAAGTAGCACTGGACTGAAAATGCGGTCATTTTAAATACCTGGGTATTCAGGTAGCGCATCAGCCAGAGGCTTAGTTCGACCTCAATATGGGCAGGACTAAAAGCGTCCATACAATTTTGGAACAAACTCCCCTTCTCGATCACGGGAAGAGTGGCTCTATTGAAATGGTGGTGTTGCCCCGCTGCTTATATTTCCTGCAGAATTCCTTCTGTAGAATTCAAAAGCCCACATTCGATATATTAAATAGTCTTGATTTCCTTGGTGTGGGCTGGAGGTCGCAGTAGAGTCAAGCTAGAAATACTTAAGCAAGACAGGAACGCGGGAGGCCATGGGTTACCCGACCTCAGGTTATACTATCTAGCAGGTTTACTACAATTTGCAGCACAATGGTGCATGGAGGAACGCACGGTGGACAAAGAGCTATTGGGAGACTGGAATCAGGGGACACAACTGCAGAGGTATCTCATGATGGGATCGAGGGCCCCAAAAAACTGCCCCCATATAGTTCAGCAGGTTACAGAGGCCTGGGAACAGACTGTCAAGCTAGTTCTCCGCAGGGCACCGTATGATAACACGTTGCCCCTTCGGGGGTTACAGGGGTTTCAAAATATCCAGGCAACAATGGACATCTCAAAGTGGTACGAGGGAGGATGCGAAAGTGCTGGGGATCTATATCAGAATGGAACCTTTCTCACCTTTGAGGAGGCACAAAACTGGTTCCAGGTACCGGCAGGCCATTTCCTGCAGTATGCAAAGGTCTTGCGTACGGTTAGGGAGATATGGACCACATTTCCGGAAGAGCCGCAGGAGTCACATACACTATTGACACTCCTGGATCCGGGCTCCTGCAGAGGCCTGATCTCGCACATATACACAGCGATGAAAGAAGACCGCGTGGCTGACCTGTCAGCCATTAGGGGGAAATGGGAGGAAGACCTACCTACTCCACTGGCAGATGGGGAATGGAAAAGAGCACTATCACAGGTGGCTGAAGCGACAAGTAATGCTAGGTTTAAGCTAATCCAATTCCATTACTTGCATCACACATATGTAACCCCACAGCATCGAGCGCGGTTCACACCGGGAGCTACGCCACGCCGCCCTGCCCAAGATGCGGCACCGCCCCTGCCACCTTTTTACATATGACCTGGAGCTGCATACGTTTACAATCATACTGGAACCAGGTGGTACATACCCTCCGTGCAGCAACAACAGTGCGCATAGACGTCTCCATAAAACAGTGCTTACTGGGTATCCTCCCAACGCCGAAAAAGGGGACACGGATACGGCATAAGTTCTTGATGATGGGCGTGGTCCTGGCAAAAAGACGGATCGCAATACACTGGATTCTTTCCACCACCCATGTTGAACAAATGGAAAGCTGATGTGCGTGAGTGGGGTGTGGCGGAAGAATGCCGCCTCAGGGCAGTATGAATGGACGAAAATGCTGCGAGCGACCTGATGGATTGAGGACAAATGTTAACGGAAGTGACCGTAGCAGCAACCCAGGGTAACGAGGATACAACACTCACGCAGTCACCCACACACAATTCACAGGTACCCAGCAGGGAAATTAACACTGGCCCTCTTGCACACACATTAAATTAAATTAGTTATGTCATCCGACCTGACCACCCACACAATAAACAAATAGTGATGCTGTTTGCTGCCGGGCAGGGGCGGTAGGGAGGGGGAAACTTTCATTTTCTTTGTGTTCATTGGGATATGTTTATGGTTAAGGTAAACTGAAAGGGCGTTGCAAACATATTGTGATTTGATATGTCATGGAGAGCGTAGCACATCAATGTATAGTACTAAAATGTAAGGATGCATACGAAAAAGCTATAAGATGTAATGTGAAGCAATGCTATCAATAAAAAACTGTTTTAAAAAAAAAGATTCACAGGTACAAACTCCTTTTGATGAATCTGTAAATATCAGGGGTGTGTTTTTGACTGATTTATTAAGTGGACCAGTTGCAACTCTAAATAAAGGGATTGACATTTTACAATCAACTTTTTTTTCAGTTTTTGGAACTGCTACTTCTAGATTAGAGGGGTATTTTGAGGGGATGCATTTCTTAATCTCAATACCCATTCCATAATATGAACTTGAATCAAAGATTTTATTTACTATTTCATTAGTAGTCCAAGTTGTAATGGTGGACTCATGAACTAAATTTGGGTGCATTCATTTAAATTGGACAGATAAAAGATATGTAGATTTAATAAATGTTAATTTTGAGATTGTTGAGGTAAGTTTTAGAATTGAACTCTGATTCAGACTATCGTGTATGCACCTAGATTCATATAAAGGATAGAATTCTAGTTTCAGGCAATTAAAAGATTGATTTTCCGGCATGGTCCTTGTAGATATAGCTAAGCCTGGTTTAAGGTCACTGGCTAGATGGCTATTCTGACGTCCTTTAGAAGATACTATTCTCTGGGTACCTGCAGACCTATTTCCATTAACCAATAAAGGCCCAGGCATTCTCTGGGTTACATAACTCTGTGATAGTGACATAGCTTCATTATTTATAGTTGGTTCAAACAACATTTGTGAATGAAAAGCAATTTCTTCTCGACTATTACCGTTATCCAACTTATACTTTGGCATACATTGAGTATCTCTGTCATGTTGCAAAGACGCCATCCCGTTATTCGTACCTGGGTCAGCCAGCATTTGAGGATGACAAACATCAATATTACTTGCAGACTCTTTATTGCCACCTGTTGGAAGACTCTGAACCTGTGAATTCGAATTCAACACGGGCTTTGAATGGTTTGTCTGGATAAAATCAAAGGGATTATTCTGATGAATTGGTTTAAAGATAGAATAACAATCCCTGGGTTGATGCACAGGTTTAACAGATTTATCTATTGTTTTCTTAGCTTTATTCCAGGGTTTCCGCAACATATTTCTAGCCCTTTTCATTAAAGGGAGGTCACCACTTATACCCTCAAATAAGGCAGTGGAATTTAAAGCTTGGTTTCTCTACATATGAACATTTTCTCTTATAGAAGGACTTTCATCTGGCCCCAATTCTCCTTCCAACTTCCTTTCATCCCCAACTTGGCCGCCAGAGATATTTTCGAGGACATTACACTGAGCTTTTAAGAACATCGTACTTTCCCTGGTAGCTCCTGCCCCTAACCCAAGATGGGGCGCTAAAGATAGGTCTACCTTTGGTTGTATGGCCAACTTTTTAACTTCATCAATAAGAGACCCTACTATAATTGGGAGTTCTGATACATTATCTAAGATATGTGAGCACATACATTTAATTAATTGATTATTAACTTCAGACTGGGCTCTTACCACCAAATTAGTTAAATTATGCAACTTTATGTATATCCCAGCCACATATACAGCTAAGGTATTTAATAATTCCGCCTGAATATCAAGTTTATTGGAATGAAAATGTAACACTGCTGTTGTTGCATCCATTGTACACAAAAAACTTCGCCATTCTCCGTTATCCGAAGAATTTTGGTGTTTGGGTGGACTTTATTCCACTAACGTGGGTACTAAAGTGGGTACATCATATGTATCCAAGAACGAAAGATCTGCAGAGTTCAGTGAATTATCCATTTGACCTGTCTTCTTATGCTCATAATCAGACCCTCTAAGATAAATTTTTTGGGGGTTAAAGTTGATTGAGAGTCAGTATTGATCACAATCCCAAATTACGGGACTGAACAGATTTATGCTAATTGTTTTATTTAGTGACTGATTTATGGACTCTTCTAAACTCTTGCAGACCTTTAAGTTCTTACGTATGGGTGACTTAGAAGAACCCTGATTAAATTGAATATCATCCAAACATACAACAGAGACATCACAGTTGCTAAGAGAGCTATAACGATTAACATCAACCTGGGCTTTCCCTTCCGCCTTTAGAGGGCAGATTTGTTGAACAGGCAACATTATTTGATCCAACATCGTGTTCGACGAAGAGGCAAACGAGGCTCCAGAATCAGAGTCCAAAAGTACTTGAGCCTTACCTACTGTTACATGGTGCCACCCCCATTTTGCTCCCTGGGGTAACACATCATCCAACACTGCCAAAGCTGCTGTTGGTGAGCATAAAGCTGCTGGAGCTTATATGGGCAAAGAAAGCACACCCAAACTTTGAACTTTATCTGATCATTTAAAATAGTCCATGATCCAGGAGAAGGAGAGGTGAGACCGATTGTTAACAGTCTTAGTTGTTTGATCAGGGACCATTTTCTCATGTTCCGAACTTGAGGACACCTCAATATTGACTTGCGTTTCATCCAGATCCATCTCATTGCAGGGTAATATAGCCTTTTGGGCTTTGACGATCTTCCACCCTTTTTGTGACTGTAAAGACCCACCTATGCACCCTGACCTCGTCGTATAATAATCTGCCAATTTCGGTCCAAGATGCAGAAGGTCAGAAAATCAAGATCGGCTAAGACAATTATCCCCCTCTCCTACCTCTCTTGGTGATGAACCAAGCTTCCAGGAGGACACAATCTGTTGGCTATGAGTCAAAAAGCTTGGCACAGTCAGTGAAATAGTATCAATAAAGAGTAGTGGTGGGGGCTCTCGGATACAAGCCTCATGCAGTAGACAGTATAAACCTAACTATCCGTATCATTGAACATGGAACAAATTATGGTGAGGATAAAAACACCAGATACATGATCAAAAAGACCAAGCAAAAAATCAAAAATGTAATTAGAAAAGATTAAAAATTGTATACATTTAGACTTTCCACATTTCTCTGGAACTTCCCAAGTTCTCTGGTCCCCGGGGTGCAAGCCGCACCGGCCTAACGCCTGCCGCTTCCGCACCACCACCAGGGATGCCTAAGCCTAATGAGAGCAAGAAGATACACTGCTGAGTTCAAGCTTAGGAAGAAAACACTGCTGCCTTCCTCCAAGTGGACTCAAAGTCTCAATCTCAAAAGACTCAAACTCTCGAGGGTCCTGCTCGCAACCAGCCAACCAAGCAGTCAGGTAAATGCCCCCTTCAGGCAATTCTTCTGCCCGAGATGATAGTGATGACTGTATACGTTCTCCTTTTCCTTAAACAATAAGGTGGTTAGGTGATTGCCAATGCAAAACAAAACCTGGTAACAAGGACCTAGGTACACAGCAGCAACAGCAGGCCGTTACCTCACCGTCTGCAATGACGTTCTTTTCTCTCCTCTCTCCCCTCTGTACTCCTCTCCGGGAGGGAAGGGGCTAAGGGCTGTGGCTAAGGGTGGCAAGGCGGCAACTGGGATAGAGAACTGAGGAACTGTACCTCCCAGGGACTGAAAAGTCCGGGGCCTGGTCCTCGCCCAGGCCTACCGATAACCAGGACCGGGGGCAGAGCACTGCAACCACAACACAGCACCGCCACACGCTCGCTGGCGTCCTCAGGCTCAGGCTCTGGCACCGAGTGCGGCCACAAGCACCACACAGCACCGTCGCTCGCTGACATCCTCGGCTCAGGCTCAGGCTCCTCCCTGCGTAGCGTGGCGTATGATGAAGCACTGCTCACTGTGTGTTGTCTCACGTGGCCACCCAGTAGCCAAAGTAAAACGGACAAAGGCAGAAGAGCAGCGGGAGTGGAGTCCCAGTATCTGAATGGACTGCCCCAACGCATTTTTAAAAAAGTGGTCCCAAGCTACACATTAAACACACTGACCCTGTCTGCGCCATGGTGCACCCGGCTCTGACCAGGAAAGGGTTTTTATTTTCCCCGCGTTTGGGCTCAGGTGCACAGCTGAGCTAGCCGAGCACAAAACACGGTGAAGGTAAAAAGAGCCGGTCTGACTCTTTCTATAGTGACGACGTGAGTGCACCATGCGCCCTGATCACCACGGATGAGACAAGGGAGGGGAAAAGGCTCAGGCTGCTTGCTGGTGAAGCTCGTCCCCAGCAGCCCAAACCTTGGCTGTAACAACGCACGTCTTTCTGCTTCTTGTGAACATGCCCATGATATGTGCACTCATCCGGTCCTCCAGAGTAAGGATTGTAAGTAAGTAATGCATTTATAGAGCGCACAAATGCAGAGGGGTCTTGGCGCTGAAATGTAACGTGTCACGGAACTGTTGCAGAACGAAATGATTAAATTCGCTTAGTTGAAAACAACCAGGTCTTGAACATTCTCCTGAACAGGAGTCTGTTTGCTTGTAACCTAATTGCGACCGGCAACGAGTTCCAGAGCTTAGCTGCCCGATGAAAGGCTGCTTCCCCCACATCTAGCTCTTCGAATTTTTGGGACCTGAACTAGTCCTTTATTGGCTTATCTCGCCGCGGGATGTGCCATAGAAAAAAGTTTCTGTAAGTCTGACGAACCATCTCCATATAGTGCTTTGTGCATCAGACACAGAGCTTTAAATTCAATACGTTGCTGGACTGGAAGCCAGTGGAGCTCTCTAATACTGTTGGAAATGGAATAGTATTTCGGGATGTTGAGTAGCACCCTTGCTGCGGCATTCTGCAGAGACTGGAGTTTTAATAATTGGAGTTTGTCAGTTCCCAGAAAAAGCGCATTGCAGTAATCGATTCTCGAAAGAACCTATGCGACTCCACAGTTTTGCTAAGGTCTTGGGGAATAAATGGAAGAATTTTACGAAGAACCTTTAGGATGAAGAAACACGAGGAAGTCAAGAGATTGCACTGACCTGCAAAGTTCAGCTGATTGTCAAACATGACTCCTAAGTTTCTAGTCTTACCGGTAGGTTCAGGACACCGCCCAGCCTCCGCTGGCCACCACACCTGATTCCAGATTGATGGTCCCTTTCCGAACTCCACAACCTCTGTTTTATCTGTATTTAGTTTAAGATAATTCAGATGCATCCACCCAATAATGTGTTTCAGACAGGTGTGAAACCTCCCTGCCACTGTTTCTACACTCGAAGATATAGATATTACTATCCGAGTGTCGTAGGCATACGAGATCAACGAGAAACTGTGTGCTTTGATCAGTTTAGCCAGAGGAGTGACGTAAATGTTAAACAGGGTCGTGATAGAGCTGATCCTTGCGGGACTCCACACGGGAGGGAGAACGCCTCAGATGTCAGGTTACCCCAGCACAAACTCTGTTCCCTAGAGGTAAGAAACGAGGTGAGTAGGGTTAGATCCATCCCTTTGATTCCTATCTCCCTCAGTCTCTGTGTTAATACTCGGTGGTTCACAGTATCAAATGCTGCTGAAAGGTCCAATAGGATGAGGATGGCTCTCCCCCCACTGTCCAACTGTTTACGAATCTCCTCGGTGGCCATGGCTAAAGCTGATTCTGTGGAGTGGCGTGGTCTGAAACCATGTTGGGCGGAGTCTAGGAGGCCGTTGGATTCTAGGTAACCTGTTAACTCCTGATTGACTGAATTTTCTAGAATTTTAGCCGCCAGCGGTAGGCAGGATATAGGCCGGTAGTTTTTTTTACTTCAGTGGGCTCTAATGAGGGTTTCTTCAAAATGGGCCTGATACAGGCTTTCTTCCACGAGGAGGGGAATGTGCCCGATGTACAGACATTGTTCAGGAGAGGGAGGTACTAACCCTGTCCGAGGCTATTTGAAGTATGGTCGGAGGACAGGGGTCTACCGGGGATTGTGTTGGTTCTGTGCATTGCTGCCCTCCTAGGACCTTGTCCAGACTGGATCAAAGCAGCAGTGTGCACGAACGGGTTTCTAGTGTAGTCTTGAGTATGCTGCTTTTGCGAACGACGGCTGGGTGGGTATAAGACAGAGCTGTACCTGAGAGGCTGTGTGCGTTGTGGTAGTGTGCGCGGAGGCTGTGTGCGTGGTGGTAGTGTGGGCAGAGGCTGTGTGTGCGGAGACTGGGTGGGTAGTGGTAGTGTGCATGGTGGTAGTGTGTGCGGAGGCTATGTGCGTGGTGGTAGCTTGCACGCAGGCTGGGTGCGTGGTAGCAGTGTGCGTGGTTGTAGTGTGCGAAGAGGCTTGTGAGTGGTGGTAGTGTGCGAAGAGGCCGTGTGCATGGTGGTAGTGTGCGAAGAGGCCGTGTGCATGGTGGTAGTGTGCGAAGAGGCTGTGTGCATGGTGGTAGTGTGTGAAGAGGCCATGTGCCTGGTGGTAGTGTGCGCGGAGGCGGTGTGAGTGGTGGCAGTGCGCATGGTGGCCGCGTGCGCGTCAGTAGTGCGCGCTGTGGTTGTGTGCACGGTGGTAGAGTGCACGGTAGATGTGTGAGCGGTGGCTGTTTCCATGGTGGCTGTAGATGTGTGCGTGGTGGCAGTGTGCGCAAAGATTGTGTGCGTGGTGGCTGTGTGCATATCTGTAGTGTGCACAGAGGCTGTGTGCGCGGAGGAGGTGCGCGTGGAGGCCGTGTGCGTGGTGGTAGTGTACGAAGAGGCCGTGTACGTGGTGGTAGTGTGCCTGGTGGTAGTGTGCGCGGAAGCTGTGTGAGTGGTGGTAGTGTGCGCGGAAGCTGTGTGAGTGGTGGCAGTGCGCATGGCAGATGCGTGCGTGTCAGTAGTACCTGAAGTGGTAGTGTGCACGGTGGTAGCGTGCACGGTAAGATGTGTGCGCTGTGGCTGTGTGCGTGGTGGCTGTGTGAGCGTGGTGGTAGTGTGCGTGGTGGCAGTGTGCACGGTGGCAGTGTGCACAGAGGCTGTGTGCGTGGTGGTAGTGCGCATGGTGGCAGTGTGTGTGGTGGCAGTGTGCACGGAGGCAGGGTGCACAGTGGTACTGTGCGGGGGGCTTTGTGCGTGGTGGCAGTGCGCATGTCAGTAGTGTATGCAGTGGTAGCGTGCGCGGTGACTGCGCGCGGTGACTGTGTGCGTGGTGGCAGTGTGAGCGGTGGCAGTGTACACGGAGGCTGTGTGTGTGGTGGTAGTGTGCAGGCGCTGTGTGTGTGGTGGTAGTGTGCGCTGAGGCAGTGTGCGTGGTGGCAGTGTGCACGGAAGCAGGGTGCACGGAGGCAGTACCACCACATACACAGCCTTTGCGCGTGCACACTGCCACTGCGTAGGTGGCAGGGTGCGTGGTGATAGTACAGCAGTGACCTGTGCTCCACGCAGGTTAGTATCATGAGCAATGAGGCCCTGTGGAATGCTTCGGGGTGAATGAGGCCCCGTGGAATGCTTCGGGGTGAATGAGGCCCCGTGGAGTGCTTCGGGGTCAATGAGGCCCCGTGGAGTGCTTCGGGGTCAATGAGGCCCCGTGGAGTGCTTCGGGGTCAATGAGGCCCCGTGGAGTGCTTCGGGGTCAATGAGGCCCCGTGGAATGCTTCGGGGTCAATGAGGCCCCGTGGAATGCTTCGGGGTCAATGAGGCCCCGTGGAATGCTTCGGGGTCAATGAGGCCCCGTGGAATGCTTCGGGGTCAATGAGGCCCCGTGGAATGCTTCGGGGTCAATGAGGCCCCGTGGAATGCTTCGGGGTCAATGAGGCCCCGTGGAATGCTTCGGGGTCAATGAGGCCCCGTGGAGTGCTTCGGGGTCAATGAGGTCCCGTGGAGTGCTTCGGGGTGAATGAGGCCCCGTGGAGTGCTTCGGGGTGAATGAGGCCCCGTGGAGTGCTTCGGGGTGAATGAGGCCCCGTGGAGTGCTTCGGGGTGAATGAGGCCCCGTGGAGTGCTTCGGGGTGAATGAGGCCCCGTGGAGTGCTTCGGGGTGAATGAGGCCCCGTGGAGTGCTTCGGGGTGATTGCTTTCCATCACGCTTTCTGTCCTTGGAGTGACATCACGCCGCACTGGACATGTCCACAGTCCGCACTTATGCAAAAGTGCTTGGTTTGGTCCGTGCGTCTTTACGCGTCACTGGAGCGGTTTAAATTTCAGACTCTGCATCATTATTCCACGGACACTTACTTTCCCGCGAGATTACTGGAACAATGTAATATAATTAGGCAAACAAAGTACATTTGTTCGTACAGATGTTTCAATGTGTAAGTAAAACATAGAATCATACAATGCTCTTATTTTTGTAGAGTGCGCACACACGGTGGCTTGGGAAGAGCGCCTTGAAGCCGGCTCTGGCGGGAACAGTGATTTTCAAGCTTTAAGGCAACACTCAAGATGACATTTTAAAGAAGTCCTAGCGGTAAGGTGCGATCTTCCCTCTTCTGCTTCATGGCGCTGGACACACGTCAGAACGCATGGATAACCATGGTGTGTACACACTGCCTGGCACCCCTGCTTCTGGGGTGACGTCCCTCCACAGAGACTGCGTCCGGCTGTGCAGGTCGCGGCAGGGAGGGTTCTCCGCACGGGGCTCCCAGGAGAGGGTGGCGGGATGTGCTGGGCGCACGGCTCTGTACAGCGCGGCTGGGGTGTACTAGGCGCACTGCTCTGTACAGCGCGGTTGGGGTGTACTAGGCGCACTGCTCTGTACAGCGCGGCTGGGGTGTACTGGGCGCACGGCTCTGTACAGCGCGGCTGGGGTTCGGTACCCCCGTGAAAAGGAAACCGCTTGTCAAGTTCAAGGAGCATGTGTGGCCCTTTTTTCTCGCCAAGGCCCTGCCTCCCTGTGACGCTGCCAGGACATGCTTCCTTTTAAAGGAGAACAGAGCGACGGACACTTGACAGCCGGGCGGGGGCTTGGGGGGCCCAAGATGTCGAGCAGGCTGCAGCTATATTTAGAGGCTACCTCTCGCCTGCACTGTGGCAGCTGGTGCATGGGAGGCCGGCCAGCCGAGGCGCAGGCCACTGCACCGCTGGCTCTCTCTAGGTGCGCGGTCTGAGCAGGGCTCAGGGGCTCACAGGCTCTTCAAGGGGTCCCCCGACCTCACACTGCAGAAGCAGGCCACTGCACTGCTGGCTCTCTCTAGCTGCGCGGTCTGAGCAGGGCTCGGGGGTCTCCCGACCTCACACTGCAGGAGCAGGCCACTGCACCGCTGGCGCTTTCTAGCTGCACGGTCTGAGCAGGGCTCAGGGGCTCACAGGCTCTTCAAGGGGTCCCCCGACCTCACACTGCAGAAGCAGGCCCTGGGAGCGGAAGTGGGCTCGCCCTAGAGATGCTCAAAATGAGGTTCTCGTCTGGGATAGGAAACCACAGAGCTCAAAGTTTATGTTTGTATTTGTTATGTATGTTATGTATCATGGTGTCCACAATTCTGAGGGTTAATGCAGGGTCACTGGGCGGGAGGAGGGAGGGAAGGCGACCCCTGAGGTACACTAGAGCCGGGATTTTAGGGAGCGGGGGAAATGATTACAAATTAATGAATGGCGGTTAATTGTATGTCCTGGAATGTCAGGGGGCTTAACTCCCCAAACAAGAGGCAAAGCCTATGGAAATTTCTGGTAGACCATCATGTTAAGATAGCGGCCCTGCAGGAAACCCATCTGAGGAAAAGAGATGAGCAGAGGCTGAAGCACAAAGCCTATCCACAAATCTTTCGCTCCTCAGCCCCCACGAAGCAGAATGGGGTGGCCCTTCTTTTTCACACCTCAGTTCCCTTTCACCTCCACGCTACTAAAACAGACAAAGAGGGGCGTTTCCTGATGGTTAGGGGGGAACTAAGAGGAAGACAATGTACAATTGCCACGGTCTACGCGCCCAATGCTGGGCAACTGGACTTCCTAGGTACATTCCTCTCAACACTGGAAGGCTTTGCCACGGGAGACATAGTGTTAATGGGGGATTTCAACTTAATTTGGGACCCGGCATTAGACACGACACACCCGCACAGGTCAGCAGGAGGCGTTTTTAGCAAGACGCTTAAAGCCTCCCTTCAACGCCTGGGTTTGATGGATGCATGGAGGGGCTTTCACCCCTCGACAAGTGACTACTCCTTTTTTCCCCATTCCCATAAAACCTATTCTAGAATTGATCATGCCTTTATAAGTCAGTCGCTCTTTCACTCAGTCGCGGGGATCCAGTTCCACGCGATCTGCCTCCCAGATCATGCTCCGCTGGATTTGGTCTTTGACTGGCCGGCCCCTCGCTCGAACATACTAGGTGGTGCTTCCCCAATTTCCTTAGTAGGGATAGACTTCTCAGAGACGTACTGAGGAAAGCAATCAAAGAGTACTTTGACACAAATGACCCTGCACTCGCATCCCAGGCGAATAATTGGGACGCGTTCAAGGCGGTCATAAGGGACAAGTGTATTGAGTTAGCCACCACACTTAAGAACCAGCAGAAGAGGGAAAGAATCCTACTAGAGGAGAAATTACAGAAAGCGGATAGCCCATCGGTCCAGACCATACGGAAAGTCACCCATTTGAAGGGGAAATTAAGGGCCATATACACCAACAGAGCAGAAAAGACTATCCTCCGTTTACAAGCCCCGGGTTATGAAGGAGGGAATAAAATAGGGTCGCTACTGGCGTGCCAGCTTAGAGCAAAACAAGAAAAAGAATACATCAAGCAAATAGTGGACAACGCCGGCGTCTCTCACATTAGTGAGGTGGGGAAAGCAAACGCCTTTGGAGAATACTATCGCAACCTATATACCGCCGACCCGGTGGAGTCCCAAGACCAGAGGGGATATCTCGAGGCTCTTAAACTCCCACAGGTCTCTCCCACTACTAACGAGGAACTCAGTAGACCCATCTCTAGTGAGGAGGTGCAGAGGGCGATCAATGCGCTCAAATTGGAGAAAGCCCCTGGCCCGGATGGGCTAAATGCTCAATTCTATCATACATTTGCTCCTGAGTTAACTCCTCGCCTGGTGAGCCTTTTTAATGACATAGTGACCAGGCAGCGGGTAACAGCTACCTTGGGGGAGGCTCTGGTCACCATTATTCCTAAACCGGGGAAAGACACTAATAAGTGCGCTTCATACCGGCCTACTGCCCTTTTAAACTTAGACGCCAAATTGTACTCTAAAATTCTAGCCAGCTGATTAGAAGACATAATGTCATCACTGATTGACCTGGACCAATCAGGTTTCATCAAGGGCCGACAGACTCATGATAATCTCCGAAGAATCGTACAAATTCTAGAGAAAGTACAGAAAAAGAACATCCTGGCGGCCCTTCTCTCATTGGACGCGATGAAGGCATTCGACCGGGTCGACTGGGACTTTCTAACGCGGACACTGGAGCGATTCGGGTTTAGCGAAACCTTTATAGGTATGATCCGGGCCAACTACCACTCTCCCAAGTCCAGAGTCCTGGTAAATGGAGTGGCCTCAGAATCCTACTGTCTTTCGCGGGGAACCAGGCAGGGCTGTCCGTAATCCCCCCTGCTTTTTGCCCTATGCATAGAGCCGTTGGCGGAACGGATCAGGGGAAACCCAGATATAAGGGGAGTAGCGTTTGGCAGGGACGAACACAAGATCTCTCTCTTTGCAGACAATGTCCTGCTCCCCATCACTGACCCACTGAATTCCCTACCGGCGATCCAAGCAGAGCTCAATCTTTTTGAAAAAGCTTCAGGTTTCAAAGTTAACCTATCTAAGTCCTTTTTGCTCAACTTGACCCTGACTCGCGAAGTGATGGGAGTAATTGAGGAGCCCTCCCCCTTTTCTTGCACGAGTAGAGAAATTACATACCTGGGTGTCAAGCTCACCGTCAAATTAACTGACCTATATAAAGCCAACTTTCCTCCCCTGCTGCGACAGCTTAAATCCGACCTGAACAGATGGGGCTCTGCTTATACCTCATGGATGGGTAGAATCAATGACATTAAAATGAATGTCCTCCCCAGGCTACTCTATCAATTCCAAGGGTTACCGATACAGGTCGAAAGGGAACTATTTGTGGAACTAAAAAAGATGACTATTAAGTTCATTTGGCAGGGACAAAGGGCCCGCTTATCCCATCAACTATTAACTAAACCGCGCATGGAGGGGGGTTGGCCCTGCCGGATTTCCTGGGATACTATAGGGCCGCCCAACTCCGGGTGATCACGGAATGGTCCCGCAGAGAATCTGAGAAGCACTTGCTCAATTTGGAACGGCAGATAACAAGCAGGACCATTTGGGACCTTCTGTGGAAACAGAAACGAGATAGGCCTCCAAATGCCTACCTTGGCACCCCCACAGCTACCACCCTCCAGGTATGGGACAACCGCACTAGATCACTGCCCCTGACAACTTTTCCATCCCCTTATACCCCCATTCACTTTAATCCGGAAATCCCCCCGGCTCTCCAGGAGGGTCCATTTGAGGATTGGCAGACAGGTGGATGTCTCATGATATCCGACCTCTACAAAAAAGGGGAAATACTGTCCTTCAAGGAACGCGCACGACTATTCAAGTTGCTACCTACAGAAGAATACCACTACCTGCAGCTTAAACACTGGGTGCAGCAACCTCAGGTGCGGCTGGCCGCAACCAGAGACCTGCTCCCGATCGAGAAATTTGCGCAGTCAGGGGCGGCCACGAAGGGGACCATTTCCTATCTGTACTCCCTCATTCGGGCAGTGAGCCCGTAAACGACCCCGCGACACCAGAAAGTCTGGGACTCTATCCTCACCACCCCCCTAGAGGAGAAGCAATGAAGCTCTCTATACAAAGGCATTCCCAAGCATAACCGATCTATGTTTTTAAGAGAGGCGCATTATAAAATAATGTACGAATGGTATCTACACCCCCAGAAACTACACAAAATATTCCCTAACACTTCAGATAGATGCTTGAGGGGTTGCGGGCTTTTGGGAGACTTTCGCCACATCTGGTGGGACTGCCCCTCTATTCAGCCGTTCTGGAAGGAAATACTTTCCCAAATTAAACTGATCCTGGGCTACCCAATCCCAGCCACCATACAGCACACTCTCCTGGGGACCCGGGACCACAGGTTGAAATATCAAACGCAAGGGCATCGATCTATCATGTGGCTGTGCCTTGGTACTGCCAAGATGGCAATAGCCGCGGCATGGAAGAAGGCGGAGGCCCCTTCCCTCACGCAATGGCATGCTAGATTATGGCGTGCGCTAGCAATGGAACGAATGGCAGATATAGTGGATGACTCCAGAAAGGGGTTCGACTATATCTGGTCCCCAATGGTGGAGTGTCTGTCAGAGGGCTCACCCTTATTTGCTTGTAATCCCAGATGGAGAGCCCTTCACCTCTTTCACATCTAATAGATTGGGGACTCTTTCCCACAGGTCGTAAGACGAGACTGCCTTGAGCCCCGTCCCCCCCTTCAACCCGACCCAGCACTCAGCCAGATCCGTAACATAACCACCATGATTTGATTGTTTGTTCATGTTTTGAAGTTCAATGTTTGGGTAGGGTGCATGAGCGCCAATCAGCATCTAGTCCCGCTCCAATATAAGTTCGATATGGGTAATTTGGCAATGTCATGATGAACTTGATTGGGACACAAATGTTAAGAATTAAGCTAGGCTGAGACCTCGGAAACAAGCCGTATGTTCTTTTGTGATCTCAGTAACTCTTGGCCTATACACGGTGCTTGATGCATCTGCAGTTTCCTTTGTAATGGTTTAAAGTCAATAAAAAGATTTTGACATAAAAAGATGCCTGCCGTCCAGAAAAAAAGGATCCTTCTCCATTCTTTGGGACCTGTAGGTTTAAAAATGTATAGTCTCATGTCTAAAACAACGATTACCGGTGAAATTACTGTTTTTGAGGTTGCCTTACATGATTTAGACAAGTACTTTGCGCCTTAAGGTTTGTATTGGCATTACAAGATATAAATTCTTCCAGCACAAGTAATCTAAGGGTGAGTCTATGGATGATTATGTCACTGAGCTTAAGAAGTTAGCCATTGAGTGCAAATTTGAGACCTTCTTTGATATTTGGTAAGGGACCAGCTGGTCATGCGTGCAAATAACCCAGCCATTCAGGAACAGTTGTGGGTTAATGGGGACACTACATTGGAAGAGGTTTTTTTGGCAGCGTGCGTAAGGTAGGGATTTCTGAGAGATGTGCCACTGTTTTAAAGCAAGCAGACAAGGAACTGGACTGTGTGTGTAAGGTAACAACTTGCACAGGGTAATCCCAAAGAAAAATTTGTGAAGAAGGAAAGAAAATGTTACCGCTGTGATAGTAGGGATCACCTTGTGTACAGTAAGTCGTGTCCTGCCCTTAAGCAAAAATGTAGTCATTGCAGCACTGTAGGACATTTTGCGAAGGTTTGCATAAAGAAGAAAAGTCGTATCAAGTGCATTTATGAGGACAGCAGAAGCATGGAGGATAGTGACACTGAGGAGGAATGTATGGAACAGAAAAGCATCATGAGTTTGAATGAAAACTTTGTATTCAATATCAAGGACCACAGTGTCAAGAGTAAACCTAAGTGCGACATGACCATAGGTGGGGGGTTCACATCCAAATATATGCAGATTCTGGTTCCCCTTCTACCATTGTTAATGAGGAAGTGTGGAGAGAAACATTTGTTGTTAAGATTGGCAAACACTTGTTGGTTACAGATATAAAGCCAGAAAGTTATACTGGAGAAAAAATTGAAATGTTGGATTTTAGGTGGTTGAATTCTCAATTAAGAAGAGGCATAACAGAGGGAAGTTATACATTGCAAAGAAGCGACCATCAGTATTAGGATGGTATGACCAAGGGAATCTGCATATCATCTTGAACCCAAACAGTGTTGAGAAGGTTTTGGTGATTGATGAGGGAAGTTCCATGGGTGGCATCATAATAGGAATGTTACCACAGGTCTTCAGAAAGACTTTGGGAAAACTGAAGGGATTTGAGCACAACATTGTACTCAAGAGTGATGCTATTCTTAAAGTGCGTAAATTGAGAGCTTTACCGATGATGGTAAGGGATGATGTCTCAAAGGAGCTGGAGAAACTGATGGTGAAGGACGTTATAGAAACTACCGAGATTTTGGAGTGGATTTCTCCAGTGGTTATTGGTCGTTGCAGCAATGGGAAGATCCGCTTATGCGTGGACCTACACATCTTCAACAATAATATAGTTATTGATCGCTCACCTTTACCAAAGATTACAGAAATGTCAAGCCTTAGAGGAGCCAAATGGTTTTCAACCATAGACCTGTCATCTGCGTACCACCAAATGTTACTGACACCCACTTCCAGGAAATTCAAAGCATTTATTAAACCATTTGGTTGTTACCAGTTCAAGTGGATGCCGTTTGGATTGGCATTGGCAGCTGCTGTTTTTCAACGACTGATGCACATGTTGTTTGGGAAGGACCAACGAGTGTTGTTTTTTCAGGATGATGTTTTGATTTTTGGGGCCGATAAGGGTGTGCAGGATGAGAGATTGACAAAAGTTCTGTGCATTCTGAAGACAAAGGTTTGATGGTGGAATTTGCGAAGTGCTTTGGGCATGTTATTAGTGAAGGGGTATTAAAACCTAAACCCTTATTAATCAATGCTATTGTGGATGCTCCAGCACCTGTCAATAAGGACGAATGAGGTCCTTCCTAGGTATGACAGAGTACTGTGCCAAATTCATTGCAAATTTCGCAGAAAAAATGTACAACATAAGGCAATTGTTGAAAAAGAATGTAAGATTTGTGTGGGATTTGCAATGTGAGGTGAAATTCTGTTGGATCAAACGAGACGCTGCAAATGTACCTGCATTGGGTAGTTTCGATCCAAAACTAGAGTGTTTCATAACTACAGATGCGAGTGATAAAGGGTTGGGAGCAGTGTTGGCACAAAGGGATGCTAGAGGAGATGAAACTAGACAGGCAGACTTCGTAGTTACTTTAATGTAGTTTCACTGTACATAGGAAACAGGTCTGCACAGTTCCACTGCCCCCAGCAACTGTCTCTCCAAAGAACACTCAAGACATTGGAATTGCCATACCGTTCCATAGAATGGAACGGAGGACATACATATCCTAACACCAAGTTATTCTGCATACTTCCAATATGGTCTTCACATTGCGTGTAGACACAGGGAATCGCGTCAAGTTATTTTAAACACTTCCAAGATGACTGCCATGTTGCGTGCTGACCCAGTTTGGCTGCCATCTTGGAGGCACAGAAAATAACATTCCAAGATGGCTTCCCACCACTATTGTCTTTGCTAATGCTTGTGCTGCACTAGCAAAGCAAATACCAACCAACAACTACCCCAAAACACGACTTCAGGCTTCGCTTACACCTCCAGGACGACGAGCCTCTCTGTATCATGGTCCTACCCCCAGAGTGTAAGCCGGAAGCATACTCACTTCCTAATAGGGTTTACTGAAGATTCCCCTAGAACTGCACATACTGTAAACAAGCCATAATTTCTGAATGGCATGACTCAACCAGGTGTTTAAGCATGCCATGAGTTAGTCAGGCTGAGAACCTGCAATGAATTATCTCGGCGTCTGCTGTGATGGCTGTCTAGAATTTCAGTAAGCCGCGAGTTAGCCAGCACGTCTGCATGCCGTTACCTCACCTGTCTGTGCGCACTGCAGAGATAGTTCAGACTTCATGTATGCCATGCATTATTCATTATTAAAAAACACCAGTTGCAAGAAGCAGGAGACCAACAGATATTCTGAAGGCACTACAGATCATAGTCCCAACCAGACTCTGGCCTATGCTGGGATCCTTCAAGACAGGGCTAGAGGGTACTGCAGCCAGCGGCACAGTAAGACCATGCTGATGGTAGGATGCGATTATAGCAATACATCGAACGTAACAGAGCTCAAATAAATCAGACTGTGTGTAAAGCAGGGCTGCGTGGACTAAAGCAGGCTCTGTGCATCAGTCTGGTTTAAACCCAGCCCATTGTACAAGCCAGGACAACAGAGATTGAGGCAAGCTCTGTACGCATTGTTGGACTCATCAAGGACCGGCGCACATCCTAGCATGAGCCAGGCCCTATGGATACCTTCAAAGGGCCACATTCTCGAGTATTACTGCGTGGAAGGAATTATTCAGGCCACGTGCATGCCATGAGTGAACCAAGCTCTTCCTATGCCAGAAAAGGCTGTACTTTATGCAAGCCTGAAACTGCCACAGTCGAGAATCTGTGCATGTTGTCAATTATCAGGAGTACCAAATGCCAAGACTTGGGTTTTCTGTGTGCAGGTCATGACTTCTAGCTGCCAAGCTTCATGCAGGCCACTCCTTCCGCATCATATGGCATAAAGAGGTGTGGCTTGTCCACATGCCACAAATCAGCAAGAGTATAGACCGTGAGATAATGGTGCCTTTGTGTGCCATGAATATGCCAGACACTCTGCTTGCCGAATACTTGATGTAACCTGCCAGGGACAAGCCATCGGAGGATAAAAACTGCTGGGCATTGCTCAGATGTAACTTCCCGGAGTTCAGGCTTGGTGTTGCCGCGTGGGAGGCGAGCTAGGCCTGTGTTTTAAACATGGAACTAACCAATACTTTGCAAACTTTCCTTTTTTATGTACGGCCTTTGTACTTGCATCCATAATTACAAGGCTTGCTTGCTTTCTTACGATGACACTACCAGTTCCATGTCAGTCGGCGAGTCTGTTCAAGTGACAACCTCTGATATGAATTATGAACACAAGCTGTGCACGGGCTGCAAAGCACGTCAGTGCACCAAATATCTAAAACAAGTAGTAGCACTGTACCTTTATCTTTCACCTACGACCCAGCGCTTGAGAACACAGTTAAGGTCAAGTATCCTCTGCTGATAATGCTACATGCAACAGAACTTAACACACAAGCACAAACGAGAACACATAGGTGAGATCTCTGAACACACATGCACAGACGAACACAGAGCACATTTCTGTGTGTGCTACTACTGATCACTTTCCACTACTACACACTTGGCTAAGGAAACACCACATGAAGGTGTGTGTGTCATCTGGGTTGTGATATCCTTTTTTAGCCCATGACTTTCCTCGTAGCGAGGTGCTGCAGTCCACGGTTGACTGAGAGGTGCTCTGAGCTAGAAATTCAGAACTCCGCAACGCATCAGGCAACACTCAAGTGGTTTTTCTTTTAAAAATGAAAAGCACTTTAATACACATTGAAATATAGGTACAAAAGTACAATTATTTACAAAACGCCAGAAGGAAAAACTAAATGCAATCCATCATAATGGCGTCTCACAAAATATATGGTGTGCAAATGAAATAGCATAAAAGTGTGCAGCTAACACCCTAAATCTAGAGCAGAACCCATAGCCCTGAAGCATATTGAACCGCTGATGTGCGAGGAGACCCCAAACCCTAAAACAATACTGCCTAAATTTGCCCATCGGAAACCATATAAACGATAGTCATTAATGTAAGTCCATCCTACTGGCTTTGTTTCACATACTAAACCATAAATCCATAGGCTTCATGTTAGGTTTGAAAATCCCATTCCTGCTATGCACTCGTATCATGCTACATTAGGTTAGCAGTGTGTGGCTAAATAGATGCCATTTGTATTCACGTTATGCAACCCACTGAGTTATCCCTGCAACGTGCAAGCTTTAGTTAGCAAGTGTGACTCCATTTTGTATTTCGTAATCCCTATTAGGCTGTGTCTGAACTAGGCCTCATTATTCATATTGCTTGCCTCAGCAGAACACTGTATTTAGTTATTATTTTTCTTTCCTGTTCAAGGCTGCTTCCCAACTTACTAATGAATAGGCCATTCTGCCCTCACATGCCTATCCGAGTGTGTAGCTCTGCTCCCACGTTAGGAGACGCTGAGACTCAGCGCGGTAACCTTGAGTTGCCGATAGCATGTACCTATCTGGCAGGTGGTAGCCCATCCTTCTGTGCCTTCTTTGTTCATGTTCGGCCTAGGCCGGTAACTTTCCACTGTGGGCGTGGTTGGGGGGTTCTTGGAGGAATGATCATGCATTGCAGGCCGTTGGGGAGCCAGTCCCTCGGCAGACATCTAAGGGTGCAGGTCAGATTGGACTCCTCTGCAGAGTATTGCTAATAAATGCTTGTTTGTATTCTCTACTGTCTGACCGACTCTTCATTACTTGGGAAGGCATAGCAGGTGGTTGTAAATAACCCGGGTGGCCCCTAAGGGCCACTTCCTTCAGTTGGCGCCCGAAAAGGGACCCCGCCAAGGTGATCCAGCTCGCCCGTAATCGGGTTGCAGGGTCGGGGTTGCGTCTGGTCGGTCGGGCGGATCGGGGTACCCCACACGATCGAGCTTGGTTCTCGCAGCTGCCCCGCCCATCTGATCGGGCGACTCCTCGTCTAGTGGTCACCGGCTGGGGTCCTGAGAAGGCGAAACCTTAGAGTTGACCGTTTGGTCCGAAGAGTCGGCAGTGGAGAATAACTTGACTCGACCTGTGTGCACCAGGTGAGTGATTTGATTCTTGGAAAAATGGTGCCATTCTTGAACGGCACGAGCCTACGGGCTGTGTCCTGGTACGGTCTCCGGACTGTCTTGCTTGAACGACATTAGCCAACGGGCTGTGACTTGGTACAGTCTCCGGACTGTCTTGGTGCAGTTTTCGGACTGCCTTGCTTGAACGGCACGAGCCTACGGGCTGCGTCTTGGTACGGTCTTTGGGCTGTCTTGGTTTGAACTTGGTGGGTTTGCGGACCCTTTAAAAGACACTGGGGGATATTCACAAGAACGTGTGCTAAATATCACCAAAAAATGTTAACGCAACTTTACACATCGCAGCCCATCGCTGGAAAATAACCCTGTGTTAACCTGGAATTCACAACACGGCGTTACCATGCGATAGTCTCCCGAAACCGCGGCCAATGTCCGCGATACAACCACCTCGACGGAGATAAAAACACAAACCCCAACACCAAAAAACATGCGGTGAGCCCATTCGCGAGGAGGAAAGCAGCGATAAGCAGCGCAAGGCCCGCGACACATATGCGGGAATAAGCACAACAAAAGCAGGAAAAAGAAAGACAAACCAAACAGAAAACAGCGAAGCACAATGGAGGCAGTCGGAGCTAGCACACAACCCCACAAGCACCATTGGCAACAAAACAGACATGGCAGGCCATCGTGGACAAGGTGAATGCAGCCCGAGAGCGGAGGAGGACAATGGCAGAAAACCAGAACAGCTGGAATGATGTGAAACGCACAAACAAGCACAAACACGCCAACAACCACAAGGCAGCAATGCACACCGGAGGTGAGAGTCCAGCGCCACACCAGGAGCTGGATGACATGGAGGAAATGGTGTCCACCACATCAGTCTGGAGATGGTGGCAGGACTCTGGGCCCGGAAACTGCTCAAAATCAACAGACACAACAGCAACAGGGAGAGGAACCACCAGGAACTGGGGGGACGGGGGGAGATGGGCACAATGGCACACATGCACAATTAAGCACAGCACAACTGCAGACAAACCATGCCCAAGAGGAACAACACCAACCAAGAGCACAAGTCACACAAGTCGGCAATATCACACCACTGGACAAGCACAGAAGTGAAAACCACACTGCCTGAAAGGGAGAAGGGTGAGCCAAATCTGAGCTGAAGGGACATCTCACACACAATGCAGCACACACATAGGAAGCAGAGCACCCCAACATCGAACACAATGTGGAACAAACACCAACATCTGCACAACCGAACACAGGAGACAAGTGCACCCGGTTGTGGCCGGTAAATGGCCATACGCATCTGGCAAAGCACGAAACAGGGACATGATAATGCACAAGTACCAACCCACAGCCCTGATGGGGCAGCAATACATGTAAGGCAGGGACCCAGATAGGCCGTGACACACACATTGGCATACAAATAAACACTCAACACAGTTGGAGACAAGTGAACGTGCGGAAACTTTATCAACAATTGCGTGTCAGTACGGCCAAGGGAAGTGCCACGACATGCAGACCAATGCAGCACCATGTCTGAATGAGGAACGTTGGAAAGCGCCCATTTCCACCCCGGGGGAGTCCATCACCAACACAAGTCATTGCCAACCCGCGTATGTTATCCGCGCATGGATCAGGAGTCCAGGCCAATGCAGCCATGTCCACTGTCTCCTAGGGACATGTGACCAGATCCCAGGCGTCGGGACATGTGCAATGGGTCACATGCAGTCATGGCTGCAGGTACCTTGTCACTCGTCCATGAACGCGAGTGCAGCAGCGTAGGCCAACATTTCCAATGCGAGATCGTTGTCCACCACATCTGACATGTCGGCGACGTAACCCATCAGCTGTCCCGGACAGATGTGCTCACTCCAACCCCTGGCCCCAATATGCACGAAAGCCCAATCAGGGAGCGGCCCAATGTGGTCACTGCACACGATGACTCCTGCAATCTCCCAGGTCCAGTTCCCAGCATGCATGCCAAACATCCAGGCATGCCATAAACGGGCATCACGGTGACACTCCTGGTCGTGGTCCAACAGGGGGCGCACTCACACGTCAAAATCCAGGTCAGCTACCGTTACGTTGGAGAGGCAGACATCCATGGACCACTCGAATATGCACGAGCGACAGTGCAACACAGGCTGAACGCAGGTGACGTTGGCAATGCGGAAGCTCAGCCTGTAACTGATCCGCAGCACTGCCAATGGCAGTGCCCCCAGTACATGCAGCAGACGTGCACGGTACAGGTCCACGTGACTGGAGTAGAGCATGTGTCTGGGATGGTCTGCCATTGCGTCAGTGGCTCTGCTTGAAGCGGCACTGTGAGGACCTGCGCCAGTCCTGTGGATGAAACGCCACAGCTCAGAGCAATGAGCAGTGTCTGTGTGCAACGGGTGCAGGCCTGGGGTGTGGTGGGAGTACGAGTGAAGGCCATTTCACGCACGCAAACTACGACCAAGGACTTCTGCGTGTGGGATGTGTACAAGTTGGCCTCACGTCTGGCAGTGCGTAGTGTGGGAGTCGCCTGGAAATGCTATCCTGTCAGGGGGTGCTGGGCACATGCAAGTCACATCTAGGAGCTGCAGATATGCTACCGCCCGATAGTGCAGACAAAGAACCATTCATCCCTACAGTAACTTCACCATCTGCATGCATTCAGGAGACGTACAGAGGCCTGCCGTGGGTGTGGTGGGATGTCTGCGACCCTGGGAATCATGGACGATATGCCCAGCACGTGGCACATGTGCGGCCTCACTGTGTGTTACGTTGTCTCACAGCTGCTCCACCCTCCCACGAGCCCCCACACTTGTGTGCCCTGCACGGTTGTATCACGTGCACTCCTACGGCACACCATTGTAATGCCTGTCCGCACATGTCCAGAGGCATGCCACCAACACCGTGACGCTGGCCTTTGAAGGTGTGCAGCCAAGTGAGTGTAGGCCAATGGTCCGGACAGGGCGGACACAAGTGTACAGTCCATGGCTGGCTGTGATCACGCTGCGAATGAGGCTAGGCAACTGACTCATGCAGCCGCAGGACTGATACACATAACACTTGGCATGCATGTGCCAAGACCCCGAGCGGTCTTGCGTCCTACATTTCCCCGTCCGTGCGGGCCCGCCCTCCTGGTGCATGCTACATTGCAACATCGTCTACTGTGGCCCTGGTGGCGACAACACCCCAACACAGAGACACACTTACCGCACATCCTGCACAAGGCCAGGTCCGAGCCACGCCCTGCTCCCCCTGCCGATTCAGCACATCCCTGCGCTGAACTGACGTACGCCGGACCAGCACACGCCGCTTGTGCATGCAGGGGGGGCCGGGCGAAGCTACATGTCCAAGGTCACTGCCAACGCTGAGGTGACATGGTATCGACCGCTGAGGATAGCACACTGTGATGTTGCAGTGCCGTGCCCATCATGCTGACACAATGACCACACGGACACACTTGCTCAGATGGTGTGAATGGCTACGGGCACGTGCGCCCGGCCACATTTATTAGCAGGCACACATATCGAGTGACACCTGTGTTGGATGTGTGTGGGGTGTGTGCACACCAGCCGGCAAGGGCTGCCTGGTGCAGTCAGAAATCGACAACAGTGTACATCGTAAAGGACACAACCATTCAACCGTAAAGGACCCATGACCTGAGCTGCACAGAGTTAGTGGCCCCGGATGCACAGCATCCTGCACGGGCCTACCGCCACGGGCCGCTGACTTGCGGGGCACTGGGGCAGGGTCACGAGTGCAGAGCAGGTTTCTGTAGATGACAAAGGAGCTTGTCGCGGAGTGTCTCGGTGGACAATGGAAGGTGTGCCCCCAGGGCATGATGCAGAGGGCAGAACCATGCTGAAACAGTCACTATGGTGGAGATGAATGGACCAGACACATGTCGGACACCAAGTCCGGTCCAGCCAGATGAAGTAAACCACCAGGCCATGGACTCAGACGCCACCAAGGTCCAACCAGATAGTGCCCATGACTCATTGCACACAGAGTTAGTGGCACCAGTGCTGTCAGGGGATGCCGCCTGCGATGAGGCGTGTCCAATGGTGTGGACTCCTCCACATCTTACCCAAGACACAGTTCCACATGTGTGACCTACTGGGACGCAGTGTTGGCCTGACGCAGCGGTCAGCACGGGCCATTCACCGAGTGTCGCCGGCTTGGGTTGGATGGTCCCACCGGCCTGCGTAGTTCAGGTTCAGTGGCACCACGGGACGCGGACTTGCGGTGAACAGGGTTGATGGCACCAGGTAAGTTGTTGATAGTGTTCGACCACCTCCGTGACTCTGATCCGGCTTTCCTCCGGACTGAGCCGCATCTTCCTCTTACTCTTCTCCGTGCGCTCACTGGTGTGGACTCTGCCATTCATGATTGGCGACTAGGTGCTGGATGTGGGACCTACACTGGTCCGCAGGGTAGGCCTGAGCCCTCAGCCACGTGTCGCCGGCTGGCGTTGAACAGGGTTAGTGGCACCACGTGTCGCCGGCTTGCGTTGAACAGGGTTAGTGGCACCACGTGTCGCCAGCTTGCGTTGAACAGGGTTAGTGGCACCACGTGTCGCCGGCTGGCGTTGAACAGGGTTAGTGGCACCACGTGTCGCCGGCTTGCGATATTTAATTATGCCTCACTGATCGAAGGGAGTCTGGTGCTGTGGCCGCTGCGACGGATTTGGGGTCACTGCCATTCAAGACTCAGGACACAGTTCCACATGTTGGACCTACTGGGCCCAGGAGGACGCAGGTGGAGTATGTAAATGGGAAAGGAGTAATGTGGGCCAGCGTCGGGGGGGGGGGGCCAGCGATGGTCTGCGGAGGCTGCAGAGGTCGCGGGACTGGTGCTTGGAGCTTGCACCGGCACGTGGTGTGCCCTCATCGACACATGCCGGTGTAGGCAGGTGAGCGGAGCCTCGTTGGTGCGCTGTGGCAGGCATGACGGGTCGGGGGACCAGCGGCCTGGGGTGCAGCAGGCGCACAGGGACGCAGGCCCCGCTGTGCTCGGCGCAGGACTCGTGGCGGGCCGAGAGCCGCCGCACTGGCAGACGCGTTGTCCATTCCGAATGAGAACCACGCCCAGTGCGACGGGGTTTTTGTTCACACCCCTACGCAGGCCTGGCGTACGCTGGTCCAACCCACTACGCACGCGCATGCAGGGGGGGACGTAACGTGCGACATTTCCGCGTTCTGCACCACTGGCTGTGGGGACATGGTAGCGTCCACTGGCCACTGCACTCCATGCACCAGCAGTTGATCTCCACATGGCCATTTCCGTGATTTGCACTCTGTGGTCTGTCCGGCACCTCCACGCCACACCTGGCATTGGGTGGGTTCACATTCCTTGATCACTTGCCGCTCTTGCACATGCCTGCTCCATGCCTCTCCTCGCATCCTGCTATTGTGTGTCTGTGGTGCCATGCCGTGGCTGGGTTGTGTGCATGGCAAGGCCAGCTTCACAATGGAGTCGTGTTGTTGTGTCTGGTCGGTTGGCATGTTGTGTGTCATGTTGAATGTAGTTGTGCTGCGTGCCCATTGCCGGTGTCTTGAGTTGCATGACTGTGGGCTGGAGGTGTGTGGTGTGTTCATTTTGGACTTACCAACGGGCACTGCATTTCCATGGGTGCCATCCTGGGAGCGCTGGGTGATGCTGGACTGTCCAGAGATGTGAGAATCATGCACTCTGCCTGGGGAGTTGGCCACAACATTGTTGAGGAGTCCCGGGCGGTCCACTGTTGCCTGCACATTCATGATATGCGTGTGCTTTCTGTTGTGGTAGTTGTGTGCAGTATCGGCAGGGGGCACGAGGGGTACATGTGTGCAGTTGATTGGCCCTGGCACGTGAGGGAATCCAGCTATGGCGTAGGGGCCTTGCTTGGTCTCCAGCAGCTCCTGCGCAGTGTGGGTGAAGTGGAGGTGCTGGGGTACCAGGCTGTTGTTGGCATCCAGGACAGGTGTGATGACCTCGTATGGGGCTGGCTGTGTGACTCCTCCGACTCTGGCAGTTGTGGGTTGGATGGTATCAGAGGCCGACATGTGCTGCGCAGCCGGCAGCTTTGTCTGCGGAGGGATGTTGGTAGTCCGCTGGGTTGGTACAGTCAGCAGGTGGGGGATGTGGGTCAGGATGCGGGGGATGGTTGTCCTTTTGGGCCTGTAGTGGGCAATGTCCTCCTCTGGCGTTGGGTCTGGGTGGCAGGTGCGTTTCAGGTGGGTCCGCTGTCTTTGTGTACGCTGCCTCTGTGGTGTTCCCGGGGGGGGCAGGACGGCTCCTGGGGGTGGTGGTGGGCCTGGGGTGGGTGGGGGTGGGTGTTGTGTTCCTCATGGGTCTCGGAGCTGCATGATGATTGTCTCCATGGCATCTGTGGGTCTTCGGGTGTGGCTCTTGGCTGGGCTCCCTTTCATGCTGCAGGTAGTCGTCCTGCTTAACACCAGCAAAAGGCAGTTGTTAAATCCCTGGTGCTACCGCGGCTTATCGCTTGTTTTTGGTTCGCATCGCAGATCTGGCAGTTTGTTGTGAAAGTGGTGTTGTGGTTTTTTCGTGTGTTTTTGCACGGGAACGCCTACTCTGCAGCTCATTAGGGTTAGTTGGTGGTGTCCACCGTGGTGTTAAATTTTGGGGCAGTTGTCGCGGGAATACTGGCGATGTCTGCAGTTTGCACCCGCTTGTGAATGGGGTGTTAAATCTATCTCCACTTTTGATGAGTTAAGGTGGAGATAAATCGGAGGCAAGTCCTTGTGAATATCCCCCACATAGTGTTTGTGAACAGTCTGCCAGGCCAACTGGAAATTTGGCCTATTCTCGAAAAGGTCTGGGACTGTTTGTGAACAATCTGAACAGGCCAACTGGAAATTTGGTCAATGCTTGAAAAGGTCTGGGGCTAGAGCCTGTCTTCTTGAACTTGGTACAGTCTCCGGACTGTAGGGAGCGGTCTTCGGACCGTTTTGGCTTGGTTCTTGAACAATATTTGTACTCTTTATTTTTTCTTTTATTATTTTGTTTGTTGGTGTTATATTTGTCCGTTGGGGACAGCGCATGTGTCTTATATTAAGATGCCTTGTCTAAGTAAATTAGGGTGTTTTGGATGTCGGTATTGTTCTACTGAGGCTCGATTGGAAGAGGCCCGCGCCTCCGGAGGGTACCCCAAATTTTGATGTATACGTCAAGCCCGGCATTGACCCTATTATGTTTAGCACATTGTGGAATAAATATATGAGGGACAATGCTGAGTTACAATGGCCACTTACTGGCTCGTTTGATGAGCAAAAATTGAATTTCTTGCAGGACAAATTGTTGGCCAAAAAGAGCAGGAAGTCGATGTTTGATTCTCTAAGAGTATGGCAGAAGGAAGCAAAGCAACGGCGTATGAGCGCAGAGAAAGAGGCTCGGAAGAGACAGACGCAAACTATAACGCAGAAAGCAGTGGCCTATGAAAGGGAAAAGATAGAGAAAGGCATAGAATGTGCAGATAGAAAGTTTCGGTTGCAGACTGATAAATGCTATGTTACTAGAGAGGAAGGTGATGTTTTCGTTGAAGAGCTATTGGATTCTCGCCCTCCTTCACCTTATGCTCCTGAGCGGATATACCCAAGGGTTCCAACATCTCAGTCTCCGGCCCCTGGTGCCGCTCTACCTAGTATTTCTGCATCTAGTCAAACTGCTTCGGCCCCAGCCCCGCCTGCTTCCTCTCTGCTCATGCCAGTAATGGGGGCGGGAGCCGTTAGCTCTCCTGTTCCGTCTACTGACTCTGTATCTACTGCTACACCCCCTTTCACTCCTACAACACTGTCTCCTTACATGATGATACCTGTCTCCTCATCTGCTCTTTCTCCCTTAAGTACGACACCCCAAGCACTGTAGTATGACGAGACCCCTGTACGTGGGATACATGAAGGGAATTGGGCAGCAGCACGAGACCGTGTGGACAAAGTGTTGATGCGTTCTGCTGTGGGTGATGAGGAAAAACAAATGGTGGCGAATCAAGCAGCTCAGTGGGCCCGGAATGCGATCTATAGTGTGGAAGATGTGTGGAGTGTGATGAAAGATTATGAGCCCTTCATACAGCAGCATGCTCTTAAGCACATGTAGGCCACGCTAATCGGACTGTGGGAGCAGTGTTTCCAGGGTGTTGCACCGCAGATTATCTATGACATACGGGACAGGGTATATGCTACAGGTATGGCTCCTAATGAAGTTTTTAGCAATGTAACGACATTGGTGGGTTATCGGGGCAGATTGCTCCAAAAGGTTCTGACGATAGTGACCCAGTGCCCCATGAGGGAGGTCCATCCCATTTATCATCCTGAAATACCAGAACTGCGCGACTCCATGAATACTGTAATTAGGCCACGAGTTGATGCTCGGTTTCAGGAACAGTGGATCTATACTCCTTGGAAGAGGAGTGAGGTAATATCCCTTAAAAGTCAGTTGCCAGACCCTCGGAAACACCCGACTGCGTATTACAAAGAGTTGACAGAGGCGGCCTCCTCCACGGTGATGATGTTAGCTGATATTGAGCTGTTCTTTGGCCTGCTGGTACCGGTGGATATATGGAGGCAAGTGCATACACAGGATCATGTAGTGGAATTAGGAGGAACATGGGATCAGATCAGGGCGTGGGATAAAGAACGCAAGCCCGGTGAGAAACCGAAGGCGGAGTTATTGGCTTTGCCGGGTCGTATTATCACTTAAATGCATTCCCTTATCCCGCCGAGACGGGTGGATTGGGACAAGTTGACTGCATGTCGTCAGAAGAAGGACGAGAGTGTGTCCGATTTCTTTACTAGGTTTGAAGGGGTGTTTCTCGACTTTAGTGGTCAGGACCTGTCATTGGAAGGTGGTGTCCGGTTGTTTGTCAGCAGGTTTGTTAACTTGCTTCCTGAGATTGCGACTAGGTTGCAGGCTTCGGAGAGTACTTGGAACACTTCCTCCCCATCGGTAATACGGAGTACGGCACAGTACTATGAGCACAGAGAGAATGAAGAGAAGGAGAAAGTGGAGAAAAAGTCAAAAGAGTTTAAAACGAGGGTATTGATGCAGCAAGTTGCAAGGGGTAACGGAAGAGGAAGAGGTTCGGGCTCGGCCCAGCGGCTACCCAGGCCTAACAGGGGCGGTACATCGAGTGCACCCATTGGGCTCAACCAATGTACATATTGCAAGCAGGAGGGACATTGGCGGAATGAGTGTCCGGAGATAGTCCAGAAAGACGAGGCCCGAGAGGTCGGGTTTTAGAGGACGCGCAAGAGGAGGAGGAGGAGGCCGGGGGGAGACGCGATCAGAGAATACATCGTCTAATAGACAGAGCAGGAACTATTTTGACGACCCCCGAGGGCGGCAGTACTATCATGATGACTAGGACATGGACGACGTGACGGGGATGTCTCACAGCTAGGATTGCCAGGGACAGGGCGAGGGACCAGTTACGGCGCCTGTAGATCAGCGCGGACCCTATGTCACTGCAGATTTACACGGTACGACCGAGAAATTCTTAGTTGATACAGGGGCTATGAATAGCTCCGTTTCCCGTTCACTGGTCCCGGGGGCGGCTCTGTCTGGCCAAAACAATGTTTCGGTGGGTTACTCAGGCGTGCCGGTTGTCAGCCCCATTTCCAAACCTCTTGCTTTGACTATTGGCCCCTTCACGGTTGATTCACCATTTCCATTAACGTCAAATTGTGGGGAGAATTTGTTAGGATTGGATTTGTTAAAAAGGTTGCATGCGACAATTTTTTGTTCTCCAGACTATTGGACCGCAAGTGGCCCGTGCCAAACAATGCCTTGCAAAGGATGCCCCCCTCCCCGCTGAGTTTAAAGATGTGCCACGTACACTGTGGGCTACAGGAGACACGGATGTGGGGTTACTCCAGATCCCACCGGTCTCTATACAGATCAAAGACAATGCTGTATTGCCACGTATTCCCCAGTACAAGATATCCCAGGCAGGAGAAAAGGCCTTATTGCAAATAATACAGGATTTGATTAAGTCTGGTGTGGTTGAGGAGACAGCGGCGAATGTGTGTAATAGCCCTATTCTTCCTATTCTTAAAAAGGCACCCTTGGATTCTTCTGATGCCCACCCTGATGTTTACCATTTCGTAATTGACCTTAGAGAGGTTAACAAAATAGTGGTTCCACAGTACCCTGTGGTTCCAGACATTACCACGATCTTGACAATGATTTCCCCGTCTGCAAAATTCTTCTCTGTGATTGATTTACAGAATGCTTTCTTCAGCATCCCAATCCATGCAGACAGAAGATATCTGTTTGGATTTGCAATAGCCGGAAGGAGCTTTAGATTCTGCTGTGCTCCACAAGGCTATACAGAAAGTCCGAGTATCTATAGTCAAGCTTTGAAAGCTCAATTGGATTCCTTGGAACTTCCTCCTGGTAATGTGCTGTTGCAGTACGTTGACGACCTCCTTGTGGCTTCGGACACTGAAGATGGTTGTAAAGAGGCCACGGTTAAATTACTATTGCATTTGGCATACCATGGACACAAAGTGTCACTTTCAAAATGTCAATATTGTCGACAGGAGGTCACCTATTTAGGTCACCTACTGTCGAAGGAGGGTCGTAGACTAACACCTGAACGCATAGTTGCTTTACTAATATGCCTGTTCCTAAGACCCAACGCAAGGTAGGCGCTTTCATTGGTATAACTTCGTATTGTCGTCACTGGATCCCTAACTATTCCTTACTAACGAAACCCCTCCTTTACCTGACCACAAAAGAAGTGCATGAACCCCTGCCTTGGACATCTGCATGCCAACAAGCTTTTGAGCAATTAAAGGTTGCGCTTTGCTCTGCTCCTGTGCTTGGTCCTCCTGATTACCAGAAGCCTTTTGTGCTCTACTTCACGAGGCGGATGGTTGCGCGCTTTCTGTTCTAACACAGGGTTCCGGTGGTAAGCAGAGACCCTGCGCTTATTTCTCTGCTATTCTTGATAACGTCGCCAGAGCTCTCCCGAGCTGCCTGAGAGCTGCCGCAGTGGTGGCAGTTTCTATCAGACAATCGGCAGGGCTCGTCCTTGATACTGATCTCACAGTAATGGTACCTCATGCTGTGGATAAGCTATTGAATAAGACGAAGACACAGCACCTTACTAGTGCGCGTCTGACTGGATATGAATTAACTTTGTTTGCTCCGCACATTACCATCAAACGATGTGCTACTCTGAACCCAGCCACGTTACTACCCCACCCTTCGGAAGAAAAGGACAATGATGTCCATGATTGTTTATTTCGGACTGAGGAAGAAACGAAAGGACGGGTAGACCTGACTGTTGTTCCCTTATCTGACCCCCAAGGGGAACTATATGTCGATGGCTCTTGTTTCAAACTACTAGATGGCACTACCACTGCAGCTTATGCAATCACGTTACACACTGTAGTTGAGACATCCCGTATCCCATACAAATCGGCCCAGGCTGCAGAGTTGGTTGCCCTCCTTAGGGCTTGTGAGTTGAGTGAGGGACTGACTGTCAATGTCTACACCGACAGCCAGTACAGTACGCCTTTGGGGTGGCCCATAATTTCGGGCGCCTCTGGGCGGAGAGAGGGTTCTTGACCTCACATGGGTTGCGAATACAGCATGGTCCATTGATACATAGACTGTTGTCAGCACTGACACTTCCTGATAAGTTGGCAATAATAAAATGTAGAGCTCACAAAGCAGTAACAGACAATGTTGGAAGGGGAAATGCTTTTGCAGATCAGACAGCTAAGGAGACAGCTAGATCGAAGATGAAAAAGATGTTCGTGGCAGGTCCCGCTAGGTGGGTTCCAGACAATGGAATGTTCGAGGACACATTAGAAAATGTCAGGGAAATACAGAGTGAGGCGACAGTAGATGAGCTGGCAGTATGGGAGGACAGGGCGTTTGGACGAGGATGGGTGTTGGACTGACTTGTCTGGGAAACAGAGATGGTTGCTGCCTAACGCCTATGTGCTCCCTGTTGTTACCCTGGCCCACGGCCCAGCACACATTAGTGCCAAAGGAATATGTAAGCTACTGGACCCAGTATGGCGAAACAATAATATCTCTAAGGTAGCCACACACTTAGTGAAACACTGCATCATTTGTCTGAAACATAATCCTGGGAAAGGTACTCCTACACCCGCAGGTAATTTTGCACCGCCTTCCTTCCCTTTCGAGGTTCTCGAGATGGATTTCATCGAAATGGAACGAGTTAACAATTTGAAGTATGTGCTTGTGGTGATTTGTGCATTTAGTAAATGGATTGAGGCTTATCCCACTAAGGAGAATATAGCTATGGCGAAGGCACTCTTAAAAGAGTTCTTCCCGCGTTATGGATTGCCACGTGTGATCTGGAGTGACAACGGAAGTCACTTCAATTCAAAAGTTATTGAATTGGTGTGTAAAGGCTTGCATATTAGATAGAAGTTTCATGCAGCGAACCACCCCAGTCAGCAGGCTTGGTTGAGAAGTACAATGGTACTCTCAAATTGAAGTTAGCGAAGATTCAAGAAAGCACAGGATTGCGATGGCCCGATGCTCTACCTTTGGCTTTATCTACCAGAGCGACAGCGCATTCTAGAACAGGGTTGTCCCCGTACGAGGTGGTCTTTGGGCGCCCCGCCAACATCTGGGGCGTCCCAAGACCCAAACGCTTTTCCGAGATAGAGTACCCCCTACTTGTGGACTATCTGTATGAGTTAACTAAAGATCTTCGTTCTGTCCACCAACAGATTCACGCCACACTGCAACCAGTACCAGAGGGGCCCGGGCATCAGCTACAGCCCGGGGATTTCGTGTTCACGAAGAATTTTCAGCGAAACAGCTGCCTGGAGCCTCGGTGGAAGGGGCCACTCTTGGTCCTGCTCGCCACCCGCACCGCAGTAAAGCTTGAAGGCCGGAAGCACTGGGTACACGGATCGCACGTCTTGAGGATCCCTCTCCCACTTCTGTATGACCAGTGGGTCCTCGACGGCATTGCTGACCAGGAAGGGGAGCAAGTGCCCCATTTCGTTCCCTTCTCTGACGCCCGACTGAGGTGGGCGCAGACGGACGAAGAAAGCGACGAGGCCTTACTTGAGGCGGTCCCCCCAGAGATAAGGGCCGCCCCGGATGCTCCCGCTTCTGGTGCACAGACACCCGAGTCTCACTGCCCTGCTGAGCCTGAATTTCTCCCCCTTTTTGTTGATGAAGAAGTGCCTGGGGTTGCCAGGTACAACCTTCGGCCCAGACGGAAGGACAGTGCGCCAGTAGGGCAGTCCAGGAGTTAGGGAAGGACTCGAGCTTAGGTGCTATGCCTAAGGTGCCTGCTTTAGATTAGAGTGAGCTACACTGGTGCACTGCCCTGGACACTGGACAGGATTAGTTGAGGGTGTCTTCCAAGGAGGGAGGGTGCCCTATCCTGAAAGAAGAGGATTTGTTTTCCAGCAAGGGCTGCGATCGCGCAGCTCCCCCGTGGGAGTGCTTCACAGCACCGTCGTTGATGAACAATAGGAGTCTACCAGTGAGGCTCTGAAGGACACTGGGTGATTTGTACCCCTCTGGTCTGTTGTATTTTTGTGGCTCCAACTCCTAAGGTTTCTTTCTATGTACCCATTTGGCCGTGCAGTCATGAGGGAGGAACAGCCTCTGGTGGCCCCGCCATTACAGCAGAATAGTCCTGTGTGGTCTAGTTGGTCTACTGGGAGTAGGGTAGTAGTGGTGGTAGTCCTTCTTATAGTAATGATAACACTGTTTGGGGTGGTCTGGTATTTAGAAGAACAGCATCCTGTGCACACTTTGATAGGGACTACACCGGCTCCACCTGAGCATTCATTTGTTACACTGGCCCCGCATAAAGAGAGACATAGACAGACCTATGTCGAGAATGCGTTTCTGCAGATGCTTCATCAGGTACACAGTACAACTAATGCCACGAATTGTTGGGTGTGTGGGTTACTTCCCTCAGTTATGCACAGGAACGATCTACTGGTGTCATTGCCCCTGTCATACTTGGGTAGCTGTGAGGCATGGTTCCAATTGCTTTCTATGGTGTACATGCACTATCATGCTGACGCGATGAATATGGTACAGTCTGATTACGAAGCAGTGTTGGAGTATATAGTGGTACACCAAGGATATACACCTAGGGCAGATGGAAAGGAGGGTACCCTACATCCAGAACCTTGTATGAATATTTTTGAGGATAATAAGAATGTCACTTGGTTACAAAACAAAATGCTGGATTTTCAAGGATTTAATGTTACAGAATATTTTAAATGTTTCCAGGAACGAAATATAACTGAAGACAAAGTCATGCCCGTCCCTGTGACCAATACAGCAGCTAGTTTCTGTGTTGAAGGTACAGGGAACATTCCAGTAGGTCAGAGCAGTTGTAACTATACATACCGATTGAACACTACTAGTAGCCCACCTTTGCTCACACCTCCAAATGTATACTTTATTTGTGGGGAACAGGCTTATACATGGCTTCCCAGGGGATGGTCTGGCCGGTGTTATGTCTTTTTTTTTTTTTTCCTCCCGTTTACATTGCACCGTCCAACTATCACAAGGATCATAGGCTACAGCGTAGGGATCTCCATTTGGATCGAGCCAAGAGAGTTGTCAATCCAGAAGATATCGATCAAACAGATACTTCCCTACAGCAATTTACTGACATCATGAAGGGCCTTCTGCCGTTCTGGGGCCCCATGTTCAATAGTCGTAATATTCGTCGCCTTGCCAGAGTAGTTGAGGGAGTTATTAACACTACGGCAGGAATACATGACAAATTTTACAGTCGAGCTTCAGGCTGCGAGACTCGTTGCTCTTCAAAACCGGATGGTTTTTGACGTCATCCTTGCTGATAGGGGTGGAGCCTGCCGTGTCATCTGTAGCAGTTGTTGTGTTTACATTCCTGATAACGCCCCTAATGTATACTCCGCCATACAGAAATTACACAGGCTTGCTTCAGATATCCATCAGGATAATGGATCATGGTCCCTCACAGGGTGGTTCTTGGGTCTGCTGACATCATAGGGTTGGAAGATACTACTTGCCCTCATAGTTATCGCAGGTGTCATCTTCACATGTTGCCTATGTATTAATTGCCTTCCAGCATGTTGCACCCATTGTGTGAGCAAGCTCACCCCTACCACTAAATTGTCAGGACGCGATACTAAGGTCTCTACTATGATGATGCAGAATATCCAGGATATGATGCTTATTGACAAAGGTATTTTTGAATACTAAGTAGATTTTGACACTCATGTGCTGCCTTATTCTCCTTTGTAACTTGAGTGACTAGGCATTTTCTTCCTTCCCACTTAGAATTGTAAAGACCCTACCGGATAGCCTCAATAAAGCATTTAGCCACCCATGCTAAAAGGAGGGTCGGTTAGGTTTGAAAATCCCATTCCTGCTATGCACTCGTATCATGCTACATCAGGTTAGCAGTGTGTGGCTAAATAGATGCCATTTGTATTCACGTTATGCAACCCACTGAGTTATCCCTGCAACGTGCAAGCTTTAGTTAGCAAGTGTGACTCCATTTTGTATTTCGTAATCCCTATTAGGCTGTGTCTGAACTAGGCCTCATTCGTATTACTTGCCTCAGCAGAACACTGTATTTAGTTATTATTTTTCTTTCCTGTTCAAGGCTGCTTCCCGACTTACTAATGAATAGGCCATTCTGCCCTCACATGCCTATCCGAGTGTGTAGCTCTGCTCCCACGTTAGGAGACGCTGAGACTCAGCGCTGTAACCTTGAGTTGCCGATAGGATGTACCCATCTGGCAGGTGGTAACCCATCCTTCTGTGCCTTCTTTGTTCATGTTCGGCCCAGGCCGGTAACTTTCCACTGTGGGCGTGGTTGGGGGGTACTTGGAGGAATGATCATGCATTGCAGGCCGTTGGGGAGCCAGTCCCTCGGCAGACATCTTAGGGTGCAGGTCAGATTGGACTCCTCTGCAGAGTATTGCTAATAAATGCTTGTTTGTATTCTCTACTGTCTCACCGACTCTTCATTACTTGGGAAGGCATAGCAGGTGGTTGTAAATAACCCGGGTGGCCCCTAAGGGCCACTTCCTTCATTCACCACAAAATTCTTTTAACTTTGGTCACTCACTATTAAAAAAGAAAGACCTACTGGCTTTGGCTACATTTCAACATCCGCAAAAAATTACCAGAAATAACCCTAAGGACTTGATTAGGGCCGCCAAGGGGTTACATAAAGATTGAAAAGAGTTGGGCTCAAAGATGAGCCCTGAGGTATCCCACAAGGCAGCAAGTAAGATTCAGATGTAAAGCCCTTAAAGGCAGCTGATTGCGTACGGCCCGTCAGAAAAGACTTCAGCAGCTCTAATGCTGCACCTTGAATCCCCAAGTGTTTCAGGCGATTGATCAGGATATTATGGCTGAACTGTATCGAAGGCCGCAGAAGGATAAGAGCGTCATTGCCTCCCTTATCCACTGCGCATGATAAGCAACCGGAGGGGACAATTGTGTAGCGGCTCAAGGTAAGTGAAAACTAGGTTCATATCCCACTGAGGCATAATGAAGGGCGTAGGGGGAAACATAAGTACAAGCCCTTTCAGGAACCTATTTACAATAGGGGACTTGAATAAAGAGGGTTGGTCAGGCAGCCACAGGAATGCGGACAGAGCAGAAAGATAACCCTTGAGAGTGCTCAGAGCAGAGCCCTGCTGGGCAAGGGTAAAAATAAAGAGAAGAATATCACAAAGAGAGGCAAAAAGAGGGTCAATAGACTTGGCCCGGTCGTTCCTGATCATGTTGAGAACTTTGGGCAGGAGTGGAATGGGCAGGAAGGCGTACAGAAAGCCTGAGCTTCACTCGCAACGAAAAGTGTCACTGAGCAACAGCTGCCTTGGAAACTCCAATACTGCTGGAATTAAGCGTTCTCTTTGGGGGGGGCAAACAGATCTAACCAAGGCTCTCCCCACTGCTGAAAGAGACTTTGCGCCACCTCTGGCTGGAGATGCCATTTGCGATCCGCTAGGCATCACGGCTGAGTTTGTCTGCCCTGGCATTCAGAGACCCTGCCAGGTGTTGAACGACCAGGGTTAGCCCTGCCGTTCCAGCTATGTCCAGAGACGCAGGGCCTCTTGACAAAGAGTCCATGATTCCACTCCGTCCTGCTTGTAGCAGTACCACATGGCGGTGGTGTTGTCTGTGAACACCTGCACTAACGTCCCCTAGAGAGAGGGAAGAAATGCTTTCAATGCTAGTATTTAGGAAGACAAGGGTGCCCCAATATATGAACCTGGGGTAATATGTAGTTTAAAGGAACAATGGTTCTAGAGTGGCCTAAAAGGTCCAAGGGGAAGTAACCCTGTAAAGGGCACTGAGATAAGTAAAGGAATAGAAACTTAATTCATAAAAGAGAGCAGTAGGAAATATAACGAGGGACATATAGGTCAATGTATGACAAATATTTATTACACAATGAAGGTATTCAGGTGCTCACACAGTAAGTGACAATAAGCGTGACGTGAGAAGTGAGGGTGAACTTAAAATAATGACATCGCATTGACAACAGAAATAGAAGCTCCTTTAAAGATTTTTACAGAGTATAAGGAGTTCATGTTGTAGGGGTCGACGACGTTTCGAACTCAATTATTCGAGTTCATCTTCAGGACAAAAAAATGTGAGCAACTTGAATTGAGCTGAAGAAGGAAATAATATCCTTGGTAAAGGCGTTCTGCGTAGCGCTGTGCTTCTTAAGGTGACCGGGATAGCCTGCGAATTAATGCGCGTTATGGTGGGGCCCGGTAAGGGGAAAAAACAAACTTAGTTTGCTGGAAGCAAATGCTTAAAATCCTTCGCCGTTAAATGGCAATGTGCTGTGCCGGGGAATTAATTAAATTGGCCGGTCACAGATCAGTAAATGGAGGCCTGGGAGATGAAAGGAGCGTGTCCTGCTCAAAGGAAAATCCGCGCTGAGTGCTAGTCGGATCGCCCAGCACTCCAACAAGTTGATGTGGAGCCCTAATTCCACCAGAGATCGGAGTCCTCTGGTCTGCACCTCACTCAGATGGCCACCCCATCCCAGAAGTGATACATCTGTCACTGCAGTGAGATTTGGTTGGGGAAGGGAGGGATCTGCCTCTGACCCAATTGCTGTCCGTTAGCCACAACTACAGGTCCTTTGCAGTTCCCGCCGAGATCTGGACCACATCAGAGAGATTCCCCTGATGCTGCGCCCACTAGAACTTCAAGTCGCACTGCAGAGCTCGCATAAGCCATCTGGCATAATTTACCAATAGGATGCAGGAGGCCATGAGGCCCAGCAGCCTCAGATTCATTCTCACCAAGATCCAGGATAGAGGCTGAAAGCGCAGTATCATAGCCGGAATATCCTGAACTCACTGCTCTGGAGGATAAGCCCGAAACTGCACTGTGTCCAGAAGAGCTCCAATGAAAGAGCGTCTGAGAAGGAGTCAGGTGTGACTTCGGCATGTTTATAGTGAATCCTAACGAATGCAGGAGGTCCAACGTAGTCTGGAAGTGGGAAATGACAGTCTGGGGTAAGGACGCCTTCAACAGCCAGTCGTTGAGGTAGGGAAAGACTGAAACCCCTAACCTGCGCAGATGAGCTGTGACCACCGCCATCACCTAGGTGAGCACCCGAGGGGCGCTGCTAAGGCCAAAGGGTAGCACAGTGAACTGAAAGGGCTCATGGCCTACTTTGAACCACAGGTAACGCCTGTGGGCAGGCAGGTTTGGGATGTGAAAATACGCATCCTGCAAGTCCAACGCTACCATCTCCTTGGTCTAGGGCAGACAAGACCTGAGCCAACATGAGCATCTTGAATTTCTCCTTTTTGAGGAAGAGTGACGGTTCGGAGGTCTAGAATAGGACAAAGAACTTTGTTCTTTTTGGGTATCAGAAAGTAGCGGGAATAAAAACCCTTTCAATAGCCCCCTTGGCTATATATAGTGTGTGTACTTCTTTTTAAAGTAATTTTGACGTTAGGTCAATCCACACCTGCACCATTAGGGTGGAGAGGACCTCAGCATGGACCAGTCCATCCGCACAGCATGCCATTGAATGCATTTTGGTTGATCCACTTTGCCTTATTTTCTCTTTCCAGGTCGTTTTTAACCCTGAAGGTATACTACATATGAGAGTGATTGTTGTTGGGTATGGTTTATATAGCATGCACCCTTTATCGACCCAACCACAACTAGATTAGGATCTTGGTCCTGATTTGTATTTGTAAAGTTTTATATAGAGCGAACATGACCCGTGAGGGTATCAGAGCGCTTAACAGGTGGGCGAAGTAAGAAACAAGTAAAAGACACTAGTACAATCGCAAATATGAGAGAAGTACAATCAGAGAAGAATAACAATTTGAGGAACATGACCTCTCAGCACCGTTTCCACATACTGTTGCCATATACTTGCAGTTTGGCGCCCATATATTAACATCTTTACTTGTGTTTTTTTAACAGAGTGGCCCGGCAGCAAATGGCAGCTGTTGGCCCTCCAAAAACTTTTAAAAAGTGTTTTTTTCCAGGACCGCAAAGGGTGGGAGATTAACAAAGTAGCAGATGGGGGTGCATGTGAGCAGGGAAAAATACAAAAGCAAAAAAAGCCAGGCGGAAGAAGCAATGGACGGGGAGAAGAAACAAGGAGTGGGGAAAGCAGCACACAACAACAACAGCAACAGCATGTAAGCGGGGAGAGCAATGGAACAAGCTGGGCGCTCAGGGAGGAGAGCGTTATGTGTAGCACGTGAGTGGTGGGTATTTGAGGGGGTGCAGCGCACGTGTGAGAAAGCAACAAAACATATGCACTCTCATTTAATGCTGAATGAAAAAGGAAAAAATAATAGTTCCCCGAATGGGAGCAGTGGAAGGATACAAATCACCCAATCAAAATGATGGTAAAGAAGCCACCTTCCAAATGTGACAAGATTAATGCAAGCCATCAAATAGGAAGCAAGCAAATGAGGGGGAAAAAACAACCAATGGTAAGAAATGAGCAGGCTATAAGCCCAGTGAATGTTTTAGGTATGGTACACAAGAGGTCTTTCAACAAAAGACAGGTAAAAGCTCTCTGTAGGCGACACCTAAAAGCTGGGATTTTCACATTTAAACCTCCTTTCATAGAAGGTGTATAATTAACCAATGGTTCGGTTCTATGGACTTCCACATGGGCTGTCTACTTGCTCCAGCGACTGTGCAAGCCCTTAAATAGGGAACATACATAAAGCAGATATCCATAGGCTGTTGACCCAAACTCCTTTGTACTCTCCGTTTCTAGTGAACCTGATGTGAAGAGCAACCAGAAATGAAGGGTAAACTGCTGCCCTACAGAGATAACTAATAATCCAGACTGCAGACTACTGACCCCCACTGGCTCAGACAGTCAGTTGTGTCTACTGTTATGTTTTACCAGGTGGGAGAACTTGTCAGGATTCGGAAGGACAAGGGTAGGATCCAGTCCCAAAGCCAACTAACGTATAGATTCTAAATTCTGTGACTTTTGGAATCACAAGAAAGGGATATGAAGTGAGAGATGTTCCCAATCAGCGAGTCCCGACTTGACTGCTGGGACAGTAGTTCAGCACTTACTATCCCAGAATGCAGTTTGGCCCATCCATTAGGGAATATGCTGTGAGCGTTGGACTCCACCATCTGAATGAGCATCTATATTACTTCAACTGGACATATTTAGGGTTCCAGGGCCCTAAGTCAGATGGAAACACCCTTGTGCATTTGCTGGGAAGGCTGGAGGGCCCCTCAGAAAGCCTCAAACACATATAAGCCATTATGCCACAGTGATCACTTGCCTGAATTGGACATGATAGCTCTCTCCTGTTCAGGGTGGGAACCAAACCACTTTAATTCCACAGCTGAACCAAATGCACATCACTAGATTAGGTTAGTGAAGATCCAGCTCAAACAATCAGAAAACAGCCTTCAGTCTATGACAGAAGCTTTGATGCCAGGGCATGAAGGTATACAATTCACTGCAATATAATAAGCAGTGGTTAACATTTCAGAGTGAAAAGAAACGAGCTACAATCATTAATGCCTGGCACCACATGAAGGGAATGCTACAAAGAGCTAGGGCTATAAGGTAGAAGGCAAGCACTGAGCATGTGACAGATTGATATGGTCTAGAGTGATAGTTCAGTAAAAACAAGCATTCAGATTGGGAGCAGAGGGAATTATTGTTTTCACAAATTCACAGCCAGGGTGCCACAGGAAGCAAGAAAGGTCATGCCCCACAGTTATCAAACAGATTTTTTGAAAGCTCCTTCTAAACCATTACCGGGGAAAAGCAGGCATCCTCCTGGCTTTGCAAGCATTCACCAAGCTACGTACTGTGTTGTCGTACGGTTCCTACAAATTAAGTAGGACTGAATGTCAGGACAACATAACCATCAGAATATAGGGACAGAGTCCACACATATCATCAGAGTATGGGGGCCCAATTCCTAGCTAGCTCACAGTGCGCCATCTGGACCCCTAACCTTCTAGGGTACCAGATGGTATCTGCAACCTCAGAACATGACGACTAATTACCCAAGGAAATCGTGGAAACAGATCTACCCTTTTGTTGTTACTTAGCCATGCCCAAGGGGACCCAAGAATGATACAAATTGGCTTTTCAAACATTCATTGAAACAATTGTATTCTTGTGTAAAAAGCGTGAGCTGCAATTATTATTAGGATGAAATAAAGCATTGCAACTAGCATTGCAAGAATGGTGAAAAAGATCAACAGTTCAACCGTTCTAACATTGCAGTGTGATTATGATTATATTTATACTCCTACACTAGCGAGAGCATAGTGGGAGTACCCTCTGCCAGTATCTTGGGACAACTCATTACCCCATATATGTGTATGATTATCAGGAAGCCGATCTGGTGTAAAGCAGACTACCGTCCTTTGCAGGATGGAGATTAGAGTCAGCAGGCCCGCATCTCAGTCACAGGCACAGCGTTCCAGGATAATCCGCAGAAGTGCTCCTCTGCCCAATTTGGCTGAGAGGCGATTTATATAATAAAATACGGTTCCTATCACACTGTGTCAAAGGTGCAGCGCATATGTGATTGTTTGTCATGAGATTCAGAGAGGTCTTCAACCAGACAACCAAATGCAAGGGCATTGTGTTCCATGTTCCTTAGCCTAGGACCGAGTGTACGAACGACATTATAAAATGCTTACTAAGAAGTGAGCTGCAAGCAGAATAATTTCTACGTATGTTACCGTGTAAGGGAAAGACATGGAAAAAGTCACAGTTTAGAAAAAGATGTCAAGTTTAACATTGTTACTAAAATGGAGACTTGTGCGCGGGCCCTATTGATCCTTACAACACTGTTGAGACAGGTACATTACAGACAGTAGATTACAAGGAAGGACAGCAAATTCTGCAGCACTGAAGATGACAAGTCAGCTAAGAGTTGCATCAGAGGCAGTACTGACAGTGCACACAGCAAGATCACCACAACTTCAACACATCCCAATCCCAGGAAGATTTCAAAGGGTTCAAAAGACTAAGTAGAGACCATGTTTTTTTGTTGGGTCTCATCAAGGTAGGTCAGGCAGTGTATTAGTACAGCACAGGCAGTACACAGAGAAGACACTGCAAGAAACAGCAGACCCCCTGAAACTGCTATCTCCCCGGTGCAACTACACGGTCCCAAGTACAACACAGGCAGTACACAGAGAAGGCACAGCCAGCAATAGCATACCCCCCTGAAACTGCAACATAACCCGATGTAACCACACAGTACCAAGTACAGCACAGGCAGTACACAGAGAGCACTGCCAGCAACAGCACACCCCCTGAAACTGCAACATAACCCGATGTAACCACACAATACCAAGTACAGCACAGGCAGTACACAGAGAGCACTGCCAGCAACAGCACACCCCCTGAAACTGCAACACACCCGGATGCCACCACATGGTCCCACGTATAGCACAGCAGAATAGGCTGTATTCGATCCCAGTCAGACATATTTTGGGACCAAAAAGCAATATTGTGATTCCCTCTCAAGCGCACACAAAAAGACACTGCGATGAACATGCACAGGCTGTATTCATAAAAGGGAGGCCCTGCGCAGCCAAAGACTTGCAGTACCAACACACCCACTTCCGAAAACCTCCAAAAACATGCAAACAAGACTTCAAATGCATCCACTTGGGCACTGCAATGAACCGGAACATTGGCATACGCCAACTCCTCTCAGAGATGGCACTGTATGGTTAGAGGTAGCAGAGACAGTTAACTCAACTATTCTCGCATCCCGCTATTACACTGAACCATGCGTGCAGACAGACAGTCTTACTAAGGATTTTGGATTTATTTCAATCGTACCCGTACTGTGGGGCACCTGCTGCTACATAGCATATATTTTTGGAAATATTCCCTCCCTTTTGAATATTAAGGGATTTGGATCATTGTTTTATTGGCTACTGTTCGGTGGTTTGATCCTGGACCATTTCTCAATAAATAGGGTATGGTATCCCTTATTTTGCAAACTGAGCCCTGATGAAGTTCCATCATCGGAACGAAATGCGTTGGCTGAAGGCCATTTTAAGATTTTGAATTACAATAAAGAAGACAATTGGACTTATTTGGATGTTTGGGACTCTTTCTCTGGTGCACCTTCCTTTTCGTAAAAAAAAAAAAAAAAAAAAAAAGTAAAAGTTAACTCAACTATACCTTTTAAAAAAACACAAGCATGGTAAAGCCAATATGTCTCACCTACAAGAGCTACGGCTTTGTCAATGTTTTATAGCCATTTTGTGCAGAAGTGCATCTGCTGTGGAGCACGGCTTAAAGCAGCAATAAAAAAAAATATATAACAGCTAACGCTGGCTGCGCTGTAGTGCTTTTTTATTGCTCCCCGTAGCAACTCGGGAGGTTGGGGGGGCGGCAACACGGAGAAAGAAAGGCAACGAGGAAGGGCAGCAGCGATATGGAGAAAAAGGCGGGAGGCAACAAGGAGGGAGGCAATGACGCAGGCGAGGGAGCACAAATACAATGAAGGATGGAAGGGAGGGGCTAAGGGCAAGCAAACTGACAACAGAGGGTAATTGGGAGGATCTGGGTGCAAGCAGACAGACAACAGAGAATAGAAGGGAGGGACTGGGGTAAGGAGACAGAAAACAGAGGGTCAGCGGGCGGGAGGGACTGTGGGAGGAACACAGAGAGGGGAGAAATACAAGGGAGACAGTTGAAAAACATGCACTCTTGTAGAGTGCTTAAACAAAAATTTAAAAAAATAGCGCCTGAAAAAAATGCATAGTGGAAGGACACAAGAAATGTCTTTGCTCCAGGGGAGGGACAAACACAAAGAGGAAGAAAGATTACAGAAGCAGACCAATAAGGAGCAAGCAAATGAGAGTGACAATAGTGCCAACTAATCGTAAGCAACTGGCGACCTCCAAGCCTCCTGTGACACAACAAAAGGTCTAACAAGAAAAGGTGAATGCACTGTTTTAGGTAAAACCTAAAGAAGGTAGGCAAGAGCAAATGCAGCACCAGGAGCATAGGCACCAGCACAACCTCAGGCTCGCCCAAAAACAAACAACAAAATGCTTAGAAGCATAACTGCATGCCTTCTTCCGAAATCCGCCTAAACCCTCAGGACAGCGTTCTGAGCAGCAAAAGTTGATGTACAGTGTTAGTTTAAGCAGGAACGCAATCAACAGAACCTTTCTTCCAAACACACAGGGCTCAGAGTCCAGCTACCCGGGTCAGCTCTCAAATGTAATGCTTTTTATACAATGCCAACCCAAACTTGTTAGAATAAAAAGAATTATCACGCTCTCCTGTCTCCTTGTTCTAGGTGCCACAGAGACATTAACACATTTTAGAAAGCGCAATACACAGTCATGGGTGCATCCGGTCAGCGAAATGAGTAACTCTCCTCTCCACCTGAGAAACCTCTGCCCAGTGTAGGGCACAAGTGGATGGATCTTCAGTGCTGCCTCTTGAAACACTTGTCAGCCTGACACCTCTGTGGCGATGCTGGTTTTCCAGTGCTATTAGTCACCCATACTCTGAAGAGGTGATGTCCTGTCCTAGTTCTGTATATGACGAAACTAGGGCAATGTCATCAAGGTAAAACAGGACGTGCAAATGTGCGTTGTGCAATAAGGGGTTAAATATAGACCTCGGGCATTAACAGAATGCACCACCCAGCAGCACAACACATCCTGCCACGTCTTCTGGGTAAGTATCAGACTGCACGGACTTGAAAAGACCATCGAAGAGTGCACTCAGAGTCACGCATTCATCCACATCTCTCCACTGCAGCTCTGAGTCGCCGTACTCAGTAGCGCTCTCAAACCCAGTGGGGTGCACTCAGCGCTAAAGCTCGCATCCAGATCCTAAGCAGACACCGGGAGCCCCCACATCCTACCCTGGTGAGTGGAGCACATTATCACAATGACACAGGACAGGCTGACATCAAGGGGACACTAATGGGACCGAGGATGCCAACACCGGTGGTCTCCTTAGAACACAGGACTCTGCACCGTCCACTGAATTCCACTCGAGCCCACAGCATTAGGGAGAACTCCTGCGCCTTGACTGATGACACTGACCATGAAATGTCCCACACACACAAGCCGTAGCCCCTGCAGTCTGCATGACACCTGGGCGCCAGGCCAGAGCGCCACAAAGCCACACTGGGGCAGGCAGGCAGGCATCAGCTCGGAGGCCTCGGGCGGTCCCTCACACGAAGGCATGGCGAGTATGCCAGACACTCAGGCAGGAATGCTGGGCGTGCGGCCGACTTGATTTAAAGGCACTGCTGGTGGGTACCGCACATGCTTCCGTGAGACAACAGACCCGGGTCACTCCACCTCCCGCACATGCTTCCGTGAGACAACAGACCCGGGTCACTCCACCTCCCGCACATGCTTCCGTGAGACAAGAGACCCTGGTCAACCACCTCCCGCACATGCTTCCGTGAGACAACAGACCCGGGTAACTCCACCTCCCGCACATGCTTCCGTGAGACAACAGACCCTGGTCAACCACCTCCCGCACATGCTTCCGTGAGACAACAGGCCCGGGTCACTCCACCTCCCACACATGCTTCCGTGAGACAACAGACCCGGGTCACTCCACCTCCCGCACATGCTTCCGTGAGACAACAGACCCGGGTCACTCCACCTCCCGCACATGCTTCCGTGAGACAACAGACCCTGGTCAACCACCTCCCGCACATGCTTCCGTGAGACAACAGGCCTGGGTCACTCCACCTCCCGCACATGCTTCCGTGAGACAACAGACCCTGGTCAACCACCTCCCGCACATGCTTCCGTGAGACAACAGACCCGGGTCACTCCACCTCCCGCACATGCTTCCGTGAGACAACAGACCCGGGTCACTCCACCTCCCACACATGCTTCCGTGAGACAACAGACCCGGGTCACTCCACCTCCCGCACATGCTTCCGTGAGACAACAGACCCTGGTCAACCACCTCCCGCACATGCTTCCGTGAGACAACAGGCCTTGGTCACTCCACCTCCCGCACATGCTTCCGTGAGACAACAGACCCTGGTCAACCACCTCCCGCACATGCTTCCGTGAGACAACAGGCCCGGGTCACTCCACCTCCCGCACATGCTTCCGTGAGACAACAGACCCGGGTCACTCCACCTCCCACACATGCTTCCGTGAGACAACAGACCCGGGTCACTCCACCTCCCGCACATGCTTCCGTGAGACAACAGACCCTGGTCAACCACCTCCCGCACATGCTTCCGTGAGACAACAGGCCCGGGTCACTCCACCTCCCACACATGCTTCCGTGAGACAACAGACCCGGGTCACTCCACCTCCCGCACATGCTTCCGTGAGACAACAGACCCGGGTCACTCCACCTCCCGCACATGCTTCCGTGAGACAACAGACCCTGGTCAACCACCTCCCGCACATGCTTCCGTGAGACAACAGGCCTGGGTCACTCCACCTCCCGCACATGCTTCCGTGAGACAACAGACCCTGGTCAACCACCTCCCGCACATGCTTCCGTGAGACAACAGACCCGGGTCACTCCACCTCCCGCACATGCTTCCGTGAGACAACAGACCCGGGTCACTCCACCTCCCACACATGCTTCCGTGAGACAACAGACCCGGGTCACTCCACCTCCCGCACATGCTTCCGTGAGACAACAGACCCTGGTCAACCACCTCCCGCACATGCTTCCGTGAGACAACAGGCCTTGGTCACTCCACCTCCCGCACATGCTTCCGTGAGACAACAGACCCTGGTCAACCACCTCCCGCACATGCTTCCGTGAGACAACAGGCCCGGGTCACTCCACCTCCCGCACATGCTTCCGTGAGACAACAGACCCGGGTCACTCCACCTCCCACACATGCTTCCGTGAGACAACAGACCCGGGTCACTCCACCTCCCGCACATGCTTCCGTGAGACAACAGACCCTGGTCAACCACCTCCCGCACATGCTTCCGTGAGACAACAGGCCTTGGTCACTCCACCTCCCGCACATGCTTCCGTGAGACAACAGACCCTGGTCAACCACCTCCCGCACATGCTTCCGTGAGACAACAGGCCCGGGTCACTCCACCTCCCGCACATGCTTCCGTGAGACAACAGACCCGGGTCACTCCACCTCCCACACATGCTTCCGTGAGACAACAGACCCGGGTCACTCCACCTCCCGCACATGCTTCCGTGAGACAACAGACCCTGGTCAACCACCTCCCGCACATGCTTCCGTGAGACAACAGGCCTGGGTCACTCCACCTCCCGCACATGCTTCCGTGAGACAACAGACCCTGGTCAACCACCTCCCGCACATGCTTCCGTGAGACAACAGGCCTGGGTCACTCCACCTCCCGCACATGCTTCCGTGAGACAACAGACCCGGGTCACTCCACCTCCCACACATGCTTCCGTGAGACAACAGACCCTGGTCAACCACCTCCCGCACATGCTTCCGTGAGACAACAGGCCTGGGTCACTCCACCTCCCGCACATGCTTCCGTGAGACAACAGACCCGGGTCACTCCACCTCCCGCACATGCTTCCGTGAGACAACAGACCCGGGTCAACCACCTCCCGCACATGCTTCCGTGAGACAACAGACCCGGGTCAACCACCTCCCGCACATGCTTCCGTGAGACAACAGACCCGGGTCAACCACCTCCCGCACATGCTTCCGTGAGACAACAGACCCTGGTCAACCACCTCCCGCACATGCTTCCGTGAGACAACAGAACCGGGTCAGCCACCTCCCGCACATGCTTCCGTGAGACAACAGACCCGGGTCACTCCACCTCCCGCACATGCTTCCGTGAGACAACAGACCCTGGTCAACCACCTCCCGCACATGCTTCCGTGAGACAACAGACCCTGGTCAACCACCTCCCGCACATGCTTCCGTGAGACAACAGACCCGGGTCAACCACCTCCCGCACATGCTTCCGTGAGACAACAGACCCTGGTCAACCACCTCCCGCACATGCTTCCGTGAGACAACAGACCCGGGTCAACCACCTCCCGCACATGCTTCCGTGAGACAACAGACCCGGGTCACTCCACCTCCCGCACATGCTTCCGTGAGAAAACAGACCCTGGTCAACCACCTCCCGCACATGCTTCCGTGAGACAACAGACCCGGGTCACTCCACCTCCCGCACATGCTTCCGTGAGACAACAGACCCGGGTCAACCACCTCCCGCACATGCTTCCGTGAGACAACAGACCCGGGTCAACCACCTCCCGCACATGCTTCCGTGAGACAACAGACCCTGGTCAACCACCTCCCGCACCTCCCCGGGTTAGGCAAGGAAGAGCCAGCTTTGAGGACATCCTATAAAGCAGTAAACTACAGAGAAAGGGGCCAGAAGCAGCGGAACTGACGTCTGGCCTCAGAACAAAGGCCACTCTTGAAATATCAATGAAGGTGCTCTCTGCACGCCAGGCTGGAGGTCAATTATAGGGTGTGTCGGAGATTCGAGATTCAAAGCAGCAACAAGAATCCAGATGAACAGCAAGTGCAAGGACTGAACAAACGCCCTTGGCACTAAGGCATGGCCACGTTTGTCTTTATTCAACATAGCATTTTGGCGGCAAAATTCTGGCAGCAAATAGAGGTAGAATTGGCCACTTTTCGCCTTGCTTTTTGCACACGAGTGTCTGGTGTAAAACCTTCGGTAAATAAATGTACTGAAGAACAGCCCAAGACAAAGCCCGAGTCTTGCTAGACCATAGGTAAGCGGGTCGTTAAGATGCACTTCGGCGTGAATGGCAGGCAGACAGCACTTAGACCAAGGACAAGCATTCTTTCAGCATATGGTCGAAGACCAGCTCTGCCCTATTTCACATCAGTTTGAAGAACTAAACTCTGGATTTATTTTGCCGCAGACAATACTCAAATCAAGGTGGAACTTGGAATGGGGAAATTGAAAAAGAATATTTAAAGATCCTTGGTTTACAAGAATCTGGGAACGGATGAAGAAAATGTAGCATAACATTTCAGGAATGTACAAACGATTTTGTAAAGAAGAGTTAAGTTTGCGAAATGGTCACATTTAGCTAGTAGGTTTTACTGAACAACAAGCAATGACAAAACCAATTGGATAGTGCTGTGCTGGGCGTGAAGCAGCTTTGTGTGTAGCTGTGTAACACTATGTGAGGAGGAGCGGCTTTGTGAGTAGATGTGTACGGCTGTGTGCGGAGGAGCGGCTTTGAGTGTAGTTGTATACGGCTCTGTGAGGAGGAGCAGCTTTGTGTGTAGATGTGTAAAGCTGTGTGAGGAGGAGCAGCTTTGTGTGTAGCTGTATACGCCTCTGTGAGAAGGAGGGGCTTTGTGAGTAGCTGTGCACGGCTGTGTGAGAAGGAGGGGCTTTGTGAGTAGCTGTGCACGGCTGTGTGAGAAGGAGGGGCTTTGTGAGTAGCTGTGCACGCTGTGTGAGGAGGAGTGGCTTTGTGAGTAGCTGTGTAAGGCTGTGTGAGGAGGAGCGGCTTTGTGTGTAGCTGTATACGGCTGTGTGAGAAGGAGGGGCTTTGTGAGTAGCTATGTGAGGAGGAGCAGCTTTGTGAGTAACTGTGCACGGCTGTGTGAGGAGGAGCGGCTTTGTGAGTAGCTGTGTAAGGCTGTGTGAGGAGGAGCGGCTGTGTGTGTAGCTGTATACGGCTGTGTGAGAAGGAGGGGCTTTGTGAGTAGCTGTGCACGGCTGTGTGAGAAGGAGGGGCTTTGTGAGTAGCTGTGCACGGCTGTGTGAGAAGGAGGGGCTGTGTGAGAAGGAGCGGCTTTGTGAGTAGCTGTGCACGGCTGTGTGAGGAGGAGCGGCTTTGTGAGTAGCTGTGTAAGGCTGTGTGAGGAGGAGCGGCTGTGTGTGTAGCTGTATACGGCTGTGTGAGAAGGAGGGGCTTTGTGAGTAGCTGTGTGAGGAGGAGCGGCTTTGTGAGTAGCTGTGCACGGCTGTGTGAGGAGGAGCGGCTTTGTGAGTGGCTGTGTGAGGAGGAGCGGCTTTGTGACTAGCTGTGCACGGCTGTGTGAAGAGGAGGGGCTTTGTGAGTAGCTGTGTGCGGAGGGGCTTTGTGAGTAGCTGTGCACGGCTGTGTGAGGAGGAGCGGCTTTGTGAGTAGCTGTGTGAGGAGGAGGGGCTTTGCGAGTAGCTGTGCACGGCTGTGTGAGGAGGAGCGGTTTTGTGTGTAGCTGTATACGGCTGTGTGAGAAGGAGGGGCTTTGTGAGTAGCTGTGTGAGGAGGAGCGGCTTTGTGAGTAGCTGTGCACGGCTGTGTGAGGAGGAGCGGCTTTGTGAGTAGCTGTGTAAGGCTGTGTGAGGAGGAGCGGCTTTGTGACTAGCTGTGCACGGCTGTGTGAAGAGGGGCTTTGTGAGTAGCTGTGTGAGGAGGAGGGGGTTTGTGAGTAGCTGTGCACGGCTGTGTGAGGAGCGGCTTTGTGAGAGGCTGTGTAAGGCTGTGTGAGGAGGAGCGGCTTTGTGTGTAGCTGTGTACGGCTGTGTGAGGAGGAGCGGCTTTGTGTGTAGCTGTGCACGGCTGTGTGAGGAGCGGCTTTGCGAGTAGCTGTGTAAGGCTGTGTGAGGAGCGGCTTTGCGAGTAGCTGTGTAAGGCTGTGTGAGGAGGAGCGGCTTTGTGAGTAGCTGTGCACGGCTATGTGAGGAGGAGCGGCTTTGTGACTAGCTGTGCACGGCTGTGTGAAGAGGAGCGGCTTTGTGTGTAGCTGTGCACGGCTGTGTGAAGAGGAGCGGCTTTGTGTGTAGCTGTGCACGGCTGTGTGAAGAGGAGCGGCTTTGTGAGTAGCTGTGCACGGCTGTGTGAGGAGGAGCGGCTTTGTGACTAGCTGTGCACGGCTGTGTGAAGAGGAGCGGCTTTGTGTGTAGCTGTGTACGGCTGAGTGAGGAGGAGCGGCTTTGTGTGTAGCTGTGCACGGCTGTGTGAGGAGCGGCTTTGCGAGTAGCTGTGTAAGGCTGTGTGAGGAGGAGCGGCTTTGTGAGTAGCTGTGCACGGCTGTGTGAGGAGGAGCGGCTTTGTGCGTAGCTGTGTACGGCTCTGTGAGGAGGAGCGGCTTTGTGAGTAGCTGTGTAAGGCTGTGTGAGGAGGAGCGGCTTTGTGTGTAGCTGTGTACGGCTGTGTGAGGAGGAGGGGCTTTGTGAGTAGCTGTGCACGGCTGTGTGAAGAGGAGCGGCTTTTTGAGTAGCTGTGTGAGGAGGAGGGGCTTTGTGAGTAGCTGTGCACGGCTGTGTGAGGAGCGGCTTTCTGAGTAGCTGTGTAAGGCTGTGTGAGGAGGAGCGGCTTTGTGAGTAGCTGTGCACGGCTGTGTCAAGAGGAGCAGCTTTTTGAGTAGCTGTGCACGGCTGTGTCAAGAGGAGCGGCTTTTTGAGTAGCTGTGTGAGGAGGAGGGGCTTTGTGAGTAGCTGTGCACGGCTGTGTGAGGAGCGGCTTTCTGAGTAGCTGTGTAAGGCTGTGTGAGGAGGAGCGGCTTTGTGAGTAGCTGTGCACGGCTGTGTCAAGAGGAGCGGCTTTTGAGTAGCTGTGCACGGCTGTGTCAAGAGGAGCGGCTTTTTGAGTAGCTGTGTGAGGAGGAGGGGCTTTGTGAGTAGCTGTGCACGGCTGTGTGAGGAGCGGCTTTCTGAGTAGCTGTGTAAGGCTGTGTGAGGAGGAGCGGCTTTGTGAGTAGCTGTGCACGGCTGTGTCAAGAGGAGCGGCTTTTTGAGTAGCTGTGCACGGCTGTGTCAAGAGGAGCGGCTTTTTGAGTAGCTGTGTGAGGAGGAGGGGCTTTGTGAGTAGCTGTGCACGGCTATGTGAGGAGGAGCGGCTTTGTGAGTAGCTGTGCACGGCTATGTGAGGAGGAGCGGCTTTGTGTGTAGTTGTATAAGGCTCTGTGAAGAGGAGCGGCTTTGTGACTAGCTGTGCACGGCTGTGTGAAGAGGAGCAGCTTTGTGAGTAGCTGTGCACGGCTATGTGAGGAGGAGCGGCTTTGTGTGTAGTTGTATAAGGCTCTGTGAAGAGGAGCGGCTTTGTGACTAGCTGTGCCAGACTGTGTGAAGAGGAGCGGCTGTGCACGGCTGTGTGAGGAGGAGCGGCTTTGTGAGTAGCTGTGCACGGCTGTGTGAAGAGGAGCTGCTTTTTGAGTAGCTGTGTGAGGAGGAGGGGCTTTGTGAGTAGCTGTGCACGGCTATGTGAGGAGGAGCGGCTTTGTGTGTAGTTGTATAAGGCTCTGTGAAGAGGAGCGGCTTTGTGAGTAGCTGTGCACAGCTATGTGAGGAGGAGCGGCTTTGTGACTAGCTGTGCACGGCTGTGTGAAGAGGAGCGGCTTTGTGTGTAGCTGTGCACGGCTGTGTGAAGAGGAGCGGCTTTGTGTGTAGCTGTGCACGGCTGTGTGAAGAGGAGCGGCTTTGTGAGTAGCTGTGCACGGCTGTGTGAGGAGGAGCGGCTTTGTGACTAGCTGTGCACGGCTGTGTGAAGAGGAGCGGCTTTGTGTGTAGCTGTGTACGGCTGAGTGAGGAGGAGCGGCTTTGTGTGTAGCTGTGCACGGCTGTGTGAGGAGCGGCTTTGCGAGTAGCTGTGTAAGGCTGTGTGAGGAGGAGCGGCTTTGTGAGTAGCTGTGCACGGCTGTGTGAGGAGGAGCGGCTTTGTGCGTAGCTGTGTACGGCTCTGTGAGGAGGAGCGGCTTTGTGAGTAGCTGTGTAAGGCTGTGTGAGGAGGAGCGGCTTTGTGAGTAGCTGTGCACGGCTGTATGAGGAGGAGCAGCTTTGTGTGTAGCTGTGCACGGCTGTGTGAGGAGGAGCGGCTTTGTGACTAGCTGTGTAAGGCTCTGTGAGGAGGAGAGGCTATGGGTATACATGGTGATCTAAACATCAAAGGTGAGCTGCAACTTATCCCATGCATTTCATACACTGATCTGAGCACAAAGGAGATCACTCAGAATTGACAAATGTCGACCGGCTACCTCGTAACTGAGAAAAGGCTGTGAATGGGTATATAGAAATGTGCATCCCTGAGATGTAGAGATGCCATAAATGGGTCTTCTATGAGCAGCTGTAACAGCTCCTGTAAGGTAACCATTCAGAATGCTTTCTCAGGAATACTTTGGGCAGGTGCAAGTCCAGAATAGGTATATATTCCCCGAATCTCTTCTTTTTTATGAGAACAATCTTGAGTAGAAGCTTAGGATTTGATTTTCTTACAGGACTGGCTTGATAGCTTCCCTACGCAGCAAGATCTGAATTCCAGCTTTTGGTAAAAACAGATCTTTGTATTTGACCTGGGTGGAGGTGTTGGAGGAGGGCGCTGAAGAAACTTCAAGGTATGCCCGTACTGGGTGACATCCAACACCCCATTCCTCGAGGAAGACAGACTGTGCCACCTCTAAAAGCCTGAACTGTTGCATATGAAGGATAAGGTAGCCAGTGCCAGGCGCATCAATGACAGCATCCTCTGTATCGCGTCTTGCATTGCCCTGCACTTCTACGCTTAGATAGAGGCTTGCTGCAAGTCTGGGCAGGCAGTGATTGTTACCAGTGCTGCAGATGCGATCTGTAACACTGGCAGTATTGCCATGGATTAGCAGGAAGGATATCTGTACAGTCGACGGACACCTCGATATGGTTGCATTCGGCACCTAGCTCCTCGAAAGGGCTGGGGCAGATGATGCTGCAAGGATGTGAATGACCTGGCTGTGTCTGTGTTGTTCTTGATATTTTGAAGTGCATCATCGACAGGTTTTCTGAATAAGTAGTCCCCGTCAAAGGACATGTCTAATATTCCATTTTATACTTCAGGTCTGAAAGAGGTTGCTCTTCACCAACCTGGACTGTTTACTGCTGCTGCCTCTGCTAGTTGATGGAAACCTAGATTAGAGACATCCCTTGCAGAGTCAAAGAGTGCTGTAAAAGCTCTTTCCCCATTAAGAAGCATTTACTTCCTGCTACTTGACCTCTGGCAATAATTCCAGAATATGGAGCTATGTCCGACCACACGTGGCAGTTCTATATGGCTCAAGTTGCCATAACACTAGATGTCCATTCTGCGACCCTCTTGGTCAGGTGGAGCCGTGCTTGGTTCAAGAGCTGTGGACCTTCATTTTGCTCCCTCACATTACTACAGAGTCTGCTTTGGGGTGCCCAATCAGACGAACTGGAGTGTCGTCAGGCACCTCATATTATTGTAATCAAGTTTGAGCACTACATTCGCCAGTGTATGCGGCAACTTGACAGCTTCTTGCCAGAGGTTGTCTACTATAGGGCCATCTTCAACTGACTTCCTAGATGACTCTCCAAAGTCATAGCAGAAGCAATCTGTTTTCCTGGTTGTCACTGATGAGTAAACATTTTAGACACTCCCTTGGCCAGTGTATGAAATCTAGTGATGTCATAGGGTAAAGTATCTACTGGAGAAGATGTCGAAGGGTCTGCTGTTGGAAAGATGAAGATGTTTCTCTCTGTAATCTGAGCACCTGAGGGATCCAGGAGTAGTCTTTCCAGAACTTCTTAGTATTAGTCGTCATCTGAAGTGTCCACTGGAATGGATTTTAGTGGAAGATCAGTAATGTGCTAAACTTGATGGAGCAGGGTTGGCGGGCCTCGCGGAGCCTGGAAAACAGTCTCAGGCCTTTGTGCAGGTGTTTTCTGAGGAGGCAGGGGAACACTTTGTAGTGGTTGGCAGCTGGATGGGGACAGGCTCTGTAAGAAGTCCGATATTATAGCCTGTCATCTTGAAGCATAAGTGCTTAAAGAGGAGCGTGCATCACAGGATGCTCTTCAAAAGCTCTAGAAGTCTGCCTCATAAGGATTGTAATCACCTCCACAGCAGGAAAGGTCCTCTGCCCAGTCCTGTTCTCTGTACTTTGGGTGGTAAATGGTTGATCAGTATCTTGTCGTAATTGAGGGGAGTTACCAGCGCCTCCTCTGTGTCCTGTGCTGTAAGCTGTGCTATAAGGGTCATCAGAATCTGACTCCTCTCCCTCCTCAGTTTCTAGAAATCTAGCCAGTGGTAAAGCAGAAATCTTGCAGGGAGAGGTGTACGCCAACAAGATACGAGAGGACTGATGGCCCTTTTTGTTTTTGAGTTTTTCATCAACAGAGCATGCACCGAGCTTGCTTCGACCGTTCCTTCATTGATGAGAACCCCTAAGACTGCTCTGTTGTCATCAGAAGTGCTGAAGGCTGAGACTTTGTTGATGGGTCAAACCTTCGAAGGAGTAGGTGACAGGTGACAGGTGTAACGTAGACAATAGAATTGTCAACAGACTCCTAGCTGATTGTGGTGTTGTTAATAGTGGCACTGTAGATGATGTCTTTTTTCTTCTGTGCCATCAGAGGCTAGAACGGGTCATCGATGGAGGCTTCTGATGCCATAAACACTGTGACAGTTGATGATGCAGTGAGCTTAGGTTTCTTCACCCAAGGAGAATGCAGGTGGTGACTATTTCCATTTAAAAAAAAATTTTGGTCATGGTTATTCCATTAACTTACCTACCCCAGATGCAATGATGGAAGTACTAGACACACAACCAAGATAACACTGTTTCTGCTATAGCTCCATCCTTTTTAAAAAGCACAAACATCAATTTTTTTAGGTAAAAGAGACACTTATCTGTTTGAAGAGAGAGCAAAGCTCTGGGATTCTCTTTCAACACGATGCACAGTGGTAACCTGAGGTGAGATGGTATGTGGGAGGGGTGAAGCTAAGGGCAGTCTCACCTCATTGATTAAAGTTGGGGTATTTTCCAAAGATGTGAAAGTGCTGCTAAAGTGGCACCCTTTTAAAGACTTTTGGGCATACAGTACTGCAACTGTAATGTAACCTTGAGACTCCTACCTCAAAGATGGGCTATGATTCAAGCAGGTGAATCCAGAAAAGATGCATTGCTGGAGAACTAGAACTAAATAAAGAACTTTTTATTCTCCATCACAGAGCTTTCCATACCTTCATGAACAGACAACGATATAGTAACATATTCACACCATATATATAAAAAGGCATGAAACTAGAACAAGAGAGTAAAGTGTTAAAGTAAAGTATGAGTACTAACAAAAGTGGCTGCACAAAGGAGCTTAGGTCACAAGAGCGGTCTATCTCAGAGTCACTGTATAATCCTTGCAAATGTATGACCTGATTTCCAAGTCGATACTCTCCACCTCTTAGCAACATTCCCAAGAAACACAGTAGCAATGGGTTCTTGGCTTTACTGAAAGGGATTTTTGGCCTCTTGGTAATAAGATACCGGTCTCTAACCCTATAAGGATGTGGCCATAGGTTGAGTGGCACTGAGTGGTAGATGACGTAGGACCTACGAGCCTGGGAGGAGGTGGTATATGTATAATTTCTAATTTATTGTATTGACGTACGATGCCCCCCCATAGGACATGTGCTCGGGGATCCACAGGTAACTGTGAAGCAATGCTGTATTGTTATATTGTTGATGTGCTCACGTTGCACTTGTATGATTTTGAAAACTTGCAATAAAAGCATCTTTAAAAAAAAATTTTTTTAAAAGGATGGAGCTATAGCAGAAACAGTGTTAGAATTTGCAAATTCTTTTGTCTAATCGAGGTGGTACCAGGGAGCCCAGTTTCCATTCAACAGATGAAGGGATGTTTCTGCTGACTATAGTAGATTTGGAAATACAACCATGGGATACAGTTAGATTTAAATGGAAATTAAGGAAAGGTTAGGAAGAAACACTGGGTAGGTTGATTCCTATGAAATGTTGTGCGAGACTAAAAGCACAGAACCTGTATCACACGGACTTTAAATGCTGCAGTGATAGCAAAAAGATAGGTTACAGTAAAAAAAAAAAAAAGATGGTTATTTCCCTGTAACTCCAGTTCCCCAGCTTTGGAAGCTATCATATATGAACATGCTTGAATGCCTGTCGCCAGGCTAGGACTCCCCAATAGACTTAAATACGAGGAAACAGAGTAAAAATGGCCATGGCCCCCCAAAAGCAGTGTTTGTATAATAGCACATTCATCTCATTTGAAACAACCCAAATGTCAGCGAATTAGGTGGAGGTGCTGAGCTCCCCAACTCTCCCAAGAGGCCACCACAGCTCAGGTTTGAAAGCACAAGAGTGTGAAGAGTATGTAATAAACGAGCCTCTGACTGGGGAGGAGGGAGCGTGGCATGTGAATATATGAAAGATTTCAACGCACAAGCATCAGAAGAGTATGTAATAAACGAGCCTCTGACCGAAAAGGAGGGAGCGTGGCATGTGAATATATGAAAGATTTCAAAGCACAAGCATCAGAAGAGTATGTAATAAACGAGCCTCTGACTGGGGAGGAGGGAGCGTCGCATGTGAATATATGAAAGATTTCAAAGCACAAGCATCAGAAGAGTATGTAATAAACGAGCATCTGACTGGGGAGGAGGGAGCGTCGCATGTGAATATATGAAAGATTTCAAAGCACAAGCGTCAGACGAGTATGTAATAAACGAGCCTCTGACTGGGGAGGAGGGAGCGTGGCATGTGAATATATGAAAGATTTCAAAGCACAAGCATCAGAAGAGTATGTAATAAACGAGCCTCTGACTGGGGAGGAGGGAGCGTGGCATGTGAATATATGAAAGATTTCAAAGCACAAGCATCAGAAGAGTATGTAATAAACGAGCCTCTGACTGGGGAGGAGGGAGCGTCGCATGTGAATATATGAAAGATTTCAAAGCACAAGCATCAGAAGAGTATGTAATAAACGAGCCTCTGACTGGGGAGGAGGGAGCGTCGCATGTGAATATATGAAAGATTTCAAAGCACAAGCGTCAGAAGAGTATGTAATAAACGAGCCTCTGACTGGGGAGGAGGGAGCGTGGCATGTGAATATATGAAAGATTTCAAAGCACAAGCATCAGAAGAGTATGTAATAAACGAGCCTCTGACTGGGGAGGAGGGAGCGTGGCATGTGAATATATGAAAGATTTCAAAGCACAAGCATCAGAAGAGTATGTAATAAACGAGCCTCTGACTGGGGAGGAGGGAGCGTGGCATGTGAATATATGAAAGATTTCAAAGCACAAGCATCAGAAGAGTATGTAATAAACGAGCCTCTGACTGGGGAGGAGGGAGCGCTGCAGGTGAATATATGAAAGATTTCAAAGCACAAGCATCAGAAGAGTATGTAATAAACGAGCCTCTGACTGGGGAGGAGGGAGCGTCGCATGTGAATATATGAAAGATTTCAAAGCACAAGCATCAGAAGAGTATGTAATAAACGAGCCTCTGACTGGGGAGGAGGGAGCGTGGCATGTGAATATATGAAAGATTTCAAAGCACAAGCATCAGAAGAGTATGTAATAAACGAGCCTCTGACTGGGGAGGAGGGAGCGTGGCATGTGAATATATGAAAGATTTCAAAGCACAAGCATCAGAAGAGTATGTAATAAACGAGCCTCTGACTGGGGAGGAGGGAGCGTGGCATGTGAATATATGAAAGATTTCAAAGCACAAGCATCAGAAGAGTATGTAATAAACGAGCCTCTGACTGGGGAGGAGGGAGCGTGCATGTGAATATATGAAAGATTTCAAAGCACAAGCATCAGAAGAGTATGTAATAAACGAGCCTCTGACTGGGGAGGAGGGAGCGTGGCATGTGAATATATGAAAGATTTCAAAGCACAAGCATCAGAAGAGTATGTAATAAACGAGCCTCTGACTGGGGAGGAGGGAGCGGCTGCATGTGAATATATGAAAGATTTCAAAGCACAAGCATCAGAAGAGTATGTAATAAACGAGCCTCTGACTGGGGAGGAGGGAGCGCTGCATGTGAATATATGAAAGATTTCAAAGCACAAGCATCAGAAGAGTATGTAATAAACGAGCCTCTGACTGGGGAGGAGGGAGCGTGCGCATGTGAATATATGAAAGATTTCAAAGCACAAGCATCAGAAGAGTATGTAATAAACGAGCCTCTGACTGGGGAGGAGGGAGCGCTGGCATGTGAATATATGAAAGATTTCAAAGCACAAGCATCAGAAGAGTATGTAATAAACGAGCCTCTGACTGGGGAGGAGGGAGCGGCTGCATGTGAATATATGAAAGATTTCAAAGCACAAGCATCAGAAGAGTATGTAATAAACGAGCCTCTGACTGGGGAGGAGGGAGCGCTGGCATGTGAATATATGAAAGATTTCAAAGCACAAGCATCAGAAGAGTATGTAATAAACGAGCATCTGACTGGGGAGGAGGGAGCGTGGCATGTGAATATATGAAAGATTTCAAAGCACAAGCATCAGAAGAGTATGTAATAAACGAGCCTCTGACTGGGGAGGAGGGAGCGCTGCATGTGAATATATGAAAGATTTCAAAGCACAAGCATCAGAAGAGTATGTAATAAACGAGCCTCTGACTGGGGAGGAGGGAGCGTGGCATGTGAATATATGAAAGATTTCAAAGCACAAGCATCAGAAGAGTATGTAATAAACGAGCCTCTGACTGGGGAGGAGGGAGCGTCGCATGTGAATATATGAAAGATTTCAAAGCACAAGCATCAGAAGAGTATGTAATAAACGAGCCTCTGACTGGGGAGGAGGGAGCGCTGCATGTGAATATATGAAAGATTTCAAAGCACAAGCATCAGAAGAGTATGTAATAAACGAGCCTCTGACTGGGGAGGAGGGAGGGCTGCATGTGAATATATGAAAGATTTCAAAGCACAAGCATCAGAAGAGTATGTAATAAACGAGCCTCTGACTGGGGAGGAGGGAGCGTGGCATGTGAATATATGAAAGATTTCAAAGCACAAGCATCAGAAGAGTATGTAATAAACGAGCCTCTGACTGGGGAGGAGGGAGCGCTGCATGTGAATATATGAAAGATTTCAAAGCACAAGCATCAGAAGAGTATGTAATAAACGAGCCTCTGACTGGGGAGGAGGGAGCGTCGCATGTGAATATATGAAAGATTTCAAAGCACAAGCATCAGAAGAGTATGTAATAAACGAGCCTCTGACTGGGGAGGAGGGAGCGTGGCATGTGAATATATGAAAGATTTCAAAGCACAAGCATCAGAAGAGTATGTAATAAACGAGCCTCTGACTGGGGAGGAGGGAGCGTGGCATGTGAATATATGAAAGATTTCAAAGCACAAGCATCAGAAGAGTATGTAATAAACGAGCCTCTGACTGGGGAGGAGGGAGCGTCGCATGTGAATATATGAAAGATTTCAAAGCACAAGCATCAGAAGAGTATGTAATAAACGAGCCTCTGACTGGGGAGGAGGGAGCGCTGCATGTGAATATATGAAAGATTTCAAAGCACAAGCATCAGAAGAGTATGTAATAAACGAGCCTCTGACTGGGGAGGAGGGAGCGTGGCATGTGAATATATGAAAGATTTCAAAGCACAAGCATCAGAAGAGTATGTAATAAACGAGCCTCTGACTGGGGAGGAGGGAGCGTGGCATGTGAATATATGAAAGATTTCAAAGCACAAGCATCAGAAGAGTATGTAATAAACGAGCCTCTGACTGGGGAGGAGGGAGCGTGGCATGTGAATATATGAAAGATTTCAAAGCACAAGCATCAGAAGAGTATGTAATAAACGAGCCTCTGACTGGGGAGGAGGGAGCGTCGCATGTGAATATATGAAAGATTTCAAAGCACAAGCATCAGAAGAGTATGTAATAAACGAGCCTCTGACTGGGGAGGAGGGAGCGTCGCATGTGAATATATGAAAGATTTCAAAGCACAAGCATCAGAAGAGTATGTAATAAACGAGCCTCTGACTGGGGAGGAGGGAGCGTGCGCATGTGAATATATGAAAGATTTCAAAGCACAAGCATCAGAAGAGTATGTAATAAACGAGCCTCTGACTGGGGAGGAGGGAGCGCTGCATGTGAATATATGAAAGATTTCAAAGCACAAGCATCAGAAGAGTATGTAATAAACGAGCCTCTGACTGGGGAGGAGGGAGCGTCGCATGTGAATATATGAAAGATTTCAAAGCACAAGCATCAGAAGAGTATGTAATAAACGAGCCTCTGACTGGGGAGGAGGGAGCGTCGCATGTGAATATATGAAAGATTTCAAAGCACAAGCATCAGAAGAGTATGTAATAAACGAGCCTCTGACTGGGGAGGAGGGAGCGTGGCATGTGAATATATGAAAGATTTCAAAGCACAAGCATCAGAAGAGTATGTAATAAACGAGCCTCTGACTGGGGAGGAGGGAGCGTCGCATGTGAATATATGAAAGATTTCAAAGCACAAGCATCAGAAGAGTATGTAATAAACGAGCCTCTGACTGGGGAGGAGGGAGCGTGGCATGTGAATATATGAAAGATTTCAAAGCACAAGCATCAGAAGAGTATGTAATAAACGAGCCTCTGACTGGGGAGGAGGGAGCGTGGCATGTGAATATATGAAAGATTTCAAAGCACAAGCATCAGAAGAGTATGTAATAAACGAGCCTCTGACTGGGGAGGAGGGAGCGTGGCATGTGAATATATGAAAGATTTCAAAGCACAAGCATCAGAAGAGTATGTAATAAACGAGCCTCTGACTGGGGAGGAGGGAGCGTGGCATGTGAATATATGAAAGATTTCAAAGCACAAGCATCAGAAGAGTATGTAATAAACGAGCCTCTGACTGGGGAGGAGGGAGCGTGGCATGTGAATATATGAAAGATTTCAAAGCACAAGCATCAGAAGAGTATGTAATAAACGAGCCTCTGACTGGGGAGGAGGGAGCGTCGCATGTGAATATATGAAAGATTTCAAAGCACAAGCATCAGAAGAGTATGTAATAAACGAGCCTCTGACTGGGGAGGAGGGAGCGTGGCATGTGAATATATGAAAGATTTCAAAGCACAAGCATCAGAAGAGTATGTAATAAACGAGCCTCTGACTGGGGAGGAGGGAGCGTCGCATGTGAATATATGAAAGATTTCAAAGCACAAGCATCAGAAGAGTATGTAATAAACGAGCCTCTGACTGGGGAGGAGGGAGCGTGGCATGTGAATATATGAAAGATTTCAAAGCACAAGCATCAGAAGAGTATGTAATAAACGAGCCTCTGACTGGGGAGGAGGGAGCGCTGCATGTGAATATATGAAAGATTTCAAAGCACAAGCATCAGAAGAGTATGTAATAAACGAGCCTCTGACTGGGGAGGAGGGAGCGTCGCATGTGAATATATGAAAGATTTCAAAGCACAAGCATCAGAAGAGTATGTAATAAACGAGCCTCTGACTGGGGAGGAGGGAGCGTTGCATGTGAATATATGAAAGATTTCAAAGCACAAGCATCAGAAGAGTATGTAATAAACGAGCCTCTGACTGGGGAGGAGGGAGCGTGGCATGTGAATATATGAAAGATTTCAAAGCACAAGCATCAGAAGAGTATGTAATAAACGAGCCTCTGACTGGGGAGGAGGGAGCGTCGCATGTGAATATATGAAAGATTTCAAAGCACAAGCATCAGAAGAGTATGTAATAAACGAGCCTCTGACTGGGGAGGAGGGAGCGTTGCATGTGAATATATGAAAGATTTCAAAGCACAAGCATCAGAAGAGTATGTAATAAACGAGCCTCTGACTGGGGAGGAGGGAGCGTGGCATGTGAATATATGAAAGATTTCAAAGCACAAGCATCAGAAGAGTATGTAATAAACGAGCCTCTGACTGGGGAGGAGGGAGCGTGGCATGTGAATATATGAAAGATTTCAAAGCACAAGCATCAGAAGAGTATGTAATAAACGAGCCTCTGACTGGGGAGGAGGGAGCGTGGCATGTGAATATATGAAAGATTTCAAAGCACAAGCATCAGAAGAGTATGTAATAAACGAGCCTCTGACTGGGGAGGAGGGAGCGTGGCATGTGAATATATGAAAGATTTCAAAGCACAAGCATCAGAAGAGTATGTAATAAACGAGCCTCTGACTGGGGAGGAGGGAGGGCTGCATGTGAATATATGAAAGATTTCAAAGCACAAGCATCAGAAGAGTATGTAATAAACGAGCCTCTGACTGGGGAGGAGGGAGCGTGGCATGTGAATATATGAAAGATTTCAAAGCACAAGCATCAGAAGAGTATGTAATAAACGAGCCTCTGACTGGGGAGGAGGGAGGGCTGCATGTGAATATATGAAAGATTTCAAAGCACAAGCATCAGAAGAGTATGTAATAAACGAGCCTCTGACTGGGGAGGAGGGAGCGTGGCATGTGAATATATGAAAGATTTCAAAGCACAAGCATCAGAAGAGTATGTAATAAACGAGCCTCTGACTGGGGAGGAGGGAGCGTTGCATGTGAATATATGAAAGATTTCAAAGCACAAGCATCAGAAGAGTATGTAATAAACGAGCCTCTGACTGGGGAGGAGGGAGCGGCTGCATGTGAATATATGAAAGATTTCAAAGCACAAGCATCAGAAGAGTATGTAATAAACGAGCCTCTGACTGGGGAGGAGGGAGGGCTGCATGTGAATATATGAAAGATTTCAAAGCACAAGCATCAGAAGAGTATGTAATAAACGAGCCTCTGACTGGGGAGGAGGGAGCGCTGCATGTGAATATATGAAAGATTTCAAAGCACAAGCATCAGAAGAGTATGTAATAAACGAGCCTCTGACTGGGGAGGAGGGAGCGTGGCATGTGAATATATGAAAGATTTCAAAGCACAAGCATCAGAAGAGTATGTAATAAACGAGCCTCTGACTGGGGAGGAGGGAGGGCGGCATGTGAATATATGAAAGATTTCAAAGCACAAGCATCAGAAGAGTATGTAATAAACGAGCCTCTGACTGGGGAGGAGGGAGCGCTGCATGTGAATATATGAAAGATTTCAAAGCACAAGCATCAGAAGAGTATGTAATAAACGAGCCTCTGACTGGGGAGGAGGGAGGGCTGCAGGTGAATATATGAAAGATTTCAAAGCACAAGCATCAGAAGAGTATGTAATAAACGAGCCTCTGACTGGGGAGGAGGGAGCGCTGCATGTGAATATATGAAAGATTTCAAAGCACAAGCATCAGAAGAGTATGTAATAAACGAGCCTCTGACTGGGGAGGAGGGAGCGTGGCATGTGAATATATGAAAGATTTCAAAGCACAAGCATCAGAAGAGTATGTAATAAACGAGCCTCTGACTGGGGAGGAGGGAGCGCTGCATGTGAATATATGAAAGATTTCAAAGCACAAGCATCAGAAGAGTATGTAATAAACGAGCCTCTGACTGGGGAGGAGGGAGCGCTGCATGTGAATATATGAAAGATTTCAAAGCACAAGCATCAGAAGAGTATGTAATAAACGAGCCTCTGACTGGGGAGGAGGGAGCGTGGCATGTGAATATATGAAAGATTTCAAAGCACAAGCATCAGAAGAGTATGTAATAAACGAGCCTCTGACTGGGGAGGAGGGAGGGCGTGCATGTGAATATATGAAAGATTTCAAAGCACAAGCATCAGAAGAGTATGTAATAAACGAGCCTCTGACTGGGGAGGAGGGAGCGTGGCATGTGAATATATGAAAGATTTCAAAGCACAAGCATCAGAAGAGTATGTAATAAACGAGCCTCTGACTGGGGAGGAGGGAGCGCTGCATGTGAATATATGAAAGATTTCAAAGCACAAGCATCAGAAGAGTATGTAATAAACGAGCCTCTGACTGGGGAGGAGGGAGCGTGGCATGTGAATATATGAAAGATTTCAAAGCACAAGCATCAGAAGAGTATGTAATAAACGAGCCTCTGACTGGGGAGGAGGGAGCGTCGCATGTGAATATATGAAAGATTTCAAAGCACAAGCATCAGAAGAGTATGTAATAAACGAGCCTCTGACTGGGGAGGAGGGAGGGCTGCAGGTGAATATATGAAAGATTTCAAAGCACAAGCATCAGAAGAGTATGTAATAAACGAGCCTCTGACTGGGGAGGAGGGAGCGTCTGCATGTGAATATATGAAAGATTTCAAAGCACAAGCATCAGAAGAGTATGTAATAAACGAGCCTCTGACTGGGGAGGAGGGAGCGTGGCATGTGAATATATGAAAGATTTCAAAGCACAAGCATCAGAAGAGTATGTAATAAACGAGCCTCTGACTGGGGAGGAGGGAGCGCTGCATGTGAATATATGAAAGATTTCAAAGCACAAGCATCAGAAGAGTATGTAATAAACGAGCCTCTGACTGGGGAGGAGGGAGCGTGGCATGTGAATATATGAAAGATTTCAAAGCACAAGCATCAGAAGAGTATGTAATAAACGAGCCTCTGACTGGGGAGGAGGGAGCGTGGCATGTGAATATATGAAAGATTTCAAAGCACAAGCATCAGAAGAGTATGTAATAAACGAGCCTCTGACTGGGGAGGAGGGAGCGTGGCATGTGAATATATGAAAGATTTCAAAGCACAAGCATCAGAAGAGTATGTAATAAACGAGCCTCTGACTGGGGAGGAGGGAGCGTGGCATGTGAATATATGAAAGATTTCAAAGCACAAGCATCAGAAGAGTATGTAATAAACGAGCCTCTGACTGGGGAGGAGGGAGCGTGGCATGTGAATATATGAAAGATTTCAAAGCACAAGCATCAGAAGAGTATGTAATAAACGAGCCTCTGACTGGGGAGGAGGGAGCGTGGCATGTGAATATATGAAAGATTTCAAAGCACAAGCATCAGAAGAGTATGTAATAAACGAGCCTCTGACTGGGGAGGAGGGAGGGCTGGCATGTGAATATATGAAAGATTTCAAAGCACAAGCATCAGAAGAGTATGTAATAAACGAGCCTCTGACTGGGGAGGAGGGAGCGTGGCATGTGAATATATGAAAGATTTCAAAGCACAAGCATCAGAAGAGTATGTAATAAACGAGCCTCTGACTGGGGAGGAGGGAGGGCTGCATGTGAATATATGAAAGATTTCAAAGCACAAGCATCAGAAGAGTATGTAATAAACGAGCCTCTGACTGGGGAGGAGGGAGGGCTGCATGTGAATATATGAAAGATTTCAAAGCACAAGCATCAGAAGAGTATGTAATAAACGAGCCTCTGACTGGGGAGGAGGGAGGGCTGCATGTGAATATATGAAAGATTTCAAAGCACAAGCATCAGAAGAGTATGTAATAAACGAGCCTCTGACTGGGGAGGAGGGAGCGTGGCATGTGAATATATGAAAGATTTCAAAGCACAAGCATCAGAAGAGTATGTAATAAACGAGCCTCTGACTGGGGAGGAGGGAGCGTGGCATGTGAATATATGAAAGATTTCAAAGCACAAGCATCAGAAGAGTATGTAATAAACGAGCCTCTGACTGGGGAGGAGGGAGCGTGGCATGTGAATATATGAAAGATTTCAAAGCACAAGCATCAGAAGAGTATGTAATAAACGAGCCTCTGACTGGGGAGGAGGGAGCGCTGCATGTGAATATATGAAAGATTTCAAAGCACAAGCATCAGAAGAGTATGTAATAAACGAGCCTCTGACTGGGGAGGAGGGAGCGTGGCATGTGAATATATGAAAGATTTCAAAGCACAAGCATCAGAAGAGTATGTAATAAACGAGCCTCTGACTGGGGAGGAGGGAGGGCTGCAGGTGAATATATGAAAGATTTCAAAGCACAAGCATCAGAAGAGTATGTAATAAACGAGCCTCTGACTGGGGAGGAGGGAGCGTGGCATGTGAATATATGAAAGATTTCAAAGCACAAGCATCAGAAGAGTATGTAATAAACGAGCCTCTGACTGGGGAGGAGGGAGCGCTGCATGTGAATATATGAAAGATTTCAAAGCACAAGCATCAGAAGAGTATGTAATAAACGAGCCTCTGACTGGGGAGGAGGGAGCGCTGCATGTGAATATATGAAAGATTTCAAAGCACAAGCATCAGAAGAGTATGTAATAAACGAGCCTCTGACTGGGGAGGAGGGAGCGCCGCATGTGAATATATGAAAGATTTCAAAGCACAAGCATCAGAAGAGTATGTAATAAACGAGCCTCTGACTGGGGAGGAGGGAGCGTCGCATGTGAATATATGAAAGATTTCAAAGCACAAGCATCAGAAGAGTATGTAATAAACGAGCCTCTGACTGGGGAGGAGGGAGCGTGGCATGTGAATATATGAAAGATTTCAAAGCACAAGCATCAGAAGAGTATGTAATAAACGAGCCTCTGACTGGGGAGGAGGGAGCGTGGCATGTGAATATATGAAAGATTTCAAAGCACAAGCATCAGAAGAGTATGTAATAAACGAGCCTCTGACTGGGGAGGAGGGAGCGTGGCATGTGAATATATGAAAGATTTCAAAGCACAAGCATCAGAAGAGTATGTAATAAACGAGCCTCTGACTGGGGAGGAGGGAGCGTGGCATGTGAATATATGAAAGATTTCAAAGCACAAGCATCAGAAGAGTATGTAATAAACGAGCCTCTGACTGGGGAGGAGGGAGCGTGGCATGTGAATATATGAAAGATTTCAAAGCACAAGCATCAGAAGAGTATGTAATAAACGAGCCTCTGACTGGGGAGGAGGGAGCGTGGCATGTGAATATATGAAAGATTTCAAAGCACAAGCATCAGAAGAGTATGTAATAAACGAGCCTCTGACTGGGGAGGAGGGAGCGTCGCATGTGAATATATGAAAGATTTCAAAGCACAAGCATCAGAAGAGTATGTAATAAACGAGCCTCTGACTGGGGAGGAGGGAGCGTCGCATGTGAATATATGAAAGATTTCAAAGCACAAGCATCAGAAGAGTATGTAATAAACGAGCCTCTGACTGGGGAGGAGGGAGCGTGGCATGTGAATATATGAAAGATTTCAAAGCACAAGCATCAGAAGAGTATGTAATAAACGAGCCTCTGACTGGGGAGGAGGGAGCGTGGCATGTGAATATATGAAAGATTTCAAAGCACAAGCATCAGAAGAGTATGTAATAAACGAGCCTCTGACTGGGGAGGAGGGAGCGTTGCATGTGAATATATGAAAGATTTCAAAGCACAAGCATCAGAAGAGTATGTAATAAACGAGCCTCTGACTGGGGAGGAGGGAGCGTCGCATGTGAATATATGAAAGATTTCAAAGCACAAGCATCAGAAGAGTATGTAATAAACGAGCCTCTGACTGGGGAGGAGGGAGCGTGGCATGTGAATATATGAAAGATTTCAAAGCACAAGCATCAGAAGAGTATGTAATAAACGAGCCTCTGACTGGGGAGGAGGGAGCGTGGCATGTGAATATATGAAAGATTTCAAAGCACAAGCATCAGAAGAGTATGTAATAAACGAGCCTCTGACTGGGGAGGAGGGAGCGTGGCATGTGAATATATGAAAGATTTCAAAGCACAAGCATCAGAAGAGTATGTAATAAACGAGCCTCTGACTGGGGAGGAGGGAGCGCTGCATGTGAATATATGAAAGATTTCAAAGCACAAGCATCAGAAGAGTATGTAATAAACGAGCCTCTGACTGGGGAGGAGGGAGCGTGGCATGTGAATATATGAAAGATTTCAAAGCACAAGCATCAGAAGAGTATGTAATAAACGAGCCTCTGACTGGGGAGGAGGGAGCGTGGCATGTGAATATATGAAAGATTTCAAAGCACAAGCATCAGAAGAGTATGTAATAAACGAGCCTCTGACTGGGGAGGAGGGAGCGTGGCATGTGAATATATGAAAGATTTCAAAGCACAAGCATCAGAAGAGTATGTAATAAACGAGCCTCTGACTGGGGAGGAGGGAGCGCTGCATGTGAATATATGAAAGATTTCAAAGCACAAGCGTCAGAAGAGTATGTAATAAACGAGCCTCTGACTGGGGAGGAGGGAGGGCTGGCATGTGAATATATGAAAGATTTCAAAGCACAAGCATCAGAAGAGTATGTAATAAACGAGCCTCTGACTGGGGAGGAGGGAGCGCTGCAGGTGAATATATGAAAGATTTCAAAGCACAAGCATCAGAAGAGTATGTAATAAACGAGCCTCTGACTGGGGAGGAGGGAGGGCTGCAGGTGAATATATGAAAGATTTCAAAGCACAAGCATCAGAAGAGTATGTAATAAACGAGCCTCTGACTGGGGAGGAGGGAGCGGCTGCATGTGAATATATGAAAGATTTCAAAGCACAAGCATCAGAAGAGTATGTAATAAACGAGCCTCTGACTGGGGAGGAGGGAGCGTGGCATGTGAATATATGAAAGATTTCAAAGCACAAGCATCAGAAGAGTATGTAATAAACGAGCCTCTGACTGGGGAGGAGGGAGCGTGGCATGTGAATATATGAAAGATTTCAAAGCACAAGCATCAGAAGAGTATGTAATAAACGAGCCTCTGACTGGGGAGGAGGGAGCGCTGCATGTGAATATATGAAAGATTTCAAAGCACAAGCATCAGAAGAGTATGTAATAAACGAGCCTCTGACTGGGGAGGAGGGAGCGTGGCATGTGAATATATGAAAGATTTCAAAGCACAAGCATCAGAAGAGTATGTAATAAACGAGCCTCTGACTGGGGAGGAGGGAGCGTGGCATGTGAATATATGAAAGATTTCAAAGCACAAGCATCAGAAGAGTATGTAATAAACGAGCCTCTGACTGGGGAGGAGGGAGCGCTGCAGGTGAATATATGAAAGATTTCAAAGCACAAGCATCAGAAGAGTATGTAATAAACGAGCCTCTGACTGGGGAGGAGGGAGCGTGGCATGTGAATATATGAAAGATTTCAAAGCACAAGCATCAGAAGAGTATGTAATAAACGAGCCTCTGACTGGGGAGGAGGGAGCGCTGGCATGTGAATATATGAAAGATTTCAAAGCACAAGCATCAGAAGAGTATGTAATAAACGAGCCTCTGACTGGGGAGGAGGGAGCGTGGCATGTGAATATATGAAAGATTTCAAAGCACAAGCATCAGAAGAGTATGTAATAAACGAGCCTCTGACTGGGGAGGAGGGAGCGTGGCATGTGAATATATGAAAGATTTCAAAGCACAAGCATCAGAAGAGTATGTAATAAACGAGCCTCTGACTGGGGAGGAGGGAGCGCTGCATGTGAATATATGAAAGATTTCAAAGCACAAGCATCAGAAGAGTATGTAATAAACGAGCCTCTGACTGGGGAGGAGGGAGCGTGGCATGTGAATATATGAAAGATTTCAAAGCACAAGCATCAGAAGAGTATGTAATAAACGAGCCTCTGACTGGGGAGGAGGGAGCGTGGCATGTGAATATATGAAAGATTTCAAAGCACAAGCATCAGAAGAGTATGTAATAAACGAGCCTCTGACTGGGGAGGAGGGAGCGTGGCATGTGAATATATGAAAGATTTCAAAGCACAAGCATCAGAAGAGTATGTAATAAACGAGCCTCTGACTGGGGAGGAGGGAGCGTGGCATGTGAATATATGAAAGATTTCAAAGCACAAGCATCAGAAGAGTATGTAATAAACGAGCCTCTGACTGGGGAGGAGGGAGCGTGGCATGTGAATATATGAAAGATTTCAAAGCACAAGCATCAGAAGAGTATGTAATAAACGAGCCTCTGACTGGGGAGGAGGGAGCGTGGCATGTGAATATATGAAAGATTTCAAAGCACAAGCATCAGAAGAGTATGTAATAAACGAGCCTCTGACTGGGGAGGAGGGAGCGCTGGCATGTGAATATATGAAAGATTTCAAAGCACAAGCATCAGAAGAGTATGTAATAAACGAGCCTCTGACTGGGGAGGAGGGAGCGTGGCATGTGAATATATGAAAGATTTCAAAGCACAAGCATCAGAAGAGTATGTAATAAACGAGCCTCTGACTGGGGAGGAGGGAGCGTGGCATGTGAATATATGAAAGATTTCAAAGCACAAGCATCAGAAGAGTATGTAATAAACGAGCCTCTGACTGGGGAGGAGGGAGCGTGGCATGTGAATATATGAAAGATTTCAAAGCACAAGCATCAGAAGAGTATGTAATAAACGAGCCTCTGACTGGGGAGGAGGGAGGGCTGCAGGTGAATATATGAAAGATTTCAAAGCACAAGCATCAGAAGAGTATGTAATAAACGAGCCTCTGACTGGGGAGGAGGGAGCGTCGCATGTGAATATATGAAAGATTTCAAAGCACAAGCATCAGAAGAGTATGTAATAAACGAGCCTCTGACTGGGGAGGAGGGAGCGCTGCATGTGAATATATGAAAGATTTCAAAGCACAAGCATCAGAAGAGTATGTAATAAACGAGCCTCTGACTGGGGAGGAGGGAGCGTTGCATGTGAATATATGAAAGATTTCAAAGCACAAGCATCAGAAGAGTATGTAATAAACGAGCCTCTGACTGGGGAGGAGGGAGGGCTGCATGTGAATATATGAAAGATTTCAAAGCACAAGCATCAGAAGAGTATGTAATAAACGAGCCTCTGACTGGGGAGGAGGGAGCGCTGCATGTGAATATATGAAAGATTTCAAAGCACAAGCATCAGAAGAGTATGTAATAAACGAGCCTCTGACTGGGGAGGAGGGAGCGTGGCATGTGAATATATGAAAGATTTCAAAGCACAAGCATCAGAAGAGTATGTAATAAACGAGCCTCTGACTGGGGAGGAGGGAGCGTGGCATGTGAATATATGAAAGATTTCAAAGCACAAGCATCAGAAGAGTATGTAATAAACGAGCCTCTGACTGGGGAGGAGGGAGCGTGGCATGTGAATATATGAAAGATTTCAAAGCACAAGCATCAGAAGAGTATGTAATAAACGAGCCTCTGACTGGGGAGGAGGGAGCGTGGCATGTGAATATATGAAAGATTTCAAAGCACAAGCATCAGAAGAGTATGTAATAAACGAGCCTCTGACTGGGGAGGAGGGAGCGCTGCATGTGAATATATGAAAGATTTCAAAGCACAAGCATCAGAAGAGTATGTAATAAACGAGCCTCTGACTGGGGAGGAGGGAGCGCTGGCATGTGAATATATGAAAGATTTCAAAGCACAAGCATCAGAAGAGTATGTAATAAACGAGCCTCTGACTGGGGAGGAGGGAGCGTGGCATGTGAATATATGAAAGATTTCAAAGCACAAGCATCAGAAGAGTATGTAATAAACGAGCCTCTGACTGGGGAGGAGGGAGGGCTGCATGTGAATATATGAAAGATTTCAAAGCACAAGCATCAGAAGAGTATGTAATAAACGAGCCTCTGACTGGGGAGGAGGGAGCGCTGCATGTGAATATATGAAAGATTTCAAAGCACAAGCATCAGAAGAGTATGTAATAAACGAGCCTCTGACTGGGGAGGAGGGAGCGTGGCATGTGAATATATGAAAGATTTCAAAGCACAAGCATCAGAAGAGTATGTAATAAACGAGCCTCTGACTGGGGAGGAGGGAGCGTGGCATGTGAATATATGAAAGATTTCAAAGCACAAGCATCAGAAGAGTATGTAATAAACGAGCCTCTGACTGGGGAGGAGGGAGCGTGGCATGTGAATATATGAAAGATTTCAAAGCACAAGCATCAGAAGAGTATGTAATAAACGAGCCTCTGACTGGGGAGGAGGGAGCGTGGCATGTGAATATATGAAAGATTTCAAAGCACAAGCATCAGAAGAGTATGTAATAAACGAGCCTCTGACTGGGGAGGAGGGAGCGTGGCATGTGAATATATGAAAGATTTCAAAGCACAAGCATCAGAAGAGTATGTAATAAACGAGCCTCTGACTGGGGAGGAGGGAGCGTGGCATGTGAATATATGAAAGATTTCAAAGCACAAGCATCAGAAGAGTATGTAATAAACGAGCCTCTGACTGGGGAGGAGGGAGGGCTGCATGTGAATATATGAAAGATTTCAAAGCACAAGCATCAGAAGAGTATGTAATAAACGAGCCTCTGACTGGGGAGGAGGGAGGGCTGCAGGTGAATATATGAAAGATTTCAAAGCACAAGCATCAGAAGAGTATGTAATAAACGAGCCTCTGACTGGGGAGGAGGGAGCGTGGCAGGTGAATATATGAAAGATTTCAAAGCACAAGCATCAGAAGAGTATGTAATAAACGAGCCTCTGACTGGGGAGGAGGGAGCGCTGGCATGTGAATATATGAAAGATTTCAAAGCACAAGCATCAGAAGAGTATGTAATAAACGAGCCTCTGACTGGGGAGGAGGGAGCGTGGCATGTGAATATATGAAAGATTTCAAAGCACAAGCATCAGAAGAGTATGTAATAAACGAGCCTCTGACTGGGGAGGAGGGAGCGTGGCATGTGAATATATGAAAGATTTCAAAGCACAAGCATCAGAAGAGTATGTAATAAACGAGCCTCTGACTGGGGAGGAGGGAGCGTGGCATGTGAATATATGAAAGATTTCAAAGCACAAGCATCAGAAGAGTATGTAATAAACGAGCCTCTGACTGGGGAGGAGGGAGCGTGGCATGTGAATATATGAAAGATTTCAAAGCACAAGCATCAGAAGAGTATGTAATAAACGAGCCTCTGACTGGGGAGGAGGGAGCGTGGCATGTGAATATATGAAAGATTTCAAAGCACAAGCATCAGAAGAGTATGTAATAAACGAGCCTCTGACTGGGGAGGAGGGAGCGCTGCATGTGAATATATGAAAGATTTCAAAGCACAAGCATCAGAAGAGTATGTAATAAACGAGCCTCTGACTGGGGAGGAGGGAGCGTGGCATGTGAATATATGAAAGATTTCAAAGCACAAGCATCAGAAGAGTATGTAATAAACGAGCCTCTGACTGGGGAGGAGGGAGCGTGGCATGTGAATATATGAAAGATTTCAAAGCACAAGCATCAGAAGAGTATGTAATAAACGAGCCTCTGACTGGGGAGGAGGGAGCGTTGCATGTGAATATATGAAAGATTTCAAAGCACAAGCATCAGAAGAGTATGTAATAAACGAGCCTCTGACTGGGGAGGAGGGAGCGTGGCATGTGAATATATGAAAGATTTCAAAGCACAAGCATCAGAAGAGTATGTAATAAACGAGCCTCTGACTGGGGAGGAGGGAGCGTGGCATGTGAATATATGAAAGATTTCAAAGCACAAGCATCAGAAGAGTATGTAATAAACGAGCCTCTGACTGGGGAGGAGGGAGCGTGGCATGTGAATATATGAAAGATTTCAAAGCACAAGCATCAGAAGAGTATGTAATAAACGAGCCTCTGACTGGGGAGGAGGGAGCGTGGCATGTGAATATATGAAAGATTTCAAAGCACAAGCATCAGAAGAGTATGTAATAAACGAGCCTCTGACTGGGGAGGAGGGAGCGTTGCATGTGAATATATGAAAGATTTCAAAGCACAAGCATCAGAAGAGTATGTAATAAACGAGCCTCTGACTGGGGAGGAGGGAGCGTGGCATGTGAATATATGAAAGATTTCAAAGCACAAGCATCAGAAGAGTATGTAATAAACGAGCCTCTGACTGGGGAGGAGGGAGCGTGGCATGTGAATATATGAAAGATTTCAAAGCACAAGCATCAGAAGAGTATGTAATAAACGAGCCTCTGACTGGGGAGGAGGGAGCGTGGCATGTGAATATATGAAAGATTTCAAAGCACAAGCATCAGAAGAGTATGTAATAAACGAGCCTCTGACTGGGGAGGAGGGAGCGGCTGCATGTGAATATATGAAAGATTTCAAAGCACAAGCATCAGAAGAGTATGTAATAAACGAGCCTCTGACTGGGGAGGAGGGAGCGCTGGCATGTGAATATATGAAAGATTTCAAAGCACAAGCATCAGAAGAGTATGTAATAAACGAGCCTCTGACTGGGGAGGAGGGAGCGTGGCATGTGAATATATGAAAGATTTCAAAGCACAAGCATCAGAAGAGTATGTAATAAACGAGCCTCTGACTGGGGAGGAGGGAGCGTGGCATGTGAATATATGAAAGATTTCAAAGCACAAGCATCAGAAGAGTATGTAATAAACGAGCCTCTGACTGGGGAGGAGGGAGCGTTGCATGTGAATATATGAAAGATTTCAAAGCACAAGCATCAGAAGAGTATGTAATAAACGAGCCTCTGACTGGGGAGGAGGGAGCGTGGCATGTGAATATATGAAAGATTTCAAAGCACAAGCATCAGAAGAGTATGTAATAAACGAGCCTCTGACTGGGGAGGAGGGAGCGTTGCATGTGAATATATGAAAGATTTCAAAGCACAAGCATCAGAAGAGTATGTAATAAACGAGCCTCTGACTGGGGAGGAGGGAGCGTGGCATGTGAATATATGAAAGATTTCAAAGCACAAGCATCAGAAGAGTATGTAATAAACGAGCCTCTGACTGGGGAGGAGGGAGCGCTGGCATGTGAATATATGAAAGATTTCAAAGCACAAGCATCAGAAGAGTATGTAATAAACGAGCCTCTGACTGGGGAGGAGGGAGCGTGGCATGTGAATATATGAAAGATTTCAAAGCACAAGCATCAGAAGAGTATGTAATAAACGAGCCTCTGACTGGGGAGGAGGGAGCGTGGCATGTGAATATATGAAAGATTTCAAAGCACAAGCATCAGAAGAGTATGTAATAAACGAGCCTCTGACTGGGGAGGAGGGAGCGCTGCATGTGAATATATGAAAGATTTCAAAGCACAAGCATCAGAAGAGTATGTAATAAACGAGCCTCTGACTGGGGAGGAGGGAGCGTGGCATGTGAATATATGAAAGATTTCAAAGCACAAGCATCAGAAGAGTATGTAATAAACGAGCCTCTGACTGGGGAGGAGGGAGCGTGGCATGTGAATATATGAAAGATTTCAAAGCACAAGCATCAGAAGAGTATGTAATAAACGAGCCTCTGACTGGGGAGGAGGGAGCGTGGCATGTGAATATATGAAAGATTTCAAAGCACAAGCATCAGAAGAGTATGTAATAAACGAGCCTCTGACTGGGGAGGAGGGAGCGTGGCATGTGAATATATGAAAGATTTCAAAGCACAAGCATCAGAAGAGTATGTAATAAACGAGCCTCTGACTGGGGAGGAGGGAGCGTGGCATGTGAATATATGAAAGATTTCAAAGCACAAGCATCAGAAGAGTATGTAATAAACGAGCCTCTGACTGGGGAGGAGGGAGCGTTGCATGTGAATATATGAAAGATTTCAAAGCACAAGCATCAGAAGAGTATGTAATAAACGAGCCTCTGACTGGGGAGGAGGGAGCGTGGCATGTGAATATATGAAAGATTTCAAAGCACAAGCATCAGAAGAGTATGTAATAAACGAGCCTCTGACTGGGGAGGAGGGAGCGTGGCATGTGAATATATGAAAGATTTCAAAGCACAAGCATCAGAAGAGTATGTAATAAACGAGCCTCTGACTGGGGAGGAGGGAGCGTGGCATGTGAATATATGAAAGATTTCAAAGCACAAGCATCAGAAGAGTATGTAATAAACGAGCCTCTGACTGGGGAGGAGGGAGCGTGGCATGTGAATATATGAAAGATTTCAAAGCACAAGCATCAGAAGAGTATGTAATAAACGAGCCTCTGACTGGGGAGGAGGGAGCGTGGCATGTGAATATATGAAAGATTTCAAAGCACAAGCATCAGAAGAGTATGTAATAAACGAGCCTCTGACTGGGGAGGAGGGAGCGCTGCATGTGAATATATGAAAGATTTCAAAGCACAAGCATCAGAAGAGTATGTAATAAACGAGCCTCTGACTGGGGAGGAGGGAGCGTGGCATGTGAATATATGAAAGATTTCAAAGCACAAGCATCAGAAGAGTATGTAATAAACGAGCCTCTGACTGGGGAGGAGGGAGCGTGGCATGTGAATATATGAAAGATTTCAAAGCACAAGCATCAGAAGAGTATGTAATAAACGAGCCTCTGACTGGGGAGGAGGGAGCGTGGCATGTGAATATATGAAAGATTTCAAAGCACAAGCATCAGAAGAGTATGTAATAAACGAGCCTCTGACTGGGGAGGAGGGAGCGTGGCATGTGAATATATGAAAGATTTCAAAGCACAAGCATCAGAAGAGTATGTAATAAACGAGCCTCTGACTGGGGAGGAGGGAGCGTGGCATGTGAATATATGAAAGATTTCAAAGCACAAGCATCAGAAGAGTATGTAATAAACGAGCCTCTGACTGGGGAGGAGGGAGCGCTGCATGTGAATATATGAAAGATTTCAAAGCACAAGCATCAGAAGAGTATGTAATAAACGAGCCTCTGACTGGGGAGGAGGGAGCGTGGCATGTGAATATATGAAAGATTTCAAAGCACAAGCATCAGAAGAGTATGTAATAAACGAGCCTCTGACTGGGGAGGAGGGAGCGTGGCATGTGAATATATGAAAGATTTCAAAGCACAAGCATCAGAAGAGTATGTAATAAACGAGCCTCTGACTGGGGAGGAGGGAGCGTGGCATGTGAATATATGAAAGATTTCAAAGCACAAGCATCAGAAGAGTATGTAATAAACGAGCCTCTGACTGGGGAGGAGGGAGCGTGGCATGTGAATATATGAAAGATTTCAAAGCACAAGCATCAGAAGAGTATGTAATAAACGAGCCTCTGACTGGGGAGGAGGGAGCGTGGCATGTGAATATATGAAAGATTTCAAAGCACAAGCATCAGAAGAGTATGTAATAAACGAGCCTCTGACTGGGGAGGAGGGAGCGTGGCATGTGAATATATGAAAGATTTCAAAGCACAAGCATCAGAAGAGTATGTAATAAACGAGCCTCTGACTGGGGAGGAGGGAGCGTGGCATGTGAATATATGAAAGATTTCAAAGCACAAGCATCAGAAGAGTATGTAATAAACGAGCCTCTGACTGGGGAGGAGGGAGCGTGGCATGTGAATATATGAAAGATTTCAAAGCACAAGCATCAGAAGAGTATGTAATAAACGAGCCTCTGACTGGGGAGGAGGGAGCGTGGCATGTGAATATATGAAAGATTTCAAAGCACAAGCATCAGAAGAGTATGTAATAAACGAGCCTCTGACTGGGGAGGAGGGAGCGCTGCATGTGAATATATGAAAGATTTCAAAGCACAAGCATCAGAAGAGTATGTAATAAACGAGCCTCTGACTGGGGAGGAGGGAGCGTGGCATGTGAATATATGAAAGATTTCAAAGCACAAGCATCAGAAGAGTATGTAATAAACGAGCCTCTGACTGGGGAGGAGGGAGCGTGGCATGTGAATATATGAAAGATTTCAAAGCACAAGCATCAGAAGAGTATGTAATAAACGAGCCTCTGACTGGGGAGGAGGGAGCGTGGCATGTGAATATATGAAAGATTTCAAAGCACAAGCATCAGAAGAGTATGTAATAAACGAGCCTCTGACTGGGGAGGAGGGAGCGTGGCATGTGAATATATGAAAGATTTCAAAGCACAAGCATCAGAAGAGTATGTAATAAACGAGCCTCTGACTGGGGAGGAGGGAGCGTGGCATGTGAATATATGAAAGATTTCAAAGCACAAGCATCAGAAGAGTATGTAATAAACGAGCCTCTGACTGGGGAGGAGGGAGCGTTGCATGTGAATATATGAAAGATTTCAAAGCACAAGCATCAGAAGAGTATGTAATAAACGAGCCTCTGACTGGGGAGGAGGGGAGCGTGGCATGTGAATATATGAAAGATTTCAAAGCACAAGCATCAGAAGAGTATGTAATAAACGAGCCTCTGACTGGGGAGGAGGGAGCGCTGGCATGTGAATATATGAAAGATTTCAAAGCACAAGCATCAGAAGAGTATGTAATAAACGAGCCTCTGACTGGGGAGGAGGGAGGGCTGCATGTGAATATATGAAAGATTTCAAAGCACAAGCATCAGAAGAGTATGTAATAAACGAGCCTCTGACTGGGGAGGAGGGAGCGTGGCATGTGAATATATGAAAGATTTCAAAGCACAAGCATCAGAAGAGTATGTAATAAACGAGCCTCTGACTGGGGAGGAGGGAGCGCTGCATGTGAATATATGAAAGATTTCAAAGCACAAGCATCAGAAGAGTATGTAATAAACGAGCCTCTGACTGGGGAGGAGGGAGCGTGGCATGTGAATATATGAAAGATTTCAAAGCACAAGCATCAGAAGAGTATGTAATAAACGAGCCTCTGACTGGGGAGGAGGGAGCGTGGCATGTGAATATATGAAAGATTTCAAAGCACAAGCATCAGAAGAGTATGTAATAAACGAGCCTCTGACTGGGGAGGAGGGAGCGTGGCATGTGAATATATGAAAGATTTCAAAGCACAAGCATCAGAAGAGTATGTAATAAACGAGCCTCTGACTGGGGAGGAGGGAGCGTGGCATGTGAATATATGAAAGATTTCAAAGCACAAGCATCAGAAGAGTATGTAATAAACGAGCCTCTGACTGGGGAGGAGGGAGCGTGGCATGTGAATATATGAAAGATTTCAAAGCACAAGCATCAGAAGAGTATGTAATAAACGAGCCTCTGACTGGGGAGGAGGGAGCGTGGCATGTGAATATATGAAAGATTTCAAAGCACAAGCATCAGAAGAGTATGTAATAAACGAGCCTCTGACTGGGGAGGAGGGAGGGCTGCATGTGAATATATGAAAGATTTCAAAGCACAAGCATCAGAAGAGTATGTAATAAACGAGCCTCTGACTGGGGAGGAGGGAGCGTGGCATGTGAATATATGAAAGATTTCAAAGCACAAGCATCAGAAGAGTATGTAATAAACGAGCCTCTGACTGGGGAGGAGGGAGCGCTGGCATGTGAATATATGAAAGATTTCAAAGCACAAGCATCAGAAGAGTATGTAATAAACGAGCCTCTGACTGGGGAGGAGGGAGCGTGGCATGTGAATATATGAAAGATTTCAAAGCACAAGCATCAGAAGAGTATGTAATAAACGAGCCTCTGACTGGGGAGGAGGGAGCGTGGCATGTGAATATATGAAAGATTTCAAAGCACAAGCATCAGAAGAGTATGTAATAAACGAGCCTCTGACTGGGGAGGAGGGAGCGTGGCATGTGAATATATGAAAGATTTCAAAGCACAAGCATCAGAAGAGTATGTAATAAACGAGCCTCTGACTGGGGAGGAGGGAGCGTGGCATGTGAATATATGAAAGATTTCAAAGCACAAGCATCAGAAGAGTATGTAATAAACGAGCCTCTGACTGGGGAGGAGGGAGCGTGGCATGTGAATATATGAAAGATTTCAAAGCACAAGCATCAGAAGAGTATGTAATAAACGAGCCTCTGACTGGGGAGGAGGGAGCGTGGCATGTGAATATATGAAAGATTTCAAAGCACAAGCATCAGAAGAGTATGTAATAAACGAGCCTCTGACTGGGGAGGAGGGAGCGTGGCATGTGAATATATGAAAGATTTCAAAGCACAAGCATCAGAAGAGTATGTAATAAACGAGCCTCTGACTGGGGAGGAGGGAGCGTGGCATGTGAATATATGAAAGATTTCAAAGCACAAGCATCAGAAGAGTATGTAATAAACGAGCCTCTGACTGGGGAGGAGGGAGCGTGGCATGTGAATATATGAAAGATTTCAAAGCACAAGCATCAGAAGAGTATGTAATAAACGAGCCTCTGACTGGGGAGGAGGGAGCGCTGGCATGTGAATATATGAAAGATTTCAAAGCACAAGCATCAGAAGAGTATGTAATAAACGAGCCTCTGACTGGGGAGGAGGGAGCGTGGCATGTGAATATATGAAAGATTTCAAAGCACAAGCATCAGAAGAGTATGTAATAAACGAGCCTCTGACTGGGGAGGAGGGAGGGCTGGCAGGTGAATATATGAAAGATTTCAAAGCACAAGCATCAGAAGAGTATGTAATAAACGAGCCTCTGACTGGGGAGGAGGGAGCGTGCTGCATGTGAATATATGAAAGATTTCAAAGCACAAGCATCAGAAGAGTATGTAATAAACGAGCCTCTGACTGGGGAGGAGGGAGCGTGGCATGTGAATATATGAAAGATTTCAAAGCACAAGCATCAGAAGAGTATGTAATAAACGAGCCTCTGACTGGGGAGGAGGGAGCGTGGCATGTGAATATATGAAAGATTTCAAAGCACAAGCATCAGAAGAGTATGTAATAAACGAGCCTCTGACTGGGGAGGAGGGAGCGTGGCATGTGAATATATGAAAGATTTCAAAGCACAAGCATCAGAAGAGTATGTAATAAACGAGCCTCTGACTGGGGAGGAGGGAGCGCTGGCATGTGAATATATGAAAGATTTCAAAGCACAAGCATCAGAAGAGTATGTAATAAACGAGCCTCTGACTGGGGAGGAGGGAGCGCTGCATGTGAATATATGAAAGATTTCAAAGCACAAGCATCAGAAGAGTATGTAATAAACGAGCCTCTGACTGGGGAGGAGGGAGGGCTGGCATGTGAATATATGAAAGATTTCAAAGCACAAGCATCAGAAGAGTATGTAATAAACGAGCCTCTGACTGGGGAGGAGGGAGCGTGGCATGTGAATATATGAAAGATTTCAAAGCACAAGCATCAGAAGAGTATGTAATAAACGAGCCTCTGACTGGGGAGGAGGGAGCGCTGCATGTGAATATATGAAAGATTTCAAAGCACAAGCATCAGAAGAGTATGTAATAAACGAGCCTCTGACTGGGGAGGAGGGAGCGCTGGCATGTGAATATATGAAAGATTTCAAAGCACAAGCATCAGAAGAGTATGTAATAAACGAGCCTCTGACTGGGGAGGAGGGAGCGTGGCATGTGAATATATGAAAGATTTCAAAGCACAAGCATCAGAAGAGTATGTAATAAACGAGCCTCTGACTGGGGAGGAGGGAGCGTGGCATGTGAATATATGAAAGATTTCAAAGCACAAGCATCAGAAGAGTATGTAATAAACGAGCCTCTGACTGGGGAGGAGGGAGCGTGGCATGTGAATATATGAAAGATTTCAAAGCACAAGCATCAGAAGAGTATGTAATAAACGAGCCTCTGACTGGGGAGGAGGGAGCGTGGCATGTGAATATATGAAAGATTTCAAAGCACAAGCATCAGAAGAGTATGTAATAAACGAGCCTCTGACTGGGGAGGAGGGAGCGTGGCATGTGAATATATGAAAGATTTCAAAGCACAAGCATCAGAAGAGTATGTAATAAACGAGCCTCTGACTGGGGAGGAGGGAGCGCTGGCATGTGAATATATGAAAGATTTCAAAGCACAAGCATCAGAAGAGTATGTAATAAACGAGCCTCTGACTGGGGAGGAGGGAGCGTGGCATGTGAATATATGAAAGATTTCAAAGCACAAGCATCAGAAGAGTATGTAATAAACGAGCCTCTGACTGGGGAGGAGGGAGCGTGGCATGTGAATATATGAAAGATTTCAAAGCACAAGCATCAGAAGAGTATGTAATAAACGAGCCTCTGACTGGGGAGGAGGGAGCGTGGCATGTGAATATATGAAAGATTTCAAAGCACAAGCATCAGAAGAGTATGTAATAAACGAGCCTCTGACTGGGGAGGAGGGAGCGTGGCATGTGAATATATGAAAGATTTCAAAGCACAAGCATCAGAAGAGTATGTAATAAACGAGCCTCTGACTGGGGAGGAGGGAGCGCTGCATGTGAATATATGAAAGATTTCAAAGCACAAGCATCAGAAGAGTATGTAATAAACGAGCCTCTGACTGGGGAGGAGGGAGCGCTGGCATGTGAATATATGAAAGATTTCAAAGCACAAGCATCAGAAGAGTATGTAATAAACGAGCCTCTGACTGGGGAGGAGGGAGCGCTGGCATGTGAATATATGAAAGATTTCAAAGCACAAGCATCAGAAGAGTATGTAATAAACGAGCCTCTGACTGGGGAGGAGGGAGCGTGGCATGTGAATATATGAAAGATTTCAAAGCACAAGCATCAGAAGAGTATGTAATAAACGAGCCTCTGACTGGGGAGGAGGGAGCGTTGCATGTGAATATATGAAAGATTTCAAAGCACAAGCATCAGAAGAGTATGTAATAAACGAGCCTCTGACTGGGGAGGAGGGAGCGTGGCATGTGAATATATGAAAGATTTCAAAGCACAAGCATCAGAAGAGTATGTAATAAACGAGCCTCTGACTGGGGAGGAGGGAGCGTGGCATGTGAATATATGAAAGATTTCAAAGCACAAGCATCAGAAGAGTATGTAATAAACGAGCCTCTGACTGGGGAGGAGGGAGCGTGGCATGTGAATATATGAAAGATTTCAAAGCACAAGCATCAGAAGAGTATGTAATAAACGAGCCTCTGACTGGGGAGGAGGGAGCGTGGCATGTGAATATATGAAAGATTTCAAAGCACAAGCATCAGAAGAGTATGTAATAAACGAGCCTCTGACTGGGGAGGAGGGAGCGTGGCATGTGAATATATGAAAGATTTCAAAGCACAAGCATCAGAAGAGTATGTAATAAACGAGCCTCTGACTGGGGAGGAGGGAGCGCTGGCATGTGAATATATGAAAGATTTCAAAGCACAAGCATCAGAAGAGTATGTAATAAACGAGCCTCTGACTGGGGAGGAGGGAGCGTGGCATGTGAATATATGAAAGATTTCAAAGCACAAGCATCAGAAGAGTATGTAATAAACGAGCCTCTGACTGGGGAGGAGGGAGCGTGGCATGTGAATATATGAAAGATTTCAAAGCACAAGCATCAGAAGAGTATGTAATAAACGAGCCTCTGACTGGGGAGGAGGGAGCGCTGGCATGTGAATATATGAAAGATTTCAAAGCACAAGCATCAGAAGAGTATGTAATAAACGAGCCTCTGACTGGGGAGGAGGGAGCGTGGCATGTGAATATATGAAAGATTTCAAAGCACAAGCATCAGAAGAGTATGTAATAAACGAGCCTCTGACTGGGGAGGAGGGAGCGCTGCATGTGAATATATGAAAGATTTCAAAGCACAAGCATCAGAAGAGTATGTAATAAACGAGCCTCTGACTGGGGAGGAGGGAGCGTGGCATGTGAATATATGAAAGATTTCAAAGCACAAGCATCAGAAGAGTATGTAATAAACGAGCCTCTGACTGGGGAGGAGGGAGCGTGGCATGTGAATATATGAAAGATTTCAAAGCACAAGCATCAGAAGAGTATGTAATAAACGAGCCTCTGACTGGGGAGGAGGGAGCGCTGCATGTGAATATATGAAAGATTTCAAAGCACAAGCATCAGAAGAGTATGTAATAAACGAGCCTCTGACTGGGGAGGAGGGAGCGTGGCATGTGAATATATGAAAGATTTCAAAGCACAAGCATCAGAAGAGTATGTAATAAACGAGCCTCTGACTGGGGAGGAGGGAGCGTGGCATGTGAATATATGAAAGATTTCAAAGCACAAGCATCAGAAGAGTATGTAATAAACGAGCCTCTGACTGGGGAGGAGGGAGCGTGGCATGTGAATATATGAAAGATTTCAAAGCACAAGCATCAGAAGAGTATGTAATAAACGAGCCTCTGACTGGGGAGGAGGGAGCGTGGCATGTGAATATATGAAAGATTTCAAAGCACAAGCATCAGAAGAGTATGTAATAAACGAGCCTCTGACTGGGGAGGAGGGAGCGTGGCATGTGAATATATGAAAGATTTCAAAGCACAAGCATCAGAAGAGTATGTAATAAACGAGCCTCTGACTGGGGAGGAGGGAGCGCTGCATGTGAATATATGAAAGATTTCAAAGCACAAGCATCAGAAGAGTATGTAATAAACGAGCCTCTGACTGGGGAGGAGGGAGCGTGGCATGTGAATATATGAAAGATTTCAAAGCACAAGCATCAGAAGAGTATGTAATAAACGAGCCTCTGACTGGGGAGGAGGGAGCGTGGCATGTGAATATATGAAAGATTTCAAAGCACAAGCATCAGAAGAGTATGTAATAAACGAGCCTCTGACTGGGGAGGAGGGAGGGCTGGCATGTGAATATATGAAAGATTTCAAAGCACAAGCATCAGAAGAGTATGTAATAAACGAGCCTCTGACTGGGGAGGAGGGAGCGTGGCATGTGAATATATGAAAGATTTCAAAGCACAAGCATCAGAAGAGTATGTAATAAACGAGCCTCTGACTGGGGAGGAGGGAGCGTGGCATGTGAATATATGAAAGATTTCAAAGCACAAGCATCAGAAGAGTATGTAATAAACGAGCCTCTGACTGGGGAGGAGGGAGCGTGGCATGTGAATATATGAAAGATTTCAAAGCACAAGCATCAGAAGAGTATGTAATAAACGAGCCTCTGACTGGGGAGGAGGGAGCGTGGCATGTGAATATATGAAAGATTTCAAAGCACAAGCATCAGAAGAGTATGTAATAAACGAGCCTCTGACTGGGGAGGAGGGAGCGCTGCATGTGAATATATGAAAGATTTCAAAGCACAAGCATCAGAAGAGTATGTAATAAACGAGCCTCTGACTGGGGAGGAGGGAGCGTGGCATGTGAATATATGAAAGATTTCAAAGCACAAGCATCAGAAGAGTATGTAATAAACGAGCCTCTGACTGGGGAGGAGGGAGCGTGGCATGTGAATATATGAAAGATTTCAAAGCACAAGCATCAGAAGAGTATGTAATAAACGAGCCTCTGACTGGGGAGGAGGGAGGGCTGGCATGTGAATATATGAAAGATTTCAAAGCACAAGCATCAGAAGAGTATGTAATAAACGAGCCTCTGACTGGGGAGGAGGGAGCGTGGCATGTGAATATATGAAAGATTTCAAAGCACAAGCATCAGAAGAGTATGTAATAAACGAGCCTCTGACTGGGGAGGAGGGAGCGCTGGCATGTGAATATATGAAAGATTTCAAAGCACAAGCATCAGAAGAGTATGTAATAAACGAGCCTCTGACTGGGGAGGAGGGAGCGTGGCATGTGAATATATGAAAGATTTCAAAGCACAAGCATCAGAAGAGTATGTAATAAACGAGCCTCTGACTGGGGAGGAGGGAGCGTGGCATGTGAATATATGAAAGATTTCAAAGCACAAGCATCAGAAGAGTATGTAATAAACGAGCCTCTGACTGGGGAGGAGGGAGCGTGGCATGTGAATATATGAAAGATTTCAAAGCACAAGCATCAGAAGAGTATGTAATAAACGAGCCTCTGACTGGGGAGGAGGGAGCGTGGCATGTGAATATATGAAAGATTTCAAAGCACAAGCATCAGAAGAGTATGTAATAAACGAGCCTCTGACTGGGGAGGAGGGAGCGTGGCATGTGAATATATGAAAGATTTCAAAGCACAAGCATCAGAAGAGTATGTAATAAACGAGCCTCTGACTGGGGAGGAGGGAGCGCTGCATGTGAATATATGAAAGATTTCAAAGCACAAGCATCAGAAGAGTATGTAATAAACGAGCCTCTGACTGGGGAGGAGGGAGCGTGGCATGTGAATATATGAAAGATTTCAAAGCACAAGCATCAGAAGAGTATGTAATAAACGAGCCTCTGACTGGGGAGGAGGGAGCGTGGCATGTGAATATATGAAAGATTTCAAAGCACAAGCATCAGAAGAGTATGTAATAAACGAGCCTCTGACTGGGGAGGAGGGAGCGCTGGCATGTGAATATATGAAAGATTTCAAAGCACAAGCATCAGAAGAGTATGTAATAAACGAGCCTCTGACTGGGGAGGAGGGAGCGTGGCATGTGAATATATGAAAGATTTCAAAGCACAAGCATCAGAAGAGTATGTAATAAACGAGCCTCTGACTGGGGAGGAGGGAGCGCTGGCATGTGAATATATGAAAGATTTCAAAGCACAAGCATCAGAAGAGTATGTAATAAACGAGCCTCTGACTGGGGAGGAGGGAGCGTGGCATGTGAATATATGAAAGATTTCAAAGCACAAGCATCAGAAGAGTATGTAATAAACGAGCCTCTGACTGGGGAGGAGGGAGCGCTGGCATGTGAATATATGAAAGATTTCAAAGCACAAGCATCAGAAGAGTATGTAATAAACGAGCCTCTGACTGGGGAGGAGGGAGCGTGGCATGTGAATATATGAAAGATTTCAAAGCACAAGCATCAGAAGAGTATGTAATAAACGAGCCTCTGACTGGGGAGGAGGGAGCGTGGCATGTGAATATATGAAAGATTTCAAAGCACAAGCATCAGAAGAGTATGTAATAAACGAGCCTCTGACTGGGGAGGAGGGAGCGTGGCATGTGAATATATGAAAGATTTCAAAGCACAAGCATCAGAAGAGTATGTAATAAACGAGCCTCTGACTGGGGAGGAGGGAGCGTGGCATGTGAATATATGAAAGATTTCAAAGCACAAGCATCAGAAGAGTATGTAATAAACGAGCCTCTGACTGGGGAGGAGGGAGCGTGGCATGTGAATATATGAAAGATTTCAAAGCACAAGCATCAGAAGAGTATGTAATAAACGAGCCTCTGACTGGGGAGGAGGGAGCGTGGCATGTGAATATATGAAAGATTTCAAAGCACAAGCATCAGAAGAGTATGTAATAAACGAGCCTCTGACTGGGGAGGAGGGAGCGCTGCATGTGAATATATGAAAGATTTCAAAGCACAAGCATCAGAAGAGTATGTAATAAACGAGCCTCTGACTGGGGAGGAGGGAGCGTGGCATGTGAATATATGAAAGATTTCAAAGCACAAGCATCAGAAGAGTATGTAATAAACGAGCCTCTGACTGGGGAGGAGGGAGCGCTGGCATGTGAATATATGAAAGATTTCAAAGCACAAGCATCAGAAGAGTATGTAATAAACGAGCCTCTGACTGGGGAGGAGGGAGCGTGGCATGTGAATATATGAAAGATTTCAAAGCACAAGCATCAGAAGAGTATGTAATAAACGAGCCTCTGACTGGGGAGGAGGGAGCGCTGGCATGTGAATATATGAAAGATTTCAAAGCACAAGCATCAGAAGAGTATGTAATAAACGAGCCTCTGACTGGGGAGGAGGGAGGGCGTGGCATGTGAATATATGAAAGATTTCAAAGCACAAGCATCAGAAGAGTATGTAATAAACGAGCCTCTGACTGGGGAGGAGGGAGCGTGGCATGTGAATATATGAAAGATTTCAAAGCACAAGCATCAGAAGAGTATGTAATAAACGAGCCTCTGACTGGGGAGGAGGGAGCGTGGCATGTGAATATATGAAAGATTTCAAAGCACAAGCATCAGAAGAGTATGTAATAAACGAGCCTCTGACTGGGGAGGAGGGAGCGTGGCATGTGAATATATGAAAGATTTCAAAGCACAAGCATCAGAAGAGTATGTAATAAACGAGCCTCTGACTGGGGAGGAGGGAGCGTGGCATGTGAATATATGAAAGATTTCAAAGCACAAGCATCAGAAGAGTATGTAATAAACGAGCCTCTGACTGGGGAGGAGGGAGCGTGGCATGTGAATATATGAAAGATTTCAAAGCACAAGCATCAGAAGAGTATGTAATAAACGAGCCTCTGACTGGGGAGGAGGGAGCGCTGGCATGTGAATATATGAAAGATTTCAAAGCACAAGCATCAGAAGAGTATGTAATAAACGAGCCTCTGACTGGGGAGGAGGGAGCGCTGGCATGTGAATATATGAAAGATTTCAAAGCACAAGCATCAGAAGAGTATGTAATAAACGAGCCTCTGACTGGGGAGGAGGGAGCGCTGCATGTGAATATATGAAAGATTTCAAAGCACAAGCATCAGAAGAGTATGTAATAAACGAGCCTCTGACTGGGGAGGAGGGAGCGTGGCATGTGAATATATGAAAGATTTCAAAGCACAAGCATCAGAAGAGTATGTAATAAACGAGCCTCTGACTGGGGAGGAGGGAGCGTGGCATGTGAATATATGAAAGATTTCAAAGCACAAGCATCAGAAGAGTATGTAATAAACGAGCCTCTGACTGGGGAGGAGGGAGCGCTGGCATGTGAATATATGAAAGATTTCAAAGCACAAGCATCAGAAGAGTATGTAATAAACGAGCCTCTGACTGGGGAGGAGGGAGCGTGGCATGTGAATATATGAAAGATTTCAAAGCACAAGCATCAGAAGAGTATGTAATAAACGAGCCTCTGACTGGGGAGGAGGGAGCGTGGCATGTGAATATATGAAAGATTTCAAAGCACAAGCATCAGAAGAGTATGTAATAAACGAGCCTCTGACTGGGGAGGAGGGAGCGCTGGCATGTGAATATATGAAAGATTTCAAAGCACAAGCATCAGAAGAGTATGTAATAAACGAGCCTCTGACTGGGGAGGAGGGAGCGTGGCATGTGAATATATGAAAGATTTCAAAGCACAAGCATCAGAAGAGTATGTAATAAACGAGCCTCTGACTGGGGAGGAGGGAGGGCTGCAGGTGAATATATGAAAGATTTCAAAGCACAAGCATCAGAAGAGTATGTAATAAACGAGCCTCTGACTGGGGAGGAGGGAGCGTGGCATGTGAATATATGAAAGATTTCAAAGCACAAGCATCAGAAGAGTATGTAATAAACGAGCCTCTGACTGGGGAGGAGGGAGCGTGGCATGTGAATATATGAAAGATTTCAAAGCACAAGCATCAGAAGAGTATGTAATAAACGAGCCTCTGACTGGGGAGGAGGGAGCGCTGGCATGTGAATATATGAAAGATTTCAAAGCACAAGCATCAGAAGAGTATGTAATAAACGAGCCTCTGACTGGGGAGGAGGGAGCGCTGGCATGTGAATATATGAAAGATTTCAAAGCACAAGCATCAGAAGAGTATGTAATAAACGAGCCTCTGACTGGGGAGGAGGGAGCGTGGCATGTGAATATATGAAAGATTTCAAAGCACAAGCATCAGAAGAGTATGTAATAAACGAGCCTCTGACTGGGGAGGAGGGAGCGTGGCATGTGAATATATGAAAGATTTCAAAGCACAAGCATCAGAAGAGTATGTAATAAACGAGCCTCTGACTGGGGAGGAGGGAGCGTGGCATGTGAATATATGAAAGATTTCAAAGCACAAGCATCAGAAGAGTATGTAATAAACGAGCCTCTGACTGGGGAGGAGGGAGCGTGGCATGTGAATATATGAAAGATTTCAAAGCACAAGCATCAGAAGAGTATGTAATAAACGAGCCTCTGACTGGGGAGGAGGGAGCGCTGGCATGTGAATATATGAAAGATTTCAAAGCACAAGCATCAGAAGAGTATGTAATAAACGAGCCTCTGACTGGGGAGGAGGGAGCGTGGCATGTGAATATATGAAAGATTTCAAAGCACAAGCATCAGAAGAGTATGTAATAAACGAGCCTCTGACTGGGGAGGAGGGAGGGCGTGGCATGTGAATATATGAAAGATTTCAAAGCACAAGCATCAGAAGAGTATGTAATAAACGAGCCTCTGACTGGGGAGGAGGGAGCGTGGCATGTGAATATATGAAAGATTTCAAAGCACAAGCATCAGAAGAGTATGTAATAAACGAGCCTCTGACTGGGGAGGAGGGAGCGTGGCATGTGAATATATGAAAGATTTCAAAGCACAAGCATCAGAAGAGTATGTAATAAACGAGCCTCTGACTGGGGAGGAGGGAGCGCTGCATGTGAATATATGAAAGATTTCAAAGCACAAGCATCAGAAGAGTATGTAATAAACGAGCCTCTGACTGGGGAGGAGGGAGCGTCGCATGTGAATATATGAAAGATTTCAAAGCACAAGCATCAGAAGAGTATGTAATAAACGAGCCTCTGACTGGGGAGGAGGGAGCGTGGCATGTGAATATATGAAAGATTTCAAAGCACAAGCATCAGAAGAGTATGTAATAAACGAGCCTCTGACTGGGGAGGAGGGAGCGCTGCATGTGAATATATGAAAGATTTCAAAGCACAAGCATCAGAAGAGTATGTAATAAACGAGCCTCTGACTGGGGAGGAGGGAGCGTGGCATGTGAATATATGAAAGATTTCAAAGCACAAGCATCAGAAGAGTATGTAATAAACGAGCCTCTGACTGGGGAGGAGGGAGCGTGCTGCATGTGAATATATGAAAGATTTCAAAGCACAAGCATCAGAAGAGTATGTAATAAACGAGCCTCTGACTGGGGAGGAGGGAGCGTGGCATGTGAATATATGAAAGATTTCAAAGCACAAGCATCAGAAGAGTATGTAATAAACGAGCCTCTGACTGGGGAGGAGGGAGGGCTGCATGTGAATATATGAAAGATTTCAAAGCACAAGCATCAGAAGAGTATGTAATAAACGAGCCTCTGACTGGGGAGGAGGGAGCGTGGCATGTGAATATATGAAAGATTTCAAAGCACAAGCATCAGAAGAGTATGTAATAAACGAGCCTCTGACTGGGGAGGAGGGAGCGATGCAGGTGAATATATGAAAGATTTCAAAGCACAAGCATCAGACGAGTATGTAATAAACGAGCCTCTGACTGGGGAGGAGGGAGGGCTGCAGGTGAATATATGAAAGATTTCAAAGCACAAGCATCAGAAGAGTATGTAATAAACGAGCCTCTGACTGGGGAGGAGGGAGCGTGGCATGTGAATATATGAAAGATTTCAAAGCACAAGCATCAGAAGAGTATGTAATAAACGAGCCTCTGACTGGGGAGGAGGGAGCGTGGCATGTGAATATATGAAAGATTTCAAAGCACAAGCATCAGAAGAGTATGTAATAAACGAGCCTCTGACTGGGGAGGAGGGAGCGTGGCATGTGAATATATGAAAGATTTCAAAGCACAAGCATCAGAAGAGTATGTAATAAACGAGCCTCTGACTGGGGAGGAGGGAGCGCTGGCATGTGAATATATGAAAGATTTCAAAGCACAAGCATCAGAAGAGTATGTAATAAACGAGCCTCTGACTGGGGAGGAGGGAGCGTGGCATGTGAATATATGAAAGATTTCAAAGCACAAGCATCAGAAGAGTATGTAATAAACGAGCCTCTGACTGGGGAGGAGGGAGCGCTGCATGTGAATATATGAAAGATTTCAAAGCACAAGCATCAGAAGAGTATGTAATAAACGAGCCTCTGACTGGGGAGGAGGGAGCGTGGCATGTGAATATATGAAAGATTTCAAAGCACAAGCATCAGAAGAGTATGTAATAAACGAGCCTCTGACTGGGGAGGAGGGAGCGCTGGCATGTGAATATATGAAAGATTTCAAAGCACAAGCATCAGAAGAGTATGTAATAAACGAGCCTCTGACTGGGGAGGAGGGAGCGCTGCATGTGAATATATGAAAGATTTCAAAGCACAAGCATCAGAAGAGTATGTAATAAACGAGCCTCTGACTGGGGAGGAGGGAGCGTGGCATGTGAATATATGAAAGATTTCAAAGCACAAGCATCAGAAGAGTATGTAATAAACGAGCCTCTGACTGGGGAGGAGGGAGCGTGGCATGTGAATATATGAAAGATTTCAAAGCACAAGCATCAGAAGAGTATGTAATAAACGAGCCTCTGACTGGGGAGGAGGGAGCGTGGCATGTGAATATATGAAAGATTTCAAAGCACAAGCATCAGAAGAGTATGTAATAAACGAGCCTCTGACTGGGGAGGAGGGAGCGTGGCATGTGAATATATGAAAGATTTCAAAGCACAAGCATCAGAAGAGTATGTAATAAACGAGCCTCTGACTGGGGAGGAGGGAGCGTGGCATGTGAATATATGAAAGATTTCAAAGCACAAGCATCAGAAGAGTATGTAATAAACGAGCCTCTGACTGGGGAGGAGGGAGCGTGGCATGTGAATATATGAAAGATTTCAAAGCACAAGCATCAGAAGAGTATGTAATAAACGAGCCTCTGACTGGGGAGGAGGGAGCGTGGCATGTGAATATATGAAAGATTTCAAAGCACAAGCATCAGAAGAGTATGTAATAAACGAGCCTCTGACTGGGGAGGAGGGAGCGTGGCATGTGAATATATGAAAGATTTCAAAGCACAAGCATCAGAAGAGTATGTAATAAACGAGCCTCTGACTGGGGAGGAGGGAGCGTGGCATGTGAATATATGAAAGATTTCAAAGCACAAGCATCAGAAGAGTATGTAATAAACGAGCCTCTGACTGGGGAGGAGGGAGCGTGGCATGTGAATATATGAAAGATTTCAAAGCACAAGCATCAGAAGAGTATGTAATAAACGAGCCTCTGACTGGGGAGGAGGGAGCGTGGCATGTGAATATATGAAAGATTTCAAAGCACAAGCATCAGAAGAGTATGTAATAAACGAGCCTCTGACTGGGGAGGAGGGAGCGTGGCATGTGAATATATGAAAGATTTCAAAGCACAAGCATCAGAAGAGTATGTAATAAACGAGCCTCTGACTGGGGAGGAGGGAGCGTGGCATGTGAATATATGAAAGATTTCAAAGCACAAGCATCAGAAGAGTATGTAATAAACGAGCCTCTGACTGGGGAGGAGGGAGCGTGGCATGTGAATATATGAAAGATTTCAAAGCACAAGCATCAGAAGAGTATGTAATAAACGAGCCTCTGACTGGGGAGGAGGGAGCGTGGCATGTGAATATATGAAAGATTTCAAAGCACAAGCATCAGAAGAGTATGTAATAAACGAGCCTCTGACTGGGGAGGAGGGAGCGGCGCATGTGAATATATGAAAGATTTCAAAGCACAAGCATCAGAAGAGTATGTAATAAACGAGCCTCTGACTGGGGAGGAGGGAGCGCTGGCATGTGAATATATGAAAGATTTCAAAGCACAAGCATCAGAAGAGTATGTAATAAACGAGCCTCTGACTGGGGAGGAGGGAGCGTGGCATGTGAATATATGAAAGATTTCAAAGCACAAGCATCAGAAGAGTATGTAATAAACGAGCCTCTGACTGGGGAGGAGGGAGCGCTGGCATGTGAATATATGAAAGATTTCAAAGCACAAGCATCAGAAGAGTATGTAATAAACGAGCCTCTGACTGGGGAGGAGGGAGCGTGGCATGTGAATATATGAAAGATTTCAAAGCACAAGCATCAGAAGAGTATGTAATAAACGAGCCTCTGACTGGGGAGGAGGGAGCGCTGGCATGTGAATATATGAAAGATTTCAAAGCACAAGCATCAGAAGAGTATGTAATAAACGAGCCTCTGACTGGGGAGGAGGGAGGGCGTGGCATGTGAATATATGAAAGATTTCAAAGCACAAGCATCAGAAGAGTATGTAATAAACGAGCCTCTGACTGGGGAGGAGGGAGCGTGGCATGTGAATATATGAAAGATTTCAAAGCACAAGCATCAGAAGAGTATGTAATAAACGAGCCTCTGACTGGGGAGGAGGGAGCGCTGGCATGTGAATATATGAAAGATTTCAAAGCACAAGCATCAGAAGAGTATGTAATAAACGAGCCTCTGACTGGGGAGGAGGGAGCGTGGCATGTGAATATATGAAAGATTTCAAAGCACAAGCATCAGAAGAGTATGTAATAAACGAGCCTCTGACTGGGGAGGAGGGAGCGCTGGCATGTGAATATATGAAAGATTTCAAAGCACAAGCATCAGAAGAGTATGTAATAAACGAGCCTCTGACTGGGGAGGAGGGAGCGTGGCATGTGAATATATGAAAGATTTCAAAGCACAAGCATCAGAAGAGTATGTAATAAACGAGCCTCTGACTGGGGAGGAGGGAGCGTGGCATGTGAATATATGAAAGATTTCAAAGCACAAGCATCAGAAGAGTATGTAATAAACGAGCCTCTGACTGGGGAGGAGGGAGCGTGGCATGTGAATATATGAAAGATTTCAAAGCACAAGCATCAGAAGAGTATGTAATAAACGAGCCTCTGACTGGGGAGGAGGGAGCGTGGCATGTGAATATATGAAAGATTTCAAAGCACAAGCATCAGAAGAGTATGTAATAAACGAGCCTCTGACTGGGGAGGAGGGAGCGCTGCATGTGAATATATGAAAGATTTCAAAGCACAAGCATCAGAAGAGTATGTAATAAACGAGCCTCTGACTGGGGAGGAGGGAGCGTGGCATGTGAATATATGAAAGATTTCAAAGCACAAGCATCAGAAGAGTATGTAATAAACGAGCCTCTGACTGGGGAGGAGGGAGCGTGGCATGTGAATATATGAAAGATTTCAAAGCACAAGCATCAGAAGAGTATGTAATAAACGAGCCTCTGACTGGGGAGGAGGGAGCGTGGCATGTGAATATATGAAAGATTTCAAAGCACAAGCATCAGAAGAGTATGTAATAAACGAGCCTCTGACTGGGGAGGAGGGAGCGTGGCATGTGAATATATGAAAGATTTCAAAGCACAAGCATCAGAAGAGTATGTAATAAACGAGCCTCTGACTGGGGAGGAGGGAGCGTGGCATGTGAATATATGAAAGATTTCAAAGCACAAGCATCAGAAGAGTATGTAATAAACGAGCCTCTGACTGGGGAGGAGGGAGCGTGGCATGTGAATATATGAAAGATTTCAAAGCACAAGCATCAGAAGAGTATGTAATAAACGAGCCTCTGACTGGGGAGGAGGGAGCGTGGCATGTGAATATATGAAAGATTTCAAAGCACAAGCATCAGAAGAGTATGTAATAAACGAGCCTCTGACTGGGGAGGAGGGAGCGTCGCATGTGAATATATGAAAGATTTCAAAGCACAAGCATCAGAAGAGTATGTAATAAACGAGCCTCTGACTGGGGAGGAGGGAGCGTGGCATGTGAATATATGAAAGATTTCAAAGCACAAGCATCAGAAGAGTATGTAATAAACGAGCCTCTGACTGGGGAGGAGGGAGCGCTGGCATGTGAATATATGAAAGATTTCAAAGCACAAGCATCAGAAGAGTATGTAATAAACGAGCCTCTGACTGGGGAGGAGGGAGCGTGGCATGTGAATATATGAAAGATTTCAAAGCACAAGCATCAGAAGAGTATGTAATAAACGAGCCTCTGACTGGGGAGGAGGGAGCGCGGCATGTGAATATATGAAAGATTTCAAAGCACAAGCATCAGAAGAGTATGTAATAAACGAGCCTCTGACTGGGGAGGAGGGAGGGCTGCATGTGAATATATGAAAGATTTCAAAGCACAAGCATCAGAAGAGTATGTAATAAACGAGCCTCTGACTGGGGAGGAGGGAGCGTGGCATGTGAATATATGAAAGATTTCAAAGCACAAGCATCAGAAGAGTATGTAATAAACGAGCCTCTGACTGGGGAGGAGGGAGCGTGGCATGTGAATATATGAAAGATTTCAAAGCACAAGCATCAGAAGAGTATGTAATAAACGAGCCTCTGACTGGGGAGGAGGGAGCGTGGCATGTGAATATATGAAAGATTTCAAAGCACAAGCATCAGAAGAGTATGTAATAAACGAGCCTCTGACTGGGGAGGAGGGAGCGTGGCATGTGAATATATGAAAGATTTCAAAGCACAAGCATCAGAAGAGTATGTAATAAACGAGCCTCTGACTGGGGAGGAGGGAGGGCTGCAGGTGAATATATGAAAGATTTCAAAGCACAAGCATCAGAAGAGTATGTAATAAACGAGCCTCTGACTGGGGAGGAGGGAGCGTGGCATGTGAATATATGAAAGATTTCAAAGCACAAGCATCAGAAGAGTATGTAATAAACGAGCCTCTGACTGGGGAGGAGGGAGCGCTGGCATGTGAATATATGAAAGATTTCAAAGCACAAGCATCAGAAGAGTATGTAATAAACGAGCCTCTGACTGGGGAGGAGGGAGGGCTGCAGGTGAATATATGAAAGATTTCAAAGCACAAGCATCAGAAGAGTATGTAATAAACGAGCCTCTGACTGGGGAGGAGGGAGCGTGGCATGTGAATATATGAAAGATTTCAAAGCACAAGCATCAGAAGAGTATGTAATAAACGAGCCTCTGACTGGGGAGGAGGGAGCGCTGGCATGTGAATATATGAAAGATTTCAAAGCACAAGCATCAGAAGAGTATGTAATAAACGAGCCTCTGACTGGGGAGGAGGGAGCGTGGCATGTGAATATATGAAAGATTTCAAAGCACAAGCATCAGAAGAGTATGTAATAAACGAGCCTCTGACTGGGGAGGAGGGAGCGCTGCATGTGAATATATGAAAGATTTCAAAGCACAAGCATCAGAAGAGTATGTAATAAACGAGCCTCTGACTGGGGAGGAGGGAGCGTGGCATGTGAATATATGAAAGATTTCAAAGCACAAGCATCAGAAGAGTATGTAATAAACGAGCCTCTGACTGGGGAGGAGGGAGCGTGGCATGTGAATATATGAAAGATTTCAAAGCACAAGCATCAGAAGAGTATGTAATAAACGAGCCTCTGACTGGGGAGGAGGGAGGGCTGCATGTGAATATATGAAAGATTTCAAAGCACAAGCATCAGAAGAGTATGTAATAAACGAGCCTCTGACTGGGGAGGAGGGAGCGTGGCATGTGAATATATGAAAGATTTCAAAGCACAAGCATCAGAAGAGTATGTAATAAACGAGCCTCTGACTGGGGAGGAGGGAGCGTGGCATGTGAATATATGAAAGATTTCAAAGCACAAGCATCAGAAGAGTATGTAATAAACGAGCCTCTGACTGGGGAGGAGGGAGCGCTGGCATGTGAATATATGAAAGATTTCAAAGCACAAGCATCAGAAGAGTATGTAATAAACGAGCCTCTGACTGGGGAGGAGGGAGCGTGGCATGTGAATATATGAAAGATTTCAAAGCACAAGCATCAGAAGAGTATGTAATAAACGAGCCTCTGACTGGGGAGGAGGGAGCGTGGCATGTGAATATATGAAAGATTTCAAAGCACAAGCATCAGAAGAGTATGTAATAAACGAGCCTCTGACTGGGGAGGAGGGAGCGTGGCATGTGAATATATGAAAGATTTCAAAGCACAAGCATCAGAAGAGTATGTAATAAACGAGCCTCTGACTGGGGAGGAGGGAGCGTGCGCATGTGAATATATGAAAGATTTCAAAGCACAAGCATCAGAAGAGTATGTAATAAACGAGCCTCTGACTGGGGAGGAGGGAGCGCTGGCATGTGAATATATGAAAGATTTCAAAGCACAAGCATCAGAAGAGTATGTAATAAACGAGCCTCTGACTGGGGAGGAGGGAGCGTGGCATGTGAATATATGAAAGATTTCAAAGCACAAGCATCAGAAGAGTATGTAATAAACGAGCCTCTGACTGGGGAGGAGGGAGCGTGGCATGTGAATATATGAAAGATTTCAAAGCACAAGCATCAGAAGAGTATGTAATAAACGAGCCTCTGACTGGGGAGGAGGGAGCGTGGCATGTGAATATATGAAAGATTTCAAAGCACAAGCATCAGAAGAGTATGTAATAAACGAGCCTCTGACTGGGGAGGAGGGAGGGCTGGCAGGTGAATATATGAAAGATTTCAAAGCACAAGCATCAGAAGAGTATGTAATAAACGAGCCTCTGACTGGGGAGGAGGGAGCGTGGCATGTGAATATATGAAAGATTTCAAAGCACAAGCATCAGAAGAGTATGTAATAAACGAGCCTCTGACTGGGGAGGAGGGAGCGCTGGCATGTGAATATATGAAAGATTTCAAAGCACAAGCATCAGAAGAGTATGTAATAAACGAGCCTCTGACTGGGGAGGAGGGAGCGTGGCATGTGAATATATGAAAGATTTCAAAGCACAAGCATCAGAAGAGTATGTAATAAACGAGCCTCTGACTGGGGAGGAGGGAGCGTGGCATGTGAATATATGAAAGATTTCAAAGCACAAGCATCAGAAGAGTATGTAATAAACGAGCCTCTGACTGGGGAGGAGGGAGCGTGGCATGTGAATATATGAAAGATTTCAAAGCACAAGCATCAGAAGAGTATGTAATAAACGAGCCTCTGACTGGGGAGGAGGGAGCGTGGCATGTGAATATATGAAAGATTTCAAAGCACAAGCATCAGAAGAGTATGTAATAAACGAGCCTCTGACTGGGGAGGAGGGAGCGCTGCATGTGAATATATGAAAGATTTCAAAGCACAAGCATCAGAAGAGTATGTAATAAACGAGCCTCTGACTGGGGAGGAGGGAGCGTGGCATGTGAATATATGAAAGATTTCAAAGCACAAGCATCAGAAGAGTATGTAATAAACGAGCCTCTGACTGGGGAGGAGGGAGGGCGTGGCATGTGAATATATGAAAGATTTCAAAGCACAAGCATCAGAAGAGTATGTAATAAACGAGCCTCTGACTGGGGAGGAGGGAGCGTGGCATGTGAATATATGAAAGATTTCAAAGCACAAGCATCAGAAGAGTATGTAATAAACGAGCCTCTGACTGGGGAGGAGGGAGGGCTGGCATGTGAATATATGAAAGATTTCAAAGCACAAGCATCAGAAGAGTATGTAATAAACGAGCCTCTGACTGGGGAGGAGGGAGCGCTGGCATGTGAATATATGAAAGATTTCAAAGCACAAGCATCAGAAGAGTATGTAATAAACGAGCCTCTGACTGGGGAGGAGGGAGCGTGGCATGTGAATATATGAAAGATTTCAAAGCACAAGCATCAGAAGAGTATGTAATAAACGAGCCTCTGACTGGGGAGGAGGGAGCGTGGCATGTGAATATATGAAAGATTTCAAAGCACAAGCATCAGAAGAGTATGTAATAAACGAGCCTCTGACTGGGGAGGAGGGAGCGTGGCATGTGAATATATGAAAGATTTCAAAGCACAAGCATCAGAAGAGTATGTAATAAACGAGCCTCTGACTGGGGAGGAGGGAGCGCTGCAGGTGAATATATGAAAGATTTCAAAGCACAAGCATCAGAAGAGTATGTAATAAACGAGCCTCTGACTGGGGAGGAGGGAGCGCTGCATGTGAATATATGAAAGATTTCAAAGCACAAGCATCAGAAGAGTATGTAATAAACGAGCCTCTGACTGGGGAGGAGGGAGCGTGGCATGTGAATATATGAAAGATTTCAAAGCACAAGCATCAGAAGAGTATGTAATAAACGAGCCTCTGACTGGGGAGGAGGGAGCGTGGCATGTGAATATATGAAAGATTTCAAAGCACAAGCATCAGAAGAGTATGTAATAAACGAGCCTCTGACTGGGGAGGAGGGAGCGTTGCATGTGAATATATGAAAGATTTCAAAGCACAAGCATCAGAAGAGTATGTAATAAACGAGCCTCTGACTGGGGAGGAGGGAGCGCTGGCATGTGAATATATGAAAGATTTCAAAGCACAAGCATCAGAAGAGTATGTAATAAACGAGCCTCTGACTGGGGAGGAGGGAGCGCTGCATGTGAATATATGAAAGATTTCAAAGCACAAGCATCAGAAGAGTATGTAATAAACGAGCCTCTGACTGGGGAGGAGGGAGCGTGGCATGTGAATATATGAAAGATTTCAAAGCACAAGCATCAGAAGAGTATGTAATAAACGAGCCTCTGACTGGGGAGGAGGGAGCGTGGCATGTGAATATATGAAAGATTTCAAAGCACAAGCATCAGAAGAGTATGTAATAAACGAGCCTCTGACTGGGGAGGAGGGAGCGCTGCATGTGAATATATGAAAGATTTCAAAGCACAAGCATCAGAAGAGTATGTAATAAACGAGCCTCTGACTGGGGAGGAGGGAGGGCGTGGCATGTGAATATATGAAAGATTTCAAAGCACAAGCATCAGAAGAGTATGTAATAAACGAGCCTCTGACTGGGGAGGAGGGAGCGTGGCATGTGAATATATGAAAGATTTCAAAGCACAAGCATCAGAAGAGTATGTAATAAACGAGCCTCTGACTGGGGAGGAGGGAGCGTGGCATGTGAATATATGAAAGATTTCAAAGCACAAGCATCAGAAGAGTATGTAATAAACGAGCCTCTGACTGGGGAGGAGGGAGGGCTGGCATGTGAATATATGAAAGATTTCAAAGCACAAGCATCAGAAGAGTATGTAATAAACGAGCCTCTGACTGGGGAGGAGGGAGCGTGGCATGTGAATATATGAAAGATTTCAAAGCACAAGCATCAGAAGAGTATGTAATAAACGAGCCTCTGACTGGGGAGGAGGGAGCGCTGGCATGTGAATATATGAAAGATTTCAAAGCACAAGCATCAGAAGAGTATGTAATAAACGAGCCTCTGACTGGGGAGGAGGGAGCGTGGCATGTGAATATATGAAAGATTTCAAAGCACAAGCATCAGAAGAGTATGTAATAAACGAGCCTCTGACTGGGGAGGAGGGAGCGTGGCATGTGAATATATGAAAGATTTCAAAGCACAAGCATCAGAAGAGTATGTAATAAACGAGCCTCTGACTGGGGAGGAGGGAGCGTGGCATGTGAATATATGAAAGATTTCAAAGCACAAGCATCAGAAGAGTATGTAATAAACGAGCCTCTGACTGGGGAGGAGGGAGCGCTGGCATGTGAATATATGAAAGATTTCAAAGCACAAGCATCAGAAGAGTATGTAATAAACGAGCCTCTGACTGGGGAGGAGGGAGCGTGGCATGTGAATATATGAAAGATTTCAAAGCACAAGCATCAGAAGAGTATGTAATAAACGAGCCTCTGACTGGGGAGGAGGGAGCGCTGGCATGTGAATATATGAAAGATTTCAAAGCACAAGCATCAGAAGAGTATGTAATAAACGAGCCTCTGACTGGGGAGGAGGGAGCGTGGCATGTGAATATATGAAAGATTTCAAAGCACAAGCATCAGAAGAGTATGTAATAAACGAGCCTCTGACTGGGGAGGAGGGAGGGCTGGCATGTGAATATATGAAAGATTTCAAAGCACAAGCATCAGAAGAGTATGTAATAAACGAGCCTCTGACTGGGGAGGAGGGAGCGTGGCATGTGAATATATGAAAGATTTCAAAGCACAAGCATCAGAAGAGTATGTAATAAACGAGCCTCTGACTGGGGAGGAGGGAGCGTGGCATGTGAATATATGAAAGATTTCAAAGCACAAGCATCAGAAGAGTATGTAATAAACGAGCCTCTGACTGGGGAGGAGGGAGCGTGGCATGTGAATATATGAAAGATTTCAAAGCACAAGCATCAGAAGAGTATGTAATAAACGAGCCTCTGACTGGGGAGGAGGGAGCGTGGCATGTGAATATATGAAAGATTTCAAAGCACAAGCATCAGAAGAGTATGTAATAAACGAGCCTCTGACTGGGGAGGAGGGAGCGTGGCATGTGAATATATGAAAGATTTCAAAGCACAAGCATCAGAAGAGTATGTAATAAACGAGCCTCTGACTGGGGAGGAGGGAGCGTGGCATGTGAATATATGAAAGATTTCAAAGCACAAGCATCAGAAGAGTATGTAATAAACGAGCCTCTGACTGGGGAGGAGGGAGCGTGGCATGTGAATATATGAAAGATTTCAAAGCACAAGCATCAGAAGAGTATGTAATAAACGAGCCTCTGACTGGGGAGGAGGGAGCGTGGCATGTGAATATATGAAAGATTTCAAAGCACAAGCATCAGAAGAGTATGTAATAAACGAGCCTCTGACTGGGGAGGAGGGAGCGTGGCATGTGAATATATGAAAGATTTCAAAGCACAAGCATCAGAAGAGTATGTAATAAACGAGCCTCTGACTGGGGAGGAGGGAGGGCTGCAGGTGAATATATGAAAGATTTCAAAGCACAAGCATCAGAAGAGTATGTAATAAACGAGCCTCTGACTGGGGAGGAGGGAGCGTGGCATGTGAATATATGAAAGATTTCAAAGCACAAGCATCAGAAGAGTATGTAATAAACGAGCCTCTGACTGGGGAGGAGGGAGCGTGGCATGTGAATATATGAAAGATTTCAAAGCACAAGCATCAGAAGAGTATGTAATAAACGAGCCTCTGACTGGGGAGGAGGGAGCGTGGCATGTGAATATATGAAAGATTTCAAAGCACAAGCATCAGAAGAGTATGTAATAAACGAGCCTCTGACTGGGGAGGAGGGAGCGTGGCATGTGAATATATGAAAGATTTCAAAGCACAAGCATCAGAAGAGTATGTAATAAACGAGCCTCTGACTGGGGAGGAGGGAGGGCTGGCAGGTGAATATATGAAAGATTTCAAAGCACAAGCATCAGAAGAGTATGTAATAAACGAGCCTCTGACTGGGGAGGAGGGAGCGTGGCATGTGAATATATGAAAGATTTCAAAGCACAAGCATCAGAAGAGTATGTAATAAACGAGCCTCTGACTGGGGAGGAGGGAGCGCTGCATGTGAATATATGAAAGATTTCAAAGCACAAGCATCAGAAGAGTATGTAATAAACGAGCCTCTGACTGGGGAGGAGGGAGCGTGGCATGTGAATATATGAAAGATTTCAAAGCACAAGCATCAGAAGAGTATGTAATAAACGAGCCTCTGACTGGGGAGGAGGGAGCGTGGCATGTGAATATATGAAAGATTTCAAAGCACAAGCATCAGAAGAGTATGTAATAAACGAGCCTCTGACTGGGGAGGAGGGAGCGCTGGCATGTGAATATATGAAAGATTTCAAAGCACAAGCATCAGAAGAGTATGTAATAAACGAGCCTCTGACTGGGGAGGAGGGAGCGCTGGCATGTGAATATATGAAAGATTTCAAAGCACAAGCATCAGAAGAGTATGTAATAAACGAGCCTCTGACTGGGGAGGAGGGAGCGTGGCATGTGAATATATGAAAGATTTCAAAGCACAAGCATCAGAAGAGTATGTAATAAACGAGCCTCTGACTGGGGAGGAGGGAGCGCTGCATGTGAATATATGAAAGATTTCAAAGCACAAGCATCAGAAGAGTATGTAATAAACGAGCCTCTGACTGGGGAGGAGGGAGCGTCGCATGTGAATATATGAAAGATTTCAAAGCACAAGCATCAGAAGAGTATGTAATAAACGAGCCTCTGACTGGGGAGGAGGGAGCGTGGCATGTGAATATATGAAAGATTTCAAAGCACAAGCATCAGAAGAGTATGTAATAAACGAGCCTCTGACTGGGGAGGAGGGAGCGTGGCATGTGAATATATGAAAGATTTCAAAGCACAAGCATCAGAAGAGTATGTAATAAACGAGCCTCTGACTGGGGAGGAGGGAGCGTGGCATGTGAATATATGAAAGATTTCAAAGCACAAGCATCAGAAGAGTATGTAATAAACGAGCCTCTGACTGGGGAGGAGGGAGCGTCGCATGTGAATATATGAAAGATTTCAAAGCACAAGCATCAGAAGAGTATGTAATAAACGAGCCTCTGACTGGGGAGGAGGGAGCGCTGGCATGTGAATATATGAAAGATTTCAAAGCACAAGCATCAGAAGAGTATGTAATAAACGAGCCTCTGACTGGGGAGGAGGGAGCGTCGCATGTGAATATATGAAAGATTTCAAAGCACAAGCGTCAGAAGAGTATGTAATAAACGAGCCTCTGACTGGGGAGGAGGGAGCGTCACATGTGAATATATGAAAGATTTCAAAGCACAAGCATCAGAAGAGTATGTAATAAACGAGCCTCTGACTGGGGAGGAGGGAGGGCTGCATGTGAATATATGAAAGATTTCAAAGCACAAGCATCAGAAGAGTATGTAATAAACGAGCCTCTGACTGGGGAGGAGGGAGCGTGGCATGTGAATATATGAAAGATTTCAAAGCACAAGCATCAGAAGAGTATGTAATAAACGAGCCTCTGACTGGGGAGGAGGGAGCGTCGCATGTGAATATATGAAAGATTTCAAAGCACAAGCATCAGAAGAGTATGTAATAAACGAGCCTCTGACTGGGGAGGAGGGAGCGTGGCATGTGAATATATGAAAGATTTCAAAGCACAAGCATCAGAAGAGTATGTAATAAACGAGCCTCTGACTGGGGAGGAGGGAGGGCTGGCAGGTGAATATATGAAAGATTTCAAAGCACAAGCATCAGAAGAGTATGTAATAAACGAGCCTCTGACTGGGGAGGAGGGAGCGTGGCATGTGAATATATGAAAGATTTCAAAGCACAAGCATCAGAAGAGTATGTAATAAACGAGCCTCTGACTGGGGAGGAGGGAGCGCTGCATGTGAATATATGAAAGATTTCAAAGCACAAGCATCAGAAGAGTATGTAATAAACGAGCCTCTGACTGGGGAGGAGGGAGGGCGTGGCATGTGAATATATGAAAGATTTCAAAGCACAAGCATCAGAAGAGTATGTAATAAACGAGCCTCTGACTGGGGAGGAGGGAGCGTGGCATGTGAATATATGAAAGATTTCAAAGCACAAGCATCAGAAGAGTATGTAATAAACGAGCCTCTGACTGGGGAGGAGGGAGCGTGGCATGTGAATATATGAAAGATTTCAAAGCACAAGCATCAGAAGAGTATGTAATAAACGAGCCTCTGACTGGGGAGGAGGGAGCGCTGGCATGTGAATATATGAAAGATTTCAAAGCACAAGCATCAGAAGAGTATGTAATAAACGAGCCTCTGACTGGGGAGGAGGGAGCGTGGCATGTGAATATATGAAAGATTTCAAAGCACAAGCATCAGAAGAGTATGTAATAAACGAGCCTCTGACTGGGGAGGAGGGAGCGTGGCATGTGAATATATGAAAGATTTCAAAGCACAAGCATCAGAAGAGTATGTAATAAACGAGCCTCTGACTGGGGAGGAGGGAGCGCTGCATGTGAATATATGAAAGATTTCAAAGCACAAGCATCAGAAGAGTATGTAATAAACGAGCCTCTGACTGGGGAGGAGGGAGCGCTGCAGGTGAATATATGAAAGATTTCAAAGCACAAGCATCAGAAGAGTATGTAATAAACGAGCCTCTGACTGGGGAGGAGGGAGCGTGGCATGTGAATATATGAAAGATTTCAAAGCACAAGCATCAGAAGAGTATGTAATAAACGAGCCTCTGACTGGGGAGGAGGGAGCGTGGCATGTGAATATATGAAAGATTTCAAAGCACAAGCATCAGAAGAGTATGTAATAAACGAGCCTCTGACTGGGGAGGAGGGAGCGTCGCATGTGAATATATGAAAGATTTCAAAGCACAAGCATCAGAAGAGTATGTAATAAACGAGCCTCTGACTGGGGAGGAGGGAGGGCTGCATGTGAATATATGAAAGATTTCAAAGCACAAGCATCAGAAGAGTATGTAATAAACGAGCCTCTGACTGGGGAGGAGGGAGGGCTGCAGGTGAATATATGAAAGATTTCAAAGCACAAGCATCAGAAGAGTATGTAATAAACGAGCCTCTGACTGGGGAGGAGGGAGCGTGGCATGTGAATATATGAAAGATTTCAAAGCACAAGCATCAGAAGAGTATGTAATAAACGAGCCTCTGACTGGGGAGGAGGGAGCGTGGCATGTGAATATATGAAAGATTTCAAAGCACAAGCATCAGAAGAGTATGTAATAAACGAGCCTCTGACTGGGGAGGAGGGAGCGTGGCATGTGAATATATGAAAGATTTCAAAGCACAAGCATCAGAAGAGTATGTAATAAACGAGCCTCTGACTGGGGAGGAGGGAGCGCTGGCATGTGAATATATGAAAGATTTCAAAGCACAAGCATCAGAAGAGTATGTAATAAACGAGCCTCTGACTGGGGAGGAGGGAGCGTCGCATGTGAATATATGAAAGATTTCAAAGCACAAGCATCAGAAGAGTATGTAATAAACGAGCCTCTGACTGGGGAGGAGGGAGCGTGGCATGTGAATATATGAAAGATTTCAAAGCACAAGCATCAGAAGAGTATGTAATAAACGAGCCTCTGACTGGGGAGGAGGGAGGGCTGCATGTGAATATATGAAAGATTTCAAAGCACAAGCATCAGAAGAGTATGTAATAAACGAGCCTCTGACTGGGGAGGAGGGAGCGTGGCATGTGAATATATGAAAGATTTCAAAGCACAAGCATCAGAAGAGTATGTAATAAACGAGCCTCTGACTGGGGAGGAGTGAGGGCTGCAGGTGAATATATGAAAGATTTCAAAGCACAAGCATCAGAAGAGTATGTAATAAACGAGCCTCTGACTGGGGAGGAGGGAGCGTCGCATGTGAATATATGAAAGATTTCAAAGCACAAGCATCAGAAGAGTATGTAATAAACGAGCCTCTGACTGGGGAGGAGGGAGCGTGGCATGTGAATATATGAAAGATTTCAAAGCACAAGCATCAGAAGAGTATGTAATAAACGAGCCTCTGACTGGGGAGGAGGGAGCGTGGCATGTGAATATATGAAAGATTTCAAAGCACAAGCATCAGAAGAGTATGTAATAAACGAGCCTCTGACTGGGGAGGAGGGAGCGTGGCATGTGAATATATGAAAGATTTCAAAGCACAAGCATCAGAAGAGTATGTAATAAACGAGCCTCTGACTGGGGAGGAGGGAGGGCTGCAGGTGAATATATGAAAGATTTCAAAGCACAAGCATCAGAAGAGTATGTAATAAACGAGCCTCTGACTGGGGAGGAGGGAGCGTGGCATGTGAATATATGAAAGATTTCAAAGCACAAGCATCAGAAGAGTATGTAATAAACGAGCCTCTGACTGGGGAGGAGGGAGCGTGGCATGTGAATATATGAAAGATTTCAAAGCACAAGCATCAGAAGAGTATGTAATAAACGAGCCTCTGACTGGGGAGGAGGGAGCGTGGCATGTGAATATATGAAAGATTTCAAAGCACAAGCATCAGAAGAGTATGTAATAAACGAGCCTCTGACTGGGGAGGAGGGAGCGGCTGCATGTGAATATATGAAAGATTTCAAAGCACAAGCATCAGAAGAGTATGTAATAAACGAGCCTCTGACTGGGGAGGAGGGAGCGTGGCATGTGAATATATGAAAGATTTCAAAGCACAAGCATCAGAAGAGTATGTAATAAACGAGCCTCTGACTGGGGAGGAGGGAGGGCTGCAGGTGAATATATGAAAGATTTCAAAGCACAAGCATCAGAAGAGTATGTAATAAACGAGCCTCTGACTGGGGAGGAGGGAGCGTCGCATGTGAATATATGAAAGATTTCAAAGCACAAGCATCAGAAGAGTATGTAATAAACGAGCCTCTGACTGGGGAGGAGGGAGCGTGGCATGTGAATATATGAAAGATTTCAAAGCACAAGCATCAGAAGAGTATGTAATAAACGAGCCTCTGACTGGGGAGGAGGGAGCGTGGCATGTGAATATATGAAAGATTTCAAAGCACAAGCATCAGAAGAGTATGTAATAAACGAGCCTCTGACTGGGGAGGAGGGAGCGTGGCATGTGAATATATGAAAGATTTCAAAGCACAAGCATCAGAAGAGTATGTAATAAACGAGCCTCTGACTGGGGAGGAGGGAGCGTGGCATGTGAATATATGAAAGATTTCAAAGCACAAGCATCAGAAGAGTATGTAATAAACGAGCCTCTGACTGGGGAGGAGGGAGCGCTGCATGTGAATATATGAAAGATTTCAAAGCACAAGCATCAGAAGAGTATGTAATAAACGAGCCTCTGACTGGGGAGGAGGGAGCGTCGCATGTGAATATATGAAAGATTTCAAAGCACAAGCATCAGAAGAGTATGTAATAAACGAGCCTCTGACTGGGGAGGAGGGAGCGTGGCATGTGAATATATGAAAGATTTCAAAGCACAAGCATCAGAAGAGTATGTAATAAACGAGCCTCTGACTGGGGAGGAGGGAGCGCTGCATGTGAATATATGAAAGATTTCAAAGCACAAGCATCAGAAGAGTATGTAATAAACGAGCCTCTGACTGGGGAGGAGGGAGGGCTGCATGTGAATATATGAAAGATTTCAAAGCACAAGCATCAGAAGAGTATGTAATAAACGAGCCTCTGACTGGGGAGGAGGGAGCGCTGGCATGTGAATATATGAAAGATTTCAAAGCACAAGCATCAGAAGAGTATGTAATAAACGAGCCTCTGACTGGGGAGGAGGGAGCGCTGGCATGTGAATATATGAAAGATTTCAAAGCACAAGCATCAGAAGAGTATGTAATAAACGAGCCTCTGACTGGGGAGGAGGGAGCGTGGCATGTGAATATATGAAAGATTTCAAAGCACAAGCATCAGAAGAGTATGTAATAAACGAGCCTCTGACTGGGGAGGAGGGAGCGTTGCATGTGAATATATGAAAGATTTCAAAGCACAAGCATCAGAAGAGTATGTAATAAACGAGCCTCTGACTGGGGAGGAGGGAGCGCTGGCATGTGAATATATGAAAGATTTCAAAGCACAAGCATCAGAAGAGTATGTAATAAACGAGCCTCTGACTGGGGAGGAGGGAGCGTGGCATGTGAATATATGAAAGATTTCAAAGCACAAGCATCAGAAGAGTATGTAATAAACGAGCCTCTGACTGGGGAGGAGGGAGCGTGGCATGTGAATATATGAAAGATTTCAAAGCACAAGCATCAGAAGAGTATGTAATAAACGAGCCTCTGACTGGGGAGGAGGGAGCGTGGCATGTGAATATATGAAAGATTTCAAAGCACAAGCATCAGAAGAGTATGTAATAAACGAGCCTCTGACTGGGGAGGAGGGAGCGCTGCATGTGAATATATGAAAGATTTCAAAGCACAAGCATCAGAAGAGTATGTAATAAACGAGCCTCTGACTGGGGAGGAGGGAGCGCTGCATGTGAATATATGAAAGATTTCAAAGCACAAGCATCAGAAGAGTATGTAATAAACGAGCCTCTGACTGGGGAGGAGGGAGCGTGGCATGTGAATATATGAAAGATTTCAAAGCACAAGCATCAGAAGAGTATGTAATAAACGAGCCTCTGACTGGGGAGGAGGGAGCGTGGCATGTGAATATATGAAAGATTTCAAAGCACAAGCATCAGAAGAGTATGTAATAAACGAGCCTCTGACTGGGGAGGAGGGAGCGTGGCATGTGAATATATGAAAGATTTCAAAGCACAAGCATCAGAAGAGTATGTAATAAACGAGCCTCTGACTGGGGAGGAGGGAGGGCTGCAGGTGAATATATGAAAGATTTCAAAGCACAAGCATCAGAAGAGTATGTAATAAACGAGCCTCTGACTGGGGAGGAGGGAGCGTGGCATGTGAATATATGAAAGATTTCAAAGCACAAGCATCAGAAGAGTATGTAATAAACGAGCCTCTGACTGGGGAGGAGGGAGCGTGGCATGTGAATATATGAAAGATTTCAAAGCACAAGCATCAGAAGAGTATGTAATAAACGAGCCTCTGACTGGGGAGGAGGGAGCGTGGCATGTGAATATATGAAAGATTTCAAAGCACAAGCATCAGAAGAGTATGTAATAAACGAGCCTCTGACTGGGGAGGAGGGAGGGCTGCAGGTGAATATATGAAAGATTTCAAAGCACAAGCATCAGAAGAGTATGTAATAAACGAGCCTCTGACTGGGGAGGAGGGAGGGCTGCATGTGAATATATGAAAGATTTCAAAGCACAAGCATCAGAAGAGTATGTAATAAACGAGCCTCTGACTGGGGAGGAGGGAGGGCGTGGCATGTGAATATATGAAAGATTTCAAAGCACAAGCATCAGAAGAGTATGTAATAAACGAGCCTCTGACTGGGGAGGAGGGAGCGTGGCATGTGAATATATGAAAGATTTCAAAGCACAAGCATCAGAAGAGTATGTAATAAACGAGCCTCTGACTGGGGAGGAGGGAGCGTGGCATGTGAATATATGAAAGATTTCAAAGCACAAGCATCAGAAGAGTATGTAATAAACGAGCCTCTGACTGGGGAGGAGGGAGCGTGGCATGTGAATATATGAAAGATTTCAAAGCACAAGCATCAGAAGAGTATGTAATAAACGAGCCTCTGACTGGGGAGGAGGGAGGGCTGCATGTGAATATATGAAAGATTTCAAAGCACAAGCATCAGAAGAGTATGTAATAAACGAGCCTCTGACTGGGGAGGAGGGAGCGTGGCATGTGAATATATGAAAGATTTCAAAGCACAAGCATCAGAAGAGTATGTAATAAACGAGCCTCTGACTGGGGAGGAGGGAGGGCTGCATGTGAATATATGAAAGATTTCAAAGCACAAGCATCAGAAGAGTATGTAATAAACGAGCCTCTGACTGGGGAGGAGGGAGCGTGGCATGTGAATATATGAAAGATTTCAAAGCACAAGCATCAGAAGAGTATGTAATAAACGAGCCTCTGACTGGGGAGGAGGGAGCGTGGCATGTGAATATATGAAAGATTTCAAAGCACAAGCATCAGAAGAGTATGTAATAAACGAGCCTCTGACTGGGGAGGAGGGAGCGTGGCATGTGAATATATGAAAGATTTCAAAGCACAAGCATCAGAAGAGTATGTAATAAACGAGCCTCTGACTGGGGAGGAGGGAGCGTGGCATGTGAATATATGAAAGATTTCAAAGCACAAGCATCAGAAGAGTATGTAATAAACGAGCCTCTGACTGGGGAGGAGGGAGGGCTGGCATGTGAATATATGAAAGATTTCAAAGCACAAGCATCAGAAGAGTATGTAATAAACGAGCCTCTGACTGGGGAGGAGGGAGCGTCGCATGTGAATATATGAAAGATTTCAAAGCACAAGCATCAGAAGAGTATGTAATAAACGAGCCTCTGACTGGGGAGGAGGGAGGGCTGCATGTGAATATATGAAAGATTTCAAAGCACAAGCATCAGAAGAGTATGTAATAAACGAGCCTCTGACTGGGGAGGAGGGAGCGTGGCATGTGAATATATGAAAGATTTCAAAGCACAAGCATCAGAAGAGTATGTAATAAACGAGCCTCTGACTGGGGAGGAGGGAGCGCTGGCATGTGAATATATGAAAGATTTCAAAGCACAAGCATCAGAAGAGTATGTAATAAACGAGCCTCTGACTGGGGAGGAGGGAGGGCTGGCAGGTGAATATATGAAAGATTTCAAAGCACAAGCATCAGAAGAGTATGTAATAAACGAGCCTCTGACTGGGGAGGAGGGAGCGTGGCATGTGAATATATGAAAGATTTCAAAGCACAAGCATCAGAAGAGTATGTAATAAACGAGCCTCTGACTGGGGAGGAGGGAGCGTGGCATGTGAATATATGAAAGATTTCAAAGCACAAGCATCAGAAGAGTATGTAATAAACGAGCCTCTGACTGGGGAGGAGGGAGCGTGGCATGTGAATATATGAAAGATTTCAAAGCACAAGCATCAGAAGAGTATGTAATAAACGAGCCTCTGACTGGGGAGGAGGGAGCGTGGCATGTGAATATATGAAAGATTTCAAAGCACAAGCATCAGAAGAGTATGTAATAAACGAGCCTCTGACTGGGGAGGAGGGAGCGTGGCAGGTGAATATATGAAAGATTTCAAAGCACAAGCATCAGAAGAGTATGTAATAAACGAGCCTCTGACTGGGGAGGAGGGAGCGTGGCATGTGAATATATGAAAGATTTCAAAGCACAAGCATCAGAAGAGTATGTAATAAACGAGCCTCTGACTGGGGAGGAGGGAGCGCTGCATGTGAATATATGAAAGATTTCAAAGCACAAGCATCAGAAGAGTATGTAATAAACGAGCCTCTGACTGGGGAGGAGGGAGCGTGGCATGTGAATATATGAAAGATTTCAAAGCACAAGCATCAGAAGAGTATGTAATAAACGAGCCTCTGACTGGGGAGGAGGGAGCGTGGCATGTGAATATATGAAAGATTTCAAAGCACAAGCATCAGAAGAGTATGTAATAAACGAGCCTCTGACTGGGGAGGAGGGAGCGCTGGCATGTGAATATATGAAAGATTTCAAAGCACAAGCATCAGAAGAGTATGTAATAAACGAGCCTCTGACTGGGGAGGAGGGAGCGTGGCATGTGAATATATGAAAGATTTCAAAGCACAAGCATCAGAAGAGTATGTAATAAACGAGCCTCTGACTGGGGAGGAGGGAGCGTGGCATGTGAATATATGAAAGATTTCAAAGCACAAGCATCAGAAGAGTATGTAATAAACGAGCCTCTGACTGGGGAGGAGGGAGGGCGTGGCATGTGAATATATGAAAGATTTCAAAGCACAAGCATCAGAAGAGTATGTAATAAACGAGCCTCTGACTGGGGAGGAGGGAGCGTGGCATGTGAATATATGAAAGATTTCAAAGCACAAGCATCAGAAGAGTATGTAATAAACGAGCCTCTGACTGGGGAGGAGGGAGCGTGGCATGTGAATATATGAAAGATTTCAAAGCACAAGCATCAGAAGAGTATGTAATAAACGAGCCTCTGACTGGGGAGGAGGGAGCGTGGCATGTGAATATATGAAAGATTTCAAAGCACAAGCATCAGAAGAGTATGTAATAAACGAGCCTCTGACTGGGGAGGAGGGAGCGTGGCATGTGAATATATGAAAGATTTCAAAGCACAAGCATCAGAAGAGTATGTAATAAACGAGCCTCTGACTGGGGAGGAGGGAGCGTGGCATGTGAATATATGAAAGATTTCAAAGCACAAGCATCAGAAGAGTATGTAATAAACGAGCCTCTGACTGGGGAGGAGGGAGGGCTGCATGTGAATATATGAAAGATTTCAAAGCACAAGCATCAGAAGAGTATGTAATAAACGAGCCTCTGACTGGGGAGGAGGGAGCGTGGCATGTGAATATATGAAAGATTTCAAAGCACAAGCATCAGAAGAGTATGTAATAAACGAGCCTCTGACTGGGGAGGAGGGAGCGTGCGCATGTGAATATATGAAAGATTTCAAAGCACAAGCATCAGAAGAGTATGTAATAAACGAGCCTCTGACTGGGGAGGAGGGAGGGCTGCATGTGAATATATGAAAGATTTCAAAGCACAAGCATCAGAAGAGTATGTAATAAACGAGCCTCTGACTGGGGAGGAGGGAGCGTGGCATGTGAATATATGAAAGATTTCAAAGCACAAGCATCAGAAGAGTATGTAATAAACGAGCCTCTGACTGGGGAGGAGGGAGCGTGGCATGTGAATATATGAAAGATTTCAAAGCACAAGCATCAGAAGAGTATGTAATAAACGAGCCTCTGACTGGGGAGGAGGGAGCGTGGCATGTGAATATATGAAAGATTTCAAAGCACAAGCATCAGAAGAGTATGTAATAAACGAGCCTCTGACTGGGGAGGAGGGAGGGCTGCAGGTGAATATATGAAAGATTTCAAAGCACAAGCATCAGAAGAGTATGTAATAAACGAGCCTCTGACTGGGGAGGAGGGAGCGTGGCATGTGAATATATGAAAGATTTCAAAGCACAAGCATCAGAAGAGTATGTAATAAACGAGCCTCTGACTGGGGAGGAGGGAGGGCTGCATGTGAATATATGAAAGATTTCAAAGCACAAGCATCAGAAGAGTATGTAATAAACGAGCCTCTGACTGGGGAGGAGGGAGGGCTGGCATGTGAATATATGAAAGATTTCAAAGCACAAGCATCAGAAGAGTATGTAATAAACGAGCCTCTGACTGGGGAGGAGGGAGCGTGGCATGTGAATATATGAAAGATTTCAAAGCACAAGCATCAGAAGAGTATGTAATAAACGAGCCTCTGACTGGGGAGGAGGGAGCGTGGCATGTGAATATATGAAAGATTTCAAAGCACAAGCATCAGAAGAGTATGTAATAAACGAGCCTCTGACTGGGGAGGAGGGAGCGTGGCATGTGAATATATGAAAGATTTCAAAGCACAAGCATCAGAAGAGTATGTAATAAACGAGCCTCTGACTGGGGAGGAGGGAGCGTGGCATGTGAATATATGAAAGATTTCAAAGCACAAGCATCAGAAGAGTATGTAATAAACGAGCCTCTGACTGGGGAGGAGGGAGCGTCGCATGTGAATATATGAAAGATTTCAAAGCACAAGCATCAGAAGAGTATGTAATAAACGAGCCTCTGACTGGGGAGGAGGGAGCGTGGCATGTGAATATATGAAAGATTTCAAAGCACAAGCATCAGAAGAGTATGTAATAAACGAGCCTCTGACTGGGGAGGAGGGAGCGCTGGCATGTGAATATATGAAAGATTTCAAAGCACAAGCATCAGAAGAGTATGTAATAAACGAGCCTCTGACTGGGGAGGAGGGAGCGTGGCATGTGAATATATGAAAGATTTCAAAGCACAAGCATCAGAAGAGTATGTAATAAACGAGCCTCTGACTGGGGAGGAGGGAGCGCTGGCATGTGAATATATGAAAGATTTCAAAGCACAAGCATCAGAAGAGTATGTAATAAACGAGCCTCTGACTGGGGAGGAGGGAGCGTGGCATGTGAATATATGAAAGATTTCAAAGCACAAGCATCAGAAGAGTATGTAATAAACGAGCCTCTGACTGGGGAGGAGGGAGCGCTGGCATGTGAATATATGAAAGATTTCAAAGCACAAGCATCAGAAGAGTATGTAATAAACGAGCCTCTGACTGGGGAGGAGGGAGCGTGGCATGTGAATATATGAAAGATTTCAAAGCACAAGCATCAGAAGAGTATGTAATAAACGAGCCTCTGACTGGGGAGGAGGGAGCGCTGGCATGTGAATATATGAAAGATTTCAAAGCACAAGCATCAGAAGAGTATGTAATAAACGAGCCTCTGACTGGGGAGGAGGGAGCGTGGCATGTGAATATATGAAAGATTTCAAAGCACAAGCATCAGAAGAGTATGTAATAAACGAGCCTCTGACTGGGGAGGAGGGAGCGTGGCATGTGAATATATGAAAGATTTCAAAGCACAAGCATCAGAAGAGTATGTAATAAACGAGCCTCTGACTGGGGAGGAGGGAGCGTGGCATGTGAATATATGAAAGATTTCAAAGCACAAGCATCAGAAGAGTATGTAATAAACGAGCCTCTGACTGGGGAGGAGGGAGCGTGGCATGTGAATATATGAAAGATTTCAAAGCACAAGCATCAGAAGAGTATGTAATAAACGAGCCTCTGACTGGGGAGGAGGGAGCGTGGCATGTGAATATATGAAAGATTTCAAAGCACAAGCATCAGAAGAGTATGTAATAAACGAGCCTCTGACTGGGGAGGAGGGAGCGCTGGCATGTGAATATATGAAAGATTTCAAAGCACAAGCATCAGAAGAGTATGTAATAAACGAGCCTCTGACTGGGGAGGAGGGAGCGTGGCATGTGAATATATGAAAGATTTCAAAGCACAAGCATCAGAAGAGTATGTAATAAACGAGCCTCTGACTGGGGAGGAGGGAGCGTGGCATGTGAATATATGAAAGATTTCAAAGCACAAGCATCAGAAGAGTATGTAATAAACGAGCCTCTGACTGGGGAGGAGGGAGCGTGGCATGTGAATATATGAAAGATTTCAAAGCACAAGCATCAGAAGAGTATGTAATAAACGAGCCTCTGACTGGGGAGGAGGGAGCGTGGCATGTGAATATATGAAAGATTTCAAAGCACAAGCATCAGAAGAGTATGTAATAAACGAGCCTCTGACTGGGGAGGAGGGAGCGTGGCATGTGAATATATGAAAGATTTCAAAGCACAAGCATCAGAAGAGTATGTAATAAACGAGCCTCTGACTGGGGAGGAGGGAGCGTGGCATGTGAATATATGAAAGATTTCAAAGCACAAGCATCAGAAGAGTATGTAATAAACGAGCCTCTGACTGGGGAGGAGGGAGCGTGGCATGTGAATATATGAAAGATTTCAAAGCACAAGCATCAGAAGAGTATGTAATAAACGAGCCTCTGACTGGGGAGGAGGGAGCGTGGCATGTGAATATATGAAAGATTTCAAAGCACAAGCATCAGAAGAGTATGTAATAAACGAGCCTCTGACTGGGGAGGAGGGAGGGCTGCATGTGAATATATGAAAGATTTCAAAGCACAAGCATCAGAAGAGTATGTAATAAACGAGCCTCTGACTGGGGAGGAGGGAGCGTGGCATGTGAATATATGAAAGATTTCAAAGCACAAGCATCAGAAGAGTATGTAATAAACGAGCCTCTGACTGGGGAGGAGGGAGCGCTGGCATGTGAATATATGAAAGATTTCAAAGCACAAGCATCAGAAGAGTATGTAATAAACGAGCCTCTGACTGGGGAGGAGGGAGCGTGGCATGTGAATATATGAAAGATTTCAAAGCACAAGCATCAGAAGAGTATGTAATAAACGAGCCTCTGACTGGGGAGGAGGGAGCGTGGCATGTGAATATATGAAAGATTTCAAAGCACAAGCATCAGAAGAGTATGTAATAAACGAGCCTCTGACTGGGGAGGAGGGAGCGTGGCATGTGAATATATGAAAGATTTCAAAGCACAAGCATCAGAAGAGTATGTAATAAACGAGCCTCTGACTGGGGAGGAGGGAGCGTGCGCATGTGAATATATGAAAGATTTCAAAGCACAAGCATCAGAAGAGTATGTAATAAACGAGCCTCTGACTGGGGAGGAGGGAGCGTGGCATGTGAATATATGAAAGATTTCAAAGCACAAGCATCAGAAGAGTATGTAATAAACGAGCCTCTGACTGGGGAGGAGGGAGCGTGGCATGTGAATATATGAAAGATTTCAAAGCACAAGCATCAGAAGAGTATGTAATAAACGAGCCTCTGACTGGGGAGGAGGGAGCGTTGCATGTGAATATATGAAAGATTTCAAAGCACAAGCATCAGAAGAGTATGTAATAAACGAGCCTCTGACTGGGGAGGAGGGAGCGCTGCATGTGAATATATGAAAGATTTCAAAGCACAAGCATCAGAAGAGTATGTAATAAACGAGCCTCTGACTGGGGAGGAGGGAGCGTGGCATGTGAATATATGAAAGATTTCAAAGCACAAGCATCAGAAGAGTATGTAATAAACGAGCCTCTGACTGGGGAGGAGGGAGCGCTGGCATGTGAATATATGAAAGATTTCAAAGCACAAGCATCAGAAGAGTATGTAATAAACGAGCCTCTGACTGGGGAGGAGGGAGCGTGGCATGTGAATATATGAAAGATTTCAAAGCACAAGCATCAGAAGAGTATGTAATAAACGAGCCTCTGACTGGGGAGGAGGGAGCGTGGCATGTGAATATATGAAAGATTTCAAAGCACAAGCATCAGAAGAGTATGTAATAAACGAGCCTCTGACTGGGGAGGAGGGAGCGCTGGCATGTGAATATATGAAAGATTTCAAAGCACAAGCATCAGAAGAGTATGTAATAAACGAGCCTCTGACTGGGGAGGAGGGAGCGTGGCATGTGAATATATGAAAGATTTCAAAGCACAAGCATCAGAAGAGTATGTAATAAACGAGCCTCTGACTGGGGAGGAGGGAGCGTGGCATGTGAATATATGAAAGATTTCAAAGCACAAGCATCAGAAGAGTATGTAATAAACGAGCCTCTGACTGGGGAGGAGGGAGCGTGGCATGTGAATATATGAAAGATTTCAAAGCACAAGCATCAGAAGAGTATGTAATAAACGAGCCTCTGACTGGGGAGGAGGGAGGGCTGCATGTGAATATATGAAAGATTTCAAAGCACAAGCATCAGAAGAGTATGTAATAAACGAGCCTCTGACTGGGGAGGAGGGAGCGTGGCATGTGAATATATGAAAGATTTCAAAGCACAAGCATCAGAAGAGTATGTAATAAACGAGCCTCTGACTGGGGAGGAGGGAGCGTGGCATGTGAATATATGAAAGATTTCAAAGCACAAGCATCAGAAGAGTATGTAATAAACGAGCCTCTGACTGGGGAGGAGGGAGCGTGGCATGTGAATATATGAAAGATTTCAAAGCACAAGCATCAGAAGAGTATGTAATAAACGAGCCTCTGACTGGGGAGGAGGGAGCGTGGCATGTGAATATATGAAAGATTTCAAAGCACAAGCATCAGAAGAGTATGTAATAAACGAGCCTCTGACTGGGGAGGAGGGAGGGCGTGGCATGTGAATATATGAAAGATTTCAAAGCACAAGCATCAGAAGAGTATGTAATAAACGAGCCTCTGACTGGGGAGGAGGGAGCGTGGCATGTGAATATATGAAAGATTTCAAAGCACAAGCATCAGAAGAGTATGTAATAAACGAGCCTCTGACTGGGGAGGAGGGAGCGTGGCATGTGAATATATGAAAGATTTCAAAGCACAAGCATCAGAAGAGTATGTAATAAACGAGCCTCTGACTGGGGAGGAGGGAGCGTGGCATGTGAATATATGAAAGATTTCAAAGCACAAGCATCAGAAGAGTATGTAATAAACGAGCCTCTGACTGGGGAGGAGGGAGCGCTGGCATGTGAATATATGAAAGATTTCAAAGCACAAGCATCAGAAGAGTATGTAATAAACGAGCCTCTGACTGGGGAGGAGGGAGCGTGGCATGTGAATATATGAAAGATTTCAAAGCACAAGCATCAGAAGAGTATGTAATAAACGAGCCTCTGACTGGGGAGGAGGGAGCGCTGCATGTGAATATATGAAAGATTTCAAAGCACAAGCATCAGAAGAGTATGTAATAAACGAGCCTCTGACTGGGGAGGAGGGAGCGTGGCATGTGAATATATGAAAGATTTCAAAGCACAAGCATCAGAAGAGTATGTAATAAACGAGCCTCTGACTGGGGAGGAGGGAGCGTGGCATGTGAATATATGAAAGATTTCAAAGCACAAGCATCAGAAGAGTATGTAATAAACGAGCCTCTGACTGGGGAGGAGGGAGCGTGGCATGTGAATATATGAAAGATTTCAAAGCACAAGCATCAGAAGAGTATGTAATAAACGAGCCTCTGACTGGGGAGGAGGGAGGGCTGGCATGTGAATATATGAAAGATTTCAAAGCACAAGCATCAGAAGAGTATGTAATAAACGAGCCTCTGACTGGGGAGGAGGGAGCGTGGCATGTGAATATATGAAAGATTTCAAAGCACAAGCATCAGAAGAGTATGTAATAAACGAGCCTCTGACTGGGGAGGAGGGAGCGTGGCATGTGAATATATGAAAGATTTCAAAGCACAAGCATCAGAAGAGTATGTAATAAACGAGCCTCTGACTGGGGAGGAGGGAGCGTGGCATGTGAATATATGAAAGATTTCAAAGCACAAGCATCAGAAGAGTATGTAATAAACGAGCCTCTGACTGGGGAGGAGGGAGCGTGGCATGTGAATATATGAAAGATTTCAAAGCACAAGCATCAGAAGAGTATGTAATAAACGAGCCTCTGACTGGGGAGGAGGGAGCGCTGCATGTGAATATATGAAAGATTTCAAAGCACAAGCATCAGAAGAGTATGTAATAAACGAGCCTCTGACTGGGGAGGAGGGAGGGCTGCATGTGAATATATGAAAGATTTCAAAGCACAAGCATCAGAAGAGTATGTAATAAACGAGCCTCTGACTGGGGAGGAGGGAGCGTGGCATGTGAATATATGAAAGATTTCAAAGCACAAGCATCAGAAGAGTATGTAATAAACGAGCCTCTGACTGGGGAGGAGGGAGGGCTGCATGTGAATATATGAAAGATTTCAAAGCACAAGCATCAGAAGAGTATGTAATAAACGAGCCTCTGACTGGGGAGGAGGGAGCGTGGCATGTGAATATATGAAAGATTTCAAAGCACAAGCATCAGAAGAGTATGTAATAAACGAGCCTCTGACTGGGGAGGAGGGAGCGTGGCATGTGAATATATGAAAGATTTCAAAGCACAAGCATCAGAAGAGTATGTAATAAACGAGCCTCTGACTGGGGAGGAGGGAGCGTGGCATGTGAATATATGAAAGATTTCAAAGCACAAGCATCAGAAGAGTATGTAATAAACGAGCCTCTGACTGGGGAGGAGGGAGCGTGGCATGTGAATATATGAAAGATTTCAAAGCACAAGCATCAGAAGAGTATGTAATAAACGAGCCTCTGACTGGGGAGGAGGGAGCGTGGCATGTGAATATATGAAAGATTTCAAAGCACAAGCATCAGAAGAGTATGTAATAAACGAGCCTCTGACTGGGGAGGAGGGAGCGCTGCATGTGAATATATGAAAGATTTCAAAGCACAAGCATCAGAAGAGTATGTAATAAACGAGCCTCTGACTGGGGAGGAGGGAGCGTGGCATGTGAATATATGAAAGATTTCAAAGCACAAGCATCAGAAGAGTATGTAATAAACGAGCCTCTGACTGGGGAGGAGGGAGCGTGGCATGTGAATATATGAAAGATTTCAAAGCACAAGCATCAGAAGAGTATGTAATAAACGAGCCTCTGACTGGGGAGGAGGGAGCGTGGCATGTGAATATATGAAAGATTTCAAAGCACAAGCATCAGAAGAGTATGTAATAAACGAGCCTCTGACTGGGGAGGAGGGAGCGTGGCATGTGAATATATGAAAGATTTCAAAGCACAAGCATCAGAAGAGTATGTAATAAACGAGCCTCTGACTGGGGAGGAGGGAGCGCTGGCATGTGAATATATGAAAGATTTCAAAGCACAAGCATCAGAAGAGTATGTAATAAACGAGCCTCTGACTGGGGAGGAGGGAGCGTGGCATGTGAATATATGAAAGATTTCAAAGCACAAGCATCAGAAGAGTATGTAATAAACGAGCCTCTGACTGGGGAGGAGGGAGGGCTGCAGGTGAATATATGAAAGATTTCAAAGCACAAGCATCAGAAGAGTATGTAATAAACGAGCCTCTGACTGGGGAGGAGGGAGCGTGGCATGTGAATATATGAAAGATTTCAAAGCACAAGCATCAGAAGAGTATGTAATAAACGAGCCTCTGACTGGGGAGGAGGGAGCGTGGCATGTGAATATATGAAAGATTTCAAAGCACAAGCATCAGAAGAGTATGTAATAAACGAGCCTCTGACTGGGGAGGAGGGAGCGTGGCATGTGAATATATGAAAGATTTCAAAGCACAAGCATCAGAAGAGTATGTAATAAACGAGCCTCTGACTGGGGAGGAGGGAGCGTGGCATGTGAATATATGAAAGATTTCAAAGCACAAGCATCAGAAGAGTATGTAATAAACGAGCCTCTGACTGGGGAGGAGGGAGCGCTGGCATGTGAATATATGAAAGATTTCAAAGCACAAGCATCAGAAGAGTATGTAATAAACGAGCCTCTGACTGGGGAGGAGGGAGCGCTGGCATGTGAATATATGAAAGATTTCAAAGCACAAGCATCAGAAGAGTATGTAATAAACGAGCCTCTGACTGGGGAGGAGGGAGCGCTGGCATGTGAATATATGAAAGATTTCAAAGCACAAGCATCAGAAGAGTATGTAATAAACGAGCCTCTGACTGGGGAGGAGGGAGCGTGGCATGTGAATATATGAAAGATTTCAAAGCACAAGCATCAGAAGAGTATGTAATAAACGAGCCTCTGACTGGGGAGGAGGGAGCGCTGGCATGTGAATATATGAAAGATTTCAAAGCACAAGCATCAGAAGAGTATGTAATAAACGAGCCTCTGACTGGGGAGGAGGGAGCGTTGCATGTGAATATATGAAAGATTTCAAAGCACAAGCATCAGAAGAGTATGTAATAAACGAGCCTCTGACTGGGGAGGAGGGAGCGCTGCATGTGAATATATGAAAGATTTCAAAGCACAAGCATCAGAAGAGTATGTAATAAACGAGCCTCTGACTGGGGAGGAGGGAGCGTGGCATGTGAATATATGAAAGATTTCAAAGCACAAGCATCAGAAGAGTATGTAATAAACGAGCCTCTGACTGGGGAGGAGGGAGCGTGGCATGTGAATATATGAAAGATTTCAAAGCACAAGCATCAGAAGAGTATGTAATAAACGAGCCTCTGACTGGGGAGGAGGGAGCGTGGCATGTGAATATATGAAAGATTTCAAAGCACAAGCATCAGAAGAGTATGTAATAAACGAGCCTCTGACTGGGGAGGAGGGAGCGTGGCATGTGAATATATGAAAGATTTCAAAGCACAAGCATCAGAAGAGTATGTAATAAACGAGCCTCTGACTGGGGAGGAGGGAGCGTGGCATGTGAATATATGAAAGATTTCAAAGCACAAGCATCAGAAGAGTATGTAATAAACGAGCCTCTGACTGGGGAGGAGGGAGGGCGTGGCATGTGAATATATGAAAGATTTCAAAGCACAAGCATCAGAAGAGTATGTAATAAACGAGCCTCTGACTGGGGAGGAGGGAGCGTGGCATGTGAATATATGAAAGATTTCAAAGCACAAGCATCAGAAGAGTATGTAATAAACGAGCCTCTGACTGGGGAGGAGGGAGGGCTGCAGGTGAATATATGAAAGATTTCAAAGCACAAGCATCAGAAGAGTATGTAATAAACGAGCCTCTGACTGGGGAGGAGGGAGCGTGGCATGTGAATATATGAAAGATTTCAAAGCACAAGCATCAGAAGAGTATGTAATAAACGAGCCTCTGACTGGGGAGGAGGGAGCGTGGCATGTGAATATATGAAAGATTTCAAAGCACAAGCATCAGAAGAGTATGTAATAAACGAGCCTCTGACTGGGGAGGAGGGAGCGTGGCATGTGAATATATGAAAGATTTCAAAGCACAAGCATCAGAAGAGTATGTAATAAACGAGCCTCTGACTGGGGAGGAGGGAGGGCTGCATGTGAATATATGAAAGATTTCAAAGCACAAGCATCAGAAGAGTATGTAATAAACGAGCCTCTGACTGGGGAGGAGGGAGCGCTGCATGTGAATATATGAAAGATTTCAAAGCACAAGCATCAGAAGAGTATGTAATAAACGAGCCTCTGACTGGGGAGGAGGGAGCGTGGCATGTGAATATATGAAAGATTTCAAAGCACAAGCATCAGAAGAGTATGTAATAAACGAGCCTCTGACTGGGGAGGAGGGAGCGTGGCATGTGAATATATGAAAGATTTCAAAGCACAAGCATCAGAAGAGTATGTAATAAACGAGCCTCTGACTGGGGAGGAGGGAGCGTGGCATGTGAATATATGAAAGATTTCAAAGCACAAGCATCAGAAGAGTATGTAATAAACGAGCCTCTGACTGGGGAGGAGGGAGCGCTGGCATGTGAATATATGAAAGATTTCAAAGCACAAGCATCAGAAGAGTATGTAATAAACGAGCCTCTGACTGGGGAGGAGGGAGCGTGGCATGTGAATATATGAAAGATTTCAAAGCACAAGCATCAGAAGAGTATGTAATAAACGAGCCTCTGACTGGGGAGGAGGGAGCGTGGCATGTGAATATATGAAAGATTTCAAAGCACAAGCATCAGAAGAGTATGTAATAAACGAGCCTCTGACTGGGGAGGAGGGAGGCGTGGCAGGTGAATATATGAAAGATTTCAAAGCACAAGCATCAGAAGAGTATGTAATAAACGAGCCTCTGACTGGGGAGGAGGGAGCGTGGCATGTGAATATATGAAAGATTTCAAAGCACAAGCATCAGAAGAGTATGTAATAAACGAGCCTCTGACTGGGGAGGAGGGAGCGCTGCATGTGAATATATGAAAGATTTCAAAGCACAAGCATCAGAAGAGTATGTAATAAACGAGCCTCTGACTGGGGAGGAGGGAGCGTTGCATGTGAATATATGAAAGATTTCAAAGCACAAGCATCAGAAGAGTATGTAATAAACGAGCCTCTGACTGGGGAGGAGGGAGCGTGGCATGTGAATATATGAAAGATTTCAAAGCACAAGCATCAGAAGAGTATGTAATAAACGAGCCTCTGACTGGGGAGGAGGGAGCGCTGGCATGTGAATATATGAAAGATTTCAAAGCACAAGCATCAGAAGAGTATGTAATAAACGAGCCTCTGACTGGGGAGGAGGGAGCGTGGCATGTGAATATATGAAAGATTTCAAAGCACAAGCATCAGAAGAGTATGTAATAAACGAGCCTCTGACTGGGGAGGAGGGAGCGTGGCATGTGAATATATGAAAGATTTCAAAGCACAAGCATCAGAAGAGTATGTAATAAACGAGCCTCTGACTGGGGAGGAGGGAGCGTGGCATGTGAATATATGAAAGATTTCAAAGCACAAGCATCAGAAGAGTATGTAATAAACGAGCCTCTGACTGGGGAGGAGGGAGCGCTGGCATGTGAATATATGAAAGATTTCAAAGCACAAGCATCAGAAGAGTATGTAATAAACGAGCCTCTGACTGGGGAGGAGGGAGCGTGGCATGTGAATATATGAAAGATTTCAAAGCACAAGCATCAGAAGAGTATGTAATAAACGAGCCTCTGACTGGGGAGGAGGGAGCGTGGCATGTGAATATATGAAAGATTTCAAAGCACAAGCATCAGAAGAGTATGTAATAAACGAGCCTCTGACTGGGGAGGAGGGAGCGTGGCATGTGAATATATGAAAGATTTCAAAGCACAAGCATCAGAAGAGTATGTAATAAACGAGCCTCTGACTGGGGAGGAGGGAGCGTGGCATGTGAATATATGAAAGATTTCAAAGCACAAGCATCAGAAGAGTATGTAATAAACGAGCCTCTGACTGGGGAGGAGGGAGCGTGGCATGTGAATATATGAAAGATTTCAAAGCACAAGCATCAGAAGAGTATGTAATAAACGAGCCTCTGACTGGGGAGGAGGGAGCGTGGCATGTGAATATATGAAAGATTTCAAAGCACAAGCATCAGAAGAGTATGTAATAAACGAGCCTCTGACTGGGGAGGAGGGAGCGCTGGCATGTGAATATATGAAAGATTTCAAAGCACAAGCATCAGAAGAGTATGTAATAAACGAGCCTCTGACTGGGGAGGAGGGAGCGTCGCATGTGAATATATGAAAGATTTCAAAGCACAAGCATCAGAAGAGTATGTAATAAACGAGCCTCTGACTGGGGAGGAGGGAGCGCTGCATGTGAATATATGAAAGATTTCAAAGCACAAGCATCAGAAGAGTATGTAATAAACGAGCCTCTGACTGGGGAGGAGGGAGCGTGGCATGTGAATATATGAAAGATTTCAAAGCACAAGCATCAGAAGAGTATGTAATAAACGAGCCTCTGACTGGGGAGGAGGGAGCGTGGCATGTGAATATATGAAAGATTTCAAAGCACAAGCATCAGAAGAGTATGTAATAAACGAGCCTCTGACTGGGGAGGAGGGAGCGTGGCATGTGAATATATGAAAGATTTCAAAGCACAAGCATCAGAAGAGTATGTAATAAACGAGCCTCTGACTGGGGAGGAGGGAGCGTGGCATGTGAATATATGAAAGATTTCAAAGCACAAGCATCAGAAGAGTATGTAATAAACGAGCCTCTGACTGGGGAGGAGGGAGGGCGTGGCATGTGAATATATGAAAGATTTCAAAGCACAAGCATCAGAAGAGTATGTAATAAACGAGCCTCTGACTGGGGAGGAGGGAGCGTGGCATGTGAATATATGAAAGATTTCAAAGCACAAGCATCAGAAGAGTATGTAATAAACGAGCCTCTGACTGGGGAGGAGGGAGCGCTGCATGTGAATATATGAAAGATTTCAAAGCACAAGCATCAGAAGAGTATGTAATAAACGAGCCTCTGACTGGGGAGGAGGGAGCGTGGCATGTGAATATATGAAAGATTTCAAAGCACAAGCATCAGAAGAGTATGTAATAAACGAGCCTCTGACTGGGGAGGAGGGAGCGTGCGCATGTGAATATATGAAAGATTTCAAAGCACAAGCATCAGAAGAGTATGTAATAAACGAGCCTCTGACTGGGGAGGAGGGAGCGTGGCATGTGAATATATGAAAGATTTCAAAGCACAAGCATCAGAAGAGTATGTAATAAACGAGCCTCTGACTGGGGAGGAGGGAGCGCTGGCATGTGAATATATGAAAGATTTCAAAGCACAAGCATCAGAAGAGTATGTAATAAACGAGCCTCTGACTGGGGAGGAGGGAGCGTGGCATGTGAATATATGAAAGATTTCAAAGCACAAGCATCAGAAGAGTATGTAATAAACGAGCCTCTGACTGGGGAGGAGGGAGCGTGGCATGTGAATATATGAAAGATTTCAAAGCACAAGCATCAGAAGAGTATGTAATAAACGAGCCTCTGACTGGGGAGGAGGGAGCGTGGCATGTGAATATATGAAAGATTTCAAAGCACAAGCATCAGAAGAGTATGTAATAAACGAGCCTCTGACTGGGGAGGAGGGAGCGCTGGCATGTGAATATATGAAAGATTTCAAAGCACAAGCATCAGAAGAGTATGTAATAAACGAGCCTCTGACTGGGGAGGAGGGGAGCGTGGCATGTGAATATATGAAAGATTTCAAAGCACAAGCATCAGAAGAGTATGTAATAAACGAGCCTCTGACTGGGGAGGAGGGAGCGTGGCATGTGAATATATGAAAGATTTCAAAGCACAAGCATCAGAAGAGTATGTAATAAACGAGCCTCTGACTGGGGAGGAGGGAGGGCTGCATGTGAATATATGAAAGATTTCAAAGCACAAGCATCAGAAGAGTATGTAATAAACGAGCCTCTGACTGGGGAGGAGGGAGCGTGGCATGTGAATATATGAAAGATTTCAAAGCACAAGCATCAGAAGAGTATGTAATAAACGAGCCTCTGACTGGGGAGGAGGGAGCGTGGCATGTGAATATATGAAAGATTTCAAAGCACAAGCATCAGAAGAGTATGTAATAAACGAGCCTCTGACTGGGGAGGAGGGAGCGCTGCATGTGAATATATGAAAGATTTCAAAGCACAAGCATCAGAAGAGTATGTAATAAACGAGCCTCTGACTGGGGAGGAGGGAGCGTGGCATGTGAATATATGAAAGATTTCAAAGCACAAGCATCAGAAGAGTATGTAATAAACGAGCCTCTGACTGGGGAGGAGGGAGCGCTGGCATGTGAATATATGAAAGATTTCAAAGCACAAGCATCAGAAGAGTATGTAATAAACGAGCCTCTGACTGGGGAGGAGGGAGCGCTGGCATGTGAATATATGAAAGATTTCAAAGCACAAGCATCAGAAGAGTATGTAATAAACGAGCCTCTGACTGGGGAGGAGGGAGCGTGGCATGTGAATATATGAAAGATTTCAAAGCACAAGCATCAGAAGAGTATGTAATAAACGAGCCTCTGACTGGGGAGGAGGGAGCGTGGCATGTGAATATATGAAAGATTTCAAAGCACAAGCATCAGAAGAGTATGTAATAAACGAGCCTCTGACTGGGGAGGAGGGAGCGCTGGCATGTGAATATATGAAAGATTTCAAAGCACAAGCATCAGAAGAGTATGTAATAAACGAGCCTCTGACTGGGGAGGAGGGAGCGTGGCATGTGAATATATGAAAGATTTCAAAGCACAAGCATCAGAAGAGTATGTAATAAACGAGCCTCTGACTGGGGAGGAGGGAGCGTGGCATGTGAATATATGAAAGATTTCAAAGCACAAGCATCAGAAGAGTATGTAATAAACGAGCCTCTGACTGGGGAGGAGGGAGCGTGGCATGTGAATATATGAAAGATTTCAAAGCACAAGCATCAGAAGAGTATGTAATAAACGAGCCTCTGACTGGGGAGGAGGGAGGGCGTGGCATGTGAATATATGAAAGATTTCAAAGCACAAGCATCAGAAGAGTATGTAATAAACGAGCCTCTGACTGGGGAGGAGGGAGCGTGGCATGTGAATATATGAAAGATTTCAAAGCACAAGCATCAGAAGAGTATGTAATAAACGAGCCTCTGACTGGGGAGGAGGGAGCGTGGCATGTGAATATATGAAAGATTTCAAAGCACAAGCATCAGAAGAGTATGTAATAAACGAGCCTCTGACTGGGGAGGAGGGAGCGTGGCATGTGAATATATGAAAGATTTCAAAGCACAAGCATCAGAAGAGTATGTAATAAACGAGCCTCTGACTGGGGAGGAGGGAGCGTGGCATGTGAATATATGAAAGATTTCAAAGCACAAGCATCAGAAGAGTATGTAATAAACGAGCCTCTGACTGGGGAGGAGGGAGGGCGTGGCATGTGAATATATGAAAGATTTCAAAGCACAAGCATCAGAAGAGTATGTAATAAACGAGCCTCTGACTGGGGAGGAGGGAGCGTGGCATGTGAATATATGAAAGATTTCAAAGCACAAGCATCAGAAGAGTATGTAATAAACGAGCCTCTGACTGGGGAGGAGGGAGGGCTGCATGTGAATATATGAAAGATTTCAAAGCACAAGCATCAGAAGAGTATGTAATAAACGAGCCTCTGACTGGGGAGGAGGGAGCGTTGCATGTGAATATATGAAAGATTTCAAAGCACAAGCATCAGAAGAGTATGTAATAAACGAGCCTCTGACTGGGGAGGAGGGAGCGTGGCATGTGAATATATGAAAGATTTCAAAGCACAAGCATCAGAAGAGTATGTAATAAACGAGCCTCTGACTGGGGAGGAGGGAGCGCTGGCATGTGAATATATGAAAGATTTCAAAGCACAAGCATCAGAAGAGTATGTAATAAACGAGCCTCTGACTGGGGAGGAGGGAGCGTGGCATGTGAATATATGAAAGATTTCAAAGCACAAGCATCAGAAGAGTATGTAATAAACGAGCCTCTGACTGGGGAGGAGGGAGCGTGGCATGTGAATATATGAAAGATTTCAAAGCACAAGCATCAGAAGAGTATGTAATAAACGAGCCTCTGACTGGGGAGGAGGGAGCGTGGCATGTGAATATATGAAAGATTTCAAAGCACAAGCATCAGAAGAGTATGTAATAAACGAGCCTCTGACTGGGGAGGAGGGAGCGTCGCATGTGAATATATGAAAGATTTCAAAGCACAAGCATCAGAAGAGTATGTAATAAACGAGCCTCTGACTGGGGAGGAGGGAGCGTGGCATGTGAATATATGAAAGATTTCAAAGCACAAGCATCAGAAGAGTATGTAATAAACGAGCCTCTGACTGGGGAGGAGGGAGCGTGGCATGTGAATATATGAAAGATTTCAAAGCACAAGCATCAGAAGAGTATGTAATAAACGAGCCTCTGACTGGGGAGGAGGGAGCGCTGCATGTGAATATATGAAAGATTTCAAAGCACAAGCATCAGAAGAGTATGTAATAAACGAGCCTCTGACTGGGGAGGAGGGAGCGCTGCATGTGAATATATGAAAGATTTCAAAGCACAAGCATCAGAAGAGTATGTAATAAACGAGCCTCTGACTGGGGAGGAGGGAGCGTGGCATGTGAATATATGAAAGATTTCAAAGCACAAGCATCAGAAGAGTATGTAATAAACGAGCCTCTGACTGGGGAGGAGGGAGGGCTGCATGTGAATATATGAAAGATTTCAAAGCACAAGCATCAGAAGAGTATGTAATAAACGAGCCTCTGACTGGGGAGGAGGGAGCGTGGCATGTGAATATATGAAAGATTTCAAAGCACAAGCATCAGAAGAGTATGTAATAAACGAGCCTCTGACTGGGGAGGAGGGAGCGCTGGCATGTGAATATATGAAAGATTTCAAAGCACAAGCATCAGAAGAGTATGTAATAAACGAGCCTCTGACTGGGGAGGAGGGAGGGCTGCATGTGAATATATGAAAGATTTCAAAGCACAAGCATCAGAAGAGTATGTAATAAACGAGCCTCTGACTGGGGAGGAGGGAGCGTGGCATGTGAATATATGAAAGATTTCAAAGCACAAGCATCAGAAGAGTATGTAATAAACGAGCCTCTGACTGGGGAGGAGGGAGCGTGGCATGTGAATATATGAAAGATTTCAAAGCACAAGCATCAGAAGAGTATGTAATAAACGAGCCTCTGACTGGGGAGGAGGGAGCGTGGCATGTGAATATATGAAAGATTTCAAAGCACAAGCATCAGAAGAGTATGTAATAAACGAGCCTCTGACTGGGGAGGAGGGAGCGTGGCATGTGAATATATGAAAGATTTCAAAGCACAAGCATCAGAAGAGTATGTAATAAACGAGCCTCTGACTGGGGAGGAGGGAGGGCTGCATGTGAATATATGAAAGATTTCAAAGCACAAGCATCAGAAGAGTATGTAATAAACGAGCCTCTGACTGGGGAGGAGGGAGCGTGGCATGTGAATATATGAAAGATTTCAAAGCACAAGCATCAGAAGAGTATGTAATAAACGAGCCTCTGACTGGGGAGGAGGGAGCGTGGCATGTGAATATATGAAAGATTTCAAAGCACAAGCATCAGAAGAGTATGTAATAAACGAGCCTCTGACTGGGGAGGAGGGAGCGTGGCATGTGAATATATGAAAGATTTCAAAGCACAAGCATCAGAAGAGTATGTAATAAACGAGCCTCTGACTGGGGAGGAGGGAGCGCTGCATGTGAATATATGAAAGATTTCAAAGCACAAGCATCAGAAGAGTATGTAATAAACGAGCCTCTGACTGGGGAGGAGGGAGCGCTGGCATGTGAATATATGAAAGATTTCAAAGCACAAGCATCAGAAGAGTATGTAATAAACGAGCCTCTGACTGGGGAGGAGGGAGCGTGGCATGTGAATATATGAAAGATTTCAAAGCACAAGCATCAGAAGAGTATGTAATAAACGAGCCTCTGACTGGGGAGGAGGGAGGGCTGGCAGGTGAATATATGAAAGATTTCAAAGCACAAGCATCAGAAGAGTATGTAATAAACGAGCCTCTGACTGGGGAGGAGGGAGCGCTGCATGTGAATATATGAAAGATTTCAAAGCACAAGCATCAGAAGAGTATGTAATAAACGAGCCTCTGACTGGGGAGGAGGGAGGGCTGCATGTGAATATATGAAAGATTTCAAAGCACAAGCATCAGAAGAGTATGTAATAAACGAGCCTCTGACTGGGGAGGAGGGAGCGTGGCATGTGAATATATGAAAGATTTCAAAGCACAAGCATCAGAAGAGTATGTAATAAACGAGCCTCTGACTGGGGAGGAGGGAGCGTGGCATGTGAATATATGAAAGATTTCAAAGCACAAGCATCAGAAGAGTATGTAATAAACGAGCCTCTGACTGGGGAGGAGGGAGCGTGGCATGTGAATATATGAAAGATTTCAAAGCACAAGCATCAGAAGAGTATGTAATAAACGAGCCTCTGACTGGGGAGGAGGGAGGGCTGGCATGTGAATATATGAAAGATTTCAAAGCACAAGCATCAGAAGAGTATGTAATAAACGAGCCTCTGACTGGGGAGGAGGGAGCGTGGCATGTGAATATATGAAAGATTTCAAAGCACAAGCATCAGAAGAGTATGTAATAAACGAGCCTCTGACTGGGGAGGAGGGAGCGTGGCATGTGAATATATGAAAGATTTCAAAGCACAAGCATCAGAAGAGTATGTAATAAACGAGCCTCTGACTGGGGAGGAGGGAGCGTGGCATGTGAATATATGAAAGATTTCAAAGCACAAGCATCAGAAGAGTATGTAATAAACGAGCCTCTGACTGGGGAGGAGGGAGCGTGGCATGTGAATATATGAAAGATTTCAAAGCACAAGCATCAGAAGAGTATGTAATAAACGAGCCTCTGACTGGGGAGGAGGGAGCGCTGGCAGGTGAATATATGAAAGATTTCAAAGCACAAGCATCAGAAGAGTATGTAATAAACGAGCCTCTGACTGGGGAGGAGGGAGGGCTGGCATGTGAATATATGAAAGATTTCAAAGCACAAGCATCAGAAGAGTATGTAATAAACGAGCCTCTGACTGGGGAGGAGGGAGCGTGGCATGTGAATATATGAAAGATTTCAAAGCACAAGCATCAGAAGAGTATGTAATAAACGAGCCTCTGACTGGGGAGGAGGGAGCGCTGGCATGTGAATATATGAAAGATTTCAAAGCACAAGCATCAGAAGAGTATGTAATAAACGAGCCTCTGACTGGGGAGGAGGGAGCGTGGCATGTGAATATATGAAAGATTTCAAAGCACAAGCATCAGAAGAGTATGTAATAAACGAGCCTCTGACTGGGGAGGAGGGAGCGTGGCATGTGAATATATGAAAGATTTCAAAGCACAAGCATCAGAAGAGTATGTAATAAACGAGCCTCTGACTGGGGAGGAGGGAGCGCTGGCATGTGAATATATGAAAGATTTCAAAGCACAAGCATCAGAAGAGTATGTAATAAACGAGCCTCTGACTGGGGAGGAGGGAGGGCTGGCATGTGAATATATGAAAGATTTCAAAGCACAAGCATCAGAAGAGTATGTAATAAACGAGCCTCTGACTGGGGAGGAGGGAGCGTGGCATGTGAATATATGAAAGATTTCAAAGCACAAGCATCAGAAGAGTATGTAATAAACGAGCCTCTGACTGGGGAGGAGGGAGCGTGGCATGTGAATATATGAAAGATTTCAAAGCACAAGCATCAGAAGAGTATGTAATAAACGAGCCTCTGACTGGGGAGGAGGGAGCGTGGCATGTGAATATATGAAAGATTTCAAAGCACAAGCATCAGAAGAGTATGTAATAAACGAGCCTCTGACTGGGGAGGAGGGAGCGCTGCAGGTGAATATATGAAAGATTTCAAAGCACAAGCATCAGAAGAGTATGTAATAAACGAGCCTCTGACTGGGGAGGAGGGAGCGTGGCATGTGAATATATGAAAGATTTCAAAGCACAAGCATCAGAAGAGTATGTAATAAACGAGCCTCTGACTGGGGAGGAGGGAGCGTGGCATGTGAATATATGAAAGATTTCAAAGCACAAGCATCAGAAGAGTATGTAATAAACGAGCCTCTGACTGGGGAGGAGGGAGCGTGGCATGTGAATATATGAAAGATTTCAAAGCACAAGCATCAGAAGAGTATGTAATAAACGAGCCTCTGACTGGGGAGGAGGGAGCGTGGCATGTGAATATATGAAAGATTTCAAAGCACAAGCATCAGAAGAGTATGTAATAAACGAGCCTCTGACTGGGGAGGAGGGAGCGCTGGCATGTGAATATATGAAAGATTTCAAAGCACAAGCATCAGAAGAGTATGTAATAAACGAGCCTCTGACTGGGGAGGAGGGAGCGCTGCATGTGAATATATGAAAGATTTCAAAGCACAAGCATCAGAAGAGTATGTAATAAACGAGCCTCTGACTGGGGAGGAGGGAGCGTGGCATGTGAATATATGAAAGATTTCAAAGCACAAGCATCAGAAGAGTATGTAATAAACGAGCCTCTGACTGGGGAGGAGGGAGCGTGGCATGTGAATATATGAAAGATTTCAAAGCACAAGCATCAGAAGAGTATGTAATAAACGAGCCTCTGACTGGGGAGGAGGGAGCGTGGCATGTGAATATATGAAAGATTTCAAAGCACAAGCATCAGAAGAGTATGTAATAAACGAGCCTCTGACTGGGGAGGAGGGAGCGTGGCATGTGAATATATGAAAGATTTCAAAGCACAAGCATCAGAAGAGTATGTAATAAACGAGCCTCTGACTGGGGAGGAGGGAGCGTGGCATGTGAATATATGAAAGATTTCAAAGCACAAGCATCAGAAGAGTATGTAATAAACGAGCCTCTGACTGGGGAGGAGGGAGGGCTGCATGTGAATATATGAAAGATTTCAAAGCACAAGCATCAGAAGAGTATGTAATAAACGAGCCTCTGACTGGGGAGGAGGGAGCGTGGCATGTGAATATATGAAAGATTTCAAAGCACAAGCATCAGAAGAGTATGTAATAAACGAGCCTCTGACTGGGGAGGAGGGAGCGCTGCAGGTGAATATATGAAAGATTTCAAAGCACAAGCATCAGAAGAGTATGTAATAAACGAGCCTCTGACTGGGGAGGAGGGAGCGCTGGCATGTGAATATATGAAAGATTTCAAAGCACAAGCATCAGAAGAGTATGTAATAAACGAGCCTCTGACTGGGGAGGAGGGAGCGTGGCATGTGAATATATGAAAGATTTCAAAGCACAAGCATCAGAAGAGTATGTAATAAACGAGCCTCTGACTGGGGAGGAGGGAGCGTGGCATGTGAATATATGAAAGATTTCAAAGCACAAGCATCAGAAGAGTATGTAATAAACGAGCCTCTGACTGGGGAGGAGGGAGCGTGGCATGTGAATATATGAAAGATTTCAAAGCACAAGCATCAGAAGAGTATGTAATAAACGAGCCTCTGACTGGGGAGGAGGGAGCGCTGCATGTGAATATATGAAAGATTTCAAAGCACAAGCATCAGAAGAGTATGTAATAAACGAGCCTCTGACTGGGGAGGAGGGAGCGTGGCATGTGAATATATGAAAGATTTCAAAGCACAAGCATCAGAAGAGTATGTAATAAACGAGCCTCTGACTGGGGAGGAGGGAGCGCTGCATGTGAATATATGAAAGATTTCAAAGCACAAGCATCAGAAGAGTATGTAATAAACGAGCCTCTGACTGGGGAGGAGGGAGCGTTGCATGTGAATATATGAAAGATTTCAAAGCACAAGCATCAGAAGAGTATGTAATAAACGAGCCTCTGACTGGGGAGGAGGGAGCGTGCGCATGTGAATATATGAAAGATTTCAAAGCACAAGCATCAGAAGAGTATGTAATAAACGAGCCTCTGACTGGGGAGGAGGGAGCGCTGGCATGTGAATATATGAAAGATTTCAAAGCACAAGCATCAGAAGAGTATGTAATAAACGAGCCTCTGACTGGGGAGGAGGGAGCGTGGCATGTGAATATATGAAAGATTTCAAAGCACAAGCATCAGAAGAGTATGTAATAAACGAGCCTCTGACTGGGGAGGAGGGAGCGGCTGCAGGTGAATATATGAAAGATTTCAAAGCACAAGCATCAGAAGAGTATGTAATAAACGAGCCTCTGACTGGGGAGGAGGGAGCGTGGCATGTGAATATATGAAAGATTTCAAAGCACAAGCATCAGAAGAGTATGTAATAAACGAGCCTCTGACTGGGGAGGAGGGAGCGCTGGCATGTGAATATATGAAAGATTTCAAAGCACAAGCATCAGAAGAGTATGTAATAAACGAGCCTCTGACTGGGGAGGAGGGAGCGCTGGCATGTGAATATATGAAAGATTTCAAAGCACAAGCATCAGAAGAGTATGTAATAAACGAGCCTCTGACTGGGGAGGGAGGGAGCGTGGCATGTGAATATATGAAAGATTTCAAAGCACAAGCATCAGAAGAGTATGTAATAAACGAGCCTCTGACTGGGGAGGAGGGAGCGTGGCATGTGAATATATGAAAGATTTCAAAGCACAAGCATCAGAAGAGTATGTAATAAACGAGCCTCTGACTGGGGAGGAGGGAGGGCTGCATGTGAATATATGAAAGATTTCAAAGCACAAGCATCAGAAGAGTATGTAATAAACGAGCCTCTGACTGGGGAGGAGGGAGCGTGGCATGTGAATATATGAAAGATTTCAAAGCACAAGCATCAGAAGAGTATGTAATAAACGAGCCTCTGACTGGGGAGGAGGGAGGGCTGCAGGTGAATATATGAAAGATTTCAAAGCACAAGCATCAGAAGAGTATGTAATAAACGAGCCTCTGACTGGGGAGGAGGGAGCGCTGGCATGTGAATATATGAAAGATTTCAAAGCACAAGCATCAGAAGAGTATGTAATAAACGAGCCTCTGACTGGGGAGGAGGGAGCGTGGCATGTGAATATATGAAAGATTTCAAAGCACAAGCATCAGAAGAGTATGTAATAAACGAGCCTCTGACTGGGGAGGAGGGAGCGTGGCATGTGAATATATGAAAGATTTCAAAGCACAAGCATCAGAAGAGTATGTAATAAACGAGCCTCTGACTGGGGAGGAGGGAGCGCTGCATGTGAATATATGAAAGATTTCAAAGCACAAGCATCAGAAGAGTATGTAATAAACGAGCCTCTGACTGGGGAGGAGGGAGCGTGGCATGTGAATATATGAAAGATTTCAAAGCACAAGCATCAGAAGAGTATGTAATAAACGAGCCTCTGACTGGGGAGGAGGGAGCGTGGCATGTGAATATATGAAAGATTTCAAAGCACAAGCATCAGAAGAGTATGTAATAAACGAGCCTCTGACTGGGGAGGAGGGAGCGTGGCATGTGAATATATGAAAGATTTCAAAGCACAAGCATCAGAAGAGTATGTAATAAACGAGCCTCTGACTGGGGAGGAGGGAGCGTGGCATGTGAATATATGAAAGATTTCAAAGCACAAGCATCAGAAGAGTATGTAATAAACGAGCCTCTGACTGGGGAGGAGGGAGCGCTGGCATGTGAATATATGAAAGATTTCAAAGCACAAGCATCAGAAGAGTATGTAATAAACGAGCCTCTGACTGGGGAGGAGGGAGGGCGTGGCATGTGAATATATGAAAGATTTCAAAGCACAAGCATCAGAAGAGTATGTAATAAACGAGCCTCTGACTGGGGAGGAGGGAGCGTGGCATGTGAATATATGAAAGATTTCAAAGCACAAGCATCAGAAGAGTATGTAATAAACGAGCCTCTGACTGGGGAGGAGGGAGCGCTGGCATGTGAATATATGAAAGATTTCAAAGCACAAGCATCAGAAGAGTATGTAATAAACGAGCCTCTGACTGGGGAGGAGGGAGCGTTGCATGTGAATATATGAAAGATTTCAAAGCACAAGCATCAGAAGAGTATGTAATAAACGAGCCTCTGACTGGGGAGGAGGGAGCGTGCGCATGTGAATATATGAAAGATTTCAAAGCACAAGCATCAGAAGAGTATGTAATAAACGAGCCTCTGACTGGGGAGGAGGGAGCGTGGCATGTGAATATATGAAAGATTTCAAAGCACAAGCATCAGAAGAGTATGTAATAAACGAGCCTCTGACTGGGGAGGAGGGAGCGCTGGCATGTGAATATATGAAAGATTTCAAAGCACAAGCATCAGAAGAGTATGTAATAAACGAGCCTCTGACTGGGGAGGAGGGAGCGTGGCATGTGAATATATGAAAGATTTCAAAGCACAAGCATCAGAAGAGTATGTAATAAACGAGCCTCTGACTGGGGAGGAGGGAGCGTGGCATGTGAATATATGAAAGATTTCAAAGCACAAGCATCAGAAGAGTATGTAATAAACGAGCCTCTGACTGGGGAGGAGGGAGGGCTGGCATGTGAATATATGAAAGATTTCAAAGCACAAGCATCAGAAGAGTATGTAATAAACGAGCCTCTGACTGGGGAGGAGGGAGCGTGGCATGTGAATATATGAAAGATTTCAAAGCACAAGCATCAGAAGAGTATGTAATAAACGAGCCTCTGACTGGGGAGGAGGGAGCGTGGCATGTGAATATATGAAAGATTTCAAAGCACAAGCATCAGAAGAGTATGTAATAAACGAGCCTCTGACTGGGGAGGAGGGAGGGCTGGCATGTGAATATATGAAAGATTTCAAAGCACAAGCATCAGAAGAGTATGTAATAAACGAGCCTCTGACTGGGGAGGAGGGAGCGTGGCATGTGAATATATGAAAGATTTCAAAGCACAAGCATCAGAAGAGTATGTAATAAACGAGCCTCTGACTGGGGAGGAGGGAGCGTGGCATGTGAATATATGAAAGATTTCAAAGCACAAGCATCAGAAGAGTATGTAATAAACGAGCCTCTGACTGGGGAGGAGGGAGCGCTGCATGTGAATATATGAAAGATTTCAAAGCACAAGCATCAGAAGAGTATGTAATAAACGAGCCTCTGACTGGGGAGGAGGGAGCGTGGCATGTGAATATATGAAAGATTTCAAAGCACAAGCATCAGAAGAGTATGTAATAAACGAGCCTCTGACTGGGGAGGAGGGAGGGCTGCAGGTGAATATATGAAAGATTTCAAAGCACAAGCATCAGAAGAGTATGTAATAAACGAGCCTCTGACTGGGGAGGAGGGAGCGTGGCATGTGAATATATGAAAGATTTCAAAGCACAAGCATCAGAAGAGTATGTAATAAACGAGCCTCTGACTGGGGAGGAGGGAGCGTGGCATGTGAATATATGAAAGATTTCAAAGCACAAGCATCAGAAGAGTATGTAATAAACGAGCCTCTGACTGGGGAGGAGGGAGCGTGGCATGTGAATATATGAAAGATTTCAAAGCACAAGCATCAGAAGAGTATGTAATAAACGAGCCTCTGACTGGGGAGGAGGGAGGGCTGCATGTGAATATATGAAAGATTTCAAAGCACAAGCATCAGAAGAGTATGTAATAAACGAGCCTCTGACTGGGGAGGAGGGAGCGTGGCATGTGAATATATGAAAGATTTCAAAGCACAAGCATCAGAAGAGTATGTAATAAACGAGCCTCTGACTGGGGAGGAGGGAGGCGTGGCATGTGAATATATGAAAGATTTCAAAGCACAAGCATCAGAAGAGTATGTAATAAACGAGCCTCTGACTGGGGAGGAGGGAGCGCTGGCATGTGAATATATGAAAGATTTCAAAGCACAAGCATCAGAAGAGTATGTAATAAACGAGCCTCTGACTGGGGAGGAGGGAGCGTGGCATGTGAATATATGAAAGATTTCAAAGCACAAGCATCAGAAGAGTATGTAATAAACGAGCCTCTGACTGGGGAGGAGGGAGCGCTGCATGTGAATATATGAAAGATTTCAAAGCACAAGCATCAGAAGAGTATGTAATAAACGAGCCTCTGACTGGGGAGGAGGGAGCGTGGCATGTGAATATATGAAAGATTTCAAAGCACAAGCATCAGAAGAGTATGTAATAAACGAGCCTCTGACTGGGGAGGAGGGAGCGTGGCATGTGAATATATGAAAGATTTCAAAGCACAAGCATCAGAAGAGTATGTAATAAACGAGCCTCTGACTGGGGAGGAGGGAGCGCTGCATGTGAATATATGAAAGATTTCAAAGCACAAGCATCAGAAGAGTATGTAATAAACGAGCCTCTGACTGGGGAGGAGGGAGCGCTGCATGTGAATATATGAAAGATTTCAAAGCACAAGCATCAGAAGAGTATGTAATAAACGAGCCTCTGACTGGGGAGGAGGGAGCGTGGCATGTGAATATATGAAAGATTTCAAAGCACAAGCATCAGAAGAGTATGTAATAAACGAGCCTCTGACTGGGGAGGAGGGAGCGTGGCATGTGAATATATGAAAGATTTCAAAGCACAAGCATCAGAAGAGTATGTAATAAACGAGCCTCTGACTGGGGAGGAGGGAGCGTGGCATGTGAATATATGAAAGATTTCAAAGCACAAGCATCAGAAGAGTATGTAATAAACGAGCCTCTGACTGGGGAGGAGGGAGCGTGGCATGTGAATATATGAAAGATTTCAAAGCACAAGCATCAGAAGAGTATGTAATAAACGAGCCTCTGACTGGGGAGGAGGGAGCGTGGCATGTGAATATATGAAAGATTTCAAAGCACAAGCATCAGAAGAGTATGTAATAAACGAGCCTCTGACTGGGGAGGAGGGAGCGTGGCATGTGAATATATGAAAGATTTCAAAGCACAAGCATCAGAAGAGTATGTAATAAACGAGCCTCTGACTGGGGAGGAGGGAGCGTGGCATGTGAATATATGAAAGATTTCAAAGCACAAGCATCAGAAGAGTATGTAATAAACGAGCCTCTGACTGGGGAGGAGGGAGCGCTGCATGTGAATATATGAAAGATTTCAAAGCACAAGCATCAGAAGAGTATGTAATAAACGAGCCTCTGACTGGGGAGGAGGGAGCGTGGCATGTGAATATATGAAAGATTTCAAAGCACAAGCATCAGAAGAGTATGTAATAAACGAGCCTCTGACTGGGGAGGAGGGAGCGTGGCATGTGAATATATGAAAGATTTCAAAGCACAAGCATCAGAAGAGTATGTAATAAACGAGCCTCTGACTGGGGAGGAGGGAGGGCTGCAGGTGAATATATGAAAGATTTCAAAGCACAAGCATCAGAAGAGTATGTAATAAACGAGCCTCTGACTGGGGAGGAGGGAGCGTGGCATGTGAATATATGAAAGATTTCAAAGCACAAGCATCAGAAGAGTATGTAATAAACGAGCCTCTGACTGGGGAGGAGGGAGCGTGGCATGTGAATATATGAAAGATTTCAAAGCACAAGCATCAGAAGAGTATGTAATAAACGAGCCTCTGACTGGGGAGGAGGGAGCGTGGCATGTGAATATATGAAAGATTTCAAAGCACAAGCATCAGAAGAGTATGTAATAAACGAGCCTCTGACTGGGGAGGAGGGAGCGTGGCATGTGAATATATGAAAGATTTCAAAGCACAAGCATCAGAAGAGTATGTAATAAACGAGCCTCTGACTGGGGAGGAGGGAGCGTGGCATGTGAATATATGAAAGATTTCAAAGCACAAGCATCAGAAGAGTATGTAATAAACGAGCCTCTGACTGGGGAGGAGGGAGCGTGGCATGTGAATATATGAAAGATTTCAAAGCACAAGCATCAGAAGAGTATGTAATAAACGAGCCTCTGACTGGGGAGGAGGGAGCGTGGCATGTGAATATATGAAAGATTTCAAAGCACAAGCATCAGAAGAGTATGTAATAAACGAGCCTCTGACTGGGGAGGAGGGAGGGCTGCATGTGAATATATGAAAGATTTCAAAGCACAAGCATCAGAAGAGTATGTAATAAACGAGCCTCTGACTGGGGAGGAGGGAGCGTGGCATGTGAATATATGAAAGATTTCAAAGCACAAGCATCAGAAGAGTATGTAATAAACGAGCCTCTGACTGGGGAGGAGGGAGCGCTGGCATGTGAATATATGAAAGATTTCAAAGCACAAGCATCAGAAGAGTATGTAATAAACGAGCCTCTGACTGGGGAGGAGGGAGCGTGGCATGTGAATATATGAAAGATTTCAAAGCACAAGCATCAGAAGAGTATGTAATAAACGAGCCTCTGACTGGGGAGGAGGGAGCGTGGCATGTGAATATATGAAAGATTTCAAAGCACAAGCATCAGAAGAGTATGTAATAAACGAGCCTCTGACTGGGGAGGAGGGAGCGTGGCATGTGAATATATGAAAGATTTCAAAGCACAAGCATCAGAAGAGTATGTAATAAACGAGCCTCTGACTGGGGAGGAGGGAGCGTGGCATGTGAATATATGAAAGATTTCAAAGCACAAGCATCAGAAGAGTATGTAATAAACGAGCCTCTGACTGGGGAGGAGGGAGCGTGGCATGTGAATATATGAAAGATTTCAAAGCACAAGCATCAGAAGAGTATGTAATAAACGAGCCTCTGACTGGGGAGGAGGGAGCGTGGCATGTGAATATATGAAAGATTTCAAAGCACAAGCATCAGAAGAGTATGTAATAAACGAGCCTCTGACTGGGGAGGAGGGAGCGCTGGCATGTGAATATATGAAAGATTTCAAAGCACAAGCATCAGAAGAGTATGTAATAAACGAGCCTCTGACTGGGGAGGAGGGAGGGCTGCAGGTGAATATATGAAAGATTTCAAAGCACAAGCATCAGAAGAGTATGTAATAAACGAGCCTCTGACTGGGGAGGAGGGAGCGTGGCATGTGAATATATGAAAGATTTCAAAGCACAAGCATCAGAAGAGTATGTAATAAACGAGCCTCTGACTGGGGAGGAGGGAGCGTTGCATGTGAATATATGAAAGATTTCAAAGCACAAGCATCAGAAGAGTATGTAATAAACGAGCCTCTGACTGGGGAGGAGGGAGCGTGGCATGTGAATATATGAAAGATTTCAAAGCACAAGCATCAGAAGAGTATGTAATAAACGAGCCTCTGACTGGGGAGGAGGGAGCGTGGCATGTGAATATATGAAAGATTTCAAAGCACAAGCATCAGAAGAGTATGTAATAAACGAGCCTCTGACTGGGGAGGAGGGAGCGTGGCATGTGAATATATGAAAGATTTCAAAGCACAAGCATCAGAAGAGTATGTAATAAACGAGCCTCTGACTGGGGAGGAGGGAGCGTGGCATGTGAATATATGAAAGATTTCAAAGCACAAGCATCAGAAGAGTATGTAATAAACGAGCCTCTGACTGGGGAGGAGGGAGCGTGGCATGTGAATATATGAAAGATTTCAAAGCACAAGCATCAGAAGAGTATGTAATAAACGAGCCTCTGACTGGGGAGGAGGGAGCGTGGCATGTGAATATATGAAAGATTTCAAAGCACAAGCATCAGAAGAGTATGTAATAAACGAGCCTCTGACTGGGGAGGAGGGAGCGTGGCATGTGAATATATGAAAGATTTCAAAGCACAAGCATCAGAAGAGTATGTAATAAACGAGCCTCTGACTGGGGAGGAGGGAGCGTGGCATGTGAATATATGAAAGATTTCAAAGCACAAGCATCAGAAGAGTATGTAATAAACGAGCCTCTGACTGGGGAGGAGGGAGCGTGGCATGTGAATATATGAAAGATTTCAAAGCACAAGCATCAGAAGAGTATGTAATAAACGAGCCTCTGACTGGGGAGGAGGGAGCGCTGGCATGTGAATATATGAAAGATTTCAAAGCACAAGCATCAGAAGAGTATGTAATAAACGAGCCTCTGACTGGGGAGGAGGGAGCGTGGCATGTGAATATATGAAAGATTTCAAAGCACAAGCATCAGAAGAGTATGTAATAAACGAGCCTCTGACTGGGGAGGAGGGAGCGTGGCATGTGAATATATGAAAGATTTCAAAGCACAAGCATCAGAAGAGTATGTAATAAACGAGCCTCTGACTGGGGAGGAGGGAGCGTGGCATGTGAATATATGAAAGATTTCAAAGCACAAGCATCAGAAGAGTATGTAATAAACGAGCCTCTGACTGGGGAGGAGGGAGCGTGGCATGTGAATATATGAAAGATTTCAAAGCACAAGCATCAGAAGAGTATGTAATAAACGAGCCTCTGACTGGGGAGGAGGGAGCGGCTGCATGTGAATATATGAAAGATTTCAAAGCACAAGCATCAGAAGAGTATGTAATAAACGAGCCTCTGACTGGGGAGGAGGGAGCGTGGCATGTGAATATATGAAAGATTTCAAAGCACAAGCATCAGAAGAGTATGTAATAAACGAGCCTCTGACTGGGGAGGAGGGAGCGCTGGCATGTGAATATATGAAAGATTTCAAAGCACAAGCATCAGAAGAGTATGTAATAAACGAGCCTCTGACTGGGGAGGAGGGAGCGTGGCATGTGAATATATGAAAGATTTCAAAGCACAAGCATCAGAAGAGTATGTAATAAACGAGCCTCTGACTGGGGAGGAGGGAGCGTGGCATGTGAATATATGAAAGATTTCAAAGCACAAGCATCAGAAGAGTATGTAATAAACGAGCCTCTGACTGGGGAGGAGGGAGCGTGGCATGTGAATATATGAAAGATTTCAAAGCACAAGCATCAGAAGAGTATGTAATAAACGAGCCTCTGACTGGGGAGGAGGGAGGGCTGCAGGTGAATATATGAAAGATTTCAAAGCACAAGCATCAGAAGAGTATGTAATAAACGAGCCTCTGACTGGGGAGGAGGGAGCGTGGCATGTGAATATATGAAAGATTTCAAAGCACAAGCATCAGAAGAGTATGTAATAAACGAGCCTCTGACTGGGGAGGAGGGAGCGTGGCATGTGAATATATGAAAGATTTCAAAGCACAAGCATCAGAAGAGTATGTAATAAACGAGCCTCTGACTGGGGAGGAGGGAGCGTGGCATGTGAATATATGAAAGATTTCAAAGCACAAGCATCAGAAGAGTATGTAATAAACGAGCCTCTGACTGGGGAGGAGGGAGCGTGGCATGTGAATATATGAAAGATTTCAAAGCACAAGCATCAGAAGAGTATGTAATAAACGAGCCTCTGACTGGGGAGGAGGGAGCGCTGCATGTGAATATATGAAAGATTTCAAAGCACAAGCATCAGAAGAGTATGTAATAAACGAGCCTCTGACTGGGGAGGAGGGAGCGTGGCATGTGAATATATGAAAGATTTCAAAGCACAAGCATCAGAAGAGTATGTAATAAACGAGCCTCTGACTGGGGAGGAGGGAGGGCTGCAGGTGAATATATGAAAGATTTCAAAGCACAAGCATCAGAAGAGTATGTAATAAACGAGCCTCTGACTGGGGAGGAGGGAGGGCTGCAGGTGAATATATGAAAGATTTCAAAGCACAAGCATCAGAAGAGTATGTAATAAACGAGCCTCTGACTGGGGAGGAGGGAGCGTGGCATGTGAATATATGAAAGATTTCAAAGCACAAGCATCAGAAGAGTATGTAATAAACGAGCCTCTGACTGGGGAGGAGGGAGCGTGGCATGTGAATATATGAAAGATTTCAAAGCACAAGCATCAGAAGAGTATGTAATAAACGAGCCTCTGACTGGGGAGGAGGGAGCGTGGCATGTGAATATATGAAAGATTTCAAAGCACAAGCATCAGAAGAGTATGTAATAAACGAGCCTCTGACTGGGGAGGAGGGAGCGTGGCATGTGAATATATGAAAGATTTCAAAGCACAAGCATCAGAAGAGTATGTAATAAACGAGCCTCTGACTGGGGAGGAGGGAGCGTGGCATGTGAATATATGAAAGATTTCAAAGCACAAGCATCAGAAGAGTATGTAATAAACGAGCCTCTGACTGGGGAGGAGGGAGCGTGGCATGTGAATATATGAAAGATTTCAAAGCACAAGCATCAGAAGAGTATGTAATAAACGAGCCTCTGACTGGGGAGGAGGGAGCGTGGCATGTGAATATATGAAAGATTTCAAAGCACAAGCATCAGAAGAGTATGTAATAAACGAGCCTCTGACTGGGGAGGAGGGAGCGTGGCATGTGAATATATGAAAGATTTCAAAGCACAAGCATCAGAAGAGTATGTAATAAATCGAGCCTCTGACTGGGGAGGAGGGAGGGCTGCAGGTGAATATATGAAAGATTTCAAAGCACAAGCATCAGAAGAGTATGTAATAAACGAGCCTCTGACTGGGGAGGAGGGGAGCGTGGCATGTGAATATATGAAAGATTTCAAAGCACAAGCATCAGAAGAGTATGTAATAAACGAGCCTCTGACTGGGGAGGAGGGAGCGTGGCATGTGAATATATGAAAGATTTCAAAGCACAAGCATCAGAAGAGTATGTAATAAACGAGCCTCTGACTGGGGAGGAGGGAGCGTGGCATGTGAATATATGAAAGATTTCAAAGCACAAGCATCAGAAGAGTATGTAATAAACGAGCCTCTGACTGGGGAGGAGGGAGCGTGGCATGTGAATATATGAAAGATTTCAAAGCACAAGCATCAGAAGAGTATGTAATAAACGAGCCTCTGACTGGGGAGGAGGGAGCGTTGCAGGTGAATATATGAAAGATTTCAAAGCACAAGCATCAGAAGAGTATGTAATAAACGAGCCTCTGACTGGGGAGGAGGGAGGGCTGCAGGTGAATATATGAAAGATTTCAAAGCACAAGCATCAGAAGAGTATGTAATAAACGAGCCTCTGACTGGGGAGGAGGGAGCGTGGCATGTGAATATATGAAAGATTTCAAAGCACAAGCATCAGAAGAGTATGTAATAAACGAGCCTCTGACTGGGGAGGAGGGAGCGTGGCATGTGAATATATGAAAGATTTCAAAGCACAAGCATCAGAAGAGTATGTAATAAACGAGCCTCTGACTGGGGAGGAGGGAGCGTCGCATGTGAATATATGAAAGATTTCAAAGCACAAGCATCAGAAGAGTATGTAATAAACGAGCCTCTGACTGGGGAGGAGGGAGCGTGGCATGTGAATATATGAAAGATTTCAAAGCACAAGCATCAGAAGAGTATGTAATAAACGAGCCTCTGACTGGGGAGGAGGGAGCGTGGCATGTGAATATATGAAAGATTTCAAAGCACAAGCATCAGAAGAGTATGTAATAAACAAGCCTCTGACTGGGGAGGAGGGAGGGCTGGCAGGTGAATATATGAAAGATTTCAAAGCACAAGCATCAGAAGAGTATGTAATAAACAAGCCTCTGACTGGGGAGGAGGGAGCGTGCATGTGAATATATGAAAGATTTCAAAGCACAAGCATCAGAAGAGTATGTAATAAACGAGCCTCTGACTGGGGAGGAGGGAGGGCTGCTTGTGAATATATGAAAGATTTCAAAGCACAAGCGTCAGAAGAGTATGTAATAAACGAGCCTCTGACTGGGGAGGAGGGAGCGTCGCATGTGAATATATGAAAGATTTCACAGCCCAAGCATCAGAAGAGTATGTAATAAACGAGCCTCTGACTGGGGAGGAGGGAGGGCTGCAGGTGAATATATGAAAGATTTCAAAGCACAAGCATCAGAAGAGTATGTAATAAACGAGCCTCTGACTGGGGAGGAGGGAGCGCTGGCATGTGAATATATGAAAGATTTCAAAGCACAAGCATCAGAAGAGTATGTAATAAACGAGCCTCTGACTGGGGAGGAGGGAGCGTGGCATGTGAATATATGAAAGATTTCAAAGCACAAGCATCAGAAGAGTATGTAATAAACGAGCCTCTGACTGGGGAGGAGGGAGCGTCGCATGTGAATATATGAAAGATTTCAAAGCACAAGCATCAGAAGAGTATGTAATAAACGAGCCTCTGACTGGGGAGGAGGGAGCGTGGCATGTGAATATATGAAAGATTTCAAAGCACAAGCATCAGAAGAGTATGTAATAAACGAGCCTCTGACTGGGGAGGAGGGAGCGTGGCATGTGAATATATGAAAGATTTCAAAGCACAAGCATCAGAAGAGTATGTAATAAACGAGCCTCTGACTGGGGAGGAGGGAGCGTGGCATGTGAATATATGAAAGATTTCAAAGCACAAGCATCAGAAGAGTATGTAATAAACGAGCCTCTGACTGGGGAGGAGGGAGGGCTGCAGGTGAATATATGAAAGATTTCAAAGCACAAGCATCAGAAGAGTATGTAATAAACGAGCCTCTGACTGGGGAGGAGGGAGCGTCGCATGTGAATATATGAAAGATTTCAAAGCACAAGCATCAGAAGAGTATGTAATAAACGAGCCTCTGACTGGGGAGGAGGGAGCGTGGCATGTGAATATATGAAAGATTTCAAAGCACAAGCATCAGAAGAGTATGTAATAAACGAGCCTCTGACTGGGGAGGAGGGAGCGTGGCATGTGAATATATGAAAGATTTCAAAGCACAAGCATCAGAAGAGTATGTAATAAACGAGCCTCTGACGGGGAGGAGGGAGGGCTGCAGGTGAATATATGAAAGATTTCAAAGCACAAGCATCAGAAGAGTATGTAATAAACGAGCCTCTGACTGGGGAGGAGGGAGGGCTGCAGGTGAATATATGAAAGATTTCAAAGCCCAAGCATCAGAAGAGTATGTAATAAACGAGCCTCTGACTGGGGAGGAGGGAGCGCTGCAGGTGAATATATGAAAGATTTCAAAGCACAAGCATCAGAAGAGTATGTAATAAATTAGCCTCTGACTGAAAAGGAGGGAGCATCGCATGTGAATATATGAAAGATTTCAAAGCCCAAGCATCAGAAGAGTATGTAATAAACGAGCCTCTGACTGGGGAGGAGGGAGGGCTGCAGGTGAATATATGAAAGATTTCAAAGCATCAGAAGAGTATGTAATAAACGAGCCTCTGACTGGGGAGGAGGGAGCGTGGCATGTGAATATATGAAAGATTTCAAAGCACAAGCATCAGAAGAGTATGTAATAAACGAGCCTCTGACTGGGGAGGAGGGAGCGTGGCATGTGAATATATGAAAGATTTCAAAGCACAAGCATCAGAAGAGTATGTAATAAACGAGCCTCTGACTGGGGAGGAGGGAGCGTGGCATGTGAATATATGAAAGATTTCAAAGCACAAGCATCAGAAGAGTATGTAATAAACGAGCCTCTGACTGGGGAGGAGGGAGCGTGGCATGTGAATATATGAAAGATTTCAAAGCACAAGCATCAGAAGAGTATGTAATAAACGAGCCTCTGACTGGGGAGGAGGGAGCGTGGCATGTGAATATATGAAAGATTTCAAAGCACAAGCATCAGAAGAGTATGTAATAAACGAGCCTCTGACTGGGGAGGAGGGAGGGCTGCAGGTGAATATATGAAAGATTTCAAAGCACAAGCATCAGAAGAGTATGTAATAAACGAGCCTCTGACTGGGGAGGAGGGAGGGCTGCAGGTGAATATATGAAAGATTTCAAAGCACAAGCATCAGAAGAGTATGTAATAAACGAGCCTCTGACTGGGGAGGAGGGAGGGCTGCAGGTGAATATATGAAAGATTTCAAAGCACAAGCATCAGAAGAGTATGTAATAAACGAGCCTCTGACTGGGGAGGAGGGAGCGTGTGTCATGGTTCCACCTCAGGGGGAAACAGCGGGATGTGTGAGGTTGGTTCCGGTACGTATGCAGCACGACACTGCTAAGATAGGTCAGCGGTCTAGCGCTCAGACCAAGAAGTGCACCTGATCAACATGAAGCGCTTCCGGGTGAGACCGCATATAGCCGCGGCACCCATTTCAGTCAGTGCTTCCAGTACTGTACCTTGTCCGAGGCCGGCCGCTAGTTCCTTGCAACTCTGACGGTTTCCGCCGGCTCCTTCCAGATCCCTCGCCTTCAGAGACGCGCTGAAGCGTCAACCAACCATCAGACCTGTAGGAGCACCCCGGGCTGCCCTTCGATCATTTCCAGCGCAGGAGCGCTTGTTTTGTTTTCTTCACCCGCGACACGCACAGGGAAGCGTGGTCGCGGCTGGTTCTTGTTCATTCCAAGCGCAGGAGCGCTTGTTTGTTTTCTTCACCCGCGACAAGCACAGGGAAGCGTGGTCGCGGCTGGGTCTTGCTCATTCCAGCGCAGGAGCGCTTGTTTTGTTTTCTTCACACGCGACACGCACAGGGAAGCGTGGTCGCGGCTGGTTCTTGTTCATTCCAGGCGCAGGAGCGCTTGTTTGTTTTCATTCCCGTGACACTCACAAGGAAGAGTGGTCACGGTTTTCTTTTACCCATATCACCGCGCAGGAGCGCTCTTACCTTTCTCCGTTACAGTCCAGCTGCCACGCAGGTGTGCGTGACGTTCCTTCACCTTCCTGGCACTGAAGTTGGGAGCACATACACCAACCTCTTCTGGGGCTTACCTGCTTCCTGTCATACTGTGTCAGAGAGACCCCATTTGGAGCACTAGTCCTCATCCTTCAGTTGGCGATACCCAGGAGAGCATCCTCAGTCTAGTGAGACACCTTACCCGGTCATCCCAGACGACGTCACTTCTAAACACCATTAGGCACCTTCCCCTGGTCCTATCCTTGCCTAGGTCTGTATATTTACCTTTGATCAGGTGAGGAGAGGGGCGGTGGAGGTTGCTCACGTCGTCCCTGCGAGATAACTCCACGAGTATATAGGTAAGACTTGTGGGGCCCCGACAGAACTGGAAGCCCACGCTAAATATTTCGCCTGGACGCCATGAGCAACCCCGACATTACCCTGCAGGGCATAGCAGCTATGCTGGCCCATATACAGGCAGACAACCTGAGTCTGCGCCAAGACATCACGACGTTACAGGGTCAGATTGCAGTGGGGTCCTCGGGGGCTTGGGGCCCAGACCCAGCTGTCAGAGCCAGACAGGGGGGTGTGTTACGTCCTCCTGTGTTCAATCCTGGGGGTCAGTACCCGTTCAGCACGATCGTAGCCCGCCCATACAGGTCATAGCTCCTCACCCTATCCAGCTAGCACCCCTGAGCGATTTTATGGTGATAGCACCAAGTTCAGCATTTTTCTGAATCAATGCCAACTGCACTTCATGGCACGTGCTTCCGCCTTCCCAGATGACGCCTCCAAAGTCGCGTTTATCTTGTCCTACCTTGGAGGAGACGCTGCCCAGTGGTCCATAACTTTGGTCGAAAACGACGACCCCTTGCTATACAGCCTTCCCGTCTTTAAGGAAACCCTACGGCGAATGTTCGCCCGCCACACGTTTGTGCAAGCCGCAGACAACGAGCTTCTTAATTTGAAACAAGGCTCTTCCGATCAGCTGCATTATATTACCACGCTTAACAGGCTGGTTATCGAAGCCAGATGGCCGGAGTCTAAACAGGTGTCCGTTTTCTACAGGGGATTGCGGGATGAGATCAAGGACCTTCTCTCTCAACAACCCGAACTCCCGGAGGATATCAGGTCCTTCATCGACCTAGCAATCAGGTTGAACTTCAGACTGCAGGAACGGAAAAGCGAGAAAACCAAGGGCTCCGAGTCCCGATTCATGACGTTCCAGGAAAAGAGCAGGAGTGAACCAGGGAAGGCCCATGATGCACCCGAACCAATGCAGATCGGCGGAGTCCGTGGACCCCTAACCCGGGAAGAGAAGGAAAAACGACGAAAACAGAACTTATGCCTGTACTGCGGCAAAGCGGACATTTCGTAAGGGAGTGCCCTGTTAAACCTGCCAAAACTAAGGCCAATAAACCCTACGCCCTTTCAGTGACCCGCAGGGACGAAGCGGAAACGGCGAAACCCAGTTGGCAAAGGGGTTGGTCTACTGGGTTCTCCTCCATGCGGACCCCCATCACCGAATCCCTGGCCAACATTCGACACATGGGAATGACGGTAACATTGCAATCACTGACAGGCCAAACATGGACAGTCACAGCCCTCATCGACTCTGGCGCCACCGGAAACTTCATCGACACTCGCTACATGGAGGGACTGGGTATTCCGACTGTGACCAAGAAAAAACCAGAAAGTGTGAAGGCTGTGGACGGCACCGACCTCACCTCTGGACTTATACGGTATCAGACAGAAGCCATGAGAATGATATGCACAAATGGGCACACAGAGACCATTGCCTTTGCCGTAATCGACGCACCTCAGTTCAAGCTTATTCTGGGGCTTCCTTGGTTGGTGACACATAATCCCCACATCGACTGTAAGACCCGGATCATGACCCTGAACTCCTCTCATTGCGCCATCACCTGCTATCCGCAGGAGAACGTATCCGGTGATCTTGCAATACAAGCCCGTTCGGTGTCCTTAACGGGGATGGGAACGGTCACCCAAGAAGACGTACCCGAGGCATATGCAGACCTGGCTTCTGTATTTGACAAGAAGGGGGCCAATACCTTGCCACCACACCGCTCCTTCGATTGCAGGATTGACCTCATACCTGGATCGACACTTCCATGTAGCCACATCTACTCACTCACAGAAAAAGAAAACCACCATTTACGCGCCTATCTGGATGAGTTCCTGCGAAACGGGTTTATACGCCACTCCAAATCACCAGTCTCTTCCTCTCTCTTTTTCGTGGCCAAGAAGGAGGGGGATCTACGAACATGTATTGACTACAGAGCCATAAATACCATAACCATCAAAAACCGGTATCCTCTACCTCTCATTTCCAACCTCTTGGATCAAGTGAAGGATGCTACTATCTACACCAAACTTGATCTACGAGGAGCCTACCATCTCGTCAGGGTCCGAGAGGGCGACGAATGGAAGACCGCTTTCCGGACGAAATACGGCCTCTTCGAATATCGAGTCATGCCCTTCGGACTGTGCAACGCTCCTGCGGCCTTCCAATTCTTCATAGATGAAGTATTAAGGAGTACCTTGACCGTTTCTGTGTTGTCTACATTGATGACATTCTGATCTTCTCCAACAGTCTTCCTGACCACATCAACCACGTTCGTGCTGTCCTGCAACAACTACAGCTGCACGGACTCTACGTGAAACTAGAGAAGAGCATGTTCCACACCACCATGGTTGAGTTTCTGGGACACATCCTAACCCCTGACGGAGTCAGAATGGACACCAGGAAAGTTGAAGCAGTACTACAATGGCCATCGCCCTGTTCCGTCAAACAGGTCCAGAGATTCCTGGGGTTCGCCAACTATTATAGGCGCTTCATCACTGGGTTCTCTAGCATCATCACACCCATCACCCGCTTGCTGCGTAAAGGGGTGCAGTTCTCTTGGGATCCTGAAGCCGAGGAGGCGTTTCTGAACCTGAAGAAAAGGTTTTCCAGCGCTCCCGTCCTACGGCATCCGGACCCGGAACAACCCTTCATAGTGGAAGCGGATGCATCACAGAATGCCTTGGGAGGGGTATTGTCACAACGCAACGCCGAAACAGGTCTATTGCATCCTGTGGCCTTTTACTCCCGAAAGCTACTGCCAGCAGAACGCAACTATACCGTGTCAGACCGTGAACTACTTGCCATCAAGGCTGCCTTTGAGGAATGGCGCCATTACCTCAAGGACGCACGACACCCAGTTACCATTTACACGGACCACAGGAATTTGCAGTTCCTTCGTTCAGCCAGAGCCCTCACTTCCAGACAATTGAGGTGGACCCTGTTTTTTAACGAATACGAATTCCTGATCACCTATCGCCCGGGAAGGAAAATGCCAAAGCAGATGCCCTGTCCAGATTGGACGAAACCGACGATAACGTACTGAAGACCGAACCCGTATACATCCTCCCTGAACATTGCTTTCAAGGGTGGTCCTATCCTCTTCCTTCTTCACCCAGCTGCACGAAGACCTGAAGCAAAAGAAACAGAGGAGTGGATTGGGGACCTGGCTGGGATCACCACACGGGATGGTTTTTTGTTCAAAGGGGACCAGTACTACCTCCCGTTGGAAGACCATCAGCAACAGGCCCTGTATATGTGCCATGACCACCAGTTATCTCTCCATCCGGGATTCCATAAAACCATGGACCTCTTACACAGACACTTTTGGTGGCCTTCCATGGACATCGCTGTTCGTTCCCACATAGCCCATTGTGCCGTCTGTGCTCAAGGGAAGATCCATTCCAGTCCCCTGGTAGGGCTCTTGAACCCCATTCCTGTACCTCCTTACCCTTGGCATACGGTGTCCATGGACTTTGTGGTAGAACTACCCAAGACTAAAACCGGCTTTACCACCGTCCTCACTATCGTAGATCATCTAACGAAAATGGCACACATCGTTCCTTTGAAGAAACTGCCGTCGGCAATCGACTTAGCCTTGATCTTCGCACGCAACGTGATCCGGTTGCATGGTGTACCCTCAGTGCTGATCACGGACAGGGGCTCCCAATTCGTATCCAGGTTTTGGGGTGAGGTGTGCAAAAGCATGGGCATGGAAACCCGTCTTTCCACAGCATACCACCCACAGACAGACGGACAGGCAGAACGAACAAACCAGACCATGGAGCAATACCTTTGATGCTTGCTGTTGTCCGTAGAACAAGAATGGTCAGAGGCGCTATGGATAGTAGAATACGCATACAACAACAGCAAACATGCGTCCATAGGAATGTCACCTTTCTTCTGTCTACAAGGGCGACACCCACGATCAGAACCATGGGAAAAAACATTGTCCTGCCACCTTCCTACCATACAGGAGCACCACGCCCTTCTACACAACTTATGGCAGGAGGCCCGGTTCGAGCTCGCCAAGGCCAAAGAATACCACAAACATTACGCCGATGCCCACAGACAAGCGGAACCAGAGTACAGGGTAGGGGACGAGGTATGGGTATCGATAAAAAACCTCAACGTACATGGACCCAAAAAGCTGCTGCCAAGATACGTCGGTCCTTTTCCCATCGAGAAAATCATCAATCGGGTGGCGATGAGGCTTACTCTACCCCAGCAGATGAAAGTACACCCAGTATTCCATGTTTCTCCTCACATCCCGTCCATCCTGAGACCCGTATTGCTTGCCCTCCGCCCCCTCCTCCGGGACGATCACGAGGAGTATGAGGTGAGGGCCATCCTTGATTCCCGTAGGACCAGGGGGCGGCTCTTTTACCTGGTGGACTGGAAAGGGTATGGGCCGGAAGAGCGTTCCTGGGAGCCCTTGTCCCATGTACGCCATGCACCCCTGTTAGTCCGCGCCTTCCGTGCTCGGTGCCCGTGCAAACCTCGCCCTGCTACCCCCGTGTAGGGGGGTATGGGGGATTATCTTGGGAGGGGGTACTGTCATGGTTCAACCCCAGGGGGAAACAGCGGGATGTGTGAGGTTGGTTCCGGTACGTATGCAGCACGACACTGCTAAGATAGGTCAGCGGTCTAGCGCTCAGACCAAGAAGTGCACCTGATCAACATGAAGCGCTTCCGGGTGAGACCGCATATAGCCGCAGCACCCATTTCAGTCAGTGCTTCCAGTACTGTACCTTGTCCGAGGCCGGCCGCTAGTTCCTTGCAACTCTGACGGTTTCCGCCGGCTCCTTCCAGATCCCTCGCCTTCAGAGACGCGCTGAAGCGTCAACCAACCATCAGACCTGTAGGAGCACCCCGGGCTGCCCTTCGATCATTTCCAGCGCAGGAGCGCTTGTTTTGTTTTTTCTTCACCCCGACACGCACAGGGAAGCGTGGTCGCGGCTGGGTCTTGCTCATTCCAGCGCAGGAGCGCTTGTTTTGTTTTCTTCACACGCGACACGCACAGGGAAGCGTGGTCGCGGCTGGTTCTTGTTCATTCCAGGCGCAGGAGCGCTTGTTTGTTTTCATTCCCGTGACACTCACAAGGAAGAGTGGTCACGGTTTTTCTTTTTACCCATATCACCGCGCAGGAGCGCTCTTACCTTTTCTCCGTTACAGTCCAGCTGCCACGCAGGTGTGCGTGACGTTCCTTCACCTTCCTGGCACTGAAGTCGGGAGCACATACACCAACCTCTTCTGGGGCTTACCTGCTTCCTGTCATACTGTGTCAGAGAGACCCCATTTGGAGCACTAGTCCTCATCCTTCAGTTGGCGGTACCCAGGAGAGCATCCTCAGTCTAGTGAGACACCTTACCCGGTCATCCCAGACGACGTCACTTCTAAACACCATTAGGCCCCTTCCCCTGGTCCTATCCTTGCCTAGGTCTGTATATTTACCTTTGATCAGGTGAGGAGAGGGGCGGTGGAGGTTGCTCACGTCGTCCCTGCGAGATAACTCCACGAGTATATAGGTAAGACTTGTGGGGCCCTGACGGCGTGGCATGTGAATATATGAAAGATTTCAAAGCACAAGCATCAGAAGAGTATGTAATAAACGAGCCTCTGACTGGGGAGGAGGGAGCGTGGCATGTGAATATATGAAAGATTTCAAAGCACAAGCATCAGAAGAGTATGTAATAAACGAGCCTCTGACTGGGGAGGAGGGAGCGTGGCATGTGAATATATGAAAGATTTCAAAGCACAAGCGTCAGAAGAGTATGTAATAAACGAGCCTCTGACTGGGGAGGAGGGAGCGTGGCATGTGAATATATGAAAGATTTCAAAGCACAAGCATCAGAAGAGTATGTAATAAACGAGCCTCTGACTGGGGAGGAGGGAGCGTCGCATGTGAATATATGAAAGATTTCAAAGCACAAGCATCAGAAGAGTCTGTAATAAACGAGCCTCTGACTGGGGAGGAGGGAGCGTGGCATGTGAATATATGAAAGATTTCAAAGCACAAGCATCAGAAGAGTATGTAATAAACGAGCCTCTGACTGGGGAGGAGGGAGGGCTGCAGGTGAATATATGAAAGATTTCAACGCACAAGCATCAGAAGAGTATGTAATAAACGAGCCTCTGACCGAAAAGGAGGGAGCGTCGCATGTGAATATATGAAAGATTTCAAAGCACAAGCATCAGAAGAGTATGTAATAAACGAGCCTCTGACTGGGGAGGAGGGAGGGCTGCAGGTGAATATATGAAAGATTTCAAAGCACAAGCGTCAGACGAGTATGTAATAAACGAGCCTCTGACTGGGGAGGAGGGAGCGTGGCATGTGAATATATGAAAGATTTCAAAGCACAAGCATCAGAAGAGTATGTAATAAACGAGCCTCTGACTGGGGAGGAGGGAGCGTGGCATGTGAATATATGAAAGATTTCAAAGCACAAGCGTCAGAAGAGTATGTAATAAACGAGCCTCTGACTGGGGAGGAGGGAGCGTGGCATGTGAATATATGAAAGATTTCAAAGCACAAGCATCAGAAGAGTATGTAATAAACGAGCCTCTGACTGGGGAGGAGGGAGCGTCGCATGTGAATATATGAAAGATTTCAAAGCACAAGCATCAGAAGAGTATGTAATAAACGAGCCTCTGACTGGGGAGGAGGGAGCGTGGCATGTGAATATATGAAAGATTTCAAAGCACAAGCATCAGAAGAGTATGTAATAAACGAGCCTCTGACTGGGGAGGAGGGAGGGCTGCAGGTGAATATATGAAAGATTTCAAAGCACAAGCGTCAGAAGAGTATGTAATAAACGAGCCTCTGACCGAAAAGGAGGGAGCGTCGCATGTGAATATATGAAAGATTTCAAAGCACAAGCATCAGAAGAGTATGTAATAAACGAGCCTCTGACTGGGGAGGAGGGAGGGCTGCAGGTGAATATATGAAAGATTTCAAAGCACAAGCATCAGAAGAGTATGTAATACACGAGCCTCTGACTGGGGAGGAGGGAGGGCTGCAGGTGAATATATGAAAGACTTCAAAGCACAAGCGTCAGAAGAGTATGTAATAAACGAGCCTCTGACTGGGGAGGAGGGAGCGTGGCATGTGAATATATGAAAGATTTCAAAGCACAAGCATCAGAAGAGTATGTAATAAACGAGCCTCTGACTGGGGAGGAGGGAGCGTGGCATGTGAATATATGAAAGATTTCAAAGCACAAGCGTCAGAAGAGTATGTAATAAACGAGCCTCTGACTGGGGAGGAGGGAGCGTGGCAGGTGAATATATGAAAGATTTCAAAGCACAAGCATCAGAAGAGTATGTAATAAACGAGCCTCTGACTGGGGAGGAGGGAGCGTGGCATGTGAATATATGAAAGATTTCAAAGCACAAGCATCAGAAGAGTATGTAATAAACGAGCCTCTGACTGGGGAGGAGGGAGGGCTGCAGGTGAATATATGAAAGATTTCAAAGCACAAGCATCAGAAGAGTATGTAATAAACGAGCCTCTGACTGGGGAGGAGGGAGCGTGGCATGTGAATATATGAAAGATTTCAAAGCACAAGCATCAGAAGAGTATGTAATAAACGAGCCTCTGACTGGGGAGGAGGGAGCGTCGCATGTGAATATATGAAAGATTTCAAAGCACAAGCATCAGAAGAGTATGTAATAAACGAGCCTCTGACTGGGGAGGAGGGAGGGCTGCAGGTGAATATATGAAAGATTTCAAAGCACAAGCATCAGAAGAGTATGTAATAAACGAGCCTCTGACTGGGGAGGAGGGAGCGTCGCATGTGAATATATGAAAGATTTCAAAGCACAAGCATCAGAAGAGTATGTAATAAACGAGCCTCTGACTGGGGAGGAGGGAGCGTGGCAGGTGAATATATGAAAGATTTCAAAGCACAAGCATCAGAAGAGTATGTAATAAACGAGCCTCTGACTGGGGAGGAGGGACGTCGCATGTGAATATATGAAAGATGCTACCGCTGAGGAACTGGAGCTGCAGCTAACTCATTTCTTCCCTCACATCAGATCTTTTATATATCCATCTGCTTGAATCGGAATAAAAAGGAGTTCATAACTTTATAATAAAGGGGGAAAAAGCAGGCTGACTTTTCCCGATAGAGGTTGCGGAGGACTGCCTGTGCCACTGCTGACTCAGCTGCTATGTTCACATCCAAACACTAGTGCTTTGTGAATGCAGGCCTGCTCTTCCATGTGGCTGCATGGTGGATGCTCTGTAAAGGCACTCTAGCAAACAGCGCAGACATTGCTGCCATGCTTCTGGTGGAAAGTGCCCTCACTCTGCCCTGAAGTTGGCACTTTGCCTTCTTGTAGCAGGTGATGCAGGCTGACAGCCAGCATGCTATTCCCTGTTCCCACAGGGTTTGGGGTCTCTCCCTGAACGGTTTGAAGTATACAATCGCTGGTCAGATGAGTGAACGCCTTTTGTTTTGTCCTTGTAAACTCTGATGGGCCAATGTAGATCCAGCAAGTGCAGAGATAACAGGCTCCTTCAGCTGAATGTCTGAAAGTACTTTTGAACTAACCTAAAGTTCATAACAAATAATGACTTTGTCGTTAGCAAATCTGAGGAATGGCTCTTTTGTTGTAAAAGCCTGCAACTCCTCAACTCTCCTTGCTGACGTTAGGGCAAGCAGAAACGCTGTCTTTGATCGGTTCAAAGGAAGGTAGCATGAGTGGGCTTGATAGTGTTCAGCTCCCAGGGTTTTGGAGAGAGGCACATAGAGGGAAAAGCTCTAAATTGCCCTTTCATCCAATCCTTTTGAGAGAACAACGATGATGAACTGTACTCCGTTTGTCTAAATTATGAGATTGCCGCTGGATGTGCTCTTACTAAGGGGTACCTACGGCTACTTCTTGTCAGTTGCGGTAGGTATGGAAGGATTTGGTGGGGCTGCATGGACATTAGGCAGAGGCCCCTGACTTTGAACTATGTTCAGAAGTGCATCTACTTAGCATTACAAGTCTTTGTGGTTGAAGGTGCATATGCATTCGCCTGACTGTCTCTGCAGTCAGGTGGAATGTCCAAGTGGCCAAACTCTAGGTGATCGGGAACCAAGCAATCAAGCGGAGGAAACTGAAATTGTGCTGGATTTTCTCTCCGTTGGGTCTGGAGAGAAGCAGCAGTGAGGAAAGCCCAAACAAGTGCCTGCATTGGAATTGCAAGGCCATGCCAGGGAAAGGAAGATCAGGGGACAATGATCTGTTTTGCCTTCCTCAGTACCCTGGGGATCAAGGGAAACAGAGAAAAAGTGTAAACTAAGATTTGAAACCATCGCATCGAAATGGCACTGCCCTTGGTCCCTGGTTGGCAGTACCTGCTGGTGTAATACTGGCATTTCTTGTTGTTTAATGTGAAGAACAGGTCTAGCAAAGGGCTGCCACACTTGCCGTAGATGTAGTCCACTTGTAATTGGTGGAGATCCCATTCGTTGCATCTGCTTGGTTGCTCCGACAGCCTGGAAGATGTTCTTCTGTGACATCCACTTTGTTGGAGATGGTCCGTCCCACAGCATTTGTGATTCTTTGGACAGAGGGATAGAGAACGGGACCTCGTTCCCCTTTGTTTAACAATTTAATACATAGAGGTTATATTGTTTGTCCTGGTGATGACGGCCTGTCCTGCCAAGCTTGGGAGCATCTCTTATTGCTCGTAGCGCAGTCTAATTGCATGTAGCTCCAGGACGTTGATATGGAGCGTCTTCATTTATCAGACCAAAGGTCTCTAGTCATTAGCTCCTGCATGTGTGCTCCCAGCACTCCATCGCTGCGCCTTTTGTAATCACTATCTTCTCTCTCAAGCACTGAAAAGCACCCGCATTGGGGTTCAATAGAAACCTCCACAACAGTAGCTCCTGTTTAACCCATCTTGTTACTTGGACTCTAGCATCTCAAGATCCAGTCATTTTAAAGCTAGTTCGTCCTGTATGGGTTTCATCCTGAGCCTGCAAAAGGGTACTGGCTCTATGCAGAATGACATTAGTCCCAGAAATGAATTGTACAGTTTGATGGAAACTGTTTGGAGAAAAACGTTTTTGCCGTGCCATATAGCTTTTGCTTCCTTTCTGTTGAGGGAAAGGCTTTTCCTTGGTGTGTATCCAGGACTACTCCTAGAACTGTAGCCAGGGTCAATTGAAGATTTTTCCGTTTTAGTGTCAAGTCCAATCTGTGAAACAGGCTGATGCAGGCAAGTCTTTTCCTTCTTCTTTTGATGGAGTTTTGACAAGACAGTTATTCAAGTACAGGTACACTTGGTGACTGATGTCTCAGCAAGGCAGCCACTGTGCTAGGCACTTTGTAAAGATACTAGGTGCCAACTTGACTCCATAAGAGAGCACTGAATTGATAGTGCTGCCCTGCCACTGAAAAAGGGAGGTATTGCCTGTGATTCAAATGTATAGCGATCTGGAAGAATGCATCCTGAAGGTCCAGGGAGGGAATGTATTAATTCCCCTTTCTGGAGCATCAGAAGCACTTTCTGGAAGGTCATCATCCGACAGCATTGCTTTTTGAAGAATTTGTTCAGATCTCAGAGGTTGGCTATTAGCCACCATTGTAACAACTTTTCCTTAATCAGAAAGGACCTGGAGTAAAATCCCAGATTCCTGTGAGACAGCTTGTATTGCTCCTTTCAATAGGAGGAGGAGAATTTCCTTTTTTTAGCTCCCATAGCTAGAAAGGATGCTCTCTTCTGGGAGAATGATAAAGCGATTTCTGCAAAAATTGTCCCCATTTTGCACTGAGTGAAGCATACAGTTGCCTGTAGTTATGATCTCGAAGCAGCAGCAAAGAGATTCTTCCCCCGACAAGGATAAAGTACCAGATTTAAGAGGTGCAGTCTGAAAGAGCGACTCTTTTTGGTAGTCCTGCAAACATTTTTGGTTGGTTTCTTTATTTCTTCCCAGTGTCTTGCCCAAGCTTTGTCATTGTTTTTTGGAGGACGAATATCCTTGGTCGTAATTCTTTTCTAGAGGGGTAATCAGGTCTAAGTTGAGTTCCAAACTGTGTTACACCTCCTCAACACCTGAGAGAGTCTGGAACCATGAAAAGGAGTCGAAGCAGGACGTCAATATTGTAAGGCTCCTAGGAAACAAGCAGTATCTGTATCAGTCTTGAAGTTCTATAAGGCATCATACACTTGCATAAAAAACAAGGTCAGCCCATCGAATGCCATATATAGGTTAGAGTGGAGCCATCCCTGTAGCCGGAGTATCACAGCTCCTGCCAGCCGGTGGAAGCCTGCATTAAAGATATCCATAACCACATCAATTACACTGGCTGACACACTGACTCCCTCTTTCACTATAACCTTCTCCTCCTCTCGTTTGTCTTCAAGTATTGGATTCATGAGTGGCGAGATGTCATTCCACATTTGGCAGGCATAATGGCCAAGGACAGCCAAAGCATTGACTGTTTTGTTGGACTGGATTTCTCCAGGCAGGGCACTACTGCTTGCACTAACTTGAGGCCCTTCAACCATACAATATCCAGTATTGGAATAGAGTTTGTTTTCCAATCCAGGTCATAAAGAAAGCACTGTTGCTCCATGAATGTCATGGGGATATTGAACTTTTTATCTGCCCTCTCCAACAGCGTATGAAAGCAGGTGAAGTTCTCTGGAGGAGATTCCAGCTGAATAAGGGTCTTGTCGCCTTCTTTTGGAAAACAAAGTTCTCTCACTCTCCTTCATGTAGTTCACCATACCTTCAATCCCCATTTGGGAGTTCATTTTCCTCCTCTACATCAGAGAACTGATCATAATCTGAGGCATTGTTCTTGCCCACGTCACTAGGTATTGGTGAAGATAAGTGTGAAGCTGAAACAGACCAATGAATGTGGAGGAGTAGTTGGAGGATGGATCCTGGATATTGGCTAGGGTGGAGGAGATGATGGGGTATGTGGAGAAGGTAGTGGAACTGATGGTCGAGGTAGTGGTCCAGTTGTAGGATGGACAGGAGGTTGCTGAGGGAGCAGCTTATGAGAAACGTCCATCATTTCTCAGAAGCCCACAGCTGACCCCACCGACCTCAAGAACTACCGGCCCATCTCGTTCCTCCCCTTCGCGGCCAAAGTCGCAGAGAAAACAGTCAACAGGGAACTGACACGATTCATCGAAGACAACGCCGTCCTCGACCCATCCCAATCCGGATTCCGTAGCAACCACAGCACCGAGACCACCCTACTTGCCGCCACAGATGACATCCGCACCCTCCTGGACCAAGGCCACTCCGCAGCCCTTATCCTACTCGACCTATCAGCAGCCTTCGACACCGTCTCCCACCGCACACTCGTCGCCAGACTACACGACGCCGGCATACAAGGAACAGCCCTAGACTGGATCCGATCATTCCTCACAGGAAGAAGCCAAAGAATCAGACTGCCACCCTTCCTCTCCGATCCCACGAAAATCACCTGCGGAGTCCCACAGGGGTCATCACTGAGCCCGACCCTTTTCAACATCTACATGGCCCCCCTCGCCGCCATCATCCGACAACACGTCCTCAACATCGTATCCTACGCCGACGACACCCAGCTCATCCTCTCCCTCACCAAAGATCCCACCACCACCAGACTCAACTTCCAGAAAGGTATGCAGGACGTCACAGTCTGGATGACCAACAGCTGCCTAAAGCTCAACGCAGAGAAGACAGAAGTCCTTGTCCTCGGAACCACCCCTTCAGCATGGGACAACACCTGGTGGCCGACCGCCCTCGAAAGCCCACCGACCCCCTCGGACCACACCAAAAACCTCAGCATAGTACTCGACTCATCCCTCACCATGAACCGACAGGTCAACGCCGTCACCTCCAGCTGCTTCAACACCCTCCGCAAGACTTTCAAATGGATCCCCCCTGAGTCAAGAAAGACAGTCACCCACTCACTCATCACCAGCAGACTGGACTATGGAAACGCACTCTACGCCGGCATAAAGAAGTCCCTACTCCGCAAACTCCAGTCAAAACAGAACACCGCCGCCAGACCCGTTCTCGGCATCCCCCGGCAAGAACACATCAGCCAACACCTACGAAGGTTCCACTGGCTCCCCGTGTAGAAAAGAGTCACCTTCAAAATCCTCACCCACGCCTACAAATGCCTACACAACACCGGACCAAACGACAGAATCAACTTTCACGTACCCGAAAGAAACCTCAGATCTTCCAACCTCGCACTGGCCGAAACCCCCCCCCCCCCCGCATCCACAGAGCCAGAGCAGGCGGAAGATCCTTCTCTCACATCGCGGCCAAGACCTGGAACGAGCTCCCGGCAGACATCAGACGTGCCCCCTCCCTGAACACCTTCAGGAAGGCTCTCAAGACCTGGTTCTTTGGCTAACCAGATCGACGGACCACCCCCACCCCCCCCCCATCAGCGCCTTGAGACCCTCACGGGTGAGTAGCACGCTTACAATCCCCTGATTGATTGATTGATCATTTGCTGAAGAGAAACACAACGGGTATTTGCATCATCTGTGGCTCTCTACATTAATGATGTGTTAATAACCCCTTACAGGGTTATAAGCTGCAAACGCCTGAGGCTGGTACTCATCCTCTTTTACTTCCGACCCATCTCTCTGCTCCCGTTCCCCGCAAAGGTCACCGAGAAAATCGTCAACAAACAACTGACCCGCTACCTCGAGGAGAACAACATCCTGGACCCTTCCCAGTCCGGCTTCCGCAGCAACCACAGCACCGAAACCGCCCTCATCGCCGCCACCGATGACATCAGGACCCTGCTAGACAACGGAGAAACAGCAGCCCTCATCCTCCTGGACCTATCAGCCGCCTTCGACACGGTCTGCCACCACACACTACGAACACGCCTTCACAACGCCGGGATCCAAGAGAAGGCCCTGGACTGGACCACATCCTTCCTTTCCGGCAGAACACAAAGCGTCCGCCTCGCCCCCTTCCGATCCAAGGCCACCAAGATCATCTGCGGCATACCCCAAGGCTCCTCCCTCAGCCCAACGCTGTTCAACATCTACATGGCACCCCTCGCCCACATCGCCCGACAGCACAACCTCAACATCATCTCCTACGCCGACGACACCCAGCTGATCCTCTCCTCACCAAAGACCCTCACACCGCCAAAGCCCACCTCCACGAAGGAATGAAGGCCGTCGCCGAATGGATGAGGACCAGCCGCCTGAAGCTGAACTCGGACAAGACGGAGGTCCTCATCCTTGGTTCCAACCCTTCAGCCTGGGACGACTCCTGGTGGCCAACATCACTGGGAACAGCCCCGCCACCCACCGACCACGTACGCAACCTAGGGGTCATCCTCGACCCCACCCTCTCCATGACTAAGCAGGTCAACGCCGTTTCCTCATCCTGCTTCAACATCCTCCGAATGCTCCGCAGGATCTTCAAGTGGATCCCCACCGAAACAAGAAAAACAGTCACCCAGGCCCTCGTCACCAGCAGGCTGGACTACGGAAACGCCCTCTACGCAGGAACGACGGCTAAGCTCCTGAGACGGCTGCAACGCATCCAGAACACCTCTGCACGTCTTATCCTCGACATCCCCCGACGCAGCCACATCACACCCCACCTGAGAGACCTGCACTGGCTCCCTGTCAACAAGAGGATAACCTTCAAGCTCCTCACCCACGCACACAAAGCACTCCACAACTCCGGACCAGCCTACCTCAACAGACGACTCAGCTTCTACACCCCCACCCGCCAGCTCCGCTCGACCAGCCTCGCCCTCGCCACAGTCCCCCGCATCCGGAAAACGACCGCCGGCGGCAGATCCTTCTCCCACCTCGCCGCCAAGACCTGGAACACCCTCCCCACCAACCTCCGACAGACCCAAGACCTACTGGCCTTCAGAAGACTCCTCAAGACCTGGCTCTTCGATCAGTAGCAGCACCACCCCCCTCTTCCCCCAGCGCCTTGAGACCCTCGCGGGTATGTAGTGCGCTTTATAAGTGACATGATTGATTGATTGATTGATAAAAACCTTTCATCAAATTTAGGTACATAGTGCACATCTTAGTGTTGAGAGCTGTATGCTGTATCCGAGACCTGTTCTTGATCATTGATGTCTGCTTAGAATTCGGATACCAAATGTGGGAAAGTAGTTGGGCCGAAACTTCAGAGGACAATGCGCACTGTATACGTTATTTTCATCATCGACGATGAGGTGGTTGTAATGGTAACTGCCATCAACATTGAAAACAGAGTTCTGCCGTCAGCGGAGATGATGAATATCCGCTGTGCGACTGTGGTAGGTATTGTTGTAGTCAACAAGGGTATGACTGTCGACTGTGCTGTTGCAAAATACGAGGATCTGGTGTTTGAAGGTTCTTTGACTGGGGCAATGCCATTGGAATTCATTGGAGAGGTGGTGATCAACAACAGCGCAATCTTCCTTGACAAGGTAGAGTTTGTTTTTGATTCTGAGACAGGTAAGTAAGACAAGCTTCTTATGTTATAGTTTCTTGTCGAGCGCATGGCTACCCAGAGACGGAATTCCCAGCGCTGACAGGGCTTGTGAAATAAATAATGTGCTGGATTTTTGTGAAATATTTCACAGTGCTCTTTGCCCCTTTCCTTGGAGAAGGTGGCTGGAGGAGATGGCTGCAGGGGCTCTTGTAGTCAGCACCAACTTAGGAAGCACAAGATGCTTCCATTTTTGCATCACCTTCATGAAAGTGCCTAGTGGGGCATTTTTCACAGAGCTATCCAAAGAGGAGGGGGGCATTCCCGGTGGAAGTGGGAATTTTCTTGTTTTCCATTAGATAAAAAGTCAGCCACCTCTAACTGTCTTTTAGAGTATGTCATGTCACACTGAGACACTTTGTGCATACGATAAAAGACAGTAGCTGCTGTGGTCATGATGATCCTCAGTGCAAATTTTCCTTTGGCCAGAGCAAGTCTTGAAGAGTGACCTCTTCTCCTTTTCAGTCATAATGACAGCTGTATGTTCCCCATGGTCCGTGAAAATCTCAAAAATCGCCTTACAGTTTGGTGAAAGGTTAAGATAGGGCTGGCTGAAATCCTAAGAGAATGCAGTAAAAGTCTACAATTATTGTTTTACAGTCAAAGGCAGGTTAGAACAGAGCTCTTCATGGGGTCTCATTCACATGACATTCAGCAGAAAACTGAGCTATTGTGGCCTGTAGATGTAGTAGGAGAGCTCAGCGCCTCCACCTCATTGGTTTAAGATTGGGTTGTTTCAAATGAGATGAATGTGCTATAAAAGAAATACTCTTGTTGAGGCCTAAGGCTACTGTAACACTGTTCATTGATATAGAAGTTTACTGGGGATTCCCAGCCTGACAACGGTGAATTCAAACATGTTAATATAGGATAGTTCCAATGCTGGAGAGGTTGCGCAATCGAAATTTTTGCACCAGTTTTTGGTGTGGACCCATAAGTTTTAGCAACACAATGTTCAACTCCAAAGCAGAAGCAGGATCCCTTACTGCTATTCGAAGACCGCCCCAAAAATATTTCACCACTATCACTGTGAAGGAGATTTGAAAAGGACTCTTCTGTGGGCAGTGAAATCAACTAAACGAACTTGTACGAAGGGAAATGTAAATCACGTAGAACAGATTATCAAGGCACACCAAAGACTTTGGGATTTTTTTTTATACAAACATCAGATCCACTTTGTCTGGAGAAAGCATGACTGGTTTCTTTCAGAATACTCACACAATCTGGTGCTATATACAAAGGTCCATATGATAGGAATTCAGAAGCCAGCCTGCCAAGCTTAAGATCATCAAGATACAACAGGCCAGGCTTATGCAGCTGCTTCCTTAGACTTTTTAGCAGGCTTAGATACTGTAGAAGACTTTGACGATCTTCTGAAATATTTCTTACATTTGATTAGAGTACTTATCCACCTTTCAATATCCTGACATTTTGAGTGTAGGGCATTTTGTGAACATACGACGCAAAGGCACGTGGATTCTTTCCAGATTTCTTTTTCTACATGAACTGCACTTCACAGGCATTTACAGCTTTGCTATTCTGTGGTGGAAACCTGCTGGAAAAGCAAGTACTTTAAAAAAGAATGGGTGATAGTGGTTGCCCACAACAACAGGTGCTGAATTGTGTGGTAAATAAGTGACAATTTAGTAAATATTAGGGAGAAAATTAGCAAGACCCAGGGTTTAAGAATTCTAACTCCACGGAGCTGAAAAATGAATCGCTTCTAAACTGTCAATGCAGTGTCCTTTGTGACAGAGTGCCTGGCTTATACAGAAAGCACAACTTTACATATTGAAGCAATGATGCACATCCCCTCACCGTTTTCAATTTTTCCTATTAGATGGGTTTTATAATCCAGTACTCTAAAATGTTCCTTTTTAATATTTTCTTTGGTAATAATAAATAAAACCTGATGCAATGCCAGCATGTTAAATATAAGTTTCCTGGGTTGTTACGGGATACTACACATAAGTGCAGATTATAAGATTAATGAAGCCCCCTGTTAATATCGGTGAATACAATGTCAACATACACCATGAAATGTGCAGGCCCAACAGCGGCAATATCAGTAAATGCAATGTCGATGTACGCCATAAACTATGCACGTATAACAATGTAAAAAATAGTAAAAGCAATGTCGATGAACACTATGGCAACTGTTCACACAATACTGAGAATGTTGGTAAATATAATCACAATGACCGCCATATTTCATGCACACGCAGCAACGAGTTTATATCATTGCTGTTGAATTCACCCAAGATGACCTCCCCATCAACCCAGAGTCAGATATACGTGGTCAGACAGGCCCTGCGACCCAAACCCAGGCCTACCTATTGTTAGGTCACAGGTGGGGTTACATTCAGCCCGAAGACAAACACGCAACCAGGGAAAACCCTGATTGCTCCCACAGATAGACAGCTACACCACATACAGGTCAGAGGAAATTGGCCACAATAAAACACGTTTGGCCAAAAGCTCACGGTCCCATAACACTACAAAGATAGATGCCACATGTAGTTAGGAATACTCAGCCAATCAGGACACACACGCACTCCACATGTATGCTGGACATCTGGACACATGCACACTGGCCCACACTAGCTCGCCCGAGGTCGAGAGCCACCTGTGTCCCCGTTATCAGATAGCTGTACTTATAATTTATGACCTGGCCCGGACCCACATGCGCTACAAAAATGTGTAATCTATTTATTGTACCTCAAGAAACTGTATAAAAAGCCGCCCAAAACCTCTGTACATAGACACTGTCTTCAGACGCTACTCTGTCTATTCTCTCCTGGCTGCTGTGTTTAATTAAACTAACTTGTTCCTGTTTTGCCGAACGCCTCTTGTCTTTTCATTTATTCATATCTGAGCAGCGTCCCCATTATGGATATTTGGGTCCTAACTGAGGCTTCATTGTGTTTATGCTTGTCATCCAAATAGGAATTGAGTGCCAGAGAGGACCATTCATTCAGAATCGCCAGTACCTTGTTACTGATAATAGTTTGTATGATTCAGAGATGGGCAGAAACAGGAGGACAAGCACAGGGACATTATTCATTGCTGCGCCACTTCATATTATTCCAAAGCTCCATCCATAGAATGGATTTGGTAACACAGTTCTTCCATGCATTACAAATATGTCTGTCTTCTGAGAATCTCAAAGTACTCTGGAAGAATTTTCAATCTTTGGGTATGAAAAAAAGTGACTTGCCTTCGGTGACGATCTTTAGGGTGGATACTTTATCTACCCGCAGATTCCTCACCTTTTGAATATCCCCAAGCACCAGACTGGAGCTGGAATTCTTTGCAATAGATCTCCTGCACCAGCTGGTTGCGTTGCCTCCATATCTGCATCTGTTATTGCCTGGTCAGGATGTCACCTGAGCCAAAAAAAAGCCACCCCAGCATCCTGAAGCCAGTTCCTTGACCATTTTTTCCCAAGCCTTTATAAGCAAAGACAAAGTAGGCTAAAATTCAATAGTAATCATGCAGTGCAATAAATTATATCTTGGAACCTTATTATTCAGATGAAAATAGCCATTCCTCAGAATGGGGAAGTGGGCAGGATCACTGAGGAATCTTCAGAAGTAGATAAGAGTAGCTACCAGAAAGATCTCAAAAGAAGGTGATTAACTTTTTCCTCTGATGGATTCTCCGGACTGAAGATTTGTCACCTTTTGACTAGAAACCATAGCAATATCCCTTACCATGTGGTGAGTTTGATAGAATGGTCACACCAGAAAGCGCTGGAGCACAGAACAAGTGAAATGGCCATCCAATTGCACTTCCAAATCTAAGCAATAATTCTTGGCAAATGTGAGGAGTGAACTCTGTCGCTGAGGGCCACATTTAAGCAACGGGCAGATCCCTGCCAATGCTGAAGAAGATTGCTTTGCTCTGATAGAGTAAACTCTGATCCCTTCTGGATGTTCCTTCTTGGCAAGGGCATTACAAATTTTAATATGAACTACAATCCACCAGGAACAAAGTCCTCTTCTGGATTGCTTTGCCCTTTTTGTTGCTTAAGTACTAGACAAAATGTTGGTCTGAAATCCTTAACTTTGTTGACTGTCCTACGAAGGTCAAGCCTCTCCTCTTCTTTAGTGGGATGGGGGGGCAGAGGAAAAAACGTGGGATGAGTAATGGATGCCTTATGTCAAATGGAGTAACCACCTGTAGGAGGAAAGCCACTTTTGTTCTCCGAACTTGCTCGCCTGGATAGAAACAAATGATGGGCGGTCGGACAGACAGCCACCAAAACCAGAGTCTCAAACGTAAAAAGCCACAACTGGCAGCTATGCATAGGCTCAAACTGAGCCCCCATCAAAAATGTTAGAACCAGAACTGGACAGAGGTCCCAGAGTGTGCGGTGATTGAGAGCCACAAAATGCAGGGTGAGCTCAGAAAGGAGCGATATTCCTCATATAAAAGACACTCATTGATAACATGCCGGACAACTTTGAGACCCATCAGCAGCGGTGGGAGAGAGAAATTAGACGCCATGAACACATTGACTGGGAGGCGGCACTGATGCACCTCAGGGAGGTGACCCATATTGTGTAGGTTCTGTTTGATCCAGGATAAGATCCTGCACAGGACTTACTTTGATATGTCCAAGCTACACAAAGTGGGAAGAGCTTTGACTACCAATTGCTGGAAGTGCAATTCTATGGAAGGAAACTTTATCATACATTGTGGGGATGTCCTGAGCTTTATGACTATTGTGTGTTGGAATGCAGTTGTGAACAGCGAGACAAGCCCCCCTCCCCCCCCCCCTTCCCCTTTTAACCCTTCATTTGTGCTCCTGGATATCCCATGGGATACTGATCTTCTATGCAAACAGCTTCCATTCAGTTAGCTGCGATTGGTCGTGGCAAAGAGGGGCGTGGCACAGTTAGGGGAGGAGGTTCCTCATTGATGCCGACCAGGGAGCAGTGATTAACAGGGATGGATTGGTGTATGTGTGCTGAAAAAGTTGTATGTCAGTAGGGGTTGTCCCAATTCATTTGAGCAGGTTTGGGGGCGTTGGTAGGCACAGCATTGTTTGCGGACTGCAGAGGAGGTTGCTCCGTGTGATACAACAGACATGTTGAATGAAAGGACACCAACACTCCCGTTGACCGAGATGAATGGAGGAGGAAAGGCTCACTGCTACCAAGATAGACTTGCAGTTGCAACCACTGTCTTGATATAGATTGCATAGTTCTGACCTACTCCTGTCACAAAGGACTGCCTAACACTGATCATGAATGTGTCATCAAAGTGTCCATGTTTGAAGTTGTTTGTTTAGGAGCTTAAATAATTAAAACAAACAATAACAAAATATTTTTGGGGAAAAAAATGTTAGAACCAAATTAAGACCCCACTGATGCATTATGAAAGCGGAAAGAGGCATCATGTACAACAACTACCTTCAAAATCCTCAGAATTAACAGGGTCTTGATCGGAGAATGTTGGTCAAGAAAATAAATTAAGGCTGCAATGTGGCTTTAACTGTGTCCACTGTGGCCTTGCTGGGCCAATGAAAGCATGAAGTGCAATACATTGCAAAGATGAGCCTTGGGGGGGGGGGGGTCAACACTCTTACTTGCATACCAGGTAACAGAACGGTTCCACCATCCGGTGTAAACCAATTGTGTGGAGGGGCGAAACACCAAAAGGATGATGTGGACTACCTACAGTGGTCGGTGAAAAGCACTGAGCTGTCCATCCTCAATTGCAAGACATGAAGGTGGACGCTCTGTAAATTAGTATACAGTATTTGCACCTCTGACAAGGAGAGGAGCTCCACTTAGAGGTAACTGGAGCGGGTGACACAGAGAGAGTTGTGGAGGGTCAGTGTACCACATCCTGCTTAGCCAATTCAGGGAAACCAGAATGACTTGTGCCCATTCATGACACAGCTTCCTCAACACTCGAAATATCAAGGGTATGAAAAATGCGTAGTGTAGCGGAAAATTCAATGTCAACCAAAACAAATACTCCAGGACTCCTTGCAACCGAAACTGAAGGGCACAGAGCATTGGGCAATGCACATTCTCTCGAGTGGAGAACAGATCCACCCGAGGGATGTCCCATAGGGCAAGGATTTTTTGAACCACCTACAGGTAAAGACGCCACTCAGGGTCAGCAATCTAATGCAGATTCAGGCTGTCGATTCTCATGTTTAGGGAGCCTGCTAGATGGTTAGAAACCAGTCAGACCCTGTGTACCTGAGCTCAGACCCATAATCTCAGAGTTTTTCCACGAAGAAGACAAGACCACATGACTCTCTGCTTGTTAACATACCACATTGCGGTCGTGTTGTCCATTTGGTTCTTAGCAAATTGACCATGAAGGGGAGGCCTTCAGGAGCAGGTAAGCCACCCACAGCTCAAGCAAGTTGATATGAAGCCCTTGCTCGTCCACGGAACAGTGGCCCCTTCTCTCCAATGCCTCCATATGGGCACCCAACCCTAAAAAAGGGGCCTCTGTCACCACTGTGGCCACTGCTGGCAGTGGCCAAAAGAACATCCACTGGGGATCCGTCGCAGAGTACAAGGGATACTGATGAGGCCCATTAGATCATAACCCATGTTGGAACCACTGTCCAACCAACCAACCAACCAGGTAGCCACCAAACTCAGAAGGAGGAGGACCTTAAGGAATGGAACCGAGCTCCATCCCGAAACATGGGAATCATATCAGGAGTGTCAAGAATCTTTTGGAAGCGGGGGGCGTGGCCAACTGCCGGAGACGATGGCCGCTTGCTAGCGCGGCTCTGGCACCGACACCTCTTCTCCCCAATTAATCCGGTCTCTCATCCGGCTACAGGGAAGTAAACCCCTGTGTGAACTCTGAGGCGGCGGGGAGCGATATTGGCCACTCCGAGCGAAAACGGCAGCAGGAGGAACAGCCAGCTTTGCCACAGCCTGACACGGCAGAGAAGCCGCGGACTTGCGTGGTCTACGTGCCCGGACGTGGAGGTGGGTCCGGGCACGGGGCTCGCGAACATCCGGCACTGGTGACGGAGCGCGCGGATTCCAGTCAAGGGGGCCCTGCTCGACTGCCCATGCACATGTGCCTATCCTGTTGCCAGTTGGATCCTGGTGGCACCCATCGTTAGTGCCGATAACACCCCTGTCGCGGGGCTCGATGTGGACTATAAAGGGCGGGCCGGCCCTTAAATCATTCACTCTGCCTGCAGGCCGCTGCATTTGGGACCACCACCGTGAGAGACAAAGGAGGTGGTGACCCTGTGATATATCTCCTTTACACCCCCAGCGGCCTCGTATGAGTTCTCCCCCGACCCGGGGCCTCGTACTGGGGTCTCTTTGGTGAGATTGTAGTGGGAGGTGACCCATGATTCTTAGCCTGGAGGCACTTGGAGGACCAAGGGCACAAAGTATTGCCACCAAGTTTGTGTAACCTGACCTGCAGGAACGTGCATCGTACTGAAAGCGCTATCCAGGAAGATACGGGGCATTAACGTGGATCTGTCCTCGCAGAGTTGGTATAGACTTTGAGGAAGGCGCCAGAGTCTGGTGGGGGAGGGGGGAAGGGGTGGGGAAGGGGGGGGAGGAGATGCTGCCTACCTGGGCTCCATACAACTAGTGCCCTCACATCTAAGTGACCAGTGTTATTGCCTTTTTTGGCGGACACAAGGAACTGCATCTAGGGGGACTCTAGCGGGAGACTGTTGTTTTGCGGGGGGAGCGAACCGACAGGCCACATGGTTTTTACTACGGTAGGCGGCGGTGGACACCCCTGGTCGTGAATTCCGCTGACTTACTCCCAGAATGGCGTCAAACAAGGGAAGTCGCAATCTGCACCAACAGAAAATCGATAAATTCGCACTACAGAAGACACAGGAGGGGGGACACCCAACGGGGGGCGAGTGAACAGGAACCACCCACGCTCCAGGATGACCTTGCGGCCATCAATGGCGTACGTACATCACTGGAGAATCGTATTGAGTCAGTCGCTACGGACATATCCCTCCTCAGAGCAGACCTACGTGAAATGGACTCTCGAGTGAAGGAAGTGGAGGATGTCACAAAAGAGCTCGTCGCCGATGCATCCACTTTGAAAAAACAGATCGCAGAATTACAACAACAAACTGAGTCCCTTGTGACCCAACTTGACGAATATGAAGGAAGGTCACGGCGTAACAACGTTTGCATCCTAGGGGTGCCGGAGAGGGCAGAGGGGCCAGCAGTAGACCTCTTTGTGGAGAACTTGGTGGTCAAGCACCTGCAGCCTAAGCACTTTTCCAGCTACTTCTCGATTGAAAGAGCTCACCATATCCCGGGGGTAAGCCCCGGCCGAGGGCACCCCCACGACCTATCCTAGCGAGAGTGTTCAATTTTCGAGATCGGGATCATATTTTACAGACGGCTCGGTGTGCCCTCCCCCTCAAATTTGAAAATAGTACGATTACATTTTTTCCGGATTTCACCGCCAAAGTTCAGAAACAAAGACGTTCCTTTCTAGAGGTAAAAAAGGGAGTGGGAAATCAAATACGCTATGATGTTTCCTGCAAAACTGCGTGTAGAGGCAGAGGGAAAAAGCTGGTTCTTCACGGACCCCGCGGACGCAATGGACTGGCTCGCTGGCTGGCAGAGAGTAGGTGAGAAAGGAAGACCGGAACGGCAGGATCATTAAGGGCCAAAGAAGTAGAACAACAAGAATCTGTCCGCGATTTGGTGAACCTACACATGGCAGGAGCCATGATTGCAGAGAAAGACGTTTTCAAGCACAGAGGGTGTCCTAAAAAATGGGATCATAAATGGGCTGCGTGGAACACACACAGGGGTGAAATATGCCTGTCCCCTACTGTGGAACTACAAAACAGTAAGGCTAGATGGTGGGGCGTATCAAATGCTGGGAGGGGTCGCTGGAATGAAGAATAACTGTCACATCAAACCTTTGTAACACAACCTCTGTAAATCTTGTATCTGACTGTATATTTTTGGTGAACTTCATTGCTGTGCTTTTTGTAATGTTGCTAAATAAAAACAGTTTAAAAAATAAAAATAAAAAAAAAGAATCTTTTCGAAGTGAGAAGGTTCTGAGAAGTGTTGTGTCCTTTAGTACCCCTATGAACTGGAGATGCTGAGAGAGCTCCAGATATGACCTGGGGAGGCTGATAGGAAATCCAATGGTAAATAGCAGAGATGCAAAGACATTCAGATAGCCCAGCAGGAGTAAGTCTGCCATGAACAGCCAATCATCCAGGTACGGAAATACTGAGACCCCTGACCTGCAAAGATGTGCTATCACTACTGCTATCACCTTGGTGAAGACCCTGGGTGCTGACGTCTCCCGAACACGAAACCGCAAACTGGTAGGTAAAATTAACTGCAGGTTTGGTTAAGGAAAAATGTTTTTTACAAGACACTATCCAGTCTTTCAGTTTAAGTGCATGAAGTTCCAGGACTAGGGACAGTGTCTTGAATTTCTATTTGCGAAGGAAAGAATTCAAGAACCTGAGATCCAGAAACGGGCGCAGGCCACAGTACCAGGAGTAACATCCCTGACTAACTCTACCACTCCTTGCTAAAACAGTGCTGCTACCTCCTGTTGAAGGTTGGAAGTGTGATGTTCCGACTGGGATGAGGAGACCATGGAGAATGAGGGAGGTTTTGTAGGAAGGGAAGGGCAAAGCCATTTTCTACATTTTGTAAGACCCACTGGTCAAGGGTAATGACTTGCTAGACCTGTAGAGGGAATGACACCATTCCCTCCCACAGGCTGCACGTCTCTCAGGGAAAAACTAAAGCAGCTTTTCAGGTAGTACCGGGGAGGAGGAAGAACTGGAGGGGGGCTGCTGTGCCTGCATGCCCCTGGCCTTGCAACAGCCCCTGTACTGCGGAAGGAAATTATTCAGCTATGGGCGGACAGGCGACAGAGCCGGACTGGCCGTGGCGGCATTTCCTCGGGAGGCTGGAAAGGTGGGGGCCGGTTTTGTTACTGGGGGCCGGTTCTGCAGAAGTCCTGGGGACCGGTTCAGTTAAGCCGGTCCTATAAAACTGCCAGGGCTGATTTGTGTTCTCACCCCGGCCCGGACTGGCAAAGTTTGCACTGAAAGGGCAGCCCCTTGGAATAGCAACATTTCTGGTATTGCATGTGGAAGTCTTGGTGAGGGGGCGCCAACGCCAAGGACAGAGCCGTAGACCAACCTTGTTTAAACCATTCTAGGACAGGGTCTGCTTTGTCCCCAAAAAAGTTAGTTCCATCAAAAGGCATATTCATTAAATTTGCTTGGACATCCCCTGAAAAGCATGTTGAGAAGAGCCAAGCGTGGGGGTCTGATGAAAACAGGAGACCCCATGACTTTGGCCATCGAATCCATGGTGTCCATGTCCGGACATAAGATCTGTTTTGCCACATCCATTCCGTACTTTACCACATCACCAAAATTATCCTTGAAGTGGTCTGGGAGACTCCATACCACCATCTGTACCATTTCCCACAGAGCACAAGTATACTTCTCCAAGAGGCACATGGCATTCACGAACTCCTGAGCCAAACTCCCGGAGGAGAATAAATGGATTAAACTATTATACACTAGCCCAATCGTTCAAGTAGTAGTGAACCGACATACATCCAGGCAATTCCAACTACCAATGGTTTCCAGCTTTTTTGACTTCCGCTCTGGATGTGCACTGGGACACAAGCCAGGGTTTTCTTAAGAGCAAAATTATGCCTGTAGCACCAGGCTCTCTATCGAAGGGTGGGAAGACAGAAATGAAGGGTTTCTCAGTGCCAGCCGACAACACCAAGCAACCTGCTGGCACCTTGAAGGCGCTTAAACCGGTTTAGCCCAAGCACCCATAATAAGTACCATTAGAGCCTCACTGAATGAGATCAATGGCTCATACACAGTAAGAAAGGGCCGGAGGATCTCTGTTAAGAGGTTTACCTTGGCTTCCTCCATCGGCAAAGGCAACTCAAGCACCCCTGCAGATTTGATTTTTGTATTGAAGTTAAAGACACAACCTCTGCAGAGGGCAACCCCAGAGGGGCACCCTAGCTCCAGCTCCAGTGAGGTGTCCAGACCACTTGCATTCTGTAGGGCTAGATATTCTGTAGCACTGATGTTTGCAGGGAACAGCAAATTGGCAGTGTTGCTGCCATCGTCGTCATGTGCCATTGAGCCCCATGGAATGAACAAGGGCCCCAACTGGGATACCATTGGCGGTTATTCCATCGGCACAAGCCAATCCTGTACCTGGGGCATTTGGAAATTGCTTGAATCGGAATCAAAGTTGCCATCCAAAGTTTGGGGGAGGGGTGGCTGACAGTGTGGAGTTTAAACCACGAAGCAGGACTTCTGTCTTGATGTGGAGTCCACCCGCCTCCACCTCTTCTACAGCTTCTTGTTCTTTTAAGACTTAGAGGAGGGAGAAGACTGCAACTTGAACCTGGAGTGCGACTGACATTCGGGCATTCGTTGAACACATACGCCAGACACAACTTCTCCTCCCTCTCTTTCATGGCCTTAGAGTGTATGAAGCCGCTCGCATGAATGAGAGTTGTGTTTGGGCCCCAAGCACTACAGGTAGACCTGCAAGAGTGGAATTTCTGGATTTTTTAAATGGAAAATGTTCCAGAGAGAGCAGCTCTGGTTGTGCGTCAAAGGGTGCGGAAAAAAGAGAACTGATGTCAGGGGATTGAGGTGGTGCTTTATGAATTTGTTGGCGTCATGTCTGGGCAGTAACTGACGCAGAGACTGAGCTGACGCCATTTACCTGTGGAGAGCTATTGCAAAGAATTCCAGTTCTAGTCAGGCGCCCCAGGATATTCAAAAGGTGTGGCATGTGCAGCTAGGAGGAGCCAGAGGTAACACCTTCTCAATGCATTCTTCAGGATGTTTCTCATCATGCTAAACGAGAAACTTGTATCAGTACTTGAAATGCCACTTAATAACTGCAACTCCCTGCTTCCGTTTGGAATGTACAGTTTGTAGAATCCTTGTCTATCACTGTGTGTTCCACCATGACAGGTCTCGTGTAGATTTTATCAGGGGCGGTGCGTCCATTAGGGCGCTTGGGCGTTGCCCCCCCTGAGCGTTGCCGTCACTCTCTCTTACTCTCGTCTCACTCAGTCACACAATGCAATCATTCTATCCCAGGCCGCCGGAGGCAGTCGGCTCAGTCAGAAGGGGGCGGGGCAGCACTACAGGAGATCAGCTGCAGCAAGTGTCTTGTGTCTGAATGATTGACATCCACATCATGTATCACAGGTGGTCGGCGGTGCGCACAACACCAAGAGTGCGCATGCTCTGTTTAGGGCTTAAAAAATTTGCGACCAGCCCGAACATGCGCTCTAGGCGGTGCTCATTAGAAGAGCGAGGGTTGTTCCATGCCGCTCTTCTAATGAGCAGCCTAGTGCGCATGTCCGGGCTGGTCGCAAAAAATGTTAAGCCCTAAACAGAACATGCGCACTACTGCTCAAGCCAATCCTGGCGCTGCCGCTGGAGCAGCGTCTGGATTGGCTGAGACCGACGCAGGCGGTACTTGCCAAGGGGCCAACGCGGGAGTCGGACCCCGGCCCAGGACTCAGAGGACTCGCAGAGGCGGCGCGGACCCGGTAAGTTTAGTTCGCTTAATAATTAATGCTGCTTTATTTTAATCTCCCCCGCGCCGCGCGCGACCACCGACACCCCCCCCCGCGAGTATTGGAGCGCAAGCCGCGACTGCACATATGTATTCTTTTGGTATGGAAAAATTATATTTAATCATTTCGAATTAACGACAGGCGTCTCATATTTAATTTAATTTGCCAGTGACTTGTTCTAACATTCTGACACCAAATGTCCCCGTTCTGCGTTGTCCATTAAGAACTGGGAAACGTATGAAACATTCAGAGAAACATGATTTCAACTGTTATGTTTTCCACGAATTTCTAATTACATTTGAAATAACAATGCTGATTTCTCAAACAAGCCTTTCGTTAATAATGCCTCGCACGCTCGGGGATCTGGGAACTGGTGTGGGTTGGAAAAGGCGCCGAGGCTGACAGCAAGACATTGCATTCACAAAGAATGTTTTTCAAAAACAGTTCAAATCGGTGGTCATATCCCTATCGACTTTCATGTTATCCGATTAAGCGTTCAGTTCATTTTTGTCGCGGGCTAGGTTGGTGCAAACTAAACGCTGCAAAACTGCAATTTTTGGAGTAAGGATTGTAGAAAAGGAAAGACAGTTGCGCACATTCCGATATACACAAAGAAATAGTGCTATAGGTGGCAGGTGGCTGATGGATGAGAAGGGAGTTTTATTCATTTGCCTTAGGAAATTTGCTTTACTGTATGAGTGGTTTAATGAATGTACGATGGCAATCAGGAAAGGGGGCACAGATTATGGATCTGGAAGTTAGGTTTTAAAAGACACAAGAACTTTGTATTGCTGCTGTACGAAAAAATACATAACAAGTGTCAAAGACAGACCTCCCTGGTGTTACATCGTTTCTTGCTCTGCTTTTGTTTTTGCATGGGTTCTGTTTCCAGCAGGCAGCGCAGTTTGGATGTGCAGGGTTGATGTTTAGGCTTTTGGACTCCCTCTAGGCACTCCCTCCCACCTCACTACCATCATGATGCCCTCAGTCGTCATTCCCACTTTGCTCCTTCTGGATCTTTGGCTCCTGCCAGCACACCTGTCCTTCTCCTCCATGGAATATCTCGCCTCGCCTTGGGCATAGATGGGCTCTCTGGCGCTCAGGGGTATTTCTTTTTTTAAGTTAAGTTTAAAAAAGGTTTATTTCGACAAATAATGATAAAAGAAGATAAACAAACAATTGAAAAGATATATTGTACTATTGATCACTCTGGGTTACTATGAGGTGGATAATAAAGGGCAATGCAATGATTTATTTCAGGCCAGTGTGCTGGGGAACGAAAGAGGCTCCATTATGGTCTTTGGGTGCACACAAAATGAATAGGTTCTCCACTGAAATCACATGAGTCAATAATGTAAATGATGAGGGTCTTGGCAAAAGTGTCTGAAACCGGTGACCTGAAGACTGAAGGTGGGGAGCTGGTTTCTGGCGTGTTAAACATGTAATACTCCCCTGTGTTTGGTTTCCAGTTCCCTGGGCGAGGCAGGTATGCCCGTTAAACTTGTGGGTGCTGCTGAGCTCATGTCCTGGGCTGGGAAGCTTATGTTCAAGGCTATTTTTCAGCACCTTAGTCCTTTTTCATGTTTCCATATTGCCTCTTGGAGTCTTGGTACAGCACTGTGGCTAATAACAAAATGCTTCCTTTGATATTACTCAGCAATGCATTGTATCTCGAAGTCTGTTATGAAGCTCTGTGATTATACTGAATAAGCAGCTACCTATGTTATATGACATCTCTTTATTAATGTAATGACCAGTACTGGTAATAACTGCACTTTCACAATTGCTTTATTAACCTTCTTGCTTTCTCAAATTTGCTTGAAAATGCACCATTTGTCCACTCTTTTTTCAAAATTTTCGCTGTGCAGTATGACAATCATTTTACGCCCCACCACTTTCAAATGTCACCAGCCGCCCCTGGATTTTATCAATAAGCATATACTTCAAGGGCACGCTATAGGCCAACAACAGTGTAACCCTGCAGGTGTGCCCCTCCACTACACTCACAGCAATGAAGTAACGAATAGAAAAGTTGGAATTCTGACTACAGCAATCTCTGTATCTTTCCACGAAAACAGTGGAACATCTAAGATTTTAACCAATTAACTTTAAAGCAAATATATCAATGTGCAGCTAAATCATATTCTTTGGTCTTGAAACAAATCACAAGCCATCAAAGGCAAACAATAACACACTATATTCTCTGCTGCAGAGTATTAAACTGGTAGTTGGCCATTTTTCCTATATGACTGCAGCAAGTAACTGCACAAATATATCAAACAGCCTCTTTGAAGGTAATCTACAAAACAAATCTATCTATACATACATACATATATATATTTTAAATGGCATAGAACAGTGCAGTGCAATCAGGTAATAAAGAACATTTATTGAAAAACAATTTCCAAACATATCCATCTTCAGCTTAATACTTACATGTGGAATTTCCTTGCATCTGAATCACACATTTTGCATCCCGGGTCGTTTCACGCGAGTTAAATGGCCGCACTCTAACTGCAACTTTTACAGATGCTCCCGCCATTTTGGACGAATTAGAGCTCCGACCTCAATGGAATTAGTGGCTGCTACCTGAAAAGAAAAACAAGTCTGTGTCACTAGCAGTTTCTCCACTCTCACATTTCATAAAACTATAATGATGAATTTTGGAAATCAGACAAGAATACTACGAAAATCAAAAGGAAGGCAATCATGGAATAATTGGTCAATGAACTTTTGAAGACAAAACAAATAGATTTGCAGTCAAAAAATGAGATCCATGCATTCTTTTCTACCAGAAATACACTACAGAGAACCTACTATAGATCATATGGAGTGTCAGACAGTTAAATTCAACAAAGAATTGCTCTTAGAATTGATGGGAGAAGAAAAGACATGTAGCTGGAATACAGAAAGATGCATGTAATAATCTGAATTGTGCAACAGGTAGAATAAAGAACAGTACTGTTTCACACACATCAATCTTCTTGTCTTAGGAGTTGGTTTCAAGGGTACTCTGTGCTCTCCGGGTACGTTGGCAAATATACTGCCGCAACAAGAATACATCATAATCAAATGGTATAAATCAATTAATGCCAAAAATCCAGAAAAATAATGTAAACTGTGTTATTTAATTATAGAACATGAAGCAATCTGCATGTCTTCAATTCATAAAAGAGAAAACGGTAACAAAACCAGATTTTGGTCTCCTCCCAATATCTTACACATGTCCATGCAGTTGCAAGATATTTTGCATCATTACTTAGTGACAGAGGTTCAATACCTCAATATTAAAAAGGGTGAGAAAGGTTTACCAAACAGTTCATTTTCTCTCTTCCAGATGTGCTGCTACAAAGAAATTCTTCAACAATCACAGAAGCAGATCCCCACCAGGCTGATACTGGGTGTAGTCCTGATAAGCTCTAGAACTTGCAAGTGTGTATATGCCATGGCTTGGTTAGCTCAGGCACTCGGGCTTTATAAGCCTTCACGGAGTATCTAGTGAACTAGGAATGCAGTCAAAGTATTCTGTAGCCTCTGCTCGTTCTTGGTCGGCAAACCCAGGACTGCCAGTGGAACCTGCCTCATAGTATAGGGGTTCTTGTGGCCCCAACGGCTAAAGAAGTACTACCTACCAAAGGAAAACACCTTCAAACAATGTAATTATATAAGCTCCATTTTAGATTTTTGTTAGTCACTGGGAACATTCATTCTTGCAGAACAGCAGGGGGTGCGGGTAGGGCAGGGAGTCTCCACTTATTTCTTAACTGTAGCTGGATCAGTCTTTCAACTTTAAGGAGTCGCCAAGTACCGAAAAAATAGGCCAGAAGAGTGGCAGTTATGGATTCTAGATGGGCCTCAAAAACAAAGGAGCCGGAAAATCATTATAAGCCCAAACTCAGTTCCCAAACTTAAAGAGAAGACCTGGGAGTGCCTACATGATCATGATCAGGAAACTGATGAACCAGCTCCTCAAACACTTAAAAGAGGGGGTGAGAAGATGCACAAAATCATAATAAAAAAGAAGTATTTAATTTTTCGCTTCTCGCCCCTAAATCCTCAATTGTTATTAGGATACAAATTGCTAAAGTACTAATAGGCCCTTTGATGATTCAATGTCTGCAGATAATACATTACTCATCTTCGCCAACCAACTGCCCAATATGGAGGATGCAATGTAGGCAGGAAAATGTACTTGTCATCCTAGCTTTCAGTTAAGGCAATCTTAACTCAAGCCATACTCTGAATATCTCAGAACACGTACAGGGTAACAGAGCACTCTTACAGGGAATAATGTCTCTTTTCAATATGCCTTATACAGGCAACATTGCCAAAATGTCAATATGTGGTTTTTTTAATAAAGGCAAATTTAATTGGAGAAAAAACAACTTTTCAATCAGAACAAGTTCTCTCCACTTTTCTTTAAAAACTGGGATGCATTAAAATTGGGTCATTGGGCATCTAGTACAATAGAGATGAAAAATAATAGTTCCATAATGCTAAGCAGTAACATGAGCAGAGGTGTTCACTTTGACAGCCTAGCTCAGTGATTAACCTGTGGTCCGGGGACACATAAGGGTCCGCAAGGCCTACTCACGGGGTCTGCGACTGCTTACAAAATTAAATATTTTTAACAGATTAATAAAGTGAATATAAATAAAGAAGCAAAATGTACATGGGCAAATGTTTAAAAAGTTCTGTAATTGTGAATGAATTTTAAATTGGGGGCTACAAATGAAGTTAGTATTCAGTTTGATTCGTGGGAGCAGTGCAGGTGCATCAAAGTGACTATAGTATGGACGATGAGTGGCCCATCTGTTCTCTTTTGCAGTTCAGATCACTAAAAAGGCTTAGGACAGGGTCCTCAGATGCGAGAAATAACTTTGTGGGGGTCCCTAGATTCCAATAATGATTTAGTGGGGAAACCTGGGTTCCAATAATGAATCAGTGGGGATCCCAGAGTTCCAGTAACGAGTACATGGGAGTCCACAAAGTTCAAAGGTTAAGTACCACTGTGAATTTTCTCGCTTCTCTGTATTATCTTTCCACAGGTTGCACTGGGCAGTAGAGGGTCTATTTTTGACCCCAAAGATCCCATGAAAGTACAAGTAAATAAGGTTTCTTTCTCAAGCATGGGGTTTTCACTGATAGTCCTAAACATGAACTGGAAAAGAAAGCATATCCATTTCCCTCCTGATCTACTGCCTCACCAAGAGAAGAAGTGCAAAACAGACTGTGATTAACAGTGAAAAGGTCACACTAACCTAACAGACTGCAAAGAAATTGAATCTGGCCATCACCTACGAGAGCAGCATCCGAACACCTGCACCAGGTAAAGAGGTAGCTGCTTTGCTAACAGTGGCTGCTTGACTCATCCTGGAACAAGATTTTGTTTTACCTTAGTCAACTGGTAGTATATTATAAGATTCACAAGATCTAGCTACAGACTGCTCGGGTGATGCCAAGCCAATACAGATAGCCCCACAGATGACAAGTTGTTTTGACTTCCTGTTACTGTTTGTTTTGTCCAGATGGGTCTTTAGTTCCGTTGAGTAAATTACTTTTTTCCCCTACCGACAAATAACATGAATACCCCTGCAGTTATGGTTTGATGGAACAGGTTCCATCATTCTAAGATAAAATCTGAATTCCTCTTTCAGGTAGGCTTTGAGGTAGTGCCTGGATTTTGTAGGTGAATCAACTGGCAGGCAAAGCATTTATGCACCAAATGCAGCATAAATCAGTCACTTTTGAGGCACTCTTGGATACTCCAATACTTTTTATCCCAGAGGAAAGCGAACAAGCAGAAAGGGAGAGAAACTTTAATGACTTGTGTGGTAGGTCTCTTGTAATAAACGGAGCTATCGTCCTCTTCTACAGGGAGACAAGCCATTGTTTGGTGTGGAAGGCAGCCTCATTTTAACCGCTGATGGTTGTTGTTGCCCTATTCTATTAGGAATGAAGTCTTGTTTGGTGTGGCAGGATCTCTCGGAGGGTTGCTGTTCTCAGAAGAGTCTTCGTTTGGTTTGCTGTTGCAGTTGGCAGTCCCCATACTAGAGCCGAGAGATCATCCTGGCCGACATGTTTCAGCCATAATGTCTATGCCGCCTCAGGGGGTCAGTATGGCTTTACCCAGGACCAAGATCGCGTGCCTGGTAAGGCATATGATAGTTTTACAGTGTGTAACTTATCGATTTCTGAATTACTTCATATGAGTTTCTGTGTAATAAAAGGAGAGAGACAGCATTTTGTACTTTAGTAGACAATACAAGCAAGGGTCACAGGCTAGCACTCTCTGGGCACTTACTCCATCATTCAAACGGTCCCATCATAAACGGAACCACCCACCGTGCCTTTGAATTGAAATAGTAGCATGCTGCTGTAATTGAGTCATCATTAACTTTCATGCAGACTATCCAAATGTGCATGTGGTATCCTGCAACGTGATACTTTATGTGCAGAGCCTGGTGACTCAACTTGCACTGCTATATGCCTGCAGGGGCGATATCTGTGGCTCATAAATATAAATGAAACAGAGATGTACACACACAATGCAGCAGAGATTGGATCATGCATCGTGCTCTTTTTGCGCATTGCCGGGTAAAAACAACATGCACTTCTATGTATCGGCAGGGCAATGTTTGTGGCCTGCATCCCATTTAGTAATAAGTCTTGTGATAAATCTTATAACAGTGATAATCGCACACAATGCGATATATTATAAAGACTTAGTTAATATACTTGTCGATAGTCTCTTCCAACTTGGATACTCTGAAGGGAGAGCCCTGTAGTCACAAGCTGTAGGAATCACACGCCAATTAGTGATCCAATCAATGTTGAGGTATTGCCAGAAAAAAGGTACTCCCCCCCCCCATCGCTGGCACTTACTTTGTCAAGGGTGATCGCCCGTGTCCAAAGGGACAATGAGGCCCCCAGAGCTCTGCATCTTACCTAGGCCCGCAGTCGTTGCGGACTAAATAGTCGGAGGGCTGCGGCTCGCATTCAAAGGGAGGCATCTGCTCGAGGTAAGCTCCTTGGAGCCAAAGAGCATCGATTAGGAGGTGTTCCCATTATAGTTGGGTACTGGTGACTCCTCGTGTACCCATCCGTTTATTGACAAAGACGTGCTGCAATCATAGCAGAAGAGCCATTGCCGAGGTGCACAGTAAATGGCAGCCACTTCAAGGATACAGTGGAGACGTCCTCTGGCAGAGGTGCCTGGATTTGCTGCCGCTTACAAACCGGAGGTTAAGAGCTTAAGAGAAAAGCCAAGCAGAAGCCTTGCCTTTATTGTTAGTGGTTGCTGCGGTGCACCTGGGAACATTCACAGTCTGATCACCAAACCCTTTAATTAGCGCAGCTCCCATTTCCTTCTCTAAACTCTCGCCATGCTGGACTCCCAGCCAGCTCCTATCACTTGCATTCTTCCAACGTGAATCACTGTTTAAGAGGCAACTGTAACAGCAACAAGTGGAGGGAAAGACTAGAGGTGCCAACAGGGAGCTTCAGAGCTATCCAAACAAAGAGGACTCAAAAAGGCAGTGGGGGGGGGGGGGGAGCAAACGTCCAGATAGCCCCTCGAGTTCGAAGATCCTCCAGAGGCAGCAGCAAATGCCTAGATACACAACCAATTGTCAGCCTCAGAGTATGAACTCCTCCAGACACAGGAACCAATGCCTAGATACACAACCAAATATCTGCCTCAAAGTATGAACTCCTTCAAGATCAGCAAGAGTTTGTGCTCAAGCGAGGCAGCTTCAGAATGATATATATAAAGATTGAGAAAGATACTTAAGACTAAGTGGGCAATCCTCTCACAAGACAACATAATCAGAGACAAAATAGGACACACCCCAAACATCACATTTCAACGCAACCTGTCTCTTAAGGACTTGCTAGTTCACAGTCGTCTGAGACCAAAAACCTCCAACTGGTTAAGACAGGGCAAGGGTTTTAAACGCTATGAACACTGCAAAGCATGCAAACACACAAGAGGTCACCCTCGATAAGATCAAGAAACAAGCATTTACAATGCAATAGGTCTCGCAACTGTGAGTTTTGGAGCTATTGGCATTGTAAATGGCAATGCGTTTTAAAAACTTAAAAAGCATTGTTATTTACAATACTAAAAGCAACACAGATTGCATTGCATAGGACATTAGAAACCCTGCATGCAGCAAGCTGGCTTTTTAAGAGTGGACTGAATGAGAAACAGCGCTGCAGAGGTGACCAGCCCTCTCTGCCAAAGCAAGACAAAAACGAGGCTACTGAAAGAAGCACGGCAAACACCCGTTTCTTCGAACACGAGGAGTCAGAAAAGAGAGCACCGGTGCACATAATTGAAAAGGGGACCACAATGGCTGTTATGTGAATTGCATTCTTAAAAAACATCAACAGCTAGCAAGGAGGGGTCCTGGGCACATCACAGCATGTGACTGTGCCTTGGGTCCATTAGCTGATGGACAATAGTGCGCACTTCGAATCTGCCTACAAACGCTACATGAAACACTGGAAATATCCTTTCCAATACAGGCCATACTACTGATACTGACATTGGGTTGAAGCCCCTGTTAATCATTTCATGTGACTTGGCTAAGACTCTCTGGGAATAAGTGATATTTTAGGTGAGCGCTGGCTAGCATTCTGCTTAGAATAAATCAATGAGCGAGATAAGAAGAGCAATGCCAGATTTAACCAATGGCAAGCGACAAAACAAATAGAAACGCAATGGGTGGAGTTTCACCACTAATACTGATTACTTGATGCCTCGGAGAGGCAGCGCATTGCTGCCTATGTGAGACCTAAAAAGGACCCTCAGGCCAGTCTTCAGTGCCTTCCTCGGCCTGTGGATTCTACAGAAGAAGGGCTGGCCCTCTGCCCCGTCAAAGGGCTGCCTGCTGCTTGAAGCCCGTCCTGCTCTCTGAGAAGGAAGACTGAACCAGCTCCCTTCATCATCAGCATAGTGACTCCAAGGGTCAACTGGCTGACTTCCTGTTCTGAACTACAGGGATACAATAAGGTCTAGAGGCCTCACTGCAACTTCCCAGCTGACCTACTGGATCTGTTTTGTGCCCAGCTAACAGAGGGTTAAGCACAGGTTAATTTAGTGACTTTTTGTGGTTCACCCTGACAGGGATTGTGGTTGTTGTGTCAATAGGGTTAAACCCGCCCTCCTCCAATAACCAAATTTCTGAAGTTATGCTAGAGAAGAATCCTGAATTGGCTACATCAATGATATTTTATGCTAACATGATCCTTAACACTCATCATGTGTATGGGGTGACAGCTTGGCTTGACAATGAATGGGGTCACAGGTAGGCCAAGTTTGAGGACACCGACATTGGGTGGGACAAGTCAGATGGAGGTAAATGTATTGATGGAGTCAGTCAACAGTAAGACTTCATTGAAGCAGCCCTTTGTCCAGAACTTCTCTGGCAGACACAAAAAGGAATTATGTTCAAAAGAAATGTGTGCATACGCTTAGCTGGGACGTGCAAATTCAAACATGTTTGTTCCTTCTGTGGAATTGCTTCACTTCCAGAATTTAAATATTTCAAGAAGTCAAAAAAGAATGGTAAGGACTCTAAGGCCTCCAATTGAGCACCTGTTACCTACGCCAGTTAGGGGTGACAGGCTGTTACCTGCCATAACTGGTACCCAAACAAAAAGGCAGCACAGACTTTATATCTTGGATTTTTCTTTGGTTTCTGTGTTCTGGTTTGTGGGGGTTGCCCTCATTCCTCCCTGCAGGAACCAGATTTCTGCCCAGGCTCCTACTGCTGTGTTGGCCAAAAAACTCTTTAAAGAAAACATCCTTAGGTAGAGTAGCGGGCCCATTCCCTGACCCTCCCCTGCATGCCTTTGTGTGTCCCCCATTGGGTATGGTACCCACAGAGGAGCCTGGCCAGTGCAGGCTGATCCACAACCTGTCTGCCCCAAAAGGAGCGTCTGTCAATGATGCTATTGACTCTCTGGGTGTTCAGTTAATTACACTTATGTTGATCAGGCACTCGCACGGTTATGGCTTACGAGGCAGGGTACCCTCCTAGCCAAGACGGATATTGAGTCTGCATTCTGCCTCCTCCCCGTACATCCTGATGATCATCACCTCCTGTGTTTTCATTTTAAAGACAAATTCTACTATGACATGTGTATGCTAATGGACTGTTCAGTATTCTGCATCTATTTTGAGCAGTTACGTTCCCTTCTAGAGTGGGAATTCACTGAGCAGAGTGAGTGTCAGGATGGATTCAATTACCTGGACAATTTCCAATTCATAGGCTCACAGGGTTCTTCGGAATGTGAGCGAGCATTGGGGGCATTCACTGCACTTCTGCACTTCTTCAGGTCCTGCTTGCTACTGACAGAACAGTGGAGTCTTCCACTTGCATTACCTTTCCAGGCATTGAACGCGATTGTGGCGAGCAAGTGTCATCTGCCACAGGAGAAGGTGAGGACATTCAATGAGTCAATTGCCATGTTACTGTCCCACAAAAACGTAATGCTGCACCAGCTCCAAGTACTGGTATGCCAGCTCAACTTTGCCCTCAGGATCATTCCCATGGCTTGCCCATTCTCTAGATCCATAGCTAGATCAATAGCTGGCTTGACTAAAATACCGCAGCTCTCTGCAGAGGTTTTTATTTATTTATTTAATGTGATTTTATATAGCGCAAACATTACCCGAAAGTGTCAGAGCGCTTTACAAAAGAACCAGTTGCGTTACATAAGGACTTTGGATTACAAGAGTTACATAAGAGATACAAACAGAAAAAAATTGCAAATGTACAAGTTGTAAAGTCACTCAAGGAAGAGATACAAACAGATAAACTCTAAAATCACATAGAAGTGGTAGTAAGTACAATGGTCTACTACATATACTAGCGGTTAGAGTTATATATATACAAATTCACTCAGGATTACATTTTAACAGCGATTAGGCTTGGACAATTATATATTACATATTTACAGAGCAGGAAATTCTTGCCATCGTTCAGCCAGGTGTTCAGGTGGTGTTTGAAGGAAGGCGCTGACCAACAGTGAGGATCAGTCCGAGTGTCAGTTGCAGCCGCAAGATGGAGGGTCCAGGTCATGCAGGTAAATACCTCACAACAAGTAAAGGGAGATTTAAAGATCATCTTCACTGTAACAATTCAACGAAATGATTTGAAAACCAAGGCTCCAATTATGACTGAGCCTGTAATTCTGAATGAGGTGTAAATGGGTTTTTGCACCTAATCTGCCATTATTGCAAAGTGTGCATTATTGCCACGCATCATCGCATTTTCCCTGTGAACATTTTGCCAGTAAAAACCTTTGCATGGGGAAGGCTGGACATAGCGAGTTAACCCTTTTTGCGTATATACTCTGATCCTACATATTGTTCCTCATTCTGAGCCGGAAACTCAGAATCGGGAGGTAAAGCCCATCAGTGTTGTATCGTTATTTTGAGGATGAGGACCCAAATGTGGGACACATTTTGTTTTGGCACGCAACCTTTAAATTTTACAGTAGGGCAATTTGGATTTTTTTTCTGCAGGAGCTCAATTTGTTACTTTTGTTTTGATGTGGGGCAGCATGTCCAAGAATCCCAGTGTTATTTTGGCTACAAAAATTGTGCTAGCGAAAAACAAACTCAAAGCGAGCGTTCTATGTCAGCCATGTTGTCTCTCCCCTTCTCCCCCGCCCTCCTCTCCTCTGCCCTGCCCTCGTCAGGCGGCGCGCCTCTGATGGACGCAGAGATATCTCTGAAAGGCCGGATTAATATCAGTTGCGTCTTATACTCAATGGTGCCCTAAATAATCCTCACACGGCTTCTGTAACCTGTTCCATGCTGTCAGCGCTGGGTTAGGAACACGGGTATCAGATAAGGGCTGCTCAGTGACACAGTAACCCGTATGAGAGGCACATGACTTTCTGCTGCGGTGCTTGTGTTTTGCCCTTCAACTGAACTTTAGTTTAGATAGACAGAGTCAGAGCAAGGCACTAGCTACCTTGTATATATGCAAGAGCTGCAGTGATAACATGTCCGGTAATTAATTCCACTCTCTGAAGAACTCTACAAGCCAGAACTAAATATGCAAATCCGTCTCTGCTTTACTTTAAAGCTGCATCTGTCTTACTATCTATCCCCCCAAAACACACATCTATTAAGATTCCGATAAGATCGCATTTTTTTCCGAATCCATTAAAAATAGCTGTGCTGCAGTACAAAAGACGGCTTTCCAAGTAGCTATGGCTGTTATGATTTTACTGGGGGCTGTCGGTGCTCGGTACTTTTTTAATTAGATCTGTCTGATGAGAATAAAAAAAAAAGTTATCTGTCAATCAGGTAGCTTCCAGTCCTGCTTTTGAAAAGGAGGCTGGGCAAAATATAGCTCGTGTGCATACAGGGCTTCCTTGTTGACAACAAAAGACGTCTTACATGCAATTCAATCCATTACATGCCCCCGTGCTGCGGAAAACGAAGTGTTCTCTGAAGGAATTTGTATTCATGCCAAGCAACAACAAGCACGGAATCGAAACCTGTGGTGCGCGCGCACCACAGAGGAGCTGAACGCGGGAATTGAAACCAGTGGTGCGCGCGCACCACAGAGGAGCAGGGGGGCGAGGGAGCCCGTCGTCTGTGCCGCGCAGTGATGCGCTTCCTAGACACTGACGGGAATGGGCGGAGCAAAGGCGGGACATGCGCCCGCCTTTGCCCAATTGCGGGCCGTTTTTTTTTAAAGCACGCTACAGCCAATGCCAGCCTGCGAAAGCAAAACCACACGCACGAGCATGTGGTTAGCTTTCTGAAGCCCATACAAGAGGTCTCGCGCTGCGCGAGCAGTGCTGCGCACTGCAACGCCAGGCGCGTGTCAGGGTCTAAATCCCTTTTGCTGTCTGAACCACACAGGAGCAGAATGACGCTAGGTCCCAATACCCTTCTCAGAACCAACCCTGCTAGGTCTTTTAGTATTCCATTGCAGGTAAGTTCTAAGGGGGAAAAGGGGTTGGGGACAGAGAAGAGACTGCTCCAATATTCTGCCTGTTCAGCTACGTCTTCTTCTTCTTACTGGACTGCAACATTAACATGTAAAAAACCTTTATTTATTGTGCCTTTTAACTTACTGTTTTTTCTATGGTGTATAAATAACTTATCTTACCAGAATGTTTACTGAAGCTTACTTCTCTTCTACTTCTCATGTATTGTTTGCTAGGTTGTATGAGAAGTCTTCACTCAGATCTCTTTCCTTTTCATTCTCAGGTACAATCTGCACTTGATCCTGCTATTCTGTTAAGAGACTGGAGTGGGCCTTGAACTGGGGTTTCTGTAGTAGGATGACTGGTTTTCTCTCTTTAATTAGTTTTTTAAACAATGCTTCAGAACTTAGGTTAAATGTTAAAAGGAAGCGTTCCTTTTATTCAGGCCTTTGGTTTTAATGTTTGCTGGAAGCACTGCCATACGTGAGGAGAACATTACTGGAGTTCTTTAACACATGGCATGAGAAAGAAACATGCCGGGCCTTTGACCCTGACTTCACCTTTTAATTAATTCTCAGAAGAGTGAACAAGTTTCAGTCTAAGAAGACACTGCGTGTTGAAAGGTCACGCCTGCGTCTGACAGATTCTGGAACAGCTGAAAAAGACAGCTGATTCAAAAAGCTTTTATTTAATCTTCTCAGCTAAGGAAAGCAATTACTGAAAAAAGTATTTCCAGTTTTCAAACGAAGGAAAATATATTCTGACTTGTTTCCTTTTTTCTCTTTAAATAGAAATTTACCTCTGACACAATAACCTTTTCTCACAGAATGTTTTATATTAGCTACAAGTTTAACACTAACCTGATTAGTGAGGGAATGTAGTTCTGACGAAGCTAACCCCGATTTTATCGCAACTACCCTAACTGACTTCCACGACGCTGGGAAAACAGGTGCTCTTCAAATTATTTCTTCAGTGAAGTGCACAGTGGAATGTTGAAGCACACTTCACCTGATGTCATGAAGCCTAAAAGACTAGACTGCTAACAGTGGTGTGCTGTCGCAGTATGTGCATGTTGGCAGCCATCTTGGAGTTCCATCGGTGCCAACAAGCACTCCAGCTTGAGGGATTATCTGACTTTTGGTAAGTTTGTAGGGGGAAAATGGTAGCCAGCATACAGTTAGAAGGAGGAAACCTCCCGTGAGTCCTGACAGCGCGAGACCTAAAAATGGCACATTCCCAAGCAAATAACCTGCAACACTGATTTTGTAGTCTAGGTCATCATGTGTCCGTGTGGCAGGTGGTACATAGGTTCCACCATTTTCCCAATCCACACACGGATCTTAGAACACTGGCGTGCTATAACCAATAGGGACATGAGCTACAGTACAGCTAGACATTTCCTAGAAAAACATGATGGAGATTGGACCACGGCCAAATACTTTGGCATTGACATGATACCCAGACACCCAAGAGGAGGCAACCGAATCGCTGCGTTACGCAGACTGGAATCACGTTTCATTATGCAGGCTGGCTGTTTGATTCCTCTGGGAATGACTAATGATGAGGAACTACACTCATATTTATAGGTAGACATGGGCAATTTTCCCTCCCTACACAGTCCCAGACTGTTTTTAACAATAGAACCTTCAATAGTAGTGTTATCAACTTTTTCTTTCCTTTTTTCCATTTTTTCTTATGTAATTGTCTTATATTTTGAAACTTTGAATAAATAGTACAATTTGAATACTGTATGTAATGCACTTGTATCAAAGGGACTGTACCGCCTTACCCGCGGGACTTATAAATTGAGGTTAGAGAGTCAGATAAATGGAGTCCAGAGATACTAACTTTGTTATCTATTTTTACAGAATGCATGAAGGTCGAGAATGAATGAAGCCACTTGGAGAATTGCACCTAGGGAGTTAACCTGCACGAAGAAGGTTCCTCCACACGGATTCGCAATCATGTTGGTCTGATGAATGGACCTCATGGATCTCATAACGAGTGGCCTGACGATAAACAAATCAATATTGAAGGACCTTGGGTAATGTAGTTTACAACCACTTCAGATATTATTTGACTCGTATAACAAACAGGACTGTTAAAAAAAAAATAATGGTGACACTGTTGTATTACAAATGTATATTGTTACCTTTTTAATTTTAGATTGAATTTAACTTATGAGTTTATTAATGTAATTCAAAACACTGCTGGAAGGATTGGAGAGCGGAAGTCTGTTTTCCATTTTCTATTCAGTCGCGTCGTGCAAGATGCCCTAATTATTCCCGTTGCTGGGAAACTGTGGTCATGTGACGAAGACCGATGTAGGTCGAAATGCGTTTGTTGTTTCGTGGTGCCGAATAAACGTCTTTGCTTATTAGCGTTTGTGAGGGGAGAGATATTGTGTATGTATGTATGTATGTATGTGTATATATATATATATATATATATATATATATATATATATAAAATATATGTGTATGTATACATATTGTAGGTATTGTTTTGACTTATACTGGGTGCTCCCTCGTGTCTGGACAAAGCTAAACCTCTCTGAAGAGCTATAATGATAGCGAAACAAGTGTCAGGGGTTGCTTTTATTCATTTCATGTGGGCTTGGTGGTATTTTACCAATTCAAAGCTGTAATACTGTGCCTACAGTGGTAAAAAGCTTTTGTCATTTTACAAATCAGAGTGGATGGCACTATGCTATTCCTATGATTAAAGACTTTGGTGTAGAAATGACAAGACTTTGTTCCTCTCTATCTCTGCGTGGATGGCACTGTGCTAGTCCTATGCTTAAAGACTTTGATAGAAAAGCAGATATTTGAGGTGAGCAAATTGAGAGTGTCGCTGGTGTTGTAGGGTGCTCTATACAGGAGCTACTCTCCACTTAAACTTGGGAACTACCCAGAGTTCTCTGCTTCTTTTTGCACAGAATATATATATATATATATATATATATATATATATATATATATATATATATCTTTATATATACACAACACCCTGAGATAACATACAAAAAAAGTAGGTCGATTGGTGATCATTTAGTTAGAAGTGACTATCAAGCAAAAACATGCACTCAGACATGGCTAACAGTGAAAGATGGTTTTAAAAAGTGTTTTAAATGTAAAGCCTGCCAGCATGGAGAAAACATAAAGGATTTTAGAACACCTTTTAATAGAACCATAAAAATAAGAGGCCATCTGACGTGCAAATCGAGCTATATAGTCTATATGCTGAAGTGCCCGTGTAGAAAGATTTATATAGGTAGCACTACCCTGCCGGTGCACAAAAGGATCCTGCAACATAGACGAGCCATCATCAATAAAGACAGAAATTACCCGGTTGCCAGACATTTTGAAAATGCACACAATAGTGACCCCAATTTGATGAAATACAGCTGTATAGCTGAAGTTCCTAGAAAAAGAAGGGGAGGCAACAGAGAGAAAGAACTTTGAAGGCTAGAAACATTCTATATACTAGAGCTGGATAGTAAGGAGCCGAATGGGCTAAATATTGATGAAGATCTGTTTACCTGCTTGTATTAAAAATTGAAAAGTGAAACTGTACATTCAAAGGAACCGTTTTTTAAACTGAGTAAAATTTATGAGGAGAAGGACAGGGGACACATGCACTTTATTAATAGCACGTTTGAGTATTAAGCACTAGCACTTTACTATTTTATATACTTCATTTAAAAAAATGATTTTAAGTAAAATGTATATGAATTTTAATATACCAAAAAATACTTTTATATAATAATAAAAATATAAAAAGAGAAAAAAATTGTTAAGCACTAGCACTTTAAAAATAAGTACAGTAAAAAGAAATGAGCACTAAGCACTTTAACAAAGCCGAATTGTTTATTAGAGGTTACGAAGGGTGACCAAGAAAAATGTATTTAGCCAGATATGAAGCATTGTTGAAATGAAATTTACAATTGTTAGCATATAAAAATTGAATATAGTGTTGTAATACATTATTGGAAATTATTGCTAGTCTTTTAAAATGCATTTGCATGTGAAGGAATTGAATAATTGTGAATTGTACAACGTTTCAAAATGGCGCCCAGGTTAACCGAAACAGTGGCAGAGATGTGCATTGGGACTGTCCTTTGTTTGTTTCCATGTTTTGGAAAGAGTGTATTTAATGTTTTTAAAAAATGGCGATCTGCATCGTGACCAAGGCTGCGCTGACAGCCGGAACGCGTGGATGCTACCACTCAAAAAATAAAGATTGAGTGAACAAACCCCCACGGAGTGCTGGATTATTTTCTGAAAGGGAGAATTGTTGTCTGGATAGAATATATATATATATATATATATATATATATATATATATATATATATATATATATATATATCTCACAAAAGAGATTTCTTCACCAGAAGGAGCCGGAGGGACACAGCGGGGATTGCAGGAGAGTTCCTTTATTAAAGCAATTGGCATGACGCGTTTCGGCGTGTATGCCTTTATCAAATGCCACTCATCAACAGAGGTTTGCCTCCAACCGGCTTTTGTATTGTTCACTCGCTCTCATCGCTACAGTCCAGCTGAGCCGAGTTGATTGGGAGAAACTAACTGCCGCCCGCATCGGCGAACCACAGTTCCCAGAAGGCACTTCACTCGCTTGCTGGGTAAGTATCTTCCCTCGGTTTCATCCCGTAGTGAGGGCTGGAAGATGAAAACAAAAAGAGTGTTTAAAAGTTCCTGTTGGTGCAAACAGTGCTGCAGCTATATATATATATATATATATATATATATATATATATATATATATATATATATATATATTAAAAATCCACAGAAAAAGACAAATGTTAAAGTGACGTTATATTTACAAACTGTAATATTGTTACTTCACATTAAAGAAAGCTTAGATACTCAAGGAAAAAAACAACTGTTAAAGGGGCGTTATAGTCAGGTGAAAATGTTAGTTAAAACATACTATTTTAAACTAACAAAGCCACAGAAATTTACAAGTTATAGTTATTTCAAGAAACTAGAACTCATGCCCTCAATTAACTATAAACTATAACTCGTGCCCCTGCCAAGCACAGTGGTATCACTTCAGATACTAGAGTGATGTTATCAATGACGTCATAGAACAGGCCATGAGTGATTTAATATGTGAGGTCATAAGCAGTAGATGGTGACGGCACGAGATATGGTTAATTTAGGGTACGAGTTACTTATTTGTTGATGTGGTGGCAGCCAATCAGATCTCACATTGAGATCTGTAGGCTCAGTGTCTATACTTTTCTAATCTTAATTTCTCTGAAACTCTTGAACAGAATTACACCAAATCACAAAGAAGCACACTTTCTGGACAAAGATCTGGCTTTCTGCCTAATTTGGTGCAATTCAATTCAGGCTGTAGCTGTGTCTAAATTTCTTTGAAAAAACGAATGAGGAAAACATGTTTGCCCCCCTCACCCCTTTTTCTTGGCCCCACTTATATAAATATATATTCACTTAAATAACCAAAGATAGTAAGTATAGTTTTAAAACAAAAAACACTGAAATTGACCAATTTTTGTTTACTGATCTAACTATTATTTACGTTCCTGCCTTACACTGTTTATGACACATCAATAATGACATCAACCAGATCTAAGGTACATCTAGACCTATTTTTCGATAGCCTCTTTACTGCTAATGGGTGTAAGCTTTAGCAACAAGTTTGGCCTCCTAATCGGTCTTGGGTGTGTGAAGGGAGCGAGCTCTCTAAGAATGGTTCTGTACAGGGCGAAGACGGAGCACAGCAAAGACTTGCCGACTAGTGTCTCGTTCATTGCACAAAAGAGGTTGGTTATCTGTAAAAGCTTTGCTACAGGTCAAAGGTTGGACATAGTAGGCGCTTCCTCTCCAAAGGGGCCTTGAGTGTCTGGAGGAAGCAGGCTCTCCATGAGAAGTTGTGCATAGGAGTGAAGACTGTACGCACAAGGTACTTGTCCATCCTTGTGTGCTTGACTGCCAAAAAGTGGGTGACTATCTGAAAAGTGTTCAGTACAGGGTGAATAATGTGTTTTAGGGTCTTCACCCCCTAAGGGACCTTGGGTGTCTTGAGATAGATAGTAAGTTCTCCATGGAAGGTGTTCTGTACAGGGTGACAACTGTGCGCAGAAGGTACTTTGCTACCCATGTCTGGTTCACTGCGCACGAGAAGGCGACTAACCATGAAGGGTTCGGTACAGGGCAAGGGCTGGGCGTGGAAGGGGCTTAAGTGTCTGAAGAGAGTGGATTCTCCATGAAGAGCTGTTCACATGGTAAAAACAGTGTGCAACAGGGGCTTGCCCACCCATGTCTGGATGACTGCCCACATGAGATCATCTATCCACAAAGTGTTCGTAACAGGGCAAAGGCTGTGCATAGGGGAGCTTGGTTCAGCTAAATGGCATGTGTGTCTGAAGGGTAATTTATGCTTCACATGAATCTGTGCCATTTAGTACTTACTTTCATATCCGAAATGCTCTACTGGTTTATAGAGCAATTTGTAGGCTGGATGACGTAGCCAGTGATGCAATCAGTGATATCATCAATGATGTCATTTGAGATATCATCAGTGATGTCATCAATCACGACATGATTGATATAATATGTGAGTTCATAACCAATGCATGGTAGTGGTGCAAGTTAGTTAGCTCATTAAACTATAACGGGTGAATTTCATTGATTTTTTGCTTAAAAACAATAATTTAAATAATTACAAAGCCTAACTATAATATAGCGTCACTTTAACCTTAGCTTTTTTCCGGGAATTACTGTTTTTTTGTTTTTACGTAAAGTAAGATCTTTTTACCATACCTATAATGTCACTTTAACCTTTGTTTTTTTTTTGTGTGTAAATTTCTGGGGATTTTTGATCGTATTCATCCAACTCCCCCACTGAGTATACCTTTTGCCGTAAGCAGTAGAGATTAAACGCAGAGCCTGGCCTGTGGCCCGGCACCCAATGGCCCCCAGTGGGCCACCAACCCCCCAGGAACTCTCACCCCTCATTTTCCTTTTTTTGTCAAAAAAATTCTGTGTCCGCAGTGGATCCCGCAGGACCACACAGCGCCCCTCGCTGGGTCCCGAGAGTGTACCGTGGGGCCTGCAGCATGAAAAAAAATTCTGGTCCTACAAGGGTCAAGGTACTCAAGTCCGTAAAAAGGCAGCCACAACATTTCTGTTCATGTTATAACAAGCTAATCATATTGCTCAGTCCCACTGGACCTTCCCGGTCCTCGAGGACAGAATCAGTGTGTGCTGGGGACTCTGTTTTTGTTAGTTTCTGGTGGCCTAGGCCACACCTGAGGGAGCAAGGTGGTTCTTCCTACCTTTCAGCACCGCTAATGATATTGGGACAGGGCTGATCAAGCTTGGGGATATTCCCAGGGGCGCCAATTCCCTATAGAAACACCACCGACTTGCAACGAAATATATTATCATCAACTTTTGAAGCTTAATTTCTCAAAAGCCATGAAACAGATTTAGACCAAATCACAAAAAGCACGCTCTTTGAGTAAAGGTCTAGATTTCAGGCACATTGAGCCAGAGGAGTGCTTTTAAAATTATCACAATGACATACAGGATAAAACATAGCAAGCTAGCCGAATGTTTCAAGTGAGATCATGGGGTAACGAGGCACATTGAACAAATAGCCTAGAAGCAATGGTCGGCTTTTTGTTCTTACAATATATCCAATATGTGACATTAAAAATATACTTTAAACAAAGGCGGCAAAATAAGTAAAGGACTCTAGAGAGCAAGACAAAACGGATGTTCATTCTTGCCTTATATTTCACATTCTCATACCTAGCAGATACCTACCGACTGCCATGTTGTCTGCCACCTCAAACTAGTTCTTGTATTTTAACATAAAGCACTTTAAACACTAGGACTATTGCGCCCAGAAGTGTATGTGGGTAAAATCAAAACCACAAGTTCCGAAATGCATTTTTAGATAAAAGACCATGACTGTCATTTGGTATTCAACAAACAAGGGACTACTTTTAGCAGCTGCGAACATATGAAACAATTCAAAGACTGGAGTAATATTCAGTTTTCCCTTTTAAAAACACATTCCAATACAGTATTACCAACATGTTATTTGCAGCCCTGCCACCTTAAATACACTTTTTCTAGGTCTGGTTTCACAGCTCAGCTGTCGCCAGAACTTACCTGATCAACAGATACAGTTATATGATTTTACTCAATACCATACAGTATATTGTTAAATGCAGTCAAATGCAAAAGAAGGCTATGACCAAAAGAATTTTCCTTATATAAAAACAATATTTATAGACAGCAAAAAAGAAAACAAATCTCCTCAATAACGGAACTGTGACAAAGACGTTTTGTGCTTCCGCTGTAAAAAAGTACTTGTTGGGAACTTTTAGGCTTGTGGGAAGGTTTGTGCTCAGTACAGCAGCACTGAGTTGGTTATGGTCACGAGCAGCTGATCGAGGTTATAGGCCTGATCTGTTTGTTATGAAAAGTTAAGACAAAAGCAGAAGGCCTGGTTTATTTATAGTGAAAGGTGCAACAGCCCTTTAAGGGATTATTACAATTACACTCTCTTAAACCTTGTAGTCCGTTATTCTGTTATAGGGTATTCCACAGATTACCATAGAAGGCAAAGGTTTTCGGGTTGGTTACCACAAGTGAAGGTTTCCACTTTGATAACCTTTGCTATGCAGTTATAGGAGGGGTTGTGTTTTTTCGGTACATCTAATTTCGTATCTGTATATTTGATGCTTACCTTGTCAGAAGGCATATGCTCAATTCAGTAGGCCTGAGTAGGGCATGGTAATGCCCCAATGAAGGGCACAGGCCAAGTTAGTTCATTAGGAAACGTAATGTTAGATATCATAGGTCCAATCTGGTTATTATGAACCATTGCAACAAAGGCAGTAGGGCCCTGTTACTTGCTGTTTAAGTCACATGTTAAATTCTATTGGCAATCGAGGGTGGATTGATATTACACTCTGTTAATGTCTGTAGATAGGCATTTTGCTACAAGGAATCACACATTTTGATGTAGGTTGTTTCCTTTGAAAAATGTGGGGGTGGGATTGCAAAATTGCACTGAAATAATCCTTTCTAGACCCTCCCAGAAGAACCTGGCAGGTGTGATGATCTACCAGGCCCTTGTAATTTAAAAAAACATTTAAAAAACTCTACATGCATAGACATATATATAGAAGGGTCTTTGGCTCACCCCTTCTGCCTAGTCGAGTGTCATTCATGTTCTACTTCTGCACATAACAGCATGATACTACATGGAACAATGGAGAAGTGCATTACTGCCATTAGCTGTATTGTTTTGTGAGGAGAGACATTTGTCATGATCAGTACACGTAAGTGTCTTGGCTGCTGACCAGTCCCTTAGTTTTCTACTTTTTCTTTTTATAGGTCCCCTTTCAATTTATTTTTAAAGAGCATCCTGCAATTCCCAAGACAACCCTACCAGCCGGTCACTGCCTGGTTATTTCATAGGCTGTGCGCTCAAATCATGACCCTAGTGCTTGCAAGGTAACTGTACTTGTGACTGCTTGTTTAGTAGTAAAATGTAGCAATAATCTGTGTTCAGTGGGTTTCCTATACCTTTTGGCCCCTGTGCCACTGCACCTGCTGCAGAATTCGAATCATGGCCCTAGTGCCTGCAAGGTAATTGCACTTCAGACAGCTTGTTTAGTGGTAAAATATAGCAATAATCTGTGTTTAGTGTATTTCGTAGATCTTTTGGCCCCTGTGCCACCGCACCTGCTGCACCACTCAAATCATGACCCTAGTAGCTGCAAGCTAACTGCACTTGTGACTGCTTGTTTAGAAGTAAAATATCGCAATAATCAGTGCTCAGTGGGTTTCCTAAACCTTTTGGCACCTGTGCCACTGCACCTGCTGCTCCACTGAAATCATGACCCTAGTGCCTGCAAGGACAAATTAAGAAATGTTTATATCCAGTAATACATGTGTTGCGAAAAAGGCACAGTTGCGGACGGAATACATATTTATTGTGTAGCTAAACAAATACAAAAGGTTTCATAAAAAGTGCCTTAAAACTTATCCAATTCTCCAAAACAAGTTGCCACAGATGTCATGAATAAAGCATATGCTTTACACATCAAAGTGAAAACCAAGCATTGTTAAATTGTGTTACAATATGGCTGACTCTTTCCTGTGAACAGATCTTATCCTGTGCTTGAAAGTGGATGGGCCATAAACAGAGTAAATTGCCCAAGATCACAATATGTTAGGCTGACGGGGAGATTGAAATGCGGTTTTGTACTTTGTTCCTAAAAAGGCAGTTTTACAAATTAAATGGACTCAACAAAGCAGAGGAATTTTGCAAAAAAACATGCAAATGTTTTGTGCAGCTGAAGAATAAGATACCTTTCAAGATGGCTACGTCTAAAATAAAATAAACAAGCATTGGAAATGCAATAGGTCTCGCATTTGTTGGAGCTGGAGCTATTGGCATTGTAAATGGCAATGTTTTTTATTTATCCTTGGGGTTTTATATAGCGCGAACTTAACAGCCTCAGTTGTGAATTTCGATTCACCAAAGTTTGTGAGCCCTGAAATTTGCACAAGTAAAGTGCTAACAGTATAAATATGGGCACTGTTTAATAAACGAAGCCACTGCAATACAAGAGCAAAGGTGACCGAGTGACTGCTTCTGTGTTGACGGAGTTGCTTACAGTCACTGCCCGTTAAAGCTAGCTAGCCCGCTACTATGAGTTTATCAAACTTAATGCTATGTTTTCTTGTGTTTTGTTGTGTTTTGTTATGCTATGCTATGCTGTTTTGTTTTGTTATGCTATGCTTTGTTATGCTATGCTTTGTTTTGTTATGCTATGTTGTTATGCTATGCTGTGTTTTGTTATGCTATGCTATGCTGTTATGCTATGCTATGTTTTGTTGTGTTTTGTTATGCTATGCTATGCTATGTTTTGTTATGCTGTTTTGTTGTGTTTTGTTATGCTATGCTATGTTTTGTTATGCTATGCTATGTTGTGTTTTGTTATGCTATGCTGTTTTGTTGTGTTTTGTTATGCTATGTTTTGCTATGTGTTGTTATGCTGTTTTGTTATGCTATGCTATGTTATGCTATGTTTTGTTTTGTTATGCTATGCTATGCTAAGCTATGCTGTTTTGTTTTGTTATGCTATGTTTTGTTGTGTTTTGTTATGCTATGTTTTGTTATGCTATGCTTTGTTGTGTTTTGTTATGCTATGCTTTGTTGTGTTTTGTTATGCTATGCTAGGTTTTGTGTTGTTACACTATGCTATGTTTTGTTGTGTTTTGTTATGCTATGTTTTGTTATGCTATGCTATGTTTTGTTGTGTTTGTTATGCTATGCTATGCTTTGTTATGCTATGTTTTGCTGTTTTGTTTTGCTATGTTTTGTGTTTTGTTATGCTATGCTGTTTTGTTATGCTATGCTTTGTTATGTTATGCTATGTTTTGTTGTGTTTTGTTATGCTATGCTGTGTTTTGTTATGCTATGCTATGTTTTGTTGTGTTTTGTTATGCTATGTTTTGTTGTGTTATGCTATGCTTTGTTGTGTTTGGTTATGCTATGTTTTGTGTTGTTACACTATGCTATGTTTTGTTGTGTTTTGTTATGCTATGTTTTGTTATGCTATGCTATGTTTTGTTGTGTTTGTTATGCTATGCTTTGTTGTGTTTGTTATGCTATGTTTTGTTGTGTTTGTTATGCTATGTTTTGTTTTGCTATGCTATGTTTTGCTATGCTATGCTATGCTTTGTTATGCTATGTTTTGTGTTACACTATGCTATGTTTTGTTGTGTTTTGTTATGCTATGTTTTGTTATGCTATGCTATGTTTTGTTGTGTTTGTTATGCTATGCTGTTTTGTGTTTGTTATGCTATGCTATGTTTTGTTGTGTTTTGCTATGCTATGTTTTGTTTTGCTATGCTATGTTTTGTTATGCTATGCTATGCTTTGTTATGCTATGTTTTGTTTTGTTATGCTGTTTTGTTTTGCTGTTTTGTTATGCTATGCTATGTTTCGTTTCGTTACGCTATGTTTTGTTATGCTATGCTGTTTTGTTATGCTATGCTATGTTTTGTTGTGTTTTGTTATGCTATGCTATGTTTTGTTATGCTATGCTTTGTTGTGTTTTGCTATGCTATGCTTTGTTTTGGTATGCTATGCTATGTTTTGTTATGCTATGCTATGTTTAGTTATGCTATGCTATGTTTAGTTATGCTATGTTTTGTTGTGTTTTGTTATGCTATGCTATGTTATGCTAGGTTTTGTTTTGTTATGCTATGTTTTGTTGTGTTTTGTTATGCTATGTTTTGTTTTGCTATGCTTTGCTATGCTATGTTTTGCTGTGTTTTGTTATGCTATGCTATGTTTTGTTGTGTTTTGTTATGCTATGCTGTTTTGTTGTGTTTTGTTATGCTATGCTCTGTTTTGTGTTTTGTTATGCTATGTTTTGTTGTGTTTTGCTATGCTATGCTTTGCTATGTTTTGTTGTGTTTTGTTATGCTATGCTTTGTTATGCTATGTTTTGTTATGCTATGCTATGTTTTGTTATGCTATGCTATGTTTTGTTATGCTATGCTATTTTTTGTTATGCTGTTTTGTTTTGTTATGCTATGTTTTGTTATGCTATGCTATGTTATGTTTTGTTATGCTATGCTATGTTTTGTTATGCTATGTTGTGTTTTTTTATGTTATGCTATGTAGTTATGCTATGCTATGTTTTGTTGCGTTTTGCTATGCTATGCTTTGGTTTGTTATGATATGCTATGTTTTGTGATGTTATGCTATGCTTTGTTGTTTTGTTATGCTATGCTCTGTTTTGTTATGCTATGTTTTGTTTTGCTATGCTATGCTTTGTTATGCTTTGTTTTGTTATGCTATGCTATGTTTTGTTATGCTTTGTTGTGTTTTGTTATGCTATGCTATGTTTTGTTATGCTATGCTTTGTTATGCCATGTTTTGTTATGCTATGCTATGTTTTGTTGTATTTTGTTATGCTATGCTATGTTTTGTTGTGTTTTGTTATGCTATGTTTTGTTGTGCTGTGCTAGGCTATGTTTTGTTGTGTTATGCTATGTTTTGTTATGCTAGGCTATGTTTTGTTTTGTTATGCTATGATTTGTTATGTTATGTTGTGTAAGGCTAGGCTGTGTTATGTTAGGCTAGGCTGTGTTATGTTGCGTTAGGCTAGGTTGTGTTGTGCTGTGTTGTGCTTTGTTTTGTTATGTTATGTTTTTGTTTTGAAAGGTTTTGTTATGTTATACAATGTTATGTTATGCTATACTATGTTATGTTTTGTTATGCTATGTTATGATTTGTTATGTTATGTTGTGTTAGGCTAGGCTATGTTTTGTTGTTATGTTATGTTAAGTTAAGTTATGTTATGCTATGGTCTCTAGTGAATGAGTTAAATGGTGCCCTAGCAGTCTCTTCTGATTGTGTAAAAGTCCTTGGTGTCTGAAGCTGTGCAGTCTCTAGTGAATGAGTTAAATGGTGCCCTAGCAGTCTCTTCTGATTGTGTAAAAGACAGTTTCTATGGCGTCTGAAGCTCTGCAGTCTCTAGCAGTTCCTTCGGTGATTGACCATTATGATATACTGGGGTAACCCATAGAAGTCAATGGACCTGGGTAATAATCGGTATAGAAAAACAATGGTCCTAGACTTGTGTTAAATCTTGGTTGACTAAAGCATTCATAAACAGCATATAGTACATATATAGTTTAAATCAAAAATGTACCATTCATTCATTTAAAAAATATATATATATCCTCAAAAAACCAAGAAAGGCACACACTATTGCTTTACGGGTGACTCTTATTTTATTCGGTCACTTTTTCTAATATAACATCATCATATTCAGTATTCAAGAAAAAGGAAAAGTGGTTGCTCCAAAGGAAAAAGTGAAGAAAAGGGGTGCTCGTGAAGTAAGATAGAATATGCAAAAGGGAATCCAATCAAACAAAACAATAATTCATCATTTTATATACATTACAATTTCATTAGTAAAACTGGTCGTGATTTTATGATGACACCAGTTCTACATTAGGGCCTGTCCAATCGGTAATTCATGATTGTTCATTTTATTCTATTGGCAAACAGCGTTTGTCTGTAAGCGGGTAGGACTGGGGTAATATCAAAGAAGGGATGGGGGGAGCAACTGATCATGGGTGATGCACAGTTAAGGTGCCGCCCCTAGGCATGGATATAAAGATCCGCAAAAAGAAATGCAGCTTGATATCAGCAGGTTATTTTAAATAATGGGTGAGAAAAATCGCCCACAGCGTCTTAGTGATTCATCTTCGCACAGCCCGGGGGAATCCAGCTGGTCTGCTCGAGAAAGCAATAACCTGCTGATATCAAGCTGCATTTCTTTTTGCGGATCTTTATATCCATGCCTAGGGGCGGCACCTTAACTGTGCATCACCCATGATCAGTTGCTCCCCCCATCCCCCCATCCCCCCATCCCTTCTTTCTGTCCTGAGGAAGACCCGCCTGCAGAGGATACAAACTGCCCTCATTGCACTAGGGTCGAAACGTCGACATTTTCCCCTGTTCGGGGCCTGTACTTGATATTACCCCAGTCCTACCCGCTTACAGACAAACGCTGTTTGCCAATAGAATAAAATGAACAATCATGAATTCCCGATTGGACAGGCCCTAATGTAGAACTGGTGTCATCATAAAATCACGACCAGTTTTACTAATGAAATTGTAATGTATATAAAATGATGAATTATTGTTTTGTTGGATTGGATTCCCCTTTTGCATATTCTATCTTACTTCACGAGCACCCCTTTTTCTTCACTTTTTCCTTTGGAGCAACCACTTTTCCTTTTTTCTTGAATACTGAATATGATGATGTTATATTAGAAAAAGTGACCGAATAAAATAAGAGTCACCCCGTAAAGCAATAGTGTGTGCCTTTCTTGGTTTTTTGAGGATATATATATATTTTTTAAATGAATGAATGGTACATTTTTGATTTAAACTATATATGTACTATATGCTGTTTATGAATGCTTTAGTCAACCAAGATTTAACACAAGTCTAGGACCATTGTTTTTCTACCTTCGGTGATTGAAGCATGCCGTCTCTTAAGAAGGGGTAAATTGCGCCCTAGCAGTCTCTTCTGATTGTGTAAAAAGACCCCGGCGTCTGAAGCTCTGCAGTCTCTAGCAGTTCCTTCGGAGATTGAAGCCTGCCGTCTCTTAAGAAGGAGTTAAATGGTGCCCTAGCAGTCTTTTCTGATATTGGAAAAGACTATGTTGTCTGAAGCTCTGCAGTCTCTAGAGAATTAGTTAAATGATGCCCTAGCAGTCTCTGCTGATTGTGAAAAAAAGAGAGTTCCTCTGAGGTTTTCAGTTCTGCGCTCTCTTGTGAATGAGTTGTGAAGCGCTCTCTCGCTCTTGTGAAACGAGCACTTCCTGTCGCTCTTGCAGATCGGCACTCTCCTGTAAGGAGGTTGTATTGGGGACCTTTGCTTCTGTTATTTGTGAGAAGAGACAGCTACCCTGCTCTCTGCAGCTTCCAAGTTGCTCCTGTTCAGTTTTAGTCCGGTTAGTGGCAGTTGCCGTCTCTTTTGGTGTTTGCAACACCCCGGTCTCTTGTGCCCAGTTGCATCCCTGAGGTCTCTCTGCAGTGTCTCTGGGTCGACCGCGCTCCAGCAGTCTCCGCTCCTGTGGGAAGTGTCAGTCCCTCTCGTCCTTGCAGCACTCCTGCAGCCAGCTGCCTCTTTCTCGTGGAAAGGGCAGTTCCTGGGGTGACTTTCTCCGCAATTCACAATGCAGTTTTCCTCACAGAGATGGAGTTTTTCTGATTTAGTCAGCCTTTACCAACACTAGGATCATCAGTCCGGTCCCCGTAGGGTGTTTTACATGCACACGTAAACCGGATTCTTTCATCCGTGGCACACGAATGAGCAGATTGTTTGCGGGGCACGAGTTTCTATTTTCAGCACACAGTTTTAATCCATTATGGGATACAATGTGGCACTGACGTGTACAAACAAATCTGTAAACCAAGGAACTAAAACAATTTGCATCGCGCTTTCACTTTCAGTGAAAGCGAAAGCACGATGCAAAAATAAACACGTGGCGCCCTGTTTCCTTTTGGGAGGCCCATCAGGACTGGATGCAGCCTGAGCATGGGGATCTCTTATCTTTATGGGGCCATGTGTTTGGCCCCATAAAGATAAGAAAGTGCTTCACGACAGCCGTGAAGCAGGCCACCGGCCACCGAGTCCAAATGTAAGCCAAAGGGAGGCAACCAAAACACCTCATTTCCAATGGCAGGCCACCATTTAGCATAAACTGTGACAGGGAGGCAACCAAAACACCTCATTTCCAATGGCAGGCCACCGTTTAGCATAAACTGTGACGCCAGCCAATGGGAATGAGGGGCGGGGCTTAAAGCCCTCTTCTGAAAGTCCTCTCTTACAAAACCCCTCGCGGGGCGGAGCAGGGCTCTGCCCTGCAACGCCACGCGAGACCTAAAAACGAAAAAGGGCACAGGCAGGATCCACAGAGAAAGTGCACTTAATTCCTCTTTCCAATAAACGCTCTCACTTTGAATTCAGCCGAAAGTAAAATCAACACCAGGCTTCCTCAAAAACGCAGCTTGACATTTGACCTCAGTCTTTGAATTCCCAGCAAATGCGAGGACACAAGAACAAGATTTAAATGCCTGTTTATTACAGAAAACGGCTTCATGGGAGAATACTGTAAACACAGCTTTAGCATGGGGAGGTATGAACTCAAGCTGCACAGCCTAAAGAAAATAAAGCTAGCAAATGGAAAGGCAAAAAACGTGAGTTACAAACCACAAAGCCAATAGTAAGCCACGGGAAAAATGTATTCCCAGGTCAACTTTCTGAGAGTCCCCAAGATGTGTTTTGCATAGGCAATCTCCTTCTAGCTCAAGACATCAGCATGTCAGCCAATCAACTCAAGAGCCTCTGCTAAGCCAGCCGAACCATTACCCTCTCCCAAAGAGACTAAAGAAATGACCTAACAGGTTAATCAGAAAACGGCAGAGGTCCATACACGACAGCCTGGCAAATTGCTAACCTGAAAATATGGGAGCACATCAAGCTATGAACTGACTTTTGCCTCAGCTCATACACAATTCAATATATTGCATCATGGTAACAACGCCCGAAATGCTTCAGTTGGAGATACCAGAAGTAACATTTCGTCAGGATCCTTGAATGTAGCTCAGCCAGACTTATAAATATATGTTCCCAGAGTCACAGAAGTCAGAGGGTCAGCAGCAGAGCGGAACAATTAAAGGCACAAATCTTGTAACAACCCTTCACTGTCACCGAGGCATAAGACAGTCCTTCAATTGCACTGAGGTAAATCATGGATCAATCTGTGACCACATCCTCACGACTCCTTTTCTGTACCCCTCCCTCTTCTTCACGAGTCCTTTGCAGCATTCAACTGGCTGAATAAGAGGTACAAAGGTGCAGCCATTTACATGAGTTAGTTAAATAACAAGCATCCTCGTCCAGAAGACACACCCTTCACTTTTTTTCTTGTGTTTCGGAGGCTTCCAGAAGCCAGTGTGTTAAGACACTGCAAGACTATTTTAGACTCTGTGCAGAGATACCAGGGATGCTGCATCTGTCACTATGGCATGTATACATTCAAGTGCTGTGATCTTTGCTAGTTAAGGACACAGATTTATTAAATGAGAACACACCAATAAGATCCAGATTGGAAAACACCCTCACTGATTCATAGGTATGGCTTTGATATCACTGATATCATTTTCACACCAAAAAATGGAAACTGAACAAGTGCTTGAAAAGCTCTCCCCAGAAAAAGGACCCAAAAGGTGACATAGAAGAAGAGACTATATTAGGAAGTACAGAGTCTACGCGGACCAGCGGTTGATATGATTTCAATGAATTGAGAAGCAAATAACTCAGGGTGTTCCACCTCAGAAAACATATCACCCAAAGCCCTCAGCACTTCCGGGAGGGTGGGGCCTAGTGTTACCTAGTAATACTATTCTGTTGGGGAGCGTGCAGCTCTGCTATAAAGTCAGGAGCTGTGTCAAAATAAGAACAGGAAAACTAGTATGGGCCCCTCTCCTGTGACATACTCACAAGCAGACATTCATAAAGCATTCTTCGCTCACTACCAATCCCTTTATAGCCCCAGGCATGACCTGCAACACTCAGGGCCTGATGAGTACCTGTTCGATAGCGACCTCTCAGCCACAACAGCAGAACAAGGGTTGCCCATGAATGCTTGATATCAGAGGAAGAGATCAGATGCGTCATCCAAGACTCTCCTACTTGCAAGACTCGATTGTTTATCCATTATGTTTTATAAGACATATGCTGATGTTTTGATCCCTAAACTGGCTGAATTATACACCTCAGCACTTGATGTGGGAACCTTGCCAAAGTCTATGCATGAAGCCCTATTAGTGTCCCTCCCCACGCTGGATAAAGACCTCCTAGAAGTTACCTCCTATGCCTCTGGCCCTAACGTGATAATAAAATACTCAGTAAAATCCTAACCACCTGACTACTAGAATGCATGCCACATCTGGTTCATGCTGACCAAAATGGGTTCTTTCCAGGTACATCTAAATCTCTAAATCTGCGGCGATTGTATAGGTAGCTTGAGGAGGCTCCACCGCAATGGCCATACTCTGTCTGCCTGGTTTTGGACCTTGAGAAAGCATTTGGCATGCTGGACTGGGCGTATATGTTTGCAGTCCTCCGACGGGTGGGCATAGGAAACGGGATGCTACATCTGGTCAAACTGCTTTACATGAAGCTATGACCAGGGTAAAGATTGGACAATTGATATCTGCTCCAATTCCTGTGGGCCGAGAAACACATCAGGGCTGCCCAATGTCACTGCTGCTCTTCCCACTGGCCACGGAGCCCCTATGCACATCCAGAAAGACCTGTGTCATTCCTTTACGAGGAGATATGCATGTGGTATTGTTGTAAGCTGATAACGTACTCCTATATGCTAGGGATAAAAGAAATGGTGTGGACGCTATAACACAAAAGCGGAGCAAATTTAAGATTGTAGTTGGCCTGGAGGTCAACTGGTAGAAAACAAAATGCTTATTTCCCCTATACCAGGAATGCCCGGCTTACTCAATCGCCGCTCACTCGTGGGCGGGTGCTGCTACTTTGCGGTGGTGAAACCGCAACCCATAATGAAACAATTCTTGCCGTCGCAAAGCCAGTAGCGCACACTCTAGTCCAGTTCAAATGGTTTATTTTATCACCTTTGCTGGCAAACGCGTTTCGGCCATGACGGCCTTTGTCAATGTCCGTGTATCGAACCACACCACATGTTTTTAAACATTGTCTATTTCACTATAACAAAGGACGGACTCGCGATATCGGCGCCAGTATGTGTTCCTTTACAGAAACGTTTCCACCATCTTCAAATGGTCACGACTTTTCAGACAGAATCGAATACATTCATTACTTTCCGTTTAGTTTAAACCATTTACTTTCCTTTATGATCACATTGCTGTCGTATTCAATTAAGACTGTACACAACAATCACGATGCACATGATATCATTATTACAAAAATTATATAAATACAAAAATTATTATTATTGATAGTTCATGACGAGAGGGCATGCCATATCTCATTGTTTGTGCCAGCTTTCTGTGGAATATAGTATTCTATTACATAAAGCTCTGAATGAGCGGTGCTAAGATAGTTCCCAACAGTTAAATTTGTCAAATGACCAACTCCTATTTAAAGCAATTCCACTAATAGGGGATTGCCAATTATATATTCCTCTTATTAGACATATATTCATCCCTGAATGGGCAATAATAGGAGGTTTCAAATATACTTCTATAAGCTACTCCCACTGGCACTGTCTAATGGCCCTGTTCATCGTTGGCTAATGTAAAATGATCCCAATAAAGTGCGCGTGCTAAATATTGCAACTTTAATGTCCTACACTAGACCCCAAGCTGCCCGTAGATCTTTTCGCAAAATCCTTTGTCTGACCCAATAAAACAAATATTACCTTGACCAAATGTTTAATACTAAACTTCTATTTCATTAAAATCTGAAGTGAGACTAGATGTAAATGAAACTCCATTAGGACCAACACGGAGATAATTGCCTCCTAAGCTACAGATTTGTACTCCTAACCTATATGGACCCACAATTCTTCCTCACTGTTCAGCCCATACGGGACGAGGGTCCTCAGCTCAATAATATAATTCGATTCGAGCCGACGTAAAATCTTCACCCTGTCCCCTCCTCTTTCTGAAATGGGCACCTGATCAATGCAATAGAAACCCAAAAGATTACTGTTGCTATGACCTTTGTTCGAAAAAGTGGCTATGTACAAGTAGATCTTTCAGTGACATGTTCTTCCTGTAAGTGATACTGGGATGTGGGGGAACCAGATGGCCAATTATACCATCCGCTTGTAGGATGTTCCAATGTTTAGCCAAAATTCTACGCATCTCATTGGAATCTTTTCAGTACGCGAAAATCAACCTGGTTACCTCTTTTGGGAGCAGATGCAAGAGCATAGTGTGCTTTTCAGCGAGAAGGCATTTTTTGTTGATTTAACATCCTGGAATGCAGTGTCACACTTTATCCCCTGTGCGTAGTAGCTTAAAGAAGCATCTCCATTTAAAAAAAAAAAAACCATAAGGACTTGGCTCTTTGAATGTGAGTATTACATCATACTGATCCTGGACCCAAATTAATATCAGTTCCTTGCACAAGTATGGACTTGTCAATCAAGCGATCGTTAAGTGTCACCTATGCAAAGGTATTCTCGGCCTTTCTCTCAGTGCAACAGAACCCAAGGCCTGGGACACTAACATTAAACAATCATTGACAGAGCCAACAAGTCTCGCCTATAGCTTTGCCAATATGTTTTAACTATGGTGTTTCAACATGTTTGTAGGGATACCTTTCCCACAGGAAGAGGTGGAGAGTAGTCATGGTTATTTTGGGCGTCCGCAATTTGCACGGCTTGCTAATGCTGCAACTGCCTCCGGTTCTGTCTGTTGCTGCCGCCTCCGAAAACAGCCACCGTGCAGAGACAGAGCCGCAAAAGCCAGGACCCAGCTACGGGCATCCTCAGGACACCAAGAGCAGTGGCAGCACCAGAAGCGGGCGGGTGCGGAAAAAAAGAAAGGCATGTGGCCTCCCAAAGCAGCCGCCATGCTTAAAGGTGCCACTGGATTCAAGCAAGCCTGGCTGATGACGGCTGAAATGCCAGAAACCGGTCCTAGGATGCTTGTTTCCGGTCCAGGGAAGACATGGCTTGGCAGTTCGGGCTGGACTGTTCCCATGAGGCACAGGGTCAGACTGATTTGCATATGGCCATGTCTGAACTGGGGTGGTGGAGTGAGCTAAAGAATGATGATGGATTAAACCCAGATCAGTTGACTGGGGGTGAGTGTTTGATTGGCTCAAGCGTTCCGTCCATCATCCCCTTTTGTATCGCTTTGGTCGCCCTAAGTTGGCGGGGGTATGCCCAGACGTGGGTCCCTTGCTCACTTTGCCACTGGATTCAAGCAAGCCTGGCTGATGACGGCTGAAATGCCAGAAACCGGTCCTAGGATGCTTGTTTCCGGTCCAGGGAAGACATGGCTTTGCAGTTCGGGCTGGACTGTTCCCATGAGGCACAGGGTCAGACTGATTTGCATATGGCCATGTCTGAACTGGGGTGGTGGAGTGAGCTAAAGAATGATGATGGATTAAACCCAGATCAGTTGACTGGGGGTGAGTGTTTGATTGGCTCAAGCGTTCCGTCCATCATCCCCTTTTGTATCGCTAAAGGTGAAACTCATCAGACTGATGGCGCGTACATTTTTTTCAAAAAGGAAAGAAAACAGAGAGGGAGATGGAATGACCGAACCGCACTGGGCTCTCTACTCCCAATAAATCAGACAAGCCTTGCCTGCCTGGCGCCATCATGGCCGTCGTGTTGGACATTGATTCATCAGCTGCCTGTGCGTACAGAATGACAGCATGACAGCGCTTCTGTTCTTTTTGGGGTATTCCTGCAATAGGCTTGCGGGGGGGGTGGTGAGAAGACTGGAATCAAGAATGAACCCTGGAATGGTAGGCGGCTGTGTTTTAGAGGTATACTTCAACGTGCGCTCACCTCCGCTTCCTCCCGCACATGCATTACTCAGTCACTGACAGTTTGAGAGTGACACTGTGGCGCATGCAGGAGGATGCTGCTCCAGGCACCGCTTCAACACGGCAGAAACACTGAGCGCCCAGCACATACATACATACATATAAACAGGATAAAACACAGAGAGCCCCTGAGAGGTGCAATGCATACGAACCTCGCCCTGGGGAGATCCCAACGCCCTTTTCACACATGCTTGGGGTAGAGGGGATAGATAGGAGCGCCGTATGACCCAGTGAGAGCATGCATAAATCACTGTATGTCTCGATAGTTGGAATCTGTACCTGGGGGGTTGGAGGTGACGGAGGGGTGTCAGTATCGCTACATAATGTTCATTGCATGGCCACTGGGCCTAGAAGGCTGCCACAACGGACTAAGTACAATCGCCCGCTTCACGGCCGCCGCACTGATCAAGGAAAACGCATAAACACTTGCTTGAAGTGCTCTTTTAAAATTAAAAAAAAAAAGTCCCTAAGCCAGTAACTAAAATGGGACAAGTGGAAGGCTACATGTAATGGGGGCCTGCTCCATGGGAGGGAACAAACAACAAGAAGATGGGACAAATAGGAACAAAACCACTTGACAGCAAGGATTTTTAAAGGGCACTGAAACAAACAAATGAAAAGCAGTATGCGGGCTATAAGCCCACAAATTATATACAACATGCCTTAAAGAGACAGCACAAGCGTTGTCTAGGCTCGACCTAAAAACACTACCTGCCAATAATATTGCCAAGTGAGAGCCCATGTCATTCTATAGCACCTGGATGTCTTTCAGTTAATCTATTGGTAGAAGTCAGGTGACTGGTCCGTTAACGATCAGCTTAAGATAGACTATACAAAATAGGGTATTATCAGGACTAACAGGTTGGGGCTCCTTAAACAGAATGCAAACTCGTACATAAGAAAGTGATAATGCTTAGAAGAAACGAGCAGTCCACTAGCAATAGCGCTATAAATGAGACTTGTTTTAATAAGTTGAAAGGACGGGACACAACCAGGAAACAAAGCATTGTATTCTCGTGAAGGGTACCAATAAACATCGTACTATGCACAGTAGAGGGACCTTCTACTGGAGTGCGACACTTGAAAGCATTGAAACATACCACGATCCCAGGTGCCAAGTCGCCGGGCAAATCAACAGCAGTAAAGATGGGGAAGAGAATGGCTGCCCTACTCTAGAGAGGCATTCTGAGTACAGATGCAGTGCCATTTAAACTAGAGGCCTCGATGATAGAGTGGTTTCACCATATTTTATGAATGTCTTCACCAATAGGGAAACGGGTGGACATAGCTTATCCTTAGTTTTTTCTTATCTCCATTAACGCTTTTTTCATTTAGCCTTTATCTTGTTCTTGCAGGACCCCACTTGTACTCTGGATTGGTCAGATGCTGAGAAAGTGTCATGACATCATCCACAGAACAAGGGAGTATTTACCTTCTGACAACAGGCCCATGAACTGAACCTCAGCCGCTTGCTTTGGTGTAGTTCTCTCCTGGAGGACGTCCGGGCAGCCACATGATGTCTGTTTACTGCAGAGAGAAACTGAGGGCGAAGGGAAACACTTCAGGAACCAGACACCGAAATTGAGCAATCTTGAGGAGGGTTACATCACCCTCCATCCTTCCAGGAGCAGAATGTCCCTCTTCTGAGGAAGGTGGATGTGCTCTCTCTGAAACAGAAGGAATGGGTCCTTTAACAAAACTATGGGTCTAAGACAGAGCCTCCAGGATGACCAAGCACTCCAGCAGTCCCTAATCGTCTGCAGCACTTTGGGGATGAGAAGGTAAAGAGAATTTGTGCAGTAATGTTACTCTCCTATCCACCACCAGGGCCTGCCTCTTCGAAGGTATCAGGGCACCCTACCACTCAGGAGGTGACTCCAGACTTACAGATGGAGTCAAGGACTTCCTGATGATTCGCTCAATCGGGAGGAGAACAGAGATTCCTGCTTAGGAGTCATTTGCCAGTGGTGTTGACTCACACAATGTGGCAGACAAGCAGAAACAAGTTAAACTGAGTCACTCACTCCCAAAGCCGCATAAACGTTTTTAGGGAGCGAGTGACCCTTGCTCTCAAACACAAGGGCTGTGGCGTTTTATCCATATACATGCAAAATAGAAAAGAGGTAAGACTTATAATGTATGCCACATCATGTTCATTTTATGTTGTGGCTAACCGTTCTGGAAGACGGACATTCATCAAAATGAACTATTTGGTGGCTGTCCAGGTCTTCTTAAGAACAATACAGCCATTTCTTAAAAATAATCCTATGCAGACTTAATAGGAAATTTTATTTATGTGCAGTAGTTTATTTCTCATTTTTGGAATTTTAGCAATATTCTATTCCAAGAATCGGGCACTAACCAGCTGATAAACAAAAAATAAGCAATTGACCCTTTCGCTGCTAGGCCTTTTTCTCCTAGCATGCTAATCCCTTTTTTGGTTGTTTGGGGAAGTTCGTGATAAGGCCTCCATAACATTTTTCCACAAAAGATATCCATGCCAAATTTGCGTCCTGTTTTTCTAACATCCAGGGGATTCTAAAGGTACCCAGGGTTTGTGGATACCCCGAAGGGGACTCAGAAAATAAGCAACATTTCGCTCATTCAGTTTGGGGGGTAGGAGAAAAGTGCTCTATAAAAATGTGTCTCTTTTTTCCCCTAAAAATGACATCAACAAAAGATTTGCTGTGCTAAAGTCATCTTCCTGCCTTTTAGTAACATGCAGAGTTGATTAAAAAAAAACTATTTTTACCACAGTTTTGGCATTTTTCAAAGAAGTAGCCGATTTCTCCCAATTTTTGTGCTTTCAACGTAATTCCAGTTTCTGGTGGAAACCAGGGTGTAACACATGGGTGATACCAGAAAGCTATATTTTTCTAAAAAAATTGATAACATTTTGAGTTAAGCAAGGGGTCATTTGTGTATAGCCTTCAAGGTTTGCTCAAAGAAACTGTTGAAGAAAAAAAAAATATTAAAAATGAATAGGAAAAAACGTCAATCTGTGACGTTTTCATTTGTAACTTTTTGTCACGATGGCAGATTTACTAAACCAATATAGCATTATTTCTGTTAGACCCTTCTGATTGCGGAGATATATAGGGTTTGTAGGTTTTCCAAGAATCCGAAGTACCCAGAGCCAACAATTGAACTGAACCTTACAATGGTTTTTCATTGTGCACCGAGCATAGAACAATTCATATGGTAAAATATAAAGAGTGAAAAATGGGTACCAAGGAAGCCTATATTCCTGAAATATTTCTAGACACCAGATATGGAGTTTAGGAGCAGTGGTTATTTGTACATCTCTGCATTTGTGGGTACCCATACTAGCATGCGATTCAGTGGGCATTTTTCAAAATATCTTCTTTCTTACACACTGGATTCAATTACATTTGGAAGGCTCAAATGCAGAGAACTACTATGTGGATAATAACAAATATTCCACTATTCTGTATTCCCACATGTCTCCCAATAACAAGCATTTGCAATGCAATAGGTCTCGCATTTGCGAGAGTTTAAGCTATTGCATTGTAAATGCCAATGCCTTTTATTTATATGTTTTCATAATTAACCCATAAATAAAAGGCATTGTCATTTACAATGCCAATAGCTCAAACTCTTGTAAATGCGAGACCCACTGCATTTCAAAGAAGCGGCCGTCATTGTCCCGGGCTGCTTGGAAAGTGAAAGCGTGCATGGCGCGTGGAATGTTGCAAGAAAGCATGTCGTGCCTGCAGTAGGAGAAACTCATTAAAGAAATTAGTGCTTGCAGACTAAATAAGATGTACTGTGTTACAAGCGAAGTAAAAGGGCCAGTCCTCATGGGAGGTTACAAATGAAGACAAGGCGGTACTAAGGAGGGACTAACAAGCCTATTAACGAATCAGAAGCCAGCGTTTACAAAGGACAATGACACAAGCCAATGACAAATATGGGCGGAGAGTGGGCTGGGCTTCAAGTCCATACTCTAATACAGCATGCCTCGCAGAGCAGCGCATGCGCTGCCCTGGCTCAACCTAAGAATAAAAAATAAATGCCTCACTTGTTTTAAATCTTTTAAAGAGGACTCTGATTTGTTTTGATGTCAGATGGATATCTGGGGCTGCAAGGATAAAAGCAAATCTGCCTTGTGTGATAAACACACAGTTTGCTGCTGTTTTTTCATCCAGCAATCCTGCTGCTTTCGGCTGTTTGGCTTTTTTACTGTGTCTGAAAGCTCTGAAGCGGCTGCCACCGTGCAGGGTTAGACGGGGACAGAAAATAGGGTCAGGCACCAAAATAAAAGTGAATTTCATTAGTGAATCAGATAGGTAAAAACCTGGGCCACACTTAAAATTTGGGGCAGTTTTTCACTTGAAAAGACACGCTGTATAGGTGTTTTGCAGGTAGGGTGGACTGCATGCATTTGTGCTTGCTGCTGTCAGCGTTTGTGGTAATATCAGGAAAATCTACAGTAAAAACCGCCCAGGCCTTAAAACAGGCCCACAAACAGCAAAACCAACAGCCGACACACTGACCTATCAGACCAGCTCTTCTGGCACTGCCATGCTGCCCGATCGGCCAATTTGACCCAGACGTCAGTGTCATGTTGGGTCTTTACAAAACACAAACAATGTGTGTGCGTAGTCTCTTCATAGCTTCTAAATACCAGGCCTCTGTGACACCTGGAACTCGGAGACCTCGAGGTTGCTCGTCTGCAGCATCAGAACATCCTGCTCTGGGATCTTTGTGCCTACAGTGTGGCAAGTGCCTGCCAAAAGTGACAGCAAAGTGTCACACACACTCCCTCTGTTATCAAAGCTCTTCCAACCTCTTGCTTTTATTTCTCTACTTTCTTGTTGCACATTCCATCTCATCACCACCTCTCCTAAAGCCCCCATTTTCTCTTGTGCCTATCACTGCCTCTCTTTCTGTGCTCTGGCATAAACCGGGAGGACGGCTCAGTGAGCTAAACGTTTGTTGCTGACAAAATGTCCCTGGTACCAGGAGCTTCAATCCCGGCAAGGCAGCCTTTCAACCTCCAGGAAAAATAGTAAATTGAGTACCATGATTTGGGTAAAGAAAGATAATGTTATCTGCAGCGCTTAGAAACTGCAGCTTTAAGGTGTGCAATGCTATTTAGAACACAACTGATTACTTTCGCTGTGTCATTGTTCAGATTTTTTTATTTAATTGGGCCTTTGTGAGCACCCACTGGACGTGGGGATGCAACACCCGAGGTTGGGTGGGATGAAGAAGGGGAGAAGATCAGGTTTTGAGTAGGCATCACTTGAGCCTTCACAAGGCTCCAGGAAAGGTGGGGAAGAAGTAAGAAAAAGAGGAGAGAGAATGGAAAAACGAAAAACAAAAAACAAAACAGGGAGAAAAAGATGGGTAAAGTGAAAAAACAGCTTAGGAATGCGAGTATAGAAAAGAGGGTGAGATAAATAGATGGCAAAGGAACAAAGAGCGAATACAAAGAAAAGAGAGGCAGATGTGGGGAAGTGAACAAATGATAATACAGCAGCAAACTGAAAGAAAGACACCAAAGAAAGGGAGCAGAGAGTGGGAGATGGGGATGGAAGACCCGAATTTGGGAGGCGTGAAGGAGTGGATAAGACCATCTGTGCAGGCATCACTTGAGGAAAGAAAGAAAGCACCATAGTCCATAAAAAAAGTTCATCAGGTGATCTTAGAAAGCATCAGTAGAGGCAAGCATTGTAAACGTCTGAGGAGGGCCGTGGGGGTGCGGGGGGGTCACTCATCCGCACAAAAAGGACGAAAAATAGAAACTTCTACATCCCAAAAACGCTTACCCCTCAGAAATGGATGTGGAAATAAGAAACTCACCTAGGCCATGGCCGCAAGGAAGGAAACTGTGATAAGAATAAAAACATATCAAAATAGATTTTATGTAGCGCTTGACTCGCCGTCTTGGGGACTCATAGCACGGTCTGTAAATAAACTTTTTTATTTTTATCGAACCATATGATTGTTACTCGTTTTCACTTGCTTTTGGGTTTCCAGCTCGTGGCTAGTTGCAGGTAGCAAACAGATTTCTGCAGCACGTACATTAACTCCTTGAGCTATCCTACACACTAAATTTAAAATGTAAAACAGGCAAAAGCGTGACTTTTCGCCGTAGTATTAGTGCTTTAGGAGCTCTAACACGCAAGGAACACGGAGACGGGTAATAAGGGGGCTCACAAGCGGTCAAAGTCACACGAGAAAACAAGCATTTGCAATGCAATAGGTCTCGCATTTGCGAGGGTTTGAGCTATTGGCATTGTAAATGACAATGCCTTTTATTTATGTGTTTTGAAAACCTGCAAAAGGTGCGTAAGCACACAACTTATACGGGCTTATTTACAAGCCTCTTGCACCGCCGGCGCGTCACTTTTAAAATGGGAAAAAGTGATGTATCGGTGGCGCAAGGGGCTTGTAAATAAGCCCCATAGTCCTTGCTTACAAGAAGCAAGTCTGGCAGTAAAAGAGGAGCAGTTACTGCCAGCCTTGCTTCTCGTAAGCAAGTTCTATAAGTACAAAGTGCACGTTTACGCACCGCTTGCAGGTTTTCAAAACACATAAAAGGTATTGTCATTTACAATGCCAATAGCTCAAACTCTCGCAAATGCGAGACCTACTGCATTGCAAATGCTTGTTTTATAAGCGACCCTCACTTGTTCAGACGCCTCAACAAAACACGTGAGATGCATTGGACGTAGTACGTTTTAAAATGGTCTCAAGGAAGAGAACTACACTACAGTTAGAGAAAATGTGAAGTGATCGATATATGAAAAGTTCTAAATGCCTAAAAAGATTCCAACTCAAACGTAGCTCACAAATGCATTGAACTAAAACTGCCCACTATCGCCAGTACCTAAATCTAGCGCTTTCAATTAAAATTCAAGACATTTCAACAGGTTTTTAAAGCGCACGCAAAGTGTTCATCTTTTTGGGCCATCTTAGATATCCTCGAATACAATAGTTTCCGCACAGCTTCGTCGCCATTCAACAAATCACAACAACAGAAAAAGTTTTAATCTTTAAAGACTCACGGGCTTAGGCAAAGGGGACTCATTCAGAACACCAACCTAGCCAGGAAGTAACCTGCTTCCTGGTTACTCAGGAGTAACAAGACTACTTGTCACAACCGTGATGTGATGACACAGGAACGATTAAAAAAAAAAAAAAAAACAGTACAGGGACAGCGACGGCAGTGGACAACATGCGCAACATTTAGGAAGGCTACGATCATTCAGAGAATCGTGCACCTTTTTGCATACAAGAGAATAAAACCACGCATACATATGTGCAATCAGAGGACAACAAGACACACACCATAACAAGAGAAAGCAACAACGAAAGTGGCAAGCCTTTCAGTTGCAGGACCCAAGCCATGCAACCCGGTATCACTAACTTCGGAAGCAGACTTATTTGGGAGTTAAAAAAAAAAAAAGTAAGTAGTATTACCCATTCACACAACCAGTCAAACCAAAATACCTCAAAAAAATGCTACCTTTGCGTTTAAAGTATGATCAATGAATGCTTTGCCCTCTAACCAGACCAGGCAAATGTTATCTTCGCATTTACAGATTATTTTTTCACCCACCTGGAATGTATTTTTATTTCAGCTGACAGGAGCTTTTTCCAGTCCATTAACACTTTTTTCTACCTCCCAGGGCGTTGATGCTCGTTATGGCCCAGTCTGTCCCCTTCTTGTGTCACTAAACCCCCTTCTGTTCCTCTTAACGTGCTGCCACAGATATGCCTGTCTCTTTCTGAGCTACTGAAACGGTTTACAATCATCCCTGCTCGTGACTCATGCTATTACAACGAGTTACAGTCTTGCATGCCCCTTTCTTGGGATATTACGGTTCCCTCCAACCCAAGAACTGTTTCTTCTCAGACTATTGATTGCCACTGTTCTGTCCACTACCTTCTCGTGCACTTAGTGCTGCTGGAGCAATGTAAGCCTCTTCCCTGGACAACCAACGCAGATCTGGACTGTCTGTCCAAATGGCATGCAATGAACTGAGGTTAAAGCTCACACTGTCCCAGCTCACCCATGCCCCAAAATACCTCAGGCGCCTCGGCCGGTGTGAGCCCCTGTCAGGGTCTGGGGCAGCTGGACTCCTAGCAGTGGGACAGGAATCCCCACACACCGGCCATCTTGAACATCCGGCTCGACGATGTGTACATTCATACGTCACTCACCCGGCGTTATTGCGTTATGCGAAGCTCCCTGGTCCTGAAAAGGTGCTTCTGCCTTTCTATTGGGATCGCATCTATTTAGCGACAGTTTTAAGTACTCCTCAGCACTGCCCCTAAGTGCATGAAGGAAATTAAACGGTGAACTGTCCGGGTCTCTCTGTCTGTAGACATAAAGGAAGGGCTACGGTGTACAGGTTCTTGCAGAGGAACTGGATGGCTTACTGGGAATGAAGTTATTAGATTGCGTTTATTTCTTTTAATGATTTTTAAAATTTCTAAATTGTGTCACGTATAAGTCGGTTCCAAACATTTTATTATATTTTTCAAATCCAGTACGACACAGGAAGTTATGTAATTATTATATGTTATTTACAATAGTAACATATTATACAAGCTCTCGCCATTGCACAAAGGCAGCCGCTTGTTTATATTTGCATCGCGCTTTCACTTCAAGTGAAAGGGCGATGCAAAAATAAACACGCGGCCGCCCTTGCCAAAGGCGACTGAAACAAGCTGTCGCCATTACGCAAATAATTAAAAAAAGTGCTTACCCAGTAATTAAAGGAGACCGTGTCAGGCCGCAAGTAAACTATCCAGTCCGGATGGGCCGTCCAAAAAGGAGACCGGGCGGTAACAAAGAAGCCTCGTTTTGAATCGGAAGCCAGCGTTTAGCATAAACGATGACGCCAGCCAATAGGAATGATGGGCGGGGCTTCAAGTCCCCTTCTGAAATCTACTCGATTACAAAAAGCCTCGCAGAGCGAGCAGCGCATGCACGCTGCAACGCAGGTCTGCGAGACCTAAAAATTCTAGAGCGACAACTCTTTTATGTCCTCGACATATATTAATACCGGAAAGTGATATGGATTTCGAAAAAAAACATTACAGGTAAAAGGTGAACAGCAACTGGGAGATTCACAGAGGCGTAAAAAAAGGTTTTGGGTCATTTTGGTGTTGTTGAGACTCTGATGTGAATGAAACCACAATATATGCAATGCCATTTTTTAAACCAATAGTATATCTTGACCTGTGAAAGATGTGTCGATAAAGTTTGCAGGCAGGACAGCTGTTCCGAGACAGAACTCACGACTGTAGGGGAGTACTTAGGGTTACCACCTGTTTCCAAAGTCCTTTGATTTACACAATAAAAAATACCGCCCGTCCCATAAATACGTTTTACACACACTAGAGCACGACATGCCCAAGATCACAGGGCGTGCAAAGCGAAGCCGGGACATACAATCTGCTCTGTACATATTAAGCACCCGGTCCTTTCCTCATCTTGTGATACACTGTGGACGAGTCTTACCTTGTCACTGAGCCCCCTAGGCTCCTCTTCCTGGGGGATGGGAGAGAGGACGCGACCCTCCTGCACCGACTCCCGGCGCTGTTCTCCATCCTCTGGAGGGTCGGTGGTCTCGGATGCCAGGGTCGGGAGCAGACCTACAGGCTTTGTCGGGGGCCCGTCATTCCCAAGCAGGCAGCTCGCGGTCTTCGGAAGAGTCCTGACCCAGGGGGGCCTTCCTGCTGGTATTGGCTCCTTCCTCCTCACCTTTGGCCTCCCCACCGGGGCTCCCAGGGCCTGCAGGGAGGAGGCCACTATACTCTCCTTCCTCCGCTCCCGGTCCAGCATCTCCCCCACGCTCCCACAAATGCAAAAATGAAACTCCAGTTGTTCTTTATGGAAAAAAAAGTTTAGCAAAAAATATAATTTGCGAACCCCATGTTCTCTAAAAAAACAATAAAGAATTTACAATGAATTGTTGACAGATGTGCCAGCATAGATGGTGCTCAGAAGCCCCAGCATGAAGCGCTTCAGGAGGATTCAGGGTATGCCTGTTGCCGTGGATGAAGAGGGGGCGCTGGCCGGGGACCCTCCCCTAGGATGCCCGGACAGGTCTCCGGCAGCATCCGTGGCTGGGAGCATCAATGCAGCGCCTCTCCTCGGCTGGGCGTCTGAGCAGGAGGTGGTGAGGGCGGGAGCTCCCTCCCCAGGGCCGCTGCGCAGGAGGGACTGGGAGACGAGTCATACCAGGGCAGCCTGTCCCAGGGGGGTGTGGGGGAGGGAGGGGGGGGAGACTCATCCTCTCAGTATCGTAGTGCGAGGGTAATGAAGGGATATGAGGCGGTGGAGGTTACAGGAGCCTGGACTGCCCCCAACCGCCACCCCTCGAATCCACGCTACCTCGCTGCTCATCTCCATGTCCTGCCCCTCTTTCTTTCGCCAGCCCCCACGTCTCATCAGCATGTACCCTCCAGTCTGCACAACCTTTCTCCCCTCACCTCCATACTTCGATTTCCACACCTCGAAGTCATCGGGGACGGGACGTAACGCGGGCCCCTGCAGCGCAGGGCCCCCGGACCTGCTTTAACGGCCGACCCTGAAGCTCGGGAACCAGGTTCGAGTCCGGGCAAATTACTTCATCTCCCCGTGCCTTTAAAAATGACAAGGGGGTAAACAAGCTGTCATCATTGCGCAAAGGCAGCCGCTTGTTTATATTTGCATCGCGATTTCACTTTACAATAGCTGCCGCCCCACACAGCACTCGCGGGGTGGGCCGGCAGCTATTGTTTTAAAATGAAAGCGCAATGCAACTGAAAAAACATAGTGCCTACCGACTAATGAAGGAGACCGTGTAACGCCGCAAGTAAAAGATCCAGTCCTGATGGGCGGTCCCAAAAGGAGACAGGGCAGTAACAAGCCGGGACTAAGAAGCCTTATACAAATCGGAAGCCAGCATTTACCATGGACGATGACACCAGCCAATGAAAAAGATGGGCAGGGCTTCCACTCCACTTCTAAAACATACCCTACTACAATATGCCTCGCAGAGCCAGCAGCGCATGCGCTGCAACGCTAGGCTCGACCTGAAAATGGTACCTCACTTGTATGGGTAGGCCTAGAGCCTGCCTCAGAAAAAGGACCAAAACTGACCTTTTTTTTCCAATCTGGGTAGCTTTGGATTTTGGCCTCTAGCTCAGCGGGCACTTAGGGAAACCTAGCAAACCTGTACATTTTTTTAAATAGACACATAGGGAAATTCAGGGTGGAGTGACTTGAGTGCCTCCCACTAGTTTTTGTACCCAGAATACCTTGTAAACCTAAAACTTTGACTAAAAACACATTTTCTTCACAGTTCTGTGAGGAAAACTTCTGGAATCTACAGGGAGCCACAAATTTCCTACCACTTATCATCCACCCCCCCCCAATTCTCCCAATAAAAATGGCACCTCGCTTGTGTGGGTAGACCTAGTGCCCACAACAGGTAAGGCCTCAAAATGCAACTTGGACACACCACATTTTTCCACAGAAAACTGACCCTTTTTTTTTTTTTGCAATGTGGCTAGCTGTAGATTTTTGGACTATCTCAGCCGGCACCTAGGGAAACCTAGCAAACCTGTGCATTTTTTAAAACTAGACACTTAGGAGAATCCAGAGTGGGGTGACTTGTGTGGCTACCACCAGGTTTTCCTACCCAGAAGCCTTTGCAAACCTCAAAGTTTGAATAAAAACACACATTTTCCTCCCATTTCTGTGATAGAAAGTTCTGGAAGCAACAAACTTACTACCACCTACCATTCCACCAGGTTTCCCAATAAAAATGGTATCTCACTTGTGTGGGTAAGGCTAGTGGCAGCGACAGGAAAGTCCCCAAAATACAATGTGGATACATCAACATTTCCTATCACAAAATTGATCTGATTTAGCAATTAAGGTAGTAGCGGTTTTTTGGCCGGGGATCGATTGTCCTCCAGGGAAGCCTACCAAACCCAGACATTTCTGAAAATTAAAAACGCTGGGGAGTCAAAGATGGTGCACCTTGTGTAGATCCCATAATGCCCTACAAACCTTAAACTTCACCTAAAATTGCACATTTTCCTTGCATTTTTGTGACGTAAACATCCGGAATCAGCAGGAATCCACAAAATTCCTACAACCCAGCGTTCCTACACTTGTCCCGATAACAATGCTACCCCACATGTGTGGCTGGGTGTAGTACCAGTGACGGACACACATCAAACCAAGGTCAATGGGAGTTTCATGGAGCAACTCTCAATGACCCAAGATTATTTGACCTTTTGAGCTCATAAGGCCCAATAAACAAAAAGCCATAAATGTATCCCTGTATTTACTCCTATATGTGGAGTAAATGTCCAACTTTTTAGAAATTCAGGAGTACTCCTCAAATCTTTGCATAGGTGAGATGAAAATGCATGTTTGCATGTATAAACAGGTGTACATTTACATATGTGGAAATACTTGGCAATATAGTAACTGCAATTTAAAAAGTATTTGATTTTTTCCCTCAAAATATTATGGTGGAGAGCCCTCTCCTATAGCCTGAAGAACGGCTCAATTATTTAAATGCTCGCCATTGACATATGCGGTGATCTACATTTCAGAACTTTTAATCTCAGCTGAGGGAGACAGCTTCCCACCACTCCTAGTGCTGTCACTGAGGTATGGTTATATTTGGTAATATTTGGTAACACTCAAATATTTTACATCCAGCGTGTACAAACAGCATAAGTGCAGTAAAAAAAAAAAAAGCTATTTTTACTCTTTCACCAACTTTGGTGGAATTCTTTCCTCTTTCTTGTCCGTATGTAGGCAGACTATTTTTTCTTCATAAAACTGTAAAATCCCACAAATTAGCAGATTTTCTCACAAGACTTGTTAAAGTACACTGCTGAAGACAAAGTATAGAAGTAACAAAACCACTGTAGGACAATGTTCGGCAGACACTTTGAAATAAAAGCAGTGATGCTAGAATAAAGCTTTACTCCATCTATTCCACATGATGATCAGAACAGACCCACATCAGAACAAATACTAGAAATAGACTGATCTGTGCAGCGTTAGTGCAAAGTTTAACAGTTGAAATTAGTGTATCTTTAAAAAAAAAAAAAAGTTTGTTCACCTCTGCCTGTAGTAACTTGGGAGTCAGACACTAAAACCAGTGTGAGCATTTACATGATGTTTGTTAACCTCTCAGTAAAACCAATGTCAGCAACAGGATGTTTGTTCACCTCTCTCTGTAGTATCCTAGAGTAATGAAACAGTAAACCCAATGCGAGTATCTATGAGATGTTTGTTCACCTCTCACTGTACTAACATCGAGTAATGAAACAGTAAACCCAATGCGAGTATCTACGAGATGTTTGTTCACCTCTCTCTACTATCATTGATAATAAAACAGTAAACCCAATGCAAGTATCTACGAGATGGGGGCGTGGCCAAGATGGCGACCGGAGCGGACGCAGCTTAGTTAGCTCCGTAGTCCGCCGGTTAAATATCCGAATTAATCCTGCCCATCCAGAATATACGAGCTTCCCCCGACGTCCCCTGCTGGGAACAGGAGGAGAGGCTGATCAGGAAAGATTAGGGGGAACCCTAACCCCCGAATGAATCGTAAAGACCTCATCCCATCGGGCCCGGGAAGGCAGGACAAAGGCGGGAAGGCCAGGAGGTTGCCGGCAGAGCCGACCCGTGTGTCGCGGACAGCATTGCTCCCCCGGTCCCTCGGCCGCAATAGGAGGCGACCCCCTTGTGGCCTTCCCCCCGGACTGGTCCTGCTCGCGGACGGCAGTGGTATGCTGCAGTCTGGGCCCGACGCGAGGAGTGGCGCCGGGGCCTAGCGTGGGGAGGCCCCCCCGCCCTGTGGGCTAAGGAGGGAGAATTGGGACATCGTGGCTGTCCTGTAATTGGAGCTGCATGGGAGCGGAGACTGTGAGGCATGCAGGAGGCAGCCCCCGGCACGCAGAATCCCGAGGTGAGCAGAGTGGGAGCCTGAGAGGGCGCGCGGACAGTGCTGCAACGCCCGTGAAGCGATACCGAGACACGTAGGAGGCCGCAGGCGTCCCCCGCCGGACTCGGCCTGGCTCGGAGGGGCGAGGCAGTCCGGAGCCGTAAGGAGACACTCAACTCTGGGGGCCCAGCACAACGTAGGCAGGGAAGTGCTCAGCGCAACGCCACGACACACACTGCGGGTGCAACACAGGAGGTGCTGCCCTCCCTCCCCTCTGCTAAAGAAACCCTGGTCTTGGTCAGAGGCAGAGAGAGTGGCAGAGGGGGACGCCTGAAGCTGGAAACACAGGCCTTGCTCGCTGGCCCTGCGACATGGCTACCCATGGGTGGTGCGACCCTCAGCCACGAGAGATGGGTAGGACATTTCTTCCCTATAATGTGCTGCCAGGTGACAAACACCCCTGCTGTCCCTTGAGCTGCTTGGCTGCACTGCCACAATCCGAGCAAGGGCACCTCGCTGGAGGATAGAATCGTTGAGACCAACGGAATTAGAGAGGGATAGCTTGAACATTGGAGCGGACCATGCGGTCAGCATCCCACACCCGACACGGGGAGCACGGGGACTGCCCACAGTCTCAAAACAAAGAACACTAAAAAGAGAAAATAAAAAATAAATAAAAGTGTAGTAGTAACCTTTGATATATAGACTGCACATAGAAAGAAACTAGTGTGGGCCCACGCCCTGGCACCGAAGTTTGTCTGGACTGTGGCCCAAGATCCGGGGCCTTAGCTGCTCACCGCGGCAGACCACGCAGATGGCGAAGATATCCTAGAAACGCAAGATAACCGGGAGCACCCCCAGCTCATCAAGAGCATCAACATGGGCAAGGACAGCCCGCAAAAAGGAGCACAACAAATGAAGATGGATCACTACACAGCACAGGGGGGTGCCATGAGGCAGGATGCAGCACGTGAGGCACCTCTGGAGAGCGACCCCGTGCAACCAGAACCCACCGGAGTCCACATTCACGCAGCCATAGATGCTTCCAGCACGGCCTTTCAGGCAAAAATCAACGCAATGTCACTCGATGTCGGTTTGCTGCAAGCAGACCTCCGCACAGTGGTGGAACAATCCATAGCTATAGAACAAAATGTTACAGAAATAAAAGAACGAAGTCTCTACATTGAAGGCAACCCTAGCTGAATTATCAGCTTTGGAGCGCTGGGCTGAAGATGCGGAAGGGCACTCCCGAAGGTGTAATCTTCGCGTTGTAGGATTTCCAGAGGGTGCATTAAGGAGGCATTCCCCAAAGCGGACCATTCCACGATTTTTGTAATCGAGAGGGAACATCAAGCGCTGGTGCCCCCCCCCCTCCCCCTGGGTGCCCATCCCAGAACTCTCATTGCAAAGATCCTAAATTATAGGGATTGGGACTGCATCCTCAGGGCGGCAAAGCGAGATGGGGATCCAGTCTTCGGAAACCACGAAATCCACATTTTCCCAGACTACACACGCTTAGTACAGCAGCAGAGAGTGTCCTTCAGTGGGGTGAAACAGAAGCAGCGGGCAATGAACCTCTAATACATTCTCCTCTACCTCGCGAAACTGAAGGTTTTTCATGAGGATTGAGCCAATTTCTTTATAACCCCGGAAGCTGCATGGGATTGGCGGGAAGTCCGTGGGGAAGGAAGGACGATGCATCGGGGGGGGGGAGGGCGGCACAGGTGACCTCAAATGCTAACATGATGGGAAAGAATTGTGGCCAGAGTAGAAGGTCCAGAAAAGCATTGCAATCAACACAATGAGGGGTTGTACGCCAAGACGGATCACTGGCCTTAACGAGGGCGGACTCTGGCAGCGAGGGCAGAAGGTCTCCTAGAATTGATCGGATGGCACAAAAAGCCGAGTGAGAGGTTGCAAAGGCCCTGGAGGAAGTAACTGCCTCGAGCTCTGAAGCCAGCATGCGGGTTGTGGTGGAAGACACTCTGTAACTGGGGGACCCATGATTTGGACTGGGGAAACATGTATGGAAGGGCTGAACGCTGAACAGAAATGGAGAGCGTGTGATATTGACAGTTGGGCTTTCGCTCTGTATGGTCCCGCACCGTGGTGACACAGGTCCGCCTGACCTGAAGAGTGGATGAACTGAGATGGGCACCGCCACTAGACGGGTGGACAAACCCCCCCCACCCCTCTTTATCTTTCTTTCATCTCTGTGCCTTTGTTTCCCCTTCTCAATATTCCTGATTCTATCATACCTTCACCCTTTGACCTGAAGATCTGTACACGCTCTTCTCTCGCAGATATGTCTTTGGTATGGAGAAGTGCGTCTATTGAATAAGAACTTGTACGCATGTGTGTGAGTGGAGACCGAGGTTGGGAAGGAGCAACTGGTGGACGTGCATTTCGTCTACAACATGCACCGACCTGCCCTGGTGTGAGATACAACACGGATGTTTGCGAACGGGATGTACGTTGGTATGGAGAGGTTTACGATTTACAGTATGTGTGTGTGTTGTTGTTGATCATGACATCTTGTTTGTGTCTCATGGATTACAACTGTTCATGGACGGTTTGTTACTTATTTCTGGGGTTTGGGGGTTAGGGAGGAAGTATTGGGAGCGGGGAACATATGGGGATGCACGATTTACTGATGCAGTGTCTACCCGGGGGGGAGGGGGGAGATGTTTCAATTGTTCATTCATGTTTATTACAGGCAGCGATGGAGACGGAACACCGGATACACAGTGGGAGGGCAGCCACAGACAATGAGAAATGGGGCAGTTTAAATTTATAACGTAGAACGTGAGGGGGCTTAACTCATTTGTGAAACGCTACAGAGTACAAACATACTTAAGACGACAGTGCACCCATGCTGCGATGCTGCAAGAGACACACCTGTTAGACCCCAAAATACAGAAGCTCCATAAGAAATGGAGAGGGCAGTTATTTGTATCCACCTACTCCACATATGCTAGGGGTGTCGCAATATGGGTGGCCCCCACAGGTCCCATTCCAATTGCGTGGATATAAGGCAGACGTGGAAGGCAGATATGTGGTTGTGCATGGTGAGTTGGATGGCGTGGAAGTGTGCCTGGTGAATATCAATGCTCCAAATATGGACGATTGTGAGTTTTTCCGCAACCTAGAGAAACTACTCCTTCCTTACATTGGGATGCCGTTAATATGGGCAGGTAATTTTAATTGCATATTAGATGGCGATCTAGACAGACACCCCCCGAAACTGCACACTAAACTCCACGTCAGCAGGCTAACGAGAGGTGATGAGCCGCCTACACTGCATAGACATTTGGCGTGCAACACACGTGGGTGCGCGGAGATACACTTGTTATACTGTGTCGTGTGGGGTCTCAAGCAGGCTCAATCGTTTTCTACTTTCCCAAGAAGTTTGCGGTGCCCGACAGTTGCAAATTGCTGGGCCGCTTCCTATTAGACCATGCCCGGGTACTGTTGGAGTGGGGACCTGCACGAAGTAGACCGAGGGTCCCGCTGTGGCGCTTGCGAATGGAGACTCTACGCGACGGAGTGCTCCGGGAAGAGCTTAGAGAAGACATTGCGAGCTTCCTGGACACGAACTGGCAACCACAAATAGAGGTGTGGAATGGGATACACTGAAGGTGGCCACCGCGGAAAATCCTTATCCAAAATAGGGGGCACAAAGAGACGTTTACAGCAAGAATTGACCAATGCCGAAGACAGGCTGACCAAACTGCAACATGAGAGGCAGCCATTAGAATCAGATTGCAACTCTATCTTACAGGCTCAGCGACAAGTCGGGGAGGTATGGGACAGACTAGACTGCTTTGTTAGGCGTGAGTATCGCCAGTTACTCCATAAAGAGGGCGATAGGTCCGCGAGGTTATTAGCGTGGTTAATGAAGCTGGAGCGTCCTTCTCCACTTATACTGACACTTAAATATCCAGATGGAACCACGGCCACCACACAGGCAGAGGTCAACTCTGTGCTGTTCAGTCATTTAGCCGCGCTATACCGAGAGACCCCGATGCCCACACCACCTGTGCATGGGTAGTACCTGGCTGAGGTGCCCCTACCCCGCCTCACTGAGGAACAGACAGCAGACCTAGAGGCAGCACTCCAATTGGAAGAATTGAGGGAGGCTTTACAAAGCATGGCTCATTGTAAATCTCCGGGCCCTGACGGGATACCTGTGGGATTCTATCAGACACATGCTGATTTGCTACTCCCACGCCTGCTGGAGACCTTGCAGGAGGCAAAGCGGGTGGGAAGTCTACTGCAATCTATGAGAGAGGCACAGATCATCATGCTCCCTAAGCCGGGCAGAGAAGTGCACGACCCGGGCTCATGCAGACCCATGTCAATGTTGGATGTTGATGCTAAACTACTTGCCAAGGTTTTGGCTATGCGTCTGGGTAGGGTGGTAGCCCACCTGGTTCATGAAGATCAGTGTGGGTTCATACCAGGAAGAGGAACACACATGAACAAACAACGCTTATTGCATGTCCTACACTCAGTAGCTGACAATGAACTCCGGGCGGCAGTAGTCGCCCTAGATATCGAGAAAGCATTCGACACGCTGCGATGGGAATACTTATGGTAAGTTCTGAGGAGAATGGGATTAAGCAAGGAATACATGTCCTGGGTTTGACTACTTTACCATCAGCCAAGAGCTCGAGTGCGGAATGGAGACCTGATATCGGAGGCGATGAATTTTGAAAGGGGCACACGGCAGGGTTGCCCCATATCTCCACTCCTTTTCGCCCTTGCGATAAAACCACTAGCAATCCGGCTGAGGAGGGACATGGCTCAGTGGGGCATCGACGCTGATGGCCGTACCCATGTACTTTCCTTGTACGCAGATGAGGCACTCCTGCACGTCCGCCAGCCGGAAGAGGCAATCCCAACACTTCTAGAGATACTGACCTCCTTCGGATCTGGGTCAGGCCTTTACATTACCCATCGGAAATCAGTTATCTTTCCACTGGCGGCCCTTGCGCGAGGAGATACTAGACCTCACGGAGGTGGGGTTTAGCTGGGAAAGTAGCCATTTTCGATATTTGGGAATGCAGGTAGCCCACCAGCCGGAAGCTCAATATGCATTGAATATGGGTAGGGTCATAACGGGCCTGAAAGAGTCGATTCGATTCTGGAATAAGCTCCCCCTCTCGGTACTTGCAAGGGTGGCCGTGGCAACAATGGTGATGCTCCCCAGTTGTCTGTATATACTGCAGAACTCCTACTGCAGCATACCGAAGGCCACATTTGATACTCTGAACAGTCTCCTAATCTCATTGGTGTGGGCTGGGGGACGCAATAGAGTAAAACTCGAGATACTTAAATTGGACATGGACTCGGGGGGGATTGGGGCACCCAGATTTCAGACTTTACTATATTGCGGGACTACTACAATATGCAGCACAGTGGTGCATGGACGATCGCACTGTGGAGAAAGAGTTACTGGGGGAGTGGAGCAGCGGGACAAAATTGCTGAGGCACCTTATGATGGGCTCACTGGCCCCCAAGGACTGCCCACACATAATACGACAGGTGGCAGAGGCCTGGAAGCAAGCAGTTACCCTGGTCCTTCGCAGGGCTCCCCAAGCCAGCGCGCTCCCTCTCAAATGGTTACAAGATTTTCACTGAATCCAGTCAGCCATGGACATTACGAAGTGGTATGAAGGGGGATGCATGATGGCAGGGGACATGTATTTGAACAGGACCTTCTTAACATATGATGAGGCAAAAGAATGGTTTCACGTTGCAAACGGTCATTTTTTACATTATGCGAAAATCTCACGCGCGGTTCGCGAAATATGGACCTCGTTGCCGAATGAGACACACATGTTAACATTGCTGCTCGACCCAGGGTCCAGCAGCGGGCTCATTTCACACATATACAAAGCCCTAAAAGAAGATCGTAGGGTCGAACTGTCCATAGTTAGAAACGGATGGGAGGTGGACTTGCCATCCCCACTCACTGAAGGGGAATGGACGAGGGCATTAGCACAGGTACGCGAAGTAGCTAGTTATGCCAGGTTTAAACTCACTCAGTTCCACCATCTACACTGTACATATCTGACCCCACAGCGTCTGGCACGTTTTACTCCAGGGCGATCATCAGCATGCCCAAGATGCGGTACAGACCCTGCTACATTTATCCATATGACCTGGAGTTGCATGCGCCTACAAACATATTGGCATCAAGTGACCCAGGCGCTCCGTACTGCGACAGCAGTGCGAGTGGAGGCCTCTACCAAACAGTGTTTACTGGGTGTTTTTCCGATGCCAAAAAAGGAGACCCGAATGCGACACAGGTTCGCACTCCTGGGCCTGGGCCTGGTCCTGGAAAAACATCGAATCGCAATACACTGGACCCACACTGCCCCCTCCCCCCTTAGATAAATGGAGGGCGGGCGGACAGACGTGCAGGAGTGGGGCGTGGCGGAAAAGTGTCACCTAAGGGCAGTGCGAGTAGATGAAAATGCAGAGAGAGACCTAATAAAATGGGGACACATGCTGGTGGGAATGACGCCAGTGATAGATCAGAATGAAAACGAGAGTTTCCACACGAACCCAGAACCACATTCCACCTGTACCTAACACAGGGAATGGGAATGGCCCTCTCAACCAAATGTAAAGCACAATATTCCAGTCGCCCGTAGGCCAAGCCCTAGATGATATATATACACCTTACACATGGGTCGGGTTCTGCCGCCAGTCGCTGCCAAGGTTCCTCTGTTCGATTGTTTTTTCTTCTATCATTTGGTTACAAGGTTTTGTTAACAACTCTAATTAATATTACTATGCACATTGATCCGCTGGGTAAGAGTAGGGGTTGTCGAACACTGTAAATAGTACTATTGAATGTGACGGGCGGACAGAATAATGGATCTGCAAGTAACAATTTATTCATAATGGTCTGTCAACGACGCACTGTAACATATATGATGGATATGCAATGTGATCCCTGTGCAAGGTCATTAATAAAGACAATTAAAAAAAATAAAGTATCTACGAGATGTTTGTTCACCTCTCTTAGTACTATCAACTAGTAATGAAACAGTAAACCCAATGCAAGTATCTACGAGATGTTTGTTTACCTCTCTCTGTAGTATCCTGGAGTAACGAAACGTAAACCCAATGCAAGTATCTATGTTTGTTCATCTCTCTCTGTAGCATCCTGGAGTAATGAAACAGCAAACTCACTGTGAGTATCTACGAGATGTTTGTTCACCTCTCTCTGTAGTATCCCGGAGTCATGCAAAAGTAAAACTATAGTATCTACAAGATGGTTGTTCACCTCTGTCTGTAGAATCCTGAATTCATGCAATAGTGAAACTAAGGGGAGCCTCTACAAGACGTTTTCTCACGTCTCCGTGCAGTATCCTGGAGTCATGCAATAGTAAAGCCAGCGTATGTACAAGATGCTTGTTAACCTCTCTTCAGTATCCTGGAGTCATGCAATAGTAAAGCCAGCGTATGTACAAGATGCTTGTTAACCTCTCTGCAGTATCCTGGGGTCATGCAATAGTAAAGCCAGCGTATGTACAAGATGCTTGTTAACCTCTCTGCAGTATCCTGGAGTCATGCAATAGTAAAGCCAGCGTATGTACAAGATGCTTGTTAACCTCTCTGCAGTATCCTGGAGTCATGCAATAGTAAAGCCAGCGTATGTACAAGATGCTTGTTAACCTCTCTGCAGTATCCTGGAGTCATGCAATAGTAAAGCCAGAGTATCTACAAGATGCTTGTTAACCTCTCTGCAGTATCCTGGAGTCATGCAATAGTAAAGCCAGCGTATGTACAAGATGCTTGTTAACCTCTCTGCAGTATCCTGGAGTCATGCAATAGTAAAACCAGCGTATGTACAAGATGCTTGTTAACCTCTCTGCAGTATCCTGGAGTCATGCAATAGTAAAGCCAGCGTATGTACAAGATGCTTGTTAACCTCTCTGCAGTATCCTGGAGTCATGCAATAGTAAAGCCAGCGTATGTACAAGATGCTTGTTAACCTCTCTGCAGTATCCTGGAGTCATGCAATAGTAAAGCCAGCGTATGTACAAGATGCTTGTTAACCTCTCTGCAGTATCCTGGAGTCATGCAATAGTAAAGCCAGCGTATGTACAAGATGCTTGTTAACCTCTCTGCAGTATCCTGGAGTCATGCAATAGTAAAGCCAGAGTATCTACAAGATGCTTGTTCACCTCTCTGCAGTATCCTGGAGTCATGCAATAGTAAAACCAGCGTATGTACAAGATGCTTGTTAACCTCTCTGCAGTATCCTGGAGTCATGCAATAGTAAAGCCAGCGTATGTACAAGATGCTTGTTAACCTCTCTGCAGTATCCTGGAGTCATGCAATAGTAAAGCCAGAGTATCTACAAGATGCTTGTTAACCTCTCTGCAGTATCCTGGAGTCATGCAATAGTAAAGCCAGCGAATGTACAAGATGCTTGTTAACCTCTCTGCAGTATCCTGGAGTCATGCAATAGTAAAGCCAGAGTATCTACAAGATGCTTGTTCACCTCTCTGCAGTATCCTGGAGTCATGCAATAGTAAAACCAGCGTATGTACAAGATGCTTGTTCACCTCTCTGCAGTATCCTGGAGTCATGCAATAGTAAAGCCAGCGTATGTACAAGATGCTTGTTAACCTCTCTGCAGTATCCTGGAGTCATGCAATAGTAAAACCAGCGTATGTACAAGATGCTTGTTCACCTCTCTGCAGTATCCTGGAGTCATGCAATAGTAAAGCCAGCGTATGTACAAGATGCTTGTTAACCTCTCTGCAGTATCCTGGAGTCATGCAATAGTAAAGCCAGCGTATGTACAAGATGCTTGTTAACCTCTCTGCAGTATCCTGGAGTCATGCAATAGTAAAGCCAGCGTATGTACAAGATGCTTGTTAACCTCTCTGCAGTATCCTGGAGTCATGCAATAGTAAAGCCAGAGTATCTACAAGATGCTTGTTAACCTCTCTGCAGTATCCTGGAGTCATGCAATAGTAAAGCCAGCGTATGTACAAGATGCTTGTTAACCTCTCTGCAGTATCCTGGAGTCATGCAATAGTAAAGCCAGCGTATGTACAAGATGCTTGTTAACCTCTCTGCAGTATCCTGGAGTCATGCAATAGTAAAGCCAGCGTATGTACAAGATGCTTGTTAACCTCTCTGCAGTATCCTGGAGTCATGCAATAGTAAAGCCAGAGTATCTACAAGATGCTTGTTAACCTCTCTGCAGTATCCTGGAGTCATGCAATAGTAAAGCCAGCGTATGTACAAGATGCTTGTTAACCTCTCTGCAGTATCCTGGAGTCATGCAATAGTAAAGCCAGCGTATGTACAAGATGCTTGTTAACCTCGCTGCAGTATCCTGGAGTCATGCAATAGTAAAGCCAGCGTATGTACAAGATGCTTGTTAACCTCTCTGCAGTATCCTGGAGTCATGCAATAGTAAAGCCAGCGTATCTACAAGATGCTTGTTAACCTCTCTGCAGTATCCTGGAGTCATGCAATAGTAAAGCCAGCGTATGTACAAGATGCTTGTTAACCTCTCTGCAGTATCCTGGAGTCATGCAATAGTAAAGCCAGCGTATGTACAAGATGCTTGTTAACCTCTCTGCAGTATCCTGGAGTCATGCAATAGTAAAGCCAGCGTATGTACAAGATGCTTGTTAACCTCTCTGCAGTATCCTGGAGTCATGCAATAGTAAAGCCAGCGTATGTACAAGATGCTTGTTAACCTCTCTGCAGTATCCTGGAGTCATGCAATAGTAAAGCCAGAGTATCTACAAGATGCTTGTTAACCTCTCTGCAGTATCCTGGAGTCATGCAATAGTAAAGCCAGCGTATGTACAAGATGCTTGTTAACCTCTCTGCAGTATCATGGAATAATGCAATAGTAAAGCCAGCGTATGTACAAGATGCTTGTTAACCTCTCTGCAGTATCCTGGAGTCATGCAATAGTAAAGCCAGCGTATGTACAAGATGCTTGTTAACCTCTCTGCAGTATCCTGGAGTCATGCAATAGTAAAGCCAGCGTATGTACAAGATGCTTGTTAACCTCTCTGCAGTATCCTGGAGTCATGCAATAGTAAAGCCAGCGTATGTACAAGATGCTTGTTAACCTCTGCAGTATCCTGGAGTCATGCAATAGTAAAGCCAGCGTATGTACAAGATGCTTGTTAACCTCTCTGCAGTATCCTGGAGTCATGCAATAGTAAAGCCAGCGTATGTACAAGATGCTTGTTAACCTCTCTGCAGTATCCTGGAGTCATGCAATAGTAAAGCCAGCGTATGTACAAGATGCTTGTTAACCTCTCTGCAGTATCCTGGAGTCATGCAATAGTAAAGCCAGCGTATGTACAAGATGCTTGTTAACCTCTCTGCAGTATCCTGGAGTCATGCAATAGTAAAGCCAGAGTATCTACAAGATGCTTGTTCACCTCTCTGCAGTATCCTGGAGTCATGCAATAGTAAAACCAGAGTATCGACTAGATGTTTGTTCACCGCTCTCTGTAGTCCCCTGGAGTCATGGAATAGTAAAACTAAGGAGAGCAGCTACAAGACGTTTGCTCATGTCTCCCTGCAGTATCATGGAATAATGCAATAGTAAAGCCAGTGTATGTACAAGATGCTTGTTAACCTCTCTGCAGTATCCTGGAGTCATGCAATAGTAAAGCCAGAGTATCTACAAGATGCTTGTTCACCTCTCTGCAGTATCCTGGAGTCATGCAATAGTAAAGCCAGAGTATCTACAAGATGCTTGTTCACCTCTCTGCAGTATCCTGGAGTCATGCAATAGTAAAGCCAGCGTATGTACAAGATGCTTGTTAACCTCTCTGCAGTATCCTGGAGTCATGCAATAGTAAAGCCAGAGTATCTACAAGATGCTTGTTAACCTCTCTGCAGTATCATGGAATAATGCAATAGTAAAGCCAGCGTATGTACAAGATGCTTGTTAACCTCTCTGCAGTATCCTGGAGTCATGCAATAGTAAAGCCAGCGTATGTACAAGATGCTTGTTAACCTCTCTGCAGTATCCTGGAGTCATGCAATAGTAAAGCCAGTGTATGTACAAGATGCTTGTTAACCTCTCTGCAGTATCCTGGAGTCATGCAATAGTAAAGCCAGCGTATGTACAAGATGCTTGTTAACCTCTCTGCAGTATCCTGGAGTCATGCAATAGTAAAACCAGAGTATCGACTAGATGTTTGTTCACCGCTCTCTGTAGTCCCCTGGAGTCATGGAATAGTAAAACTAAGGAGAGCATTTACAAGACGTTTGCTCATGTCTCCCTGTAGTATCATGGAATTATGCAATAGTAAAGCCAGCGTATGTACAAGATGCTTGTTCACCTCTCTGTTGTATCCTAGATCATGCAATAGTAACTCCGACATAACTGCAAGATGTGTGTTCACCTTTACCTGTAGTATCCTGGAGTCCTGCAACGTAAAGGCAGTGTATCTACAAGATGTTTGCTCTCCTCTCCTCGTAGTATCCTGCAGTCACTCAACTCCTGCTACTCTCATAAAGAATGTAACTTTGTTCTGTCTATTCCTTTACATTATCAAAACAATGTTTTTCATGTGTGTGCAATGGCCTCGGGCTACTTTGCAACTTGGTTATCATTTCAAGATTTGACATTTTTGGCTTTGTTCCAGGAAAGTAGAAATGATTCATGCAGAATACTTGATGTTTTACAATTGCCTGAGGGCAGACTGCACTCGTTGGTTTGATAAAGTTCATTGACATGTTAATTCACAAACATTACCTGTATCTGTCTTTGTCAACATCAAAGAGAGAAACACATGCAGTCTGGCTACTTGTGGAAGGGACTAAAATAAATCTGTAAAAAGGGCAGCTTCTAACGGAGTTACAAATGTGACTGTTACATTTTAATCTGTGGAACTCTAGTTAAACAGTTGTAGCATTGCTTTAGATAGAGGTAAACACCTGAGCTGTGTCGTTTCTGGGTGCCGTAAATGTGTGCTACCACAGTCAGATGTAAGGGTAAGCAGAAGGCATCGCTCTTGTTTGCACCGAGTAAAGGTGTAGAGCTATTTCTGCTCCGGTATGGATACAAAGCCCCACCCTTCTTCTCTTCAAACTACACAAAGTACAGCTTGAGGCAACATCAAGTTTAGAAAGATTTGTTATTTATCAAAACAATTACCATTCTCTCGGGACGTTGTCCACATTCGACTCACAAGCCTTCCATACTACATATGCAAGAAGAAATGCGTTACTTACCTGTAACAGCAGTTATCCAGTATTGGTATCTTTCATAGATTCACATGCCTGAATCATTCCCCGTCGTCGAGACGGGAGTCCCCGGTATATAATAAAAGTAATGTCCTATTAGACATACCAAACCATAGGCCTAAGGCCTCTCATTAGTGACATATCCAGGTCCTTTTGTGAAAAGGACCAAACTCTCTGCAGCAGCCAATCAGCTGCCACCACCCTCTGGAACCTTCCTGTCAGGAGCTCTGGTCCCTCAGATTTTTGTAAGCGTAGTGCTAAGTAATAGTATCTCTGAGAGAACCAAGAGAGCCTTTCCAAGGGAGGTGGGTGGGTTGCATGTGAATCTATGAAAGATACCAATACTGGATAACTGCTGTTACAGGTAAGTAACGCATTTCTTATCCAGTATTAGGGTATCTTTCATAGATTCACATGCCTGAATCAGAGTAGCAAGCAATAGTGAGCACATTTCCTTTGTTCCCCATAAGGGATATACACTCATTGGTTAAAAACAAAAACCCATATTGATACATTCCATTATATCATTGATATAGTGCATCATAATAATAACAATAATAATCATAGAAATGTGTGGTAAAACAAAGGTTGGTGGGAAGGAGGAAAGGCTCACCTCTATTGAAACAGATGACGTAGTACTGCCTGTCCAACTGCAGCGTCCTTCGCCAGTTCTGAATCCAAGCAGTAATGCTTGGTAAATGTGTGCGGCGTTTTCCATGTTGCCGCTCTGCAAATGTCCATCAGCGGTACGCCGGCAAACAGAGCCATGGACGTAGAGACCGCCCTGGTAGAATGGGCACGAATTGTAGTTTGCAAAGGCTGACCAGCCTGCTGGTGACAGAGTGATAGCGCTAGAGATCCACCTAGCGATACTCTGCTTGGTAAGGGGAAACCCTTCCTAGGCACACTGTAGGCCACGAAAAGTTGGTTGGACTTTCGGAATGGTCTTGTCCTATGAAGGTAGAATTTAATGCATCGCTTCAGGTCCAAGGAATGAAGAGCTTTTTCCGCTGGTGTTTGAGGATTCGGGAAGAATGTCTTTAACACAATGGGTTCGTTAAGATGGAAGTACGATGGCACTTTAGGGATAAACTTCGGGTTAGTTCGAAGAATTACCCTATCATCCCTGAATTGCAGAAATGGATGCTGTATTGTAAAAGCATGAAGTTCGCTGACTCGTCTTGCCGAAGCCAGGGCGAGTAGAAGTGCAGTTTTCCAGGAGAGGAATTTAAGGTCCACCTTGTGTATTGGTTCAAAAGGATGCCTCATAAGCTGAGCTAGAACTGTATTAAGCTGCCATGTTGGAGGAGGAAGCTTTAGTGGAGGGAAAGTCCGGAAAAGACCTTTGAGGAATTGTTTTATGAGTCTATTGGACCAAAGCGAAGGACCTGTGGAAGATCTTCTGTAGCGGGATATCGCTGCTAGGTGAACTCTGATGGAAGCGTGAGCGAGGCCTGCATTTGCGAGATGAAGAAGGTATGGCAAAATCTCCTCAGGAGAGGACTTAAAGGGATGTACTTTGGCAGATGCACACCATATACAGAACCTTTTCCATTTGAGAGAATATGTCTTGCTTGTAATGTCCGCCACTGCTCGAGACAGAACCGCTCTACAGTCCGGAGGGATATTCATAGCCTGGAATTCATTGTATTCAGGAGCCAGGCCGATAATTTGAGTGAGGCCGGGTCCGGATGTTGTATCTGTCCCTGATCCATTGTGAGGAGAGATGGGAACGGCTTCAATGGAATTGGAGGTGCCTGGGATAGGAGATGTAGTTCCGTAAACCAATGTTGGCGAGGCCATGCTGGTGCTATTAAAATCAGTGTGCAGGGCTCTGCCTTCATCTTCTTGAGTACCCTGGGGAGCAGCGGAATCGGCGGAAAAGCGTACGCAAAGACGCCGCACCAGGCTATTGAAAATGCATTCCCCAGAGATCCCTGCTGGGGATGCCAACTTGCGAAGCGTTGGCATTTGGCGTTGATCTGTGACGCGAACAGGTCTAGATTTGGTTCGCCCCATTGGTTGAAAATGCGGTTGAGAATACCCTGGTGTAATTCCCACTCGTGGCAGGATGTTTGTAGTCTGCTCAGTGAATCTGCCAATATATTTTCCCTTCCCGGCACATATTCGGCCTTCAGAGATATTTTGTGCTGAAGTGCCCAGTTCCAAATTTTCTGCGATTCTTGAGATAACAAGAGAGAACGAGTGCCCCCTGTTTGTTCACATAGTGCATTGTTGTGGTGTTGTCCGTCTTGACCAGCACTAGCGAAGCTGCTATTCTGGGAAGAAAAGCCCGCAGGGCTAGATACACAGCTCTGAGTTCTAGGAGGTTGATGTGCAAGGTCCTTTCTGTTATTGACCATTTTCCGCTGATTTGAAGCTCCTGGAGAAAAGCTCCCCAACCTTCCAGGGATGCGTCTGTAGTTATTACTTGAGGAGACACTGGAGGCAGAAAAGACAGGCCTCCTGCCAGATTCTGTGGACCGAGTCCACCAATGTAATGCTGTAATTACTTGAGGAGTGATCTGAATGATGTCGTCGAAAGATCCTTCCACCTGAATCCACTGAGCGGCAAGAGCCTCCTGGAGAGGACGCATATGGAGACGACAATGCGGAATGAGTAGTATGCAAGAAGACATCATTCCTAGGAGGGATTTGAAGAGCCGAACCGAAAGAGACTTTCTTAGCTTTATTCTGTTTGCCAGCTGTGTGAGGCTGCGTTGTCGTTCTTGCGTTGGGCAAGCATGCGTGTGGACCGTATCCAACACGGCTCCTAAGAATGTGATCCTTTGAGAAGGTTGAAGCATTGACTTTTCTACATTGAGGGTGAGACCTAACTGCTTGAAAAGTTCTAGACAAGCGCTGGAAGATTGCGTTGCGCCTTGAAAAGATGGTGCCTTGATGAGCCAGTCGTCGAGATATGGAAATACTTGATGATGCTGCTGTCTGAGGTACACAGCGACCGGAGCCAGGCATTTCGTGAATATACGAGGAGCCGATTTGAGCCCAAACGGCAGCACTCGAAATTGGTAATGCTTGCCAGCGACTGCAAATCTCAGAAATTGTTTGTGTTTTCTGTGGATTGGCACATGGAAATAGGCATCCTGTAGATCCAATGATACCATGTAGTCGTTCGGGTTGAGAAGTTGTAGGACTTCCTGTATGGTAATCATGCAAAATGATTGCTTCCTTAGGAATTTGTTCAAATTTCTTAGGTCTAGAACCGGCCTCCACTTGTTGTCTCTCTTGCGCACCAAAAAGAATCGGGAATAAAAACCTTTTCCTCGTTGATGAACAGGAACTCGCTCTATGGCCCCTTTGCGAATCATGGATGATATTTCGTTCTGCAAGAGGTTCAAATGCTTGTGAACCATAGGTTGAGGTGGAGTTGGTGGAGGGGTTTGAAGAAATTCCAAGGAATGACCGAATTGTACTATTTGAAGGACCCACTGATCCGTAGTAATTTGTTCCCAGTTGTGGAAAAAATTCGATATCTTCCCTCCTATTTTGAGTGGCGAGGGCGAGGTTGGAGTTGGTGGCAAGGAAAAGTCATTGACGCCGGGCAGCATCCCTCTGGCGACCAGCTCTTCCTCGAAAAGAGGATTTGTTATAGGCAGTTTGTTGAGGTTGCTGCCTTTGCTGAAATTGCGGCCTGTATTGCTGGCCGGACGAGGAGTAATTAGAATATCTATTTTGTTGATATCCTCCTCTATAGGACGATTGACCTCTACCTCGTGAGCCACGAAAGGAAGACGTTTTATATTGGAGGGTTCCCAAAGATCTTGCTGTCTCTGTGTCTTTCTTAATCCCTTGTAGGGCCTCATCGATATGAGATCCAAACAGGCACTGCCCATCATAGGGCATATCTAGGATCTTTGTCTGGACCTCCGGTCGGATTGTGGATGCTTTAAGCCAGCCTTGGCGCCTTAAGACTGCCGCTCCTGCCAACTGACGGAAACCAGTAGATGCGATGTCCATCGCACAATCTACAATCTCCGAAGCGGACCTTTCGCCTTCTTGCAGTAGCTTCTTCGCTTCCTGTTTGGTGTCCTCTGGTAAACTATCCAAGAAAGGTGCAATGTCTGACCAGATTTGCCTGTTGTATCTTCCCAATAAGGCTAGTGAGTTAGCAGCCCTCACTGTTAGTGCCGACATGGAAGAGAAACGCTTTCCAATGTTGTCCAAACGCCTACCCTCTTTATCCGGTGGCGCTGACAGTGGAGTAGACGGATTCTTTGAGTGGCGCTGGGCTGCTTGTGTCACCACCGAATCTGGCTTGGGATGGCCAGTTAGACAGGCTGGGGCGTCATCCGGTGCCCTATACTTTTTATCCAGTCGTGTTAGGATTGGAGGCATTGAAGAAGGATTCTTCATGATCTTGACCCCTTGTTCCCAGATATAGTCTATTATTGGCATGGATCTCACCGACTTTTTAAAGGGTTCCTTAAAGTCATATAAGAAACACTCTTGTTGCTGGGAAGGCATTGGCAACTGAAAGCGCTTTGCCGCTCTTTCTAGAAGATTATGAAAACCTCCTATGTCCTCCGGAGGCGAGTCTACTGGAGGAGGGGAAGGAGACGCTGGAAGTGGTATGACGTAGTCGTCCCATTCCTCATGCTGTGATCCATCATCCAGGATTTCCCCTTCTTCTTGACGACAGTCCTCTTCATCGTCAGTAGAATGGAGAGATGGACAAATCACTGTCGATGCGGACGGCTGAGGTGGAAGTTGTACGGCCGGTGGTGGAGCTCGTTCCGGAGCAGAAGCCGGAGCAGCAGTAGGAAACCTTTTCTTATAATCTGTAATCAGAAATTGGAGGTCCGACACCAAAGCCACCGGAAGACATACCATCCGAGGTTGTTGAGGTACTTGATCTTCCTGATAATAAGACTGATCATCAATGTCCTGATCATCCTCATCTGAGAACTCCTGGTATTTGACATTAAGTTCCGACGGACTTGTTGCGGCCCTAAAAGGACCCTCGTCCTCCGAATCGTCATCCACATCCAATAGATGAGAGGGTACTAAGGATTGGACTCTACTGGGTGACGTTACAGACGGTGACAATCTGCTGAGTCGTTTAGCCTTCATTTTTGGAGTAGACATCAAGATCGTCGACGGAACACTCGTCGTCGACGGTGGCGCGTCGACTGGTAAAGCTTCGAGCTTCGTTGAAAGCTTTGTTGAAATCTTCGTCGACGGCGTCGTCGATGGAAATGGCGTCGTCGACGGTAAGCCTACCGTCGATAGAGACGTCGTCGGCGGTATCGTCGACGGGAGCACCGTCGATGTGGTTGTCGTCGACGGGAAGGTCGTCGTCGGAATCTTCGACGACGACTTCCTTATTTTTATCGTCGACGACATGATCACTTGTGCCGTCGACGAAGATGTTGTAGTCGTCGACGATGATCGCGGCGCCGACGAAGCAGACATAGTGGAGACTGTCGTCGTCGACGTGGTAACCCTGGCAGTGACAGGAGCCGTCGTCGTTGAAATCGTCGACGATGCCGTCGTCGACGAGCCTGAGGAGGGTTTTTAAAAGAATGCTGGACTCTGACTGAAGGAGTCGCAGGGTCTGGAGATGGCAATTTTTGCCCGTGGGAACCTCTGAAGACTTTTTCTGCGTCTTCTTTGCAGGTTGCTGTGATGAAGGGCTTGGAGAAGCATTTCTCGACCTTTTCTGTGGAGTTTTTGAGGAGGATCTTGATGAAGTTTCACTCTCCTCAGAGGACAAGGGATCTTGTTTGTCCTTTAACCTCTGCAGCCAAATCAAAAGACGTCCTTCCCGGTCTTTTAGGGTTTTTGCAGAGAAAGTACGACATACCTTGCAGTCTTTAGCTGAATGGTCTGGGTAAAGACAGTACAGGCAGTCCTTGTGAGGATCGTCCACATGCAACCTCTTCTTCCTGCAGGTTGTACATGGCCTGAAAAGGCCTTTCTTGAGGTGTCTGACATGAAGACGACTATGACTTCAGTCAGACAGAAATAAGGATAATGAAATACCTTTCTAGCAGTATAAACGCTGTAATAATAGAAAACCTGAGCAGAGCTCAGTTGGAGACTCCCTTAGCACAACGTGCGGTAGAAAATCTGAGGGACCAGAGCTCCTGACAGGAAGGTTCCAGAGGGTGGTGGCAGCTGATTGGCTGCTGCAGAGAGTTTGGTCCTTTTCACAAAAGGACCTGGATATGTCACTAATGAGAGGCCTTAGGCCTATGGTTTGGTATGTCTAATAGGACATTACTTTTATTATATACCGGGGACTCCCGTCTCGACGACGGGGAATGATTCAGGCATGTGAATCTATGAAAGATACCCTAATACTGGATAATGTGAAATTAATTGTATCACCAAAACATAAATACAACTGGGGTAATACTTTGGCAGACAACAGCCCCTCCAACACAAAAACTGCATATAAACAGTACATTGATGCTTCCTTTGTTTACTGCACACTATCAGGGTCTGCTCGCCTTAGATCGAGCCTACTAGGCTGCTCTTGCGCAGTCTGTAGCAAGGCATATTGTGGCTTACCACGAACACCGAGGGGCTTTGACTCCACTCGTTGCTTACCATTGGTTGGCTTTTCTGGTCACTCCCATTTGCCTGCTTCTTTTTAATCTTGTGTTTGTCCCTCCCACGGAGCTTCCCTCTTCACGATCACTTTGATTGGCTGGCATCGCTGCTTCTTCCACTGCGTGCTTTTCACGCACTACTTTTTTCTTTTGTGCGAAGCACTCTATTAAAGTTTGTGTGTTTTTAAGTGGCCTCCCTCATCTATGTCTCTCCCATGCACTCAGCGCTGCTCTCTGTTTCCCCGAGTGCTTCTCCCCGACCCCTTTCTCTTGCGCTTGCCAGTGTGCGGATTCCACCCCCACTCACACCCTCCATATTATTTCCCCAACCCCTGTGTTGCTTTAGCTTCCCCTCTTGCCCCCATTGCTTTCATGTCCCCTCCATCCCTTCAAACCCGTTACTTTTGCGTCCCCTCCCATGCTGCTTCATTGATCGCCCCCCGTGTTGCTTCGCCATTGCCCAGCACTCTGTGCTGCTACATTGTTCCCTCCCCCTCCCCTGTGTTGCTTCCGCTACCCCGCCAACTTTAATTAAAAAAAAACATTTGTGCGTTTTATTTTATTTTTAGTTAACGATCCGACTCTGATCAGTAACTAAAAAGAAAAAAAGCCTCTGTCGTTTTGCAGGTGCGCATGCCTACAAAATGACGGGGATGGCAGCATCTGAGGCTTTTGTGGATTCTTTGCAGCATGGCTAAAAACAAAACAAAGCAATGGAAGGCAACCTCAGGTTTCTAAGCTGGTCGATCACTGCGGAACCATGGACACTGCGCCCTAAGATATTCGGGTGGCCCTTCCAAAGAAAATTGTAAGGGGCAGCAGCCTGGTGCTATCCCTCCCTCAGGACATGGCGAGTTTAGGAAAGGAAGGGCAATAAGATAGAGCGATGAGGCAGTAAGGAAGTGCGCAAGCCAGCTATCCAAAGAGAAGCACATTTTTTTTAAACCAAGGCCTAAAGCAGCAGTTCCACCAAAAAAACACATTTTCCAAGCCATCAGTGACACCCAGTCCAGACCGCTGTTTTCATTTCATTACCTTGAACATTTCAAAAAAGCTCTCCAGCGGAGGGAGACGAAAGACAAAGGTACTCGTCTATTTATCCATCCATAGCTTCGGCTGAGTGCAGACCAGGAATGTTCAATGGCTATGACAAGAGCCATACACTGGGTTTGGGGAGGAGACATTCAACAAGTAAACATTCTTTCTAGGAGCAGGGGGCTCGGCATTTATACATAGAGGCACAGAGGGGAGGCACACGAGCTCCCTCGCAAATACAGGAGCAGGCACACGAGCTACCTCACACATATAGGAGCAGGTACAAGAGCTACCTCACACACAGGAGCAGGTACGGGAGCTACCTCACACAAAGGAGGCAGAGCAGGCACAGGAGCTACCTCACGCAAAGAGGAGCAGGCACAGGAGCTACCTCGCACCCAGAGGAGCAGGTACATCAGCTACCTCACACACACAGGAGCAGGTACAAGAGCTACTTCACACACACAGGAGCAGGTACATGAGCTACCTCGCACACAGAGCAATAGGCGCACAAGCTACCTCACACAGAGGAGGAGGACCATGAGCTAACTCACACAAACAGAAGCAGGTACACGAGCTACCTCACACACAGGAGACAGCAGGCACACGAGCTACCTCATACACAGAGCAAAAGGGACACAAGCTACCTCATACACAGAAGAGCAGGCACACGAGTAACTTCGCACACAGAGGAGAAGGCACACGAGCTACCTCGCACAGAAGCAGGTACATGAGCTACTTCATACCCTGAGGAGCAGGTATACAAGCTACCTCACACACACAGGAGACAGAGCAGGCACACGAGCTAGCTCGCACACAGAGCAAAAGGGACACGAGCTACTTCGCACACAGAAGAGCAGGCACACGAGCTACTGCGCACACAGAGGAGCAGGCACACGAGCTACTTTGCACACAGAGGAGAAGGCACATGAGCTACCTCGCACACAGAGGAGCAGGTACAAGAGCTACCTCGCACACACAGGAGCAGGTACAAGAGCTACCTCGCACACACATGAGCAGGTACAAGAGCTACCTCGCACACACAGGAGCAGGTACAAGAGCTACCTCGCACACAGAGAAGGCACACGAGCTACCTCGCACACACAGGAGCAGGTACAAGAGCTACCTCGCACACACAGGAGCAGGTACAAGAGCTACCTCGCACACACAGGAGCAGGTACAAGAGCTACCTCGCACACACAGGAGCAGGTACAAGAGCTACCTCGCACACACAGGAGCAGGTACATGAGCTACCTCGCACACAGAGCAATAGGCGCATGAGCTACCTCACACAGTCGAGGAGGAACATGAGCTACCTCACACAAACAGAAGCAGGTACACGAGCTACCTCGTACCCAGAGGAGCAGGTATACAAGCAACCTCACACGCACAGGACCAGGTAACCGAGCAACCTCACACACATAGGACCAGGTAACCGAGCAACCTCACATGCACAGGACCAGGTAACCGAGCAACCTCACACGCACAGGACCAGGTAACCGAGCAACCTCACACACATAGGACCAGGTAACCGAGCAATCTCACATGCACAGGACCAGGTAACCGAGCAACCTCACACGCACAGGACCAGGTAACCGAGCAACCTCACACGCACAGGACCAGGCACACGAGCTACCTCACACGCACAGGACCAGGCACACGAGCTACCTCACACGCACAGGAGACAGCAGGCACACGAGCTACCTCACATGCACAGGAGCAGGTACATAAGCTACCTCATACCCTGAGGAGCAGGTATACGAGCTACCTCACACACACAGGAGACAGAGCAGGCACACAAGCTAGCTCGCACACAGAGCAAAAGGGACACGAGCTACTTCGCACACACAGGAGCAGGTACACGACCTATGTCACACAAAGAGGAGAGCAAGCAGGTGCACGCGCTACCTCGCAAAGGAGGCAGAGTAGTCACACGAGCTACGCCACAGAGAAGCAGGTCACGAGCTACCTCACACACAGAGGATGTGGAGCAAGCATCTTTTGTTTATGATTCCGCATTTTTGTGTTTGCCAGAAATCTGGCAGGATAGGTTGTCATTATTGAATGTTGATGTATATATATGCACCACCTTTTCCCTGCACACCACCTGCACTTATCCCAACTGCGCACTGGTCACCTCACGTTATATGCACCTGGTTTTTAGTAAATGCCAAATGTGATATACAATCTATCTTTTGAGCCCTTGATCTATTTGACAATCCTTGTGATATTTATTAAATCACAATCATTTATTGTATGAGCTAATTGGTGTTGTCATATTCTTTGTACATAGACCATATATTGGTTGCTGATACATTGTGAATATTTTCCACTGTGACTATCTTAAAAGTGAGATAAAGCACACCAAACAGTGTATGACTAAAAGGAAGTGGGGGAGGAGTGGGGACACTTGCTTTATCCGTTAAAAATCAGACCATCGAGATCTAATCTTGACTGCAGAAGTTATGTGTGGACTAAAAACACATATTCAACAGTTTCATTTTTTGACTCCACAAATCCGCCACCACAACTAAAATACCATTTGCACGTTCTGGGTTAATGGTTCCGAGCATCCTATTTTTTTTATTGCTTCTAAGAGGTAAAAACTAACACAAAGTTCGCCTCTCTACGTTTATTTTTAAAAGAAAAAACAGACAGTACATCATTTAATATGTAATTCGCTATGCTGTAAATCATCACTTTCCATCACTGGGCTGGCAGATAAACATCACGGAAAGTTGCAAAATTAAAAAAAAAAAGATAAAATGCCCAATGAACAGCAAACAGCTGCAGATGCAGACGCGTGCTTGCACTATGATACTAACGGCTTAAAGTTAACATACTGTATTCTCTACGCCTATCTGTAGCAGTAAACCCTTACAAGCAAGTGTGACATGGGCACACAAACATGGAAATGTGCTATCTGCAACCCATCTTTCACAGGAAAAAACGAAATATGGTAGAATTATGCTATGATTAGCACAACGTCAATATTAGAGGTGGGCGAGCCACTGAAATCTCAAGCCAGCTACGAGCCACAGATCCGGCTCTGGCTCAGCTCGAGGTCTTATTGGGTCATTCAGCCTAAAATGAGCTGAGCATTAATGTGGCTTCTGCCTCCCACCCACACCCTACCATCATTTATTTATTTATTTCAAAAGTTTTATATAGCGCTGGCTAGACCCGGAGGTATCAGAGCGCTTTACATGAGGACGAACATTGTTTCAGAGCATAGTTACAAGTTACATGAGTTACTGGAGCGAAGTTACATGCGTTAAAAACATAGATGTAAGGGAAAAAAAGCAGGCAAGGGGAGAGAGATTCAGGGAGAGAGGATAGGAGCTGGGGAGGTAGACCAAGAATGAGAGAGGGAAAGAGGTGGGGGAGGGTGAAGGAACACACAACCGGGAGACGAGGAGAAACAGTGTCCGACGTCCGGTGTGCCGTGATCCCAGTGGAAGAGGTATCATTCCCACACTTCCGCTGTGTGCGGTTCCCTTTGCGCTGTGAACTCTCTCAGAGGGGTCTCTGAAACTCCAGAGCATAAATACTGGATCCCTCCCCAACAAGGGGAGAAGGAATGCTTTGGCAAGGGCGCCATTCCCACACCTCCGCTGTGTGTGGCACCCTTGACGCTGTGGACTCTCTCAGGGGGTCTCTGAGACTCCTGGGTATAAATGCTGGATCCCTCCCCAACAAGGGGAGAAGGAGTGCTTTGGTAAAGGGCACACACAATGGTGGGTAACACATAGTTACATCCGTTACAGTTACCAGTATATGCTTAGGAGGGAAACGTGAGTTTACACAATAATATAAGATATTAGCACGTAGCATATCCAAGACACACGTCATATGGGGAATGGAAGGAAGTGGGGGAAAGGTAAACAGGGGAGAGGAAAGCAGACAGAGTCAGGTAGATCTGAAGGGGGAAAGTACTCCAGGGGGAACAAAGCAGTCAAAGCAGTCGAGGGGAGAGGCAGATAGAACCGTGAAAAACAATGTCCGATGTCCGGCTGGGTAGGTGACGGCCGAGGGGGTGTCCCAGAGCCAGACTCCGCTATAGCTGCATAGGACAGCTCCACCGGGCAGCGGCCAAGGGTACTCGGGCTCCGCGGTAAGTACACACAGATTAAAGTTTCAGCCCGTGGGGCATCGTCATAGTTCCATAGAATCAGTCCCGGTGTTACTGGGAGGCGCCGTCCACCATGTCTTCCATCTCGGGGTGAGTGCAGGCGAGGTACGGATGGGGGAAGTTAATTTTAATTTTATCTGAGAGATCTGCTTTCAGAGCAGCCAAAGAAGAGCCCATATACCCCTTTAGTTCTTCACATAGCTCCTTTTTAAAGTCATAAAGGGAGGATAAAAGTAATTCTTTTGTGATGGCCATTGGGTCGGTGTCCGCCTTGCCGCAGAAGTTGCCGTCTGATTCTGCTGGGGCAAAGCAGTTGGAGACCCTATTACCTTGGTTTTTTTTGGAGGCATAAATGAGGTAGGGGTCATCATGCGCATAGAATTCAAAACAAAGCATAAATCTTTGGTGTTAAAAAAACAAAGAGAGAAAGAGGCAGCCATCTAGTGGGTGAACTGCATAATGTGAGACCAGAAAACCTGGGACCAATCCTGGCTGTAGTGCTTGACCAAGATTTGTGATCTTTGGCACATATTTTATTATACACCCTCTCCTTTTTCTTAGTTTTCACATTTGAGACATCCTTGCTCTACACGAGTTCATGGTTTGTGGTGTACAAAAATAATCTGATGTATTAAGGTGAAACGCTTCTGCATGTTAAGGAAATATCTTTTTTAATGTTAAAGTCACTATCATAGTTTCACAGGATGTTTGGTACATTACTTAGATCCCAATTATTTCCAGGGTTCATTCACCTCGTGCACGGGCTCTTGGAGCCCAGCCAGCTCTTGGCTGGGCTCACCCTGTTAATTTGTTGGCTCGCCTACCTTTAGTAAACATGGAGAAAGCCAGCAGCTCTCACCCATCTGACCAGGTTAAAGGAGCACTGGAGTGGCACCAGAAGCTCGCCCTAATGGAGCACTGCTGTCCCTGGGCTCTCGCCAAATCCAAACCGTAAAATCCCCAGAGTGCCCAGGGACGACAGGAAGAGGCAACAGTGCGGGCATGCAGCAACGTGGGAGGGACGGATGCTTCTCTCACTTGTCAGGTAGAGGGGAAATAATGAATAAACAGGGGAGTCGTCGGCATCACTTAATCTCACACCTAAAAACAAAAAAATTAACCTGACCTTGTGTAATGTAACTGGCGCTTTTGAAAAGCGCTTCAATACCTTTGGGTCAGTCGAGTTTGAGATATATAAAAATGCCCCCAAAAATTAATCTGACATTGTTTAATGTAACTACCACTCATGTAAAGCGTTCCAACACCTTCGGGTTGCTTGAGGTCACATTATATATACAAGCATCGGAGAAAATGCGACGGGAGGTGCCCAAGCCTTGCCCTCAAATATGCTGCAAGGTTGGGCTGCTTAAGGTCCGGTGACCGCAGCTTGCTAAAGCAACAAGCAGCGAAGCGGGAGGGGTGTGAGGGAAATCCTCACACTTTGAAGTCAAAGAAAATTAAAGAGGCGAACTGAACAGCGTCTGAAGAGTCTGACAATTCATCTCAGTATTTGAACTGGACGGGGAGATTAAGTGACGGGCACCGAAGCTGAACCACCGAAGACGGGCAAACAGTGACACAAGCAGGAATCCAAAAAAAAAAATTGTCCCCCAAATTAACACAAACACAGAAGCGTAATATTAACAGTAATTGGGCAGTGCCCTATGGGAGGAAACCAAACACAACAAGCATTTGCAATGCAATCGGTCTCGCCTTTGGGACCTTATATGTATTTAGCTATGCAGCACATTAGCCTGGGTGCTGAAACATCTACTGTTCTTTAACATGGAGGGAAATTAAGCTCCAAACTGCGTGACACGCCAGGTATGGGAACACATGGAGTGAAATATTGCCTTTCAGCGGGAAGAAAACAAGTTACTTACCTGCAACTACAGTTATCCAGTATTGGTATCTTTCATAGATTCACATGCCTGAATCATTCCCCGTCGTCGAGATGGGAGTCACACGGTAAAATACAAAAGCAGTGCCATAAATAATAAATAAGCTAAAAAAGGGCCCACTGCCATCTATTAGTAGCCTATCCATGTCCTTTTTTCAAAAGGACCAAAAGTTGGCTCCACCCAATCAGCCGCTAGAACACTCCCAGCAGAGGCAAGCTCTCTTCAGATTTTCCAAGCACAAGTGGGAAGTAAGTATCCCCAAAATCAATGAGAACTGACTCCACGGGGAGGAGGGTGGGTTGCATGTGAATCTATGAAAGATACCAATACTGGATAACTGTAGTTACAGGTAAGTAACTTGTTTTCTTATCCAGTATTGGGGTATCTTTCATAGATTCACATGCCTGAATCAGAATAGCAAGCAGTACCCCAATTGTACTGTCGTTAGCGGAAGGTGGGAGACATGTAAATTTAAACTCCCAATAGATATCCACTATCCTTCACACCATGCATGTGCTAAGCATTATAATATATTGAAATATTAAAACAGCAATTGTTGACATAACCACCCAAATATACATCACAAGTCATATTTAGGTACAAATTGCCAAATACAGTTACTTGATCACTTATCCAAATTAAAATTAGAGAAAAAAAGAAGAAAAGCATTCCTTTATTAACAAAAACGAATCTGACCTTAGTTAAAAAGATAACATAGCAGAGCTTGTCCAACCGCTGCATCCTCTCGTTGTGCAGATTGGAGGCAATAGTGTTTGGTAAACGTGTGGACATTCTTCCATGTCGCAGCACGGCATATTTTGTCTAATGTCACTCCAGCAAACAAGGCTGTAGATGCAGCGACTGTTCTCGTGCAGTGTGCCTTAGCCCTCACTGTCAGAGGTTTGTTTGCTTTTTCGTGGCAGAACTGTATCGCAGATGCGACCCATCTGGCTATCGTGGCTTTCGTTACTGCGGTTCCGTGTTTTCCTTGACCGTAGGCCACCAGAAGCTGATCTGTTTTTCTTATTTCCTTTGTTTTGTGAAGAAAAAATTTCAAACATAGTTTGACATCCAACGTATGCAAAGCCCATTCAGCTGGGCTAGATGGATTTGGAAGAAAAGCTTGGAATATCACCGGCTCATTTAGGTGAAATTGCGTTGGTACTTTCGGAATGAACTTAGGATTTGTCCGAAGAGCTACGTAATTCTCTGTAAAGCGTAGGAAAGGTTCTTTGATTGTAAAAGCCTGTATTTCACTCACTCTTCTTGCAGAAGTAAGAGCTAGCAAGAGGGATACCTTCCATGTGAGAAATTTAAGTTCTGCTTTATGAATTGGTTCAAATGGTCGTCTCATCAATTGTGCTAGGACCACATTGAGTTTCCACTCTGGAGGAGGCGCGCGCACTGGAGGAAAAGCGCAGAATAGGACTCTCATGAATTGTTTTATGAGAGGAGATGAACAGAGAGAAGGAATCTGAGGAGATTTCCTGTACCGGGAAATTGCAGCCAGGTGAACTTTTACTGAAGAAAAGGTGAGACCTGACAGCTAGTGAGAGGAGGGAAGGTAAAATCTGCTCAGCAGGGGCTTGCAGCGGATGAACTTTGTTTTTTCCGCACCAGCAACAGAATCTTTTCCATTTCAGACGATATGTCTTGATAGTGCTTTCAGCACGGGTTTTAGCAAGTATTTCTCTACGGTCCTGTGAAATATTGAGATCCTTAAATTCTAGGAATTCAGGAGTCATGCGTGCAAGTGAAGAGAACGTGGATCCGGATGAATCACTTGGCCCTTGTTCCTCGATAACATCGTTGCTGACGGATGAAGATGAATGGGTCTGTCTTGTGACAATAGGAGCAGCTCCGGGAACCAATACTGCCTGGGCCAACGTGGTGCTATCAAAATTAGGCGACAGCCTTCCGACTTCATTTTGATTAGTACCCTGGGGATCAATGGGATGGGGGGAAAAGCGTAGGCATAAATCCCTGACCATTGCATTAAAAGGTCATTCCCTCTTGACCCCAGTAGTGGGAACCTGCTGGCATAATACTGGCATTTTGCGTTCTCCTTTGTTGCAAACAGGTCCAGAGCTGGTTTCTCCCATCTTTGAAAGATCCTGTCCACCTGTGCTTGCTCTAGCTCCCACTTTGTATTTTACTGTGGGACTCCCATCTCGACAACGGGGAATGATTCAGGCATGTGAATCTATGAAAGATACCCAAATACTGGATAAATGGTATAATCCAAAGCTCTGTTTTTAATATAAAATCAAGGCATTCGGTGGTCGTATCACTGAAAATACAAGATTTGAAAAAATTATTATTGTCTACGGTTGCTCGTGGAAGACAATTTCTATGGACTGGAATCGAAATTTGCCTACCATAGTAACGGTAAGTTTCAATTCTATTAACGATACGGAGGCGAGGATTATGCTTTTCTTTCTCCGCTTTAATTAATACACAAATCTCACAGCAGCCAGAAAAGCAATATAACTGACTTTAACCCAGTAACATAGGAAAAAAAGTTCATTTAGGTCCAAGAAAACAAACAAAAGTCTGAACCCAGACTACAAAACCCATAAGTCCATCGGGTATGTTACATAACAAGTCCTTCCACAGTGTCCATGCTGGAAAGATAGGTCCTCCATTTTGAGTGTCCCTCCTCTTTCTTCGCGCGAGTCACGCCACATTGCTACTGGTCCTGTTTTGAACCGTCATTCCCTAAAACACAAAGAAACAACGTAAGATTTCCCGAGATCCAATCATCTTAGGCAAAGCTCGAGCATATCATTGCTAATGAGAAAACGTAACACCGCACTTGACCAATGATAGTATCCATCAAGAAATTGAAAAAACTTGTTACTTACTCACATACGGGTGGGTTCGCACTAGAGCGTGCCCTGGGAGGGATAATCCTCGCCTCCGTGTCCTTAATAGAATTGAAACTTACCGCTAGGCAAATTTCGATTCTATGTCAGGACCGGAGGCTCTGATTATGCTAGTTTAAAGCTTACTTACCACCAACTGTGCGACATCCACAACCGGTTTGAAGTAAAACCACTTAAAGGTGGAATCCGAGGACCAATCCGCAGCGCGCATTAAGTCCTCCAAACGGGCTCCCAGGGAAAAAGCCTTAGAAGCCATTGCACCCCTGGCTGAATGAGCTCCGAACTGTTTTGTGTCAATGCCCGCCTCTTGCATGACCCACCGCACCCACCTGACTATAGTGGGTGTAGAGACTGCTTTGTGCGGTTTTCTTAAGGCAATAAGAAGTTGGCGTTCGCCCGGAGGGCGGAATTCTAGAGTAATATCCTCGTATGCCTTGAGACAATTCACAACACACAGCTTGGGGACATCAGAAAAAGCTGGGTACGAAATCGTTCTAGACGAAGACTTAGTACGGCGACCCACCGTGAACGTAACACCCTCTGAAGAGAAAACTCTCGCCGAGATGTCCAGTGCACGAACATCAGAAACTCTGCGGCAGGAGACCAAGCACAAGAGCATGGCCAATTTGGCTGAGATTTCCTTCAAAGAAAGGTACTTATTGGGCTGCCAAGAGAGGAAGAGATTCAAGACTAGATTGACGTCCCACAGAACAGAATAGTGTGGTTCCGGAGGTAACGAAAGGCGAATACCTCTCAGGAGTCTACAGACGAAAGGGTGTTCCCCAACCGGAGCTCCCTCCACCGGGCAATGAGCCGCCGAAATCGCAGAACGCACCGCGTTAATAGAACGATACGCTAGGCCGTCTGTTGCCAACTCTGCTAGAAAATTCAAAATGGGAACAACGCCTGCGACCATGGAATCCAAACCCCGAAGACACCAACGCATCCACTTCGTCCAGGCGGAACGATAACGCTTTGAGGTACTGTCTGCCCAGGCTTTGGATAAGAGGACTTCAGCCGATCTCGAAAGTCCTGGGAGCGACCAACGTCGCCTGAAAGTCGCCATGCCATGAGGCGGAGAGAACCCTGGATGATTAGATGATGCTGCTCCTCGTCCGAATTCAGAAGGAGACGAGGGAACAGGGGGAGTAGGATTGGAGAATCCCAAGAAAGTTCCAGAAGAACCAGAAACCAAACTTGAGACCTCCAACACGGCGTCACCACTACCACTTCCGCCCTCTGGCGGCGGATCTGGGCTGCCGTCCGCACCACCATCGAGAATGGAGGGAAGGCATAACCCTTCTCCTGACCCCACTCCTGCAGGAACGCATCCGTTGCCACCGCGAGGGGATCTGGTCTCCAGCTAAAAAAGCGCGGGAGCTGGTAATCCAGGCGGGACGCGAAGAGATCCACCGAGAAAGGCCCCCAGAGGGTGGCCAACCACTTGAAAACGCAAATGTCCAGTTTCCACTGGCTGGAGTCCCTCAGATGCCTGGAGTGCCAGTCTGCCACTTGGTTGGCTTGGCCTGGCAGATACTCCGCTGTCACAGATATGTGATGGGCAAGGCAATAGTCCCAAAACTCCTTTGCCAGATTCGCCAGGGCTCAGGAACGAGGGCCTCCTAGGTGGTTGACGTACCGGACCGCGGAGACGTTGTCCATCTTTAACAGGACACATAAACTCACTCTGTCCCTGGTCCAGCATCGAACGGCGAAAGACCCCGCTAGGAGCTTCAAACAATTGATGTGTAACGCCTGTTCGTCTAACTACCAGGCACAGCCGGTGGAGAACTCCCCGCAGCGGGCGCCCCACCCAGACCTGCTGGCGTCGGATTCTATGACTAGGTCCGAGACCGACCCAAAGATCGCTCGGCCGTTCCATGCCTCCATGTGGGTGAGCCACCATGACATTTCCTCCTTTACCTCCGTCGAGAGGGGAACCGTTTGATCGTATGACAGGCCTCTCCTGAGATGGTGTGCCTTCAGGCGTTGTAGGGCTCGATAGTGGAGGGGCCCCGGAAAGATTGCCTGGATGGACGAGGAGAGAAGGCCCACCACCCTGGCAATCTGACGGAGAGAGGTATGAGTTTTGGAGATGGTCTGACTCAACTCGTGCCGGATCTTGGCCATTTTCCGAGACGGCAGGCTTAAGGAAGAACGAAGTGAATCCACGACAAATCTGAGAAACACTACACTCTGAGCAGGGGTGAGGACTGACTTGTCTCCATTGATGACGAAGCCCAACCCCTGCAAGAGAGACACCGTCTGCTGTAACTGCACAGCTAACTTCCTGGGACATTGCGCCATAAGTAGGATGTTGTCCAGGTAAACAATCATACGTATGCCCTGGCTCCGAAGGAACTCCACTGCTGGGTGGAGTACCTTTGTGAAGCACCAAGGTGCTGATGAAAGCCCGAACGGAAGGGCGGTAAACTCGTAAATCTGATCCTTCCAGCAAAACTGTAGGAACCGCCGATGTGGTGGTTGGATGGGAACCACTAGGTAGGCATCTTTGAGGGTAATTACCCATTACTACAGAGGCTTTACACCGCATACCATTACTTCGCAAGCGTTACAACGCATGCGATGTAACAACGCGTAGCCTTTACTACGCAAGTTGTTACATCGCATGCGTTGTAACTACGCATGCGTTGTAATGGGTAAACAATGGCGCTAAGGCGGATGAGGCAGAACTCCTCCCAGGAAGTGACGCTGACCGGATGAGCACACACAGGAAGGTGCGCGATGACAACTGCATGGTGATGTCGGCAGGGTGAGAAGGAAGCGGAGCTGGAGATGATTTGGTGCACGAGCAGGAAAGGGGCAAATTTCCACAGCTTGCTGTTGTGTACTTCTATACCTGCCTCGGCTTTGCATCGGAGAGTTCGGAGGCAATTAAGTAGTGTAAGAATGAATGCAGACAACTTACTCCTCCCAGGAAGCGACGCTGTCCAGATGAGCGCACACAGGAAGGTGCGCGATGACAACTGCATGGTGATGTCGGCAGGGTGAGAAGGAAGCGGAGCGAGCAGCGTCCCAGGCAGGGGGAGGTGACAGGGAGTGGCTGAAAAGGGATAAGGAGAGCAGTCGTAATGGAGTGAGGGGGTCATGGGCGCCACGGAGTCACGCATAGGTTTCCTCACCTACGAGGAGGACGTCAGGAGAGGTAAGCCGGGGGCGTTGTCCTAGGGGGAGGGTCGTGCAGGGGGTTGTTTTTTGGTTTTAGGGTAGTGTAGTTGTGTTTGTGTAGAGTAGTGTATTTGGGTTTAGGGTAGTGTCGGGGGTCGTGAAGGGTAGTGTTTGGGAGTGGGGACAGGACTGGGGGTAGGGGCAGGGTCGTGCTGGGGTAGTGTTTTAGGTTTTAGGGTTGTGATGTGGTGTTTGTGTAGTGTAGTGTTTTAGGGTTTAGGGTAGTGTCGGGGGGGGGTCGTGCAGGGTAGTGTTTGGGTGTAGAGAACGGACTGGGGGTAGGGGCAGGGTCGTGCTGGGGGTAGTGTTTTAGGGTTTAGGGGTAGTGTTGTGGTGTTAGTGTAGTGTAGGGTAGTGTTTTAGGGTTTAGGGTAGTGTTGGGGTGTCGTGCAGGGTAGTGTTTGGGTGTAGGGACAGGACTGGGGGTCGGGGGAGGGTTGTGCAGGGGGTAGTGTTTTAGGGTAGTGTTGTTGTGTAGGGTAGCGTTTTAGGGTGTAGGGTAGTGATGGGGGGTCGTGCAGGGTAGTGTTTGAGTGTAGGGAGCGGGCTGGGGGAAGGGGGAGGGTCGTGCAGGGGGTAGTGATTTAGGGTAGTGTTGTGGTGTTTTTTGTAGTGTAGGGTAGTGTAGTGTTTGGGGGTTTGGGTAGTGTTTTAGAGTTTGTTATGTGTAGGGTAGTGTATTTGTATTTAGTATAGTGTTGGGGTAAATGTCTGTTTTTATTACTAGGCAAGTTTTTAGTTCGCATACATTAACACTTGCAATGTAAAGGTATGCGAACTAAAAACTTGCGTAGTAACCGTAATTGCTAAGTAAAAACTTCGTAGTAAAAAGCTGCGAAGTAATGGTATGCTAACTAACGAGTCATATTCATCTTTGAGGTCCAGACGGACCATCCAATCGCCTGGGAGAAGGACGTCCCGGAGGAGATGAATCCCCTCCATTTTGAAATGTCTGTAAATCAACCACCCATTGAATTCTTTGAGGTTGATTACCAGACGCCGACCCCCATCGGTTTTGTCTACCAAAAAGATTTTGCTGAGAAACCCGTGTGGATGCGGAGCTGAGCGACAAATGGCTCCTTTGCGGAGCAGCTCGGATACCTCCTCATCGACCAGCTGTGCATCTGCAACGGAGAAGGTGATGGGACGTGGAAAGCCTTCCTGGCGAGGGAGATCATAGAATTCGATGTGAAACCCTCGGATAGTCTGCAAGACCCAAGCGTCTGTTGTAATAGCCGCCCAAGCACCCTGGAAGGCCGCTTGTCGACCCCCGATACGGACCTGCGCTGCAGGCAAGACACTTACCATTGGAACCACTGCCGCCGGCGTTGTTCTTGAAGTCGCCACGGCCTCGGAATCGTTGTCCCCTGGTGGGGTAAAAGTTGGTGGAATTTGCGGTGGAGCTATACTGCCCCCGCCCGGAGCCTTGTCCCTTGATGGGATTCTGCTGGCCACCACGGCCGGTCGAGCGGCTCCTGCCACGACCGGCCCCTTGGGAGAAACGGGGCTGGAAGACCCTCTTTATGTTGGACTAGGCCTTGTCCAACGAGGTGAATGTAGCCACAAATTTGCCCAGCTCTTTGACAAAGGGGTCCCCAAAGAGGCCCCCTTGTGCAACCGCCCCTGCCTCAGAGGAGGCTAAGTCGCCCAATTTGGGATCCAACTTGATCAGTAGAGATCGACGACGTTCTATCGATAGGGCACAATTGTCGTTACCCAAAAAGATAACCGCCGGTTGCGCCCAATTCGACAGAACCTCGGGGGAGATGGCGGAACCTGTCACTTTCGCCTCTTCCGCCATGTCCAATATTTTCGTAAGGGGCCCCATCGCATCCAGTAACTTATCTTGACAGGAGCGCCAAGAGCGATCTATACCCTTACGGGGGTCCTTCATGTATTTGGCCAAGAAAGTGGCCATTTTGGAGTCCAGCTCCAGGGTGAAGGCTACCTTCCCCTCCAAAGTGGGTCGCGGACACTCCGCTCTCAAGCATCCCCTAGCCTCCTTCTCCAGGGGCTTGCGGAGGCGGCCGGCCACGAACTTGGCCACCTTGTCCCCAGGTGCCCAAGCTGCTGACCGAGGATGAATAATTTCATCTGGGTCCAGCATGCCTGCACTATCCTGCGGTAACGTGGTGGAAGCACTGACCGGGCGCCAAGACCGCGAAGACCCCTCATCCTCATCACCTGGTGAGTCCCCGTCATGAGCCGGGGAAGTCGGCGCAGGAGACTCAATAGGCTCCGGGGCAGGAAGAGGCGCGGGGGGAGGACAACCACCTTAGTTAGGAAAGCGCTTCTGAGGCGCTCGAAAGCATCTTTATCCACCCCCTGCGCCCCTTCAGGATCACCCCCCGAGCAACACTTCTTAGATGACGGGGGACCCTCCCCAGAGGTTGGGTTACTAGCAGGGACCGGGGGCCCTAAGTGGGCTTGCGCCAGTTTGACGCACTCCCGTACAATGTGGTCCGAAAGGCGCTGCTCGATTGGGACCCACAACTTCATTTACACACCTGTAAATGGAGCTGTCCACGGCTTCAAAAAAATCGTCATCATAGGGGAGGTAAAGCCAGAAGCCAATGTGGGCAGACCAAAAGGCTGCAAGAATTTTACGTGCGGAGTAAGACCGCAATCGAGGCTGCACTTACCTCAGGAGCGCGCAGGCCCTCAGCAAGCTGACGGGGCCCAAACCGCCACCCAGCGCGCTAAATAAAGCAACGTACAAAACTCGCCTGAAGGCGATAAACGCGGCCGAGCCGCAATACCGACCCCCGCCGGGGCGTTAATCAAGCAATCGGGAAGATACGGACCCCGAAGGGCGTTCAGGTGTGGCAGCAGGGACAAGGCTCACGGTGGTGCAGCTCACGCAGCGCAGCTCCTCATCTGAGGAGACCGCGCCGCGGGAGCAACGAGACGCGTGAGCCCCCCCTAGCGGGCTTGTGAAGCACCGCCGGAAAAATGGAGGCAGCCGCGTAAGGAGCGCAAACGCTCCCGCGGTCGCAAGGAATCTGCAACTTTAAAGACAGAAATTAGACAATAAAATCTCCCCGGGCACTGTCCGATACAGACCCAGTGCTCCGGGATCACAAATAACCGCAAAGAAGCAATATAAACAAATCCAAGTAAGAGATAGGAAAAAACGACTTAACTGGCTGCGAAGCAGCGAAGAAAGAGGAGGGACACTCAAAATGGAGGACCTATCTATCCAGCATGGACACTGTGGAAGGACTTGTTATGTAACATACCCGATGGACTTATGGGTTTTGTAGTCTGGGTTCAGACTTTTGTTCATTTTCTTGGACCTAAATGAACTTTTTTTCCTATGTTATTGGGTTAAAGTCATTTATATTGCTTTTTTGGCTGCTGTGAGATTTGTGTATAAATTAAAGCGGAGAAAGAAAAGCATAATCAGAGCCTCCGGTCCTGACATAGAATCTAGAGAATGCTAAAGTGATTCTGGTATTTTACTGACCTCTGCTGGTCGTTTTCGATCAAGACAGTTATATAGAGGCAATTGAACAGAAAAAAAAGTCCCTAGGCGGAAGCATACAAGTCCTAGGGCTGATCTCCAGAGCCCACAAAGTACATACACATACAAGTATATACTAAAGTATATACAAGAGGTCTCGAATGCTCGACCTAAAAAGGAGGGACATAGAGGAATGATTAACCACTAGCAAGCAAGCATTTCTGAACGACAATCGAAGGGATGAATAAAAAGGCAATGGACGGGCTGTAAACCCAAAGAGTGAATACAGCATGCTGCCTAGGCTCGATCTAAAAACTGACTTCAGCTAAGGACACAAGGCTACGTTTTGAATGCACACCACATCTTCACACGCATCTGGCATGATCAGTGCCAAAGGAGATGCGTCTCCTGGAGCCTCTGTGGAAAAGCAGGAGAACACCTTGTCACTGCAAAACAACATATCCTACTCCAGTGAGGACTGGTCCTCAGATTTAAAGTGCTCCTCCGCCACACCTCTCATGTTCTCCTTCAACACACCCATATGTTACTGGATCAGATGTACAAAATGGATTAAAGTGCTCCTTCATCACACCTCTTGCATCCTCCTTCACCACACCCACTAGGTTACCAGATCAGATGTACAAACCGGATTTAAGTGCTCCTTCACCACACCCACTACATTATTGCACCATATCTATAAACCAGATTAAGGCTGCTTCCTGTCACACTTCTTGCTTCCTCGTTCACCACACCCACTATAGACCTGATTAAGGGTGCTCCTAGACATATAGTTTGTCAGCAAGGTCTTTAGTCAGTCAAAAATCTTTATTTCGACCATACAGGCCATAAAAGCACATAAAACAGTACGATACATTTTAGCAAAATACAGCACGTCAACTTAAAAACTATATACTTTGTTTCTCTTTTTTTTGTTTGTTAAAAACACTATTAATGTGCAAATTTTGACTCGTTCTTGAGTTAGCTCCCCGAGGCCTGATCAGTATTCTGTAGCAGGAGATTGTGCAATGTGCATAGAATACATGATTTCTACACTTGGTGCATAGTGGGGGGCAGTAACACTTGCTGTAGCAAAAGACTTATTGGTAAATGCCACTTATTGGTAAATGTTCGAAGCAGGAGCACCACATGTCTAAATTGGAGAAAAAGCTTCTTTGCTAGAAGTGGTTGGATATAATCTAGCGCCGGTTCTAGCCTATATTGCTGTTTTACTTCCAAGAACCTAGAAGTTAGGCAACCAAGCTTGGTCCCCCCCCCATAGTTGGGCCAGTTTGAATTCTCTATGGTCTCGAGGAGTGCCTTTCTGGGGATCTTAGGACAGATTTCTCCAGCAGATGTCCACATGTTTACCCTCCCCAGAGCCTGGAAAGTGTTCCCAATATGGGCTAGCCAGGGGAGTTTCCCCGCACCATGTAGCCTTATAACATCCTTCAACTCCTCTTTGTATTCGGCTAGTTCGGGGGTAATCCAGAGGCGTCGCCAATATAGAAGAGGTCTAGAAGAGGCTACATCTGCTATAGGGCTAATCCCTAGATCCATCCTGAGGGGTGTTAATGGAGAGCTAGTGGGGAGACCCTACAATTGCCTGAGAAATGAATTCTCTGTCAATGATAGAGAGGTAGATAGATGACACGTAGCTTACCCACAGGTGATTCTGGGATGCCCGGGATGGGTTGTTAAGTGACGGGGCCCACCAGCCATAAGTCGATGCCATACAACAGCGATCTACCGCGAAACCCCTCCCACCCCCCCACCACTGTACCCCCCCCCCCTCCATCAGCATGACGCAGCCAATCTCACCCCGGGCGCGCGCACCTAGCCCTGATGGGCATCCCTTGTTGCCACGGAGGTTAGGATCCGAGGCACTGCGTATGTAGCATCCCGCATAGATTGCCATATTTGTCTCGTTGCGACGACTGCTATCAATCACCCCCCCTGCCCCTTTCCTATATTATTTTATATATATTTATTTCGGTTTCAAGTTATTGAAAATAACAATTCTGTTATTATATATATGTCTTATTGATGAACATTTCTTTTGGTTGTTCTTTTTTGAATTATTATGCCAAGTCCCATCATTGAGGAACTCATACAATCATATGTTGCCATTCGGCGCGATTATTGATGATGTGGACGTTGCATGTAGAAGTGCGGTCCTTGTCAATTTATGAGTACATATAGATCCAGCAATCACCATTGTGAAATAGTAATAATGATGCAACACTGTTGACAGGCGACTGTAGTGCTATAAATGACGCAGATAGTAGCTTTCGGCTGAAAGTGTTGAGGCCTGTCCTGATGCTTCTCATGTGCTATGACATGTTGATTTATAAGATGATTTCATGAGGATATATCTTGTAATTAGATTGCAAAATTGGATAGTTTCTGAATTGTCATGTAAAATGTGAAAAGATGCAATGACCAAATGGATATAAAAACAAAAATGAATAAAGATATTTAAAAAAAAAAAAAAAAATGGAGAGGTGGATGAACAGTGGCCCCATAATTCTACCCCATACAAGGCCGCACCCCTTGACTGTGTCTTATAAATTTCTGCTGCAGGACCTATGACTTTATGCGTGCAGCTCTTGTAAACTTTTATGATACCTCCCGTAGACTGGGTCAGTTTTAAACTGGCTTTCTTTATTTGTGTCCCCCATTCCATTTTTTCGGTTAGTGTAATCCCTAGATATTCAAAAATAGACACCCTCTCTAGGGCCCTTCCATCTAGTCGGGGATTTGGGCAATTCGTGGTGTTTGCGTTAAAAACCATATACTTGGATTTTTGTAAATTGATCTCCAATCCCCGATTTTTGCAGAAAGTGCTAAATACATCAAGAACCCTTTGCATGCCCATAGGAGATTTGGATAGTAGAAGCATATCATCCGCAAACATGAGGGCTGGAATTTTGCGGTTCGCTAACCTGGGTGCATCGATATCTTTCCCAGCCAGCAAGGATTCTATTAGGCCATTTATAAAAAGGGAAAAGAGTGTCGGGGCCAAAACACATCCTTGGTGCACCCCTTTCTCTACGGGGAAAGGGGCAGAGAGTTCACCATTTTTGCCATATCTTATTTGTGCATAATTATCTTGGTGGAGGCGTTTCAACTGGTAGCAGAGATACTCTGGAACTCCCAGGTCCAGTAGTATGCCCCACAATTGATCCCTCTGGACTAGATCGAAAGCGGATTTAAGATCCACAAATGTGAGGTAGAGGCTGCCACCCTCTAGGACCACCGTTTTCCAGTGGATAAGTTGTAATCTAAAGATCCGATCAATAGTAGAGATCTTGGCCCTAAACCCTGCTTGTAGAGGTGTTAATACGTTACTCTCTTCTAGCCAAGATTGCAAACGCCCCAAGAGAACGCGTGCACATTTTTTTTTACTAACGTCTAAAAGGCTTATGGGGCGATAGTTGGCTGGATTAAGCGGTGAGCCCTTTTTAGGTCTCGCTGAGCCAGCGCATGCGCTGCGAGACATTTAGTAAGGGGCTTTTGAAAGTGCTACCAAGCCGGCCACCAGCTTGCTGTTACGCGCACAAGCGCGCGCGACGTGCACAGCAGCTGCCATCTGGCTTTCTACAGCACGTGAATCCCCTCCCCTACCCCCTCCCACTCCCTCCTCGTCGCGCACACAACTCCCGCTTCTCCCCCTCCCCCACCACATATCGCGTCCGCGCGCGGCCAATGCTGGTTCAAGCTCCTTCAACTTTTTTGCCCCTACATCCACCTTTCACCGGACCCCTTTGACTGGTTGTTTCCCATATTTTTTCCTTTTGTCCAACCCTCCTGTCATTACGGTTTTGAAGGGGTATTCCCGCCGTTCCCCGAAGTTTAGTAACTTTTCAGTGGCCTTGACCGAAGCGACACGTCATGCTCCCTGCACTGACGTCACTTTCGAGTCACGCTATAACTACCGGCGTCTCCCGTGACTCGTGTTGTTCCGGGACCGCAGTGACCTTAACCAAGCGACTTAGAGGTAAGATGGGGGCTCCGCACCCCTTACAGACCCACTTACGCTCACCTTATCACACCCTACCGTCTTCCAGCGTGTCTCTCCAGTCGCAGACTCACGTCTTCCAGCGCGTTATTTCCTCAGACGCCATGCTCCGTATCCTCCACCCACACATTACTTTAAAACGTACTTCTTAGCCATGGTAATCTAATGCAGATACCTCCCGTACCTCTTGGCATACCAGCTCTCGATACTCACAGCACGTCAGTTTCATATTTGTGGTCAATTCCCCCAGTACCATTACTTTTCACACGCGCCTTTTAGCGAATGTTGATTCATTGAAGATACCTCCCATATGTCACGGCATACCAGCTCCTGTGATTTACAGCACGTCAGTCTCTTACATGTGGTAAGCTCTAGTGACCCCTTATGTTTTGTTTACCGTAGGAATACGATTTACCGTAACTAAGCCCTGGTAAGCAGTTGATTTTTATGATGTACCAGCACCGCTTTTGTTTGCCACTCTGCATATTTCGGTTACCTTTAACATATGCTTATCGTTCATTTTCCACTTTACCTACGTTGCTCTATCTACCAATTTGTGTCCACCGCGCATTCACTGTTCAACGTTAACGCATCCCTCCCTTTTAATATGCTGTTCTTCTATATTTATCGTTGTGGCAGTACGATGGTTTTACTGCTGGAGTCCCTATAATGTATCCACCTGTGTATACGGCACATATTAAGTGATTTTTGATATTTGCAATACAAGTAGGCAATTTAGCACAGTCGCCATAATGTATAGAGAGTCTGATTTATATAGAAGCATGCATTGTCACCGATTTGTATAGAGATTCATGTTTTACCAACTATAGGTGTATGGATAGTCACTTACATGTATAGAGGATCCTGTGTCTACTGGACTGTATACATATTTATTTTCATTTGCTTTGGACTATACCATTTCCAGCTGAAAGGCAATATTTCTCTCCATGTGTTCCCATACATGGCGTGTCACGCAGTTTGGTGCTTACTTTCCCTCCATGTTAAAGAACAGTAGATGTTTAGCACCCAGGCTAATGTGCTGCATAGCTAAATACATATAAGGTCCCAAAGGCGAGACCGATTGCATTGCAAATGCTTGTTATAAATTGGGATAATTTCTGCCCCAGCCCAAGTAGAGGGCAGCGCCATGCCTTGCAAAACAGCGTTGAAAAGTGACCACAAGTAGGGTGCCCATACTGAGGGCTCAGAGCGGAAATGTCGCCAGGAATCTTGTCCAACCCTGGCGCCTTAGCTGGTAATAACTTACCCAGTGCCTCTGTGATCTCCTTCATTGAGCAGAGTGGCACATCTCGATTTGGCAACTCTGAGTAAATAGGGTTTGTTTCCTCCCATCCTACTTCCTCAGTTGTCCTAGTATATAAAGATTTAAAATGGGCTCTCCAAACTTCTTCCCCTAAATTTGGCGCAATGGCCAATTTACCTTCAGATTTACCTGTGCTTATTAAATTCCAAAAGGCCCTCATGTAGGAAAGTGGCTCTGTATATACTGTTCCCAAATAGGTACAGAGTGCACAGAGTCCACAGTCCCCAGAGGTTTGGCAGAGGCTAAAGTTAGATATAACCTTACTCTCTAAAGTGGTAGCTTGGTCGAGCAGTAAGGCAGTATCGGAGGACAGTGTAAAGCATTTTTTGTACCCACTCAGTCAGCAAATGGTCCCACACACTCAAGAACTGAACTCTAGGCCAATGGTTTGTATAAAAAATATATACTTGTTTTATTTTAGAACCAACAACAGGTATCAAAATATACTTTCTCTGAATGAGATGCTTTAGATAAATACTTTCAATAGGCAATAGACTTTTGAATGCAATGGTTACAGTTGTTGCAATAGGCAACACAATTTCAAACACAATTTAACATTGAGCTCAATGGGAATTTCTAGTTAAATGCAATAGATTACTTTTTGGATTACTTTTCTTACCACAGGACTGGATCCTAGATTCAGTCCTGGGACATCTCCTGTAAACAGTTGGGTAAAAACGTTTTGGTTACAGTTGTGATTTTTAAGGAATATTATTGTATTTTAAAAGTTGGCACTTAGAAGCTTTTTCACATGGAATCACCAATGTAGTCCTATGGGAGGAAATTCACTTAGCAGGTAAGTAGTGTTATCGTTACTTTTTCTTACTCAGTGTTGGATCCTGGATCCAGCACTGGTGCATCTCCTGTAAACAATTGAAAGAATGCGTTTACGTCACACAGGCGATTTTTAACGAATATTTGTAAGTTTGCAAAATCGACACTTCGAAACTTTTGGCAAAAACCAGGCAATGTTATCCTATGGAAGGAAATTCAAGTTACCGGTAAGTACAGTTACAATTACTTTTCAGGGTCAGTGCTGGGCACCAAGATCCAGCACTGGGATCTCTCCTGGTAACAGGGGAGTATTTTCGTTTTCGTGATTCGGCTGATTGTAGATGAATATTTTAAAGTTTCAAAACTCCACACTTAGAAGAATTTCCAAGTGAAACCAGTCAATGTTACCCTATGGAAGAAAAGTGAGTTATCGGCTTTTGGGTAAGTACTCGACTGGCAGAGTTAAGGTTCTGGGCACAGACTCAGGGGTCCCCCAGGGTCAGGTAAGTACAGTTGTTACACCCTCAGCGGCACAGGGGCGGCCGGGTGCAGAGTGAGTAGGCCCAATGTTATCCTATGGACGGCAGGGGCCTTTGGTTGGTGGCTGCTGGCTAGCAGGCCACTCGGCTGTGGGCGCAAAGCTCCTGGTCACTTACTCAGGGCAAGTGGGGAAGTCGAACAGGGTAGTTGGTGCACCCTCAGCGGCACTGGGGCGGCCGGGTGCAGTGGGCTGTTGGGCCGTCGGGCGCCCAATGGTTTTCAATGGGAAAGCTGCGGGACGAACAAAGACTGCAAGCTCGGGGACGGTGATTCTTCAGGTGCGACCACCACTTCGAGAGATAAGTTGGGAAGCTGTGAGAAGGGTAGGCACCCAGGAGTTGGGCACAGGAGGCCGTGGGGCGTCGGGTGCAGAGGTGTCTTTAGGCGTCGGAAATCTTACCCTCGGCTGGTCGCGGTTGGAGGGGTCCCTGGCTCTGAGGCTGCAGGCGTCGTCAGGAGCGTCGAGGAGGGTCCTTGGGTGCTGGATCCTGGGTCACAGTCGCCGGGGGGACATCCTCGTGGTATTTGCCCACTCAGGCACAGGCCGGGCGGGTGCAGAGGGTGCAGGATTCGCGGTTCCCGGTTGGCACCAGGGGTAGGTTACTTGCTTTTGAGCAGTACCACTGCTCGTGGGAGTCCCAGGTAGTTAGAGTCACAAGGCAGTCAGGTCCTCCGGGGTTCTTGAGGTTGCTGACCACTGGAGACGCCGGGGTTTAGCAGGAGCAGGTTCGAGGGTCGACAGGCCGGTAGGGCTGGGGCCAAATCAGTTGGTGTCTTCCTCTTGTGAGCAGCTGCACGGCAGGTCTTCTTGTTTCTTGTTCTTCTTTCTTGTTTCGGAATCTGGAACTAAGGAAGGAAGGTTCAGGGTGCCCCTAAATACTAGATTTAGGGGCGTTACAGGTAGGTAAAGGGCAGGGACCAATGGGTCCCTTCCCTGGGGTGGGTACACCCCCTATCCTGCCACTCTCCAGTGGGAGGGGGGCAGGAGCCTAGTCCCGATTGGGCAGGGCTTCCCATCTTCAAGATGGCGAGAGCCCGGAGATGTGCTTCGCCTCGCCTCCCCCACCTGAGGGGCGGGGTTGGCAGAGGCTGGCACACCCCCTCTCCTCCCTTGGTGTTTCCCGCCAGTCTTCCCGCCAGAGTGGGGGCTTGAACCAGTGGGGACCAGTTGCCGAGTACAGCAAGTGGTCTGGAGAAGCTCACAAAGGCGGAATGCCTTTGAAGCTTCCCCCTGCCCATCCTGGGGGAGGAGGCCTAGCACCTCGCCCAGGACGTGCATTGTTGAAGGCCCGGGAGAGCGGATGGCTCTCTACCCAGGGGTCCAGCAACATGTCTGCTGGGTGGCAGCCTAGGCAGCCCCTCAGACAGGACGTGGATTGTAGGTTAGGTTCAGGGGGCAACTCTAAGTTGCCCTCTGTAGTGCATTTTACATTAAATCCCACATTGGCATCAGTGTGGGTTTAATGTGCTGAGAAGTTTGATACCAAACTTCTCAGTCTTCAGTGTAGCCATTATGGTGCTGTGGAGTTCGTAATGACAACCTCCCAGCACCATATACTCTTAATGGCATCACTGCACTTACAGTGCCCAGGAATGGCCCTGGGTACTGTAGGAGCACAGGGCTCATGCACCTGTGCCCACACCACTGGCATAGTGCACCCAGCTCGAGGGTGACTGAGGTATGCCAGGGCAGTGTGTTTGTGGGCATGGCACACAGGGATGTGTGCCATGTCGACTCTCTGTTTAGTTCTGCACCAAGACACTCAGCCTGCAAAGGCAGGGTGTGGGTGTCAGGGTACAGGGCCTCTAAGGGTGGCACAATAAGTGCTGCAGCCCTTAGGGGCATTCTCTGGTCACAATGCCCTGGGTACCTAGGGTACCATTTACCAGGGGCTGACATGTGGCCAGAGGTGCCAATTGGGTTTAGGCTGTAATGCAGTTTTAGGGAAGGAACACAGGCCCTGGGTACCTGATTGGCAGGGACCCAGGGCACACCAAGGAAAAGTGCATCAGTTATCAGGCAAAAAGTGGGGGGCTTACTGCAACAGAAACCCACTTCCTTACACCTCATGTCATGGCTATCTAGCGCTGTTTTAATGGCAACCCATTTTTCACTTTCCCAATTGCTTTTGGCTTTGGCTACACTATTTTTATAATATTTCCTAGCTTCCTTAATTTGTAGCCTATCATTGGTTCTAATCGAAATTAAAAGGGCTTGCTTGGCTTCCTTGCAGTGTTTGTTAAACCATGGGTGCCTTGGTTTGGAATTCAGCCTAGGCCTTTTGCTGTTAAGAAAAAAAGGTGCCAGGGCAGAGAGCAAATCCTGATGATTATCTGCAATTCTAGTTTGGGAAATTAGGGTGCCGCTGGTCTCAGAAAGTTGGAACGCAGCTTCGAAAAAGGGAACAATTTGTTGGTATAGGGATGCCACTTTGTCCTGTGATTGTACAAATTCCCCCCAGCGTACTCTCCTCCCTCCATTGGCCAATACTAAGCCAGAGTCAGATTTTGAAGATGTGCTATGATGACCTTCAACTAGCGGCAAGGATGCTTCTAAGACCAGAGCATTATGGTCACTCTCGTGACGTGAGGTGACCTTAAAATCGAGGACCTTGTGCCACGATGTAACATCTACCAGAATGTAGTCTATGATCGATGCCTGCCCGAGTCTGTTAAAGGTAAAGTTCCCGGGACTATCAGATACCGATCGACCATTACAGGCCCTCAGTGAATGGCTTAGTACGAGTGCGTTCATTTGTAGGACCAAAGGAGTCCATGCCCGTGTTGGTAGAATATTAGGATCTGGAATTGCCCAAACTGAATCCTCCTCACTTGTAATGCTTGTGGACAAGCCGTTCAGAGGCTCGAATTGACAGTTAAAATCCCCACCTATAATGACCCAATAGTTCTCCGGTATAGCTGGGAGAAAAGAGGTCAAGTGGTCAAGAGTGGGGGAAACTTGCCCATAGCAAACCGGCCGTGAGTTAACATTAATTAAAGCAATCCTAATTGGAGGTAGAGAATGACAAAAAGACACATAAAATATCAGGAGACGAAGTCTCTATCTGTTTGGCCTCGTAACCAAGGCGCACACCAACCCAGGTGCACAAGCCCCCAGAAGGTCTCCTCCTAGCCCCCTGGACTGCTGGGGTACTGTACGACCGGAAACTAGAGAAGAAATGGCACAGTGATAAGACACCGGACAGCCACACAGCCCACAAAGACGCCATCCGTAACCACCACCACCTCATCAGGTCCGCCAAGAGAATCTCCTTCAAAGACCGCCTCGACAACAACGCACACAACAGCAAGGAGCTTTTCAACATAGTGAAGGAACTCTCCAATCCCAGCTCCAACACCGACATCCCGCCGTCGCAACCCCTGTGCGATTCCCTCGCCACCTTCTTTCACCGCAAGATCGCCGACATCCACGACAGCTTCAACACCCAGACAGCCCCAACTAAGATCGATGCACCAGACCCGCCACACACCATCGACCACGACCCCCTGCCAGCCTGGGCCAGCGTGAACATCGAGGACACCATCAAGACCATGAGCACAATACACTCCGGCTCCCCGTCAGACCCTTTCCCGCACCACATCTTCAACAAAGCCAGCAGCTCCATCGCACCCCACCTGTGCAACGTCATCAATCTCTCCTTCGAGACCGCGACCTTCCCAGAGAGCTGGAAACACGCAGAGATCAACGCCCTACTCAAAAAACCCAAGGCGGACCCGAGAGACCTCAAGAACTTCCGGCCCATCTCCCTGCTTCCGTTCCCAGCCAAGGTCATCGAGAAGATCGTCAACAAACAGCTAACCCGATACCTCGAAGAAAACAGCATCCTGGACCCATCCCAATCGGGGTTCCGCAGCAACCACAGCACTGAGACTGCCCTCATCGCCGCCACCGACATCAGGATCCTGCTGGACAATGGTGAGACCGCAGCCCTCATCCTGCTGGACCTCTCCGCCGCCTTCGACACTGTCTGCCACCGCACTCTACGCGCACGACGCAGGGACCCGAGACAAGGCCCTGGAATGGACCACCTCCTTCCTCGACGGCAGAACCCAGAGAGTCCGCCTCCCACCTTTCCGATCCGAAGCCTCCGAGATCATCTGCGGCGTACCCCAGGGATCTTCCCTCAGCCCAACACTGTTCAACATCTACATGGCCCCGCTCGCACGCATCGCCAGACAGCACGACCTCAACATTATCTCCTACGCCGACGACACTCAACTGATCCTCTCCCTCACCAAGGACCCCCTCGCCGCCAAAGCCAATCTCCATGAAGGAATGAAGGCCGTCGCCGATTGGATGAAGATCAGCCGACTAAAGCTGAACACGGACAAGACGGAGGTCCTCATCCTCGGCTCCAACCCCTCAGCCTGGGACGACTCCTGGTGGCCAACGACGCTGGGAGCAGCCCCGACACCCACCGAGCACGCACGCAACCTGGGAGTCATCCTCGACTCAAAGCTCTCAATGGCCAAGCAAGTCAACGCAGTCTCCTCCTCCTGCTTCAACACCCTCCGCATGCTTCGCAAGATCTACAGGTGGATCCCGACAGACACAAGAAGAACAGTCACCCAGGCCCTCGTCAGTAGCAGACTTGACTATGGGAACGCCCTCTACGCGGGAGCCCCGGCCAAGCTCATCAAGCGACTGCAACGCATACAAAACGCCTCCGCACGCCTGATCCTCGACGTACCACGCCACAGCCACATCACCCCCCACTTGAGGAACCTGCAGTGGCTCCCCGTCGACAGGAGGATCACCTTCAAACTCCTCATCCACGCACACAAGGCACTCCACAAAACTGGCCCAGCCTACCTCAACAGACGACTCTTCTTCTACGTCCCCAACCGCCAGCTCCGCTCCGCCGACCTCTCCCTCGCCACCGTCCCTCGCATTCGAAGAACAACCACCGGCGGCAGATCCTTCTCACACCTCGCCGCCAAGACCTGGAACACCCTTCCACTAAGCCTACGACAGACCCAAGACCTGCTGACCTTCAGGAGGCTACTCAAGACCTGGCTGTTCGACCAGTAGCAGCACCCCCCCCTTCCCTCTCCCCAGCGCCTTGAGACCCTCGCGGGTAAGTAGTGCGCTCTACAAATTCTGTGATTGATTGATTGATGTGCATCTGCCCTTGCCCATGTTTCCTGGAACATACATAATTCATGCTGGTCTATGAATAACCCCCAATCTGGGAGATCCAGTTTCGAGGTGAGTCCTGCTATGTTCCAGGATAAAATCCGAATACTTGGTGGTTCTACATCGTTGACCAAAGGAGCCTGAGGGAGAAGGCTTGCCCTTAGTTGGGCCTGGTGTAAATCTTTGGGCCCTACCCCTCCCTTGAAGCTACATTCATTAGCAAAGTTTGGATTGCTGATTAGGGTAGGAGTGGAATCTGTCGGGCTGCCCTCAGGGACCAACTCCTTATCTCTATTCTGCTTTCCATAACCACCCTTTAGTGCTGGCCCGTCCTGATTCGATAGTCTCATTCTAGACTCATAGTTATCACTGGGACTTTTATGGAAGGGCCTAATGGACCTTAGTCAATCTACCGAATCTAGAGGGCTAAATCTGTTGGCGACAGGGAGGTTGTATATGAGTGATGTGGGATGGTCCCGGCCTATTTGAGGCATGGGGCCACCCTGATCACTCGTTCCCCAATCATTGGCCAAACCTCCCACATTGCGCGGCATAAGCCTAGGAGGGAAGAAATATCCCAGGGGGAGAGAAGTAATACCCCCAGCCTCCCTCTGGTAGCCCCAATCTAGGATGTATTGGACAGCCCGAGTATCCCTAAACTTGATCACTATGCAGTCCCCGGCTATATCCTTTGGCCTCCACCCCAGCCAGCTTACCCTGCGTGTGAATATAATTTTATTTACATCTTTATAGGGGAAATGCCTATATTTGATTAACCAGTAAATACATTTGTTTTTGAGTTCAGAATGAGATTCCCCAGACCCCCTTTCCAGCTCGGGTACTCCTGATAACACAATAACAAATGGAGTGGAGGCTGGGGGTAGATTGATACATGTTAGTGCAGACTGTATTTCCCTGGATTTTATATAAGATGGAATCTTGTCACGGGCCTCTTTAGTTTTGCCGACTTGCTGTGAATTGGATGATCCTGTTGTGGGCGGGGGTAATCTAGTAACAGGTTCAGGGGGTGGACATCGAAGGAGCCTCTGGCGGGGGGGGGGGGGATAGCTGGATCCAGGCTCTGTGGTGGGGGTGATCTCAGAGAGGAAGCTGCATCCCCCTGATTGATTATATTGGACCGAGCGGGGACGGGCGGTATATTTAATGCTGGTGTAGCTACCTTGTTTGTATGCGAGATCAGCTCTTTAACAAGGGATTTAGTTGTCTCAGCTACTTTAAGGGTTGAGTCTGCCTTTCCCACCCAGTGGTCCACCACTGACGATAGTTTATCAATTCGATCCATTAAAACATCAAGTTCATCTTTTACAACAGATCTAAAATGCACTTTAAGGTCCATCACCAACTTTGACACCCACAATGGTTGATCTGGAGTCATCTGTAGTGGGTCCCCAGTTCCTGATTCCCCCAAAGTTCTGTTTGGTGACATGCCAGATGCTTGGTTATTCCGCTTGGCTCCCTTGTTTGTACTAGATTTGAGTTTCCCCCCTTTCTTCTTTCCACCGTTCCCCAAAAGGGTCTTGGGAGCATAACCCGCTCCTGTCTGTGCTCGTGTCCTTAGGGGCTCTGGGACCATAGATTGTGTTGGGGATGGGGGCAGAGTGCCGGATTCAGAAGGAGTGGGGCTTGGAGCTATAATCGGTGTTAATGAGAGACGCCTCTCTGTACGCTCAATTTCCGTGGACACCGCTCCAATTGCCCTCTGGAGCATTTTGTCGATTGCTGTGGGTTGTGCAGTGGATTGTGGCGAAGTAGCACTTTGCCTGGTAGTGGAGTCTTTCATTAAAGGGGTGCATTTGCCCATAACTGCTTGTAAGGTGCACCTTAACAGTACAATAGATAGATAGATCCTTTGTAGTTTTTGGCGGGAGAACAAACACAAGTCAATTATGTGAGTACTAACCTTGGGTTAAGTTGCTGATTGCTTGCTCTTCCAACAGGTCTTCATCCGTATTCAAAACCAAGGGGGAGTGGCCCAGCCCAGTCTCTTCCGGTCTAAGACGGGCGCAGACGGGCCCGCCCTAAGCCCGGGCGCGGCCCGGGGCACGCCCGCGCGCGTCCCGCGCTGCGGGAGTGCAGCGGCCCTTTTGTGCGCCTCCAGGCGCGAAAACAGATTGTGGGCGGCCCTCCTGCCGCGGGTGGTGCTGGGCGCTGTAGGCGCTTGGTCCCCGTAGATGCTGGTGCAAGGCTGGTGTCCAGATTTAAAGTGCTCCTCCGCCACACCTCATGTTCTCCTTCAACACACCCATATGTTACTGGGTCAGATGTACAAAATGGATTAAAGTGCTCCTTCATCACACCTCTTGCATCCTCCTTCACCACACCCACTAGGTTACCAGATCAGATGTACAAACCGGATTTAAGTGCTCCTTCACCACACCCACTACATTATTGCACCATATCTATAAACCAGATTAAGGCTGCTTCCTGTCACACTTCTTGCTTCCTCGTTCACCACACCCACTATAGACCTGATTAAGGGTGCTCCTAGACATATAGTTTGTCAGCAAGGTCTTTAGAGTACCAGGGTGCTGAAGACTTTAACTTGGACTTGCGGATGTTCAAATAGTTTTCCAAAAACGTGTTTGAAGATGTTTAGAAAGGTGCTGGCGTTGGATGTGAAGTTGATGGGGTGAGAAAAGTTCAAGCATTAGGTTGTCTATAGAGACGTTTTTGAAGGATCTAAAAGCTTGGTCTTCTCATTCAGGTTAACCTTGCTTGCTGGTAGGACGCTGATCAAGAAGAGAGGGATGGTGAAGTGGTCAGCTCTGTCCGGGTGTACAGGTGATTTACACTGGGTTGTTGGTGAAGTTAAGACAAGGTTGAGGGTGGGCACTGGAGTGTGCTAGTTGTGTGACATGCTGTATCATATTGAACGTGTCAATGAGGCTGAGGATGTGGTCTCTACTTTTTGAGCTTGAAGTCACCCATGTCCGAAAGACAAGTTGGCAAGATCAGAGAATTTATCAATTAAGTCGTTGTTCTGCCACAGAGGCCTGCGTGTGAGATGTAAGGAACTGGCCTGAGTTGCAGAGAGTGGAAAAATTGCATGTCCGCTGCTCTATGGAATACGTAGTTACTTGATTGACTATGGTAAAAAACCAGAAGGACTTATGGGTGATACTATGGCCTCCTCCCTTCATATGTGCATGGTCCACACAATGGATGCTGCAGCCTGTGGGAAGAAGGATGTCTGGAATATGCAAGAATGTGGGCGTGAACAATGTTTCTGTGATGAACAAGCTTGTACCAGGTGAGGTCTGCGATGTCTGTACCATGGAGTAATGTAGAGCGAGAATTAATGATTATGAGTTGGAATGTGTCGTCTGTAGTTTCAGGATGTATGGTGTTACTGAGATATGCATGAGGTTGCATCTGTGTTATGTAGTTGCGATCTTAGTGTATGTCTGGGTGCAATTGTGTGATTGGAAGTATGGGGTGCTGAGTGAGGCACATGATTTGTAAGTTTCCGTGGAAGAGGGGTTCTGGCCCAAGGTCCTTTTAGATTATATAAATGACAGCATTATAATGCTAAACACTCATACTGGCTCTGCCGTACATCGACTGGCTTACGATTGCACTTACTTACAAGCGTGGATACAAGGTGACTAGACATTGTTTGTGTTCTACTCCTGCTAATTCAGTCTAGCATACAGCCACGACTTCTGTACCCATGCCCTCTCCCAGTCCCCCCCCCCCCTTCCTTTCCCAGCTGGCACGCTGCAGCTGCAGTCCAGCCAAGCTTAGCAGCCCTCTAGAGAAGGAAGAGAGGCCAAGGAGAAAAAACGCCATTATCAATTTCATATTCTTTCCAAACATGCCAGCTGATTGCCATTCATGTGCAAATAAGGGTGGACTGCCATATTATATCAGCCTTGCAGTCAAGTGGACCAGCCTGTGTCTGCTGCAAGAAACTATTTTCTACCATCCTTATGACGAAAAGAGCACCAGCACGTGTGCCCACGCTAAGAATGAAAAGGCAGCAGCAGTTCGTAGTATGAACCACTGCTAAGGTCTGAAAAGGTGCCATTTCTCATGTACCACATCTGCTTAGGCAGGGTTCATTTACAAAGTCAATGGCAAGTTACCTTCAATGAATAACACTGTGGTTGTGACTGTGCTACAGCAGCATCAAGTGGCATTGGCTGGACGGGCCCTTTCACAGCTTCATGCGGGTGGCACAGACAGCCCTTTGCTGTTAGCAGACTGAAGCAACGTGTACTTCAGACAAGCACATGGAAGGCAGGCCTGAAGAAGGACATTCAAGGCTTTAATTGGAATTGGTGCGAGGGAGGCAATCTTCCGAAGAGCTAGGACAAGGCTTGGGGAGGAAATGCTGGTTCAGGAGGGGAGTCTGCCTCATCCACACAGCTCACCCCAGGGACCAAGAACGCAGCTTGGGACAGGCTGGACTTACTTCATTCTTATGTACTGTTGCTTAACAAGCATATATAGTGCAAAGAACCCAAATGTAACCAGCAGAGCCCCCCAGAAGCTGCAGCGCCCCCACACCCGGCTGTAGAAGTGACCACCATCCCAACACAGAGGCCCCGGGTAGTGTCCAGGCCACAGACACTGTATCACGACCTGCAGAAAGAGCAAAGGCGCGTGTTCAGAGCACATCAACAAGGTTACATCAGCGACGACCTTGAGCCCCAGACAGGACGTTTGGTTTCTACAGCGCGGTTTAGCAAGACACTCTAGGCCCAGTGCTGCTCAAACATGACCCCGACGACGACGCAGATAGGACCGGTGAAAGGGCACGGTGTCCAGCCCACAGCGACCTGTCTGCACTGGGAAACTCGAGCAGTGCGCCCAGCCATCCTGCAGCATCGTGACTGCCTGGCAGTGACAGGGCAGCCCCTGGCGACGGAGCTTCTCTGAGAGCAGCCCCTGGGGATGGAAACCAAACCAGGGGCAAGCCGAGCCCCTTTAACGACACTCTGCGAGCTAAGGGGAGTGCCAAGGGCTTCACACTGGACCACGAGTCTCCGGCACCCAAGATCTGGAAGAGAGCGAGAAGGCGCCTTGAACGAACCACTTCTAGAGAAACATGAGCACCAGGTCAGCATCCCAGCACCGCACCCAGTCCACACTCGCCTGTACAGGCAACGAACACACCTCTCGCACGAGAGCCGTCACAGCACCGCACAACCACCACCTCCGGGTCCATTCTCCACATATCAGAGCAACGACCCCTGACCCGCTGCATGTCTTCACAAACGCAGGCTCGTGTGGGAGTCCCAGGAGCGAGGCGCTGGGCCATGCCCACGCCCCCACTCCACACCAGGGGCGAACCGAAGTAAGGCACAGGCCAGGGGGGCAGCCCCAGCTCCAAAGCCACTTGTGCTGCCCATGGAGCCGGCAGCAGCTGCTCAGCAGGCTTCCTGGAAGCGCGCACCAGCAGCAGGATATATTTAGAACCCGCACCCCTGCCCTCAGCCACAGCGCCCTCCAAATATTTAAAATCTCAAAAATTAATTAAGCATTACAGAGCAACCAAACCAGCACGGGTATAAACATGCTGCAGTGGCGTGGGGGGTCAATGGGGCGGTAGCACTCATCGGAAGGCTCCCGAAGCTGTGCCCCCCGATGGCAGGGCTCAGAAGAGTCAGCTGAAGGCATCACAGGGTTTACTGCAGTGTGAACTGTCGCAACATGGAAGGGCCACCCATCTCAGAGGTCACTTCCCTCTACCCACGGCTCCCACAAACCCCCCAACACAACACTCCACATTCTACACGTCAGGGGTCGTATTACTTTCAGTGCCCCGGGGGCGCAATGGGCATTTGTGCCCGCTTTGCGCGCCCTCGGGGCCCTTTGGTATTACAGAATGGGCTGCAGACTTGTGCGGCCGCTTCTGTAATACAGATAGTGCTGGCGCACATAAAGCACCAGTGCTATCTGCTGGGGGTGTTCCCTCATTTGCATGGAGGCGTGCCCCATGCAAATGAGAGAATCCCTTTGCCTCTGCGCCCACGAAGTATTACAGACACGGGCGCAGAGGCAAAGAAGCTGTCAGGAGGCGCACTGTGCGCCATCTAAATAGTGGCGCACTGTCAATGCGCCCCTTGATTGCAGCCTTCTGGATGGGGAAAAGGGGTCCCATGGACACCCCACACATCCCCCTGCAGGTGGGTGCAGTCACTGACTGCACCCGCCTGCAAAGGGATCTCTAATCCCATTTGAAACTTCAGGCGAGTTGACGCCTGCACTGTGAACACATTTCACTTGAATGCGCTGCCCCCAGGACAGCACGAGACCGCGGCTGCCCTGGGGCCAGTGCATTCTATGTAATAGGGCGCACTTACTCTGTTTGCGCCTGGCACACCTGTTTTAAGGTACGCCAGGGCGCAAACTGGGAAAGTGCGCCCTATACATAATAGGAAACCGGTCCTAGGATGCTTGTTTCCGGTCCAGGGAGGACCTGGCTTGGCAGTTCGGGCTGGACTGTTCCCATGAGGCACAGGGTCAAGACTGATTTGCATATGGTCAGGTCTAAACTGGGGTGGCATGGTGAGCAAAAGAATGATGGATTTAACCCAGATCTCTTGACTGGGGGTGAATGTTTTGATTTGCTCTGCATTCCGTCCATCAATTGTGTGTCTTTTGCAGAATGCAGAACAATGTCATACATTCACCCCAGTACAGAGATCTGGGCCTAAATCCATCGTTTTTTTGCTCACCAGGCCATTCCAGTTTGAACCCAGCCATATGCAAATCAGTCTTGACCCTGTGCCCAATGGGAACAGTCCAGCCCGAACTGCCAGGCCAGGTCCTCCCTGGACTGGAAACAAGCATCCTAGGACCGGTTTTGGGGATTCACCCCTCTTCAGCCAGGATAGCTTGATTCCAGTGGCATGGAGAGCACGGGACCCACGTCTGGGCATACCCGTCCCACTCGGGGTGACAAATGCAAAAACAACAATTGATGGACAGAATGCAGAACAATGTCATACATTCACCCCAATACAGAGATCTGGGCCTAAATACATCGTTTTTTTGCTCACCATGCCATTCCAGTTTGAACCCAGCCATATGCAAATCAGTCTTGACCCTGTGCCCAATGTGAACAGTCCAGCCCGAACTGCCAGGCCAGGTCCTCCCTGGACTGGAAACAAGCATCCTAGGACCGGTTCCAGGGTGCTTGTTTCCGGTCCAGGGAGGACCTGGCCTGGCAGTTCGGTCTGGACTGTTCCCATGGGGCACAGGGTCAAGACTGGGTCAAGACTGATTTGCATATGGTTGGGTCCAAACTGGGGTGGCGTAGTGGGCAAAAGAACGATGGATTTAACCCAGATCTTTTGACTGGGGGAGAATGTTTGCATTGTCAGCATTCCGTCCATCATTTGTTTGCTGTAACACTATACATAATAGGGCCCCAGGACGACAGTCCACCTCCCAAGGATTCCTTCTCCTCTACCCACGGCTCACTCATCCAACACAACCGCTCCACATTCTACACACCTGGGGCACTATTATGTGAAGGATGCACTTTCCCGGTTTGCGCCCGGCGTACCTTAAAAGAGCGTGCCAGGCGCAAACAGGGAAAGTGCCCTCTATTACATGGAATGCGTTGACCCCCAGGGCAGCCGCGAACTCGCGCTACCCTGGGGGCAGTGCATTCCTGTGAAAAACGGAGCGGCTGCTTTAAAGCTGCTCTGTGTTATCACAGTGCAGGCGGCACCCGCCTGCACTTTGAAGGGGGATGAAAGATCCCCTTGCAGGCGGGTGCAGTCAGTGACTGCACCTGCCTGCAAGGGGATGTCTGGGGGTGTCCATGGGATCCCCTTTCCCCCCGCCAGAGGGCTGCAATCAGGGGGCGCACTGACAGTGCGCCTCCTGAGAGCGTCTTTGCCTCTGCGCCCTATTACAGACGCAAAGGGATTCCCTCATTTGCATGGGGCACACCCACATGCAAATAAGGGAACGCCCCCTACAGATAGAGCTGGCGCACAAAGCACCAGCACTATCTGTATTACAAAAGTGGCCGCACAAGCGTCCGCGTCCCCTTCTGTAATTCCAAAGTGCCCTGGGGGCACGCAAAGCGTGTGCAAATGCCGTTGCGCCATCGGGGCACTTATGTAATATGGCCCCTGGAAGGGACCACCCACCTCACACAGATCACTACCCACGCTCACTCACCCCTCAACACAACCGCTCCACATTCTACACCCCTGAAAGGGGCCATCCACCTCACACAGATCCCTCCCTTCTACACACGGCTCTGTCACCCCTCAAAACAACCACTCCATATTCTACACACCTGGAGGGGGCAACCACCTCAAGAACTTCAGACCCATCTCCCTGCTCCACTTCCCAGCCAAGGTCATCGAGAAGGCCAACAACGCCCAACTCTCTGAGTTCTTCGAAGCCAACCACGTCATGGACTCCTACCAATACAGCTTCCGACCGCCCTCCTCTCCGCCACCGACGACATCCGCTCCCTCCTCGACCGGGGAGAATTGCTATGAACCCCAATGTACCCCAATATAGGCCTAGGTAGTCACACGACCTTTTACCTATATCTGTCTTACCATTGTTCTACAGAACGGGTCTGATGCTGACCTTTTACCCAGTTAGGTGCTACATGACTGTCGTGTGGTTTTCTCAGAAAACTAGCCTCATGGATTAATGCATGAGAATTCTCAGTATCACAGTAGGATTACCATCTTCTGCATAATAACTCTGTATAAGGGTCACCTCTATCGTCATCCTTGTCTGACATGCCCATTGTACACTTTAGGTAGAACCCCTGAGGATACCTTTCGGGTGTATAAGCACTACATCTTCGCTGGGCAAACCAGCGGAGAAAGACTTCCATGCTAACACACTGACGCAAGAAGCTGAGGTCCCTGCAGGAAGACACTCCGGCACGCAGTGGTCTGCCATCCCTTGCGGGGTGTCCATCTCGAGACCAAGGCGGGGTCCTTCGCTCTCCCACATCAGGTAATGAATGGGGTTGGCTCTATCCTAAGGGGATTCTTGGCTTTACACCTACATACATGCTAGGTACACCTAGGTACATCTAGCTAGGGTTCGCATCGTAGGAGTACGCATTATTACTGTCATGTATCCATATTCCTGCATATATTCATTGTTTTAGCACTATGGTAGAATTCTACCTTTTCTTTACTCTGCTGGTGCTTATAACCATATATATCTGCTTCTGTCTCATGGTTGTTTCAGCACACGTATTTTATACTAGAATGACGCTGGTTCAATAAATGTTTATTGAAAACGTCCCCACCGTTTATTCTGTGTATCTCTCTGAGACAAAATGAGCATGGGTGACTGAGCGAAAAGTACTGTACTGTTTCCACGATCCCCGAGGGGTCAGGGTGGTCATGTTCGATAGTTGCCAGAAACTATTTGCTCCTTGGTAAGAGGGGCTCATAGTGGCACTGTGAGCTAGCTGGTCTACAGACCAACATATCCTTCGGGGGTGCCTGGAATCAGTCTGGACACCAATCCCTTAGTTTATGTTGTCTAAACGCGCAGATCCTATATAGATTTGTAGGAACTACACGACAGAATCAGCAGCCCTCATCCTCCCCGACCTCTTGCCCGCCTTCGATACCGTCTCTCACCACAGTCTAATCACAAGACTCCACGACGCCGGCATCCACGACAAAGCCCTGGACTGGATCCATTCCTTCCTCACTGGTAGAACGCAGAGAGTCAGACTTCCCCCGTTCCTCTCGGAACCTACAGAAATCAGCTGCAGAGTGCCTCAGGGCTCCTCCCTGAGCCCCACGTTTTTCCACATCTACATGGCCCCGCTCACAGCCATCGTCAAGAGCCACGGACTCAACATAATTTCATACGTTGATGACACCCAGCTGATTCTCTACCTCACCAACGAGCCCACCACCGCCAGAAACAATTTTCTCAACGGGATGAAGGCCGTCGCCACCTAAATGAGAGACAGCTGCCTCAAGCTCAACTCGGACAAGACCGAAGTCCTCATCCTGTGGCCCAACACCTCCGTTTGAGACGACTCCTGGAGGCCCCACGAGCTAGAAACCCCCCCACACCCACTGACCACGCACGAAACCTCTGCATCATACTGGACTCTTCACTCACCATGAACCACCAAATCAACGCCGTCACCTCATCATGCTTCCACACTCTTTGCCTGCTTCGGAAACCTTCAGATGGATCCCCACTGAGGCCAGGAAGACGGTCACCCACGCACTCATCATCAGCAGACTCGACTACGGCAACGCACTCTACGAAGGCACCATCCAGAAACTCCTCTGAAAACTTCAGAACGTGCAGAACCCCGCAGCCAGACTGATCCTCAACCTCCCCCGCTGCAGCCACATTTCCAAATACCTACGAGAACTCAACTGGCTCTCAGTCAACAAAAGAGTTAAAATCCTCCACGATGCAGGACCAGCATACCTGAACCACTGCCTCTTATTCCACGAACCCCCAGACACCTCCGCTCTGCCCAACTGGCCCTCGCCACCGTCCCTCGGATCCGCAAGACCAGGACCAGAGGAAGATCCTTCTCCTACCTCGCCACCATATCCTGGAACGCCATGCTTCTTCACCTCAAGCTCTCCCCGTCTCTGACACAATTCAGGAGGATCTCAAGAACTAGCTCTTCTAATGAGCCACAGCGCACAGTCAGATCTGCAACACACTCCCCCCCAGCACCTTGAGACCCTCACAAGTGAGTAGCTGCGCTTACCAAGCGCGGATTGATTGAACCACCTCATGAGGATCCCTCCCTCTACCAACGGCTCACTCACCCCTCAACACAACAACTCCACATTTTACACACCTGGAAGGGGCCATCAACCTCAAACAGATCCCTTCCCACTACCCACGCTCACTCACTGTAGGAAGGTGGAAACTGACTGCATGGTTACCCCCACTTTTTTCCTGGTGTTTTGCTGGATTTTGACTAGTCTGACTGGGATCCTGCTAATCCAGGACCCCAGCCTAGCTGCTTTCTCCGCTAAATTGATTGTGCATGTACTTTAGGTACACTCCAGATTGGATACTGGGGTACCCTTATAAGTTCCTAGTATATGGTACACCATGTACCCAGGGCATAGGTACCCCAGAGGCCTCCCAGGGGCTGAAGCATGTATTGTGCCACCCCTGAGAGGCCATTCAAAATGACACCACAGGTCTGCTACTGCAACCTGTGTAAGGAGGTGCATGCACCCCTTACTTAGATATAGGTTCACCTATATCTATTCTAAATCACTACACCTATAAACCTATCAGTCACCCCTATGGCAGGCCTTATCAATCCTGAAGGCAGGGTGCTGGGTTTTGTGTGAGAGGGTGCCCCTGCATGAGCAGAGCCCCTCTGCAGCCTTCGGAATCTATTCTCCGGGGTTGTCTGTGATGCAGCCAACCATATATACTTAAGTGCATTATAACCTCGCAGTAAATGCTAACTTTAAAACGGCTGCTTAGAAACATGTCGTGTTTGGTGTCAAACACCTTGGAATCATACCTCCACACCAGTAACTGGTGTGAGAGGTATGATTCCTCCCCTGTAGTACCACTACTATGGGGCACCGGTCTACCCTGCTACCAGCTTTCTCGACCTGGGCATCACAAAATGGATGCTGCCAGCCACAGACACGAGTCTGCCCTCCTGCTGCTGAGCCAAGCTCGAGCAGGGGAAGGCTTGACAATAGGTTTCCTGTCACAGAGAGGTGTGACCACCTCCCAGACAGGATTTAGTGTATTGGGGCTGGGTGGGTGCACTCTGAGAGTGTTTGAAGTCTGCACTGGGGGCACATTTGGTGTCCCTGTGCATAGTCCAGTTCAAACCGGTTGCAGGAGCCATTTGCTCCTGCTCTGGCGCGAAACTGGACAAAGGACATGGGTGTAGCCACCCCTCTGTCCTGACCCTCCCATAGGTGGGTCTGCAGAGTTTGTCCCACCCCTTCCTTGGGTATAAAGTAGGAACCCTGACTACAGGACTTTAGATTTTACCTGGACTAAACTCTGCTACAGAAACCAAGTACCTTCGACGATCTACACTACGCTGGATGACTGAAGAATCTCCCTTGGAGTAAAGGAGTTACTCCCCTGCCGCAACAGGCACCTAAACACATCTGACCTGTTTGCATCTCCCAAGCTCCTGAGGACTCCGAAGATTTCTGCAACACAGGAGGTAGGTTCCTGAACGTCCCTGAGGTTGATCTGACCTCTCAGCAATTCTGAGACCAGTATCCCTCGTGGGGACCGTGCAACCCGAACCCCTGTGCACCGTGTACTTTTGCAGCAGCATATGCTTTTTGGCAATCCCTGAGGCTGTGCTTTGGGCGATGTGTAGTTCTGACCCCAAGCAGTAATTCGACCTGAAGATTTCCAGCCTACACTTCACGAGTGTTCCGTGGGCTGGTATTTCGTGATTCAGCTTGAGGTCCCTTTGCGATCCCTGGTCCGTTGGCCTGTGGGTCCCTGTGAAGGTAACTTTGACTTTCCTTGGGCTTTCCTGGTTGCTCCAGACGTGCCCTGACTCTCCATAGCTTGGAGAGTCCCCAGAACTTTGATGGTCCTCACCGTGACTTGTTTCCTCTGCCCGCGTAGGTTGCAGTTGCCAAGGCTTGTTGGTGTTCAATTCGGACACTGACCCCTCAGCACTCGACATCCTTAGTGGAACAGCTCACCTCCGGACTTTGGTCATCATCGACGTCTCCTGGTCCCCGTGGCTGCAGTGTCAAGCATCCAATCTTCTCACCTGAAGCACCCGACATCGGTGGGCATTCGTCCACTAAGCCCCTGGTCACCTGACGTGACCCAGACTCTGTCCCCTCTGCTTTCAGGTTCTTTTCACCTCAGATCCAGGCTTGGATTCCACCGGACACTTTTCATCTTCCCGGCAGCAGCACTTCTTCGCATCACGCCATTGAAAACGACGAGGGTTTCCGACACCACTTGACCCCTATGCACCCGGCTCCTCTGGGATAGGTAACACAGGTACTGCGGTACTCACAAGGGTGCTGGCCTTAGAACCTTCTATGTTCCAAAGGGTTTGCTTGAAGTCCTCTCCGAAGTGTCCTTAACTTGTAATTTTCCAACCGCGACTTTCCCATAGAGTTGTACGGAGCTCGCGCCTGTGTTCTCACACTGCACATGTTCTCCGTGGGTCCCCTGTGTCACTACTTTGGGTGGTTCCGTGGGGTCCCAGCGATTCTACGTGCTCTAGGCACTGTGTCTAGTGAAGTTGTGGTTGTTATACCACTTCTTAGTATATGGTTCGGTCTCCCCCTGGAGCCCACTGTGTATTGTGCTATTTACTGTCGTTCTAGTGATTTAATATTGTGTGCTATGTGCTCTAATCTCATAAAGAGGTTAGTAGAGAGTGTTTAGTAATAAATACATATATTTTATATATCTCTTGTGTGGTTCTCCTTTCATTTGGTCATTCAGGAGGTTCTGATCTGGTAAAACAAGCTGCTTTACATTCCTTCGAGACTTAGCCTGAAGGCTGCTCTCCACAGCTACCACTAGGATAGCTTTCTATAAAGGTTGTCTTTAACCTAATCATCATAAGGGTCGTTTGGACTGGTGCAAGGTGCCCACTTTAATTAGTGGACAGCATATACCAGGCCAACTTCTCACACTCACCCCTCAACACAACCGCTCCACATTCTACACACCTAGACGGGTAAACCACCGCACACAGATCCCTACCCTCTACCCATGGCTCCCTCAACACAACCGCTCCACATTCTACACGCCTGGAAGGGGCCATCCACCTCACACAGATCCATTGCCTCTACCCAAGGCTGACTCACTAGTCAACACAACCACACCACATTCTATAAACCTGGACGACAGTTCACCTCCCAAGGATCCCTTGTCTCTACCCATGGCTCACTCAACCGTCAACTCAATCATTCCACATTCTACACACCTGGAAGGGGCATCCCACCTCACACAGATCCCTTCCCTCTACCCACAGCTCACTCACCCAACAACCGCTCCACATTCTCCACACCTGGAAGGGGCCAGCCTCCTCACACACATCACTTCCGTCTACCCATGGCTCACTCACTAGTCAACACAACCACTCCACATTCTACACACCTGGAGGGGGCAACCACCTCACACAGATCCCTGCCCTCTACCCATGGCTCCCTCAATACAACCGCTCCACATTCTACACACCTGGAGGGGGCAACCACCTCACACAGATCCCTCCCCTCTACCCACGGCTCACTCGCCCCTCAACACAACCGCTCCACAGTCTACACACCTGGACAGTAGCTCATTTCACACATATTCCTTCCCAAAAGTCTAACTCATCAACACAACACAGTCATGTCTGTAGTTGCAGACCCACTGAAACCTTATGGCTGCTCTGCTATAAAGCACCTATATGCATCAAGGACTTGCCGCTTTGCAACCAAATGGAAAACAAGAGTGCCCTGAAGAAGGTACGCTCCACACCACAGGGTACTAACTACTCTAGGGAACCATCAATGCAGAAATACCATGTGCATGGACTGACCACTGGCTCCTTAAACCGGTATGGGTACAACAGTAGGAAAGCAGACATTCTGAATCGTAAGGTAACACTGCCAAAAAACAAGGTCTCGACACTGCCATAGGTATGTGGCGGTGGTACATAGGTGAATCAGCGCTAAAACGGGCTGGTAGCCAAGATTATTACAACGTAAAGGTATGTGCGCCTGGAACAGGAGACCTGCTTTAAACCTCAAGACGTCTAACAAGCTCCTTTGTAACCATCAGCTCTCTCCCCCGTACACTGATACAATTACCTGCCATTTCAGTTAAAAATAAATGAATAGTCCAGGCTCGGTCCCTTCGCAGGCCAGGCGGCACCACTCCTAATCCCGGCACTACTGTTAATCCCCTCTAGCCCTTAGAGGTGATCCGAGATGCTGTTATTTTAACTTCCCGAAAAGCCCGGAGGTGCTAAGTGTACCCTGCTGGTACACAGAGTGTTTCTGGATGGTCACTGAACTTTCCACAAACTTTTGATTAAGGGACTTAGCAATGTGCAAACAATGCCATCGCAGTGCGAGGCTTCAAAGTAAGACATCCACCCAGAGTGTGGCTTTGCAGAGTTCCCAAGCCAGGCTTCTGCTGACCAAGGGAGCCTAGGTCCCGCTCATGCAGAGATGGGGAGTCACGCAGAATAGAGGCGCCTCTCATAATGTGCGGCCGCTGCACGGTGGGAGCATACAGAGTATAGGCACGTCGGGTGTTTGTGGGTGTAATGCTTAACTATCTAAACAGAAAGGGATGAGTCGGCGTGTCAGGCGAGGTCAGAGGGCGGGTTAGAGGCAGGCTGGCCAATCACTCTCTCACCCGCCCATACAACTCAAGGGGCCCAATGCCTGTCCAGGGTGGGCAAAGGGCAGCCCTCCTTCCGAGAGCTCCTGAGCCAGCTCAGGGTGGGCAGCGAGCATCCCCTCCTAAGAGCTCGAGCACCCGTCCCTCGGGCCCCTGTACATACCCTCGCTGCTGGCAGAGACTGCCCGAGAGCACTGACTGGAAGGGGATCTGCGGGCCCTGCCACCCCCGGGACAGCTCCAGCCTCTTCTGCACTGCTCCCAGAGGCTTCCTCCTCCCTCTGCACCCTCACATGACCGGCCCGGCATCCTGCAGCGTGCCCGGCATAGCTCAGCTCCCTCCCTGCCCAGCATTCCTGGGCCAGTCACGGCCTCCGCCCTGGGGCGGGCCTGCTGTGCTCCCCCGAGGGTGCTGCGGCGTCAGGGGCCCTCGGGGTCCCTGCATCACCGGAGACCCGCACAGCGCCTCTTCCAATGCTCCTTCAGACAGCCCATAGCCCCTCCAGCACTGCTCCCGCGGAAACACTGCACCGTGAGAAACAGACAGCTCCTCTTATAGTGCCCCCCCAGACTCCACGCCTCCTCAAACACAGCTCCCTCAGACTCCACACCTCCTCAAACACAGCTCCCTCAGACTCCACACCTCCTCAAACACAACTCCCTCAGACTCCACACCTCCTCAAACACAGCTCCCCCAGACTCCACACCTCCTCAAACACAGCCCCCCCAGACTCCACGCCTCCTCAAACACAGCTCCCTCAGACTCCACACCTCCTCAAACACAGCCCCCAGACTCCACACCTCCTCAAACACAACTCCCTCAGACTCCACACCTCCTCAAACACAGCTCCCCCAGACTCCACACCTCCTCAAACACAGCCCCCCCAGACTCCACGCCTCCTCAAACACAGCTCCCTCAGACTCCACGCCTCCTCAAACACAGCTCCCTCAGACTCCACGCCTCCTCAAACACAGCCCCCCAGACTCCACACCTCCTCAAACACTGCTCCCCCAGACTCCACACCTCCTCAAACACAGCCCCCCCAGACTCCACACCTCCTCAAACACAGCTCCCCCAGACTCCACGCCTCAAACACAGCTCCCTCAGACTCCACACCTCCTCAAACACAGCTCCCCCAGACTCCACACTTCCTCAAACACAGCTCCCCCAGACTCCACACCTCCTCAAACACAGCTCCCTCAGACTCCACACCTCCTCAAACACAGCTCCCTCAGACTCCACACCTCCTCAAACACAGCCCCCCCAGACTCCACACCTCCTCAAACACAGCTCCCTCAGACTCCACACCTCCTCAAACACAGCCCCCCAGACTCCACACCTCCTCAAACACAGCCCCCCCAGACTCCACACCTCCTCAAACACAGCCCCCCAGACTCCACACCTCCTCAAACACAGCCCCCAGACTCCACACCTCCTCAAACACAGCCCCCCAGACTCCACACCTCCTCAAACACAGCCCCCCAGACTCCACACCTCCTCAAACACAGCCCCCCAGACTCCACACCTCCTCAAACACAGCCCCCCAGACTCCACACCTCCTCAAACACAGCCCCCAGACTCCACACCTCCTCAAACACAGCCCCCGACTCCACACCTCCTCAAACACAGCCCCCCAGACTCCACACCTCCTCAAACACAGCCCCCCAGACTCCACACCTCCTCAAACACAGCTCCCCCAGACTCCACGCCTCAAACACAGCTCCCTCAGACTCCACACCTCCTCAAACACAGCTCCCCCAGACTCCACACTTCCTCAAACACAGCTCCCCCAGACTCCACACCTCCTCAAACACAGCTCCCTCAGACTCCACACCTCCTCAAACACAGCTCCCTCAGACTCCACACCTCCTCAAACACAGCCCCCCAGACTCCACACCTCCTCAAACACAGCTCCCTCAGACTCCACACCTCCTCAAACACAGCCCCCCAGACTCCACACCTCCTCAAACACAGCCCCCCCAGACTCCACACCTCCTCAAACACAGCCCCCCAGACTCCACACCTCCTCAAACACAGCCCCCCAGACTCCACACCTCCTCAAACACAGCCCCCCAGACTCCACACCTCCTCAAACACAGCCCCCCAGACTCCACACCTCCTCAAACACAGCCCCCCAGACTCCACACCTCCTCAAACACAGCCCCCCCAGACTCCACACCTCCTCAAACACAGCCCCCCAGACTCCACACCTCCTCAAACACAGCCCCCCGACTCCACACCTCCTCAAACACAGCCCCCAGACTCCACACCTCCTTAAACACAGCTCCCCCAAACTCCACACCTCCTTCAACACAGCTCCCCCAGACTCCACACCTCTTTCAACACAGCTCCCCCGTACCTCCTCAAACACAGCTCCCTCAGACCCCACACCTCCTCAAACACTGCTACCCCAGACTCCACACCTCTTCAAACACTGCTCCCCCAGACTCCACATCTCCTCAAACACAGCTCCCCCAGACTCCACACCTCCTCAAACACAGCTCCCTCAGACTCCACACCTCCTCAAACACAGCCCCCCCCAGACTCCACACCTCCTCAAACACAGCCCCTCCAGACTCCACACCTCCTCAAACACTGCTTCCCCAGACTCCACACCTCCTCAAACACAGCCCCCCCAGACTCCACACCTCCTCAAACACAGCTCCCCCAGACTCCACACCTCCTCAAACACAGCTCCCCCAGACTCCACACCTCCTTCATCACAGCTCCCCCAGACTCCACACCTCCTTCAACACAGCTCCCTCAGACCCCACACCTCCTCAAACACTGCTCCCCCAGACTCCACACCTCCTCAAACACAGCTCCCCCAGACTCCACACCTCCTCAAACACCGCTCCCCCAGACTCCACACCTCCTCAAACACCGCTCCCTCAGACTCCACACCTCAAACACAGCTCCCCCAGACTCCACACCTCCTCAAACACAGCTCCCCCACACTCCACACCTCCTCAAACAGCTCCCTCAGACTCCACACCTCCCCCAGACTCCACACCTCCTCAAACACAGCTCCCTCAGACTCCACACCTCCTCAAACACTGCTACCCCAGACTCCACACCTCCTCAAAACACAGCCGCCTCAGACTCCACACCTCTTCAAACACTGCTCCCACAGACTCCACACCTCCTCAAACACAGCTCCCTCAGACTCCACACCTCCTCAAACACAGCTCCCCCAGACTCCACACCTCCTCAAACACAGCTCCCCCACACCTCCACAAACACAGCTCCCCCAGACTCCACACCTCCTCAAACACTGCTCCCTCATGCCCGACAGCTCCTCAAACACTGCTCCCTCAGGCTCCACACCTCCTCAAAGAAAGTTCCCTCAGACTCCACACCCCCTCAAACACTGCTACCCCAGACTCCACACCTCCTCAAGCACAGCTCCCCCAGACTCCACACCTCCTCAAACACAGCTCCCCAGACTCCACACCTCCTCAAACACAGCTCCCTCAAACTCCACACCTCCTCAAACACTGCTCCCCCAGACTCCACACCTCCTCAAACACAGCTCCCCCAGACTCCACACCTCCTCAAACACAGCTCCCCCAGACTCCACACCTCCTCAAACACTGCTCCCTCAGGCTCGACAGCTCCTCAAACACTGCTCCCTGAGGCTTCACACCTCCTCAAAGAAAGCTCCCTCAGATTGCTGACAGCTCCTCAAACAAAGCTCTGACTCCAGACAGCTCCTTAAACACTGCTCCCTCAGACTCGACAGCTCCTCAAACACTGCTCCCTCATGCTTCCGACAGCTCCTCAAACACTGCTCCCTCAGGCTCGACAGCTCCTCAAACACTGCTCCCTCAGGCTCGACACCTCCTCAAAGAAAGCTCCCTGAGATTGCTGACAGCTCCTCAAACAAAGCTCTGACTCCAGATCGCTCCTCAAACACTGCTCCATCATACTCCACACCTCCTCAAACACAGTTCCATCAGACTCCACACCTCCTCAAACACTGCTCCCTCATGCTTCAGACAGCTCCTCAAATACTACTACCTCATGCTCCATACCGCTCCTCAAACACTGCTCTCTCGGACTCCAGACAACTCCTCAAACACTGCTCCCTCAGACTACACAACTCCTCAAACACTGCTCCCTCAGACTACACAACTCCTCAAACACTGCTCCCTCAGACTACACAACTCCTCAAACACTGCTCCCTTAGACACCACAACTCCTCAAACACTGCTCCCTCAGACTACACAGCTCCTCAATCACTGCTCCCTCAGACCTCACAGCTCCTCAATCACTGCTCCCTCATACTCCATACAGCTTCTCAAACACTACTCCGTCATACTCCAGACAGCTTCTCAAACACTGCTACCTCAGACTCCACACCTCCTCAAACACAGCTCCATCAGACTACACAGCTCCTCAAACACAGCTCCATCAGACTCCACACCTCCTCAAACACAGCTCCATCAGACTCCACACCTCCTCAAACACAGCTCCATCAGACTCCACACCTCCTCAAACACAGCTCCATCAGACTCCACACCTCCTCAAACACAGCTCCATCAGACTCCACACCTCCTCAAACACAGCTCCATCAGACTCCACACCTCCTCAAACACTGCTCCTCATGCTTCAGACAGCTCCTCAAATACTGCTCCCTTAGACTACACAGCTCCTCAAACACTGCTCCCTCAGACTACACAGCTCCTCAAACACTGTTCCCTCATACTCCAGACAGCTTCTCAAACACTACTCCGTCATACTCCAGACAGCTCCTCAAACACTGCTCCCCCAGACAGCTCCTCAAACACTGCTCCCTCAGACTCCAGACAGCTCCTCAAACACTGCTCCCTCAGACAGCTCCTCAAACACTGCTCCCTCAGACAGCTCCTCAAACACTGCTCCCTCAGACAGCTCCTCAAACACTGCTCCCTCAGACAGCTCCTTAAACACTGCTCCCTCAGACAGCTCCTTAAACACTGCTCCCTCAGACAGCTCCTTAAACACTGCTCCCTCAGACAGCTCCTCAAACACTGCTCCTTCAGACAGCACCTCAAACACTGCTCCCTCAGACAGCTCCTCAAACACCGCTCCCTCAGACAGCTCCTCAAACACTGCTCCCTCAGACTCCAGACAGCTCCTCAAACACTGCTCCCTCAGACTCCAGACAGCTCCTCAAACACTGCTCCCTCAGACTCCACAGTTGCTCTTACACTGCTCCCTCAGACTCCACAGTTGCTCTTACACTGCTCCCTCAGACTCCACAGTTGCTCTTACACTGCTCCCTCAGACTCCACAGTTGCTCTTACACTGCTCCCTCAGACTCCACAGTTGCTCTTACACTGCTCCCTCAGACTCCACAGTTGCTCTTACACTGCTCCCTCAGACTCCACAACTCCTCAAACTTTGCTCCCTCAGAGACGAGATAGCTCCTCTTATAGTGCTCCTTCAGACTCCAAAGCTCCTCGAACACTGCTCCCTCGGTGTTACGTGGTATAAAGGACATGACGCCAATAGTAAAAGTAGGAGACTTTATTATGTCTCATAGAAGAAGAAGCCCACAACTGACTCCTTGCTCCTCCAGAGCCACCGTCAGAATGGAAGCACTCCATCAGCCACGCCAACTAGCCACAAGTCAGGACGCCATCCCACACTGAACGACAACATTCTCAACAATATTTCAATACAGAAAGAGAGGCAACATAAACAATGTGTTCATAGAGTTATACAGCTGCGCTTGTTTGTATTTGAAGAAGAACACGATTAAAAAAAGACAAACGGAAGCAAAGGGCCCATTCGTCTTATTGTTTTTTGGTCTTTGTTACTGTATGTGTAAGCATCTCTATGAACACCTTGCTTGTTGCCTCTCGCTTTGGGTTTACATATATCTAATGTATGACCACTTGGTAGCTGGTCATTTGAGGTGGGCAGCCTTTGCTTGATACATAGTGAGTACTCCAGGAGGTGCAGCAACAGGTCCCCAAGCTGCCAGCGTTTGTTAACATTCATAACAATCCCAGTGCATCTCGTTGCACAAGACGAGCCGCACAGGTGATTTATAAGTATACAACATATACAACACTCAGACTTTACACAGCTCCTCTTACACTGCTCCCTCAGACTCCAGACAGCTCATCTTAGACTGCTCCCTCAGAGTCCTGACCTGACAGCCCCTCAATACAAAGCCCCCTGACAGCCCATGGTAGTATAGCCATCAGACTCCTGACATACCCTCAGGCAGCTCCCTCATATTCCTGACCCGACAGCCCCTCAATACAAAGCCCCACTGACAGCCCACAGAAGTATATCCCTCAGACTCCCGACAGCTCCTCATACACTGATCCCTCAGAGTCCTGACACTGCTCCCTCACACTCCTAACTTGACAGCCCTTCAATACAAAGCCCCCACCCCTGACAGCCCATGGTGGCATATCCCTCTGACTTCTGACAGCCCCTCATGCACTCTTCCCTCACACTCCTGACAGCCCCTCTTACGCTGCTCCCTCAGAGTCCTGACCTGACAGCCCACGGTAGCATATCCCTCTGACTCCTGACATACCCTCAGGCAGCTCCCTCACACTCCTGACAACCCCTCGTGCACTGCTCCCTCACACTCCTAACTTGACAGCCCTTCAATACAAAGCCCCCACCCCCGACAGCCCACGGTAGCATATCCCTGACTCCCGACAGCCCCTCATGCACTCTTCCCTCACATTCCTGACCTGACAGCCCCTCATACAAAGCCCCCCTGACAGCCAATGGTAGAATATGCCTCAGACTCCTGACAGTCCCTCCCACACACCCATCAGGCTCCAGACACCCCCTCCACCCCTCCCTGTCCCGGGGTCTCAGACACTAGACTGGCCCGCCGGCACCGCTCCCTCAGACTGCTCCCGGAGACCCCTCCGGGGCACTGCTCCCTCCTCGGCCCTCACTCACCTCCAGGGTCACCGGCTGGCCATCTCTTCCGCCAATCAGGTGCAGGCGAGGGCACGAGACGGCCGTGGACGCGGCGCGAGCCTCCCAGAGGGTGCGCGCGAGCGCACGGGACAGCCGGTTGTCTGCGCGCGAGTCCCTGCCGGGGCGCAGGCGGTTGGGGCGGAGGAGGTGGGCGCGAGCCCTCGCGGGGGAGTCGGCTCGCGGACTGGGCACTTTCCGTCCTTGTTTACGTTTCCCGGGGGCCGCGGGGACCTCGGACGGGAAGTTTCAGGAAAGTTTCGGGACCGGACTCTTCCTCCTCCGCCCCAGCGGCAGTGGCGCTGCTGCTCCCTACGCCGGCCCCCTCCCGCGCGTGACGTCAGTGCGCCGCCGGCGGGAGGGCGGGGTTAAAAGGGGCAGACGTCAGGTGGGGTCCAGAGGGAGCCGTCTGAGAGCAGAGGGGCGGCGGAGGAAGGGCGGCCTGTGAAAGAGTGACCCGCAGCACCAATGAACCACAGCAACAGGGTCCATACCACAGCAACAGGGTCAATACCACAGCAACACTGTGCATAGAAGTACAGACCAAGACTGTAGCACCGCTGGACACGGGGCAGTGACCCTCAGCAGCGCTGAAGCACAGCAACAGGATCCACACCACAGCAGCACTGTCCTTACCACAGCAACGCTGTCTATAGAAGTACAGACCAAGACTGTAGCACCGCTGGTCACAGGGCAGCCGGTTAAAGTGTGACGCGCAGCAGCGTTGAACCACAGCAACACTGGGCTGCAGGGTCACATGTCTCAGTGCATCCCTTGAAATGTGACCCACAGCTTCACTATATACTGACCCACAGCAGCACTGAACCACAGCAACACTGTGCATCCAACAGCAACACTGTCCTTACCACAGCAACACTGTCCATAGAAGTACAGACCAAGACTGTAGCACCTAGTCACAGGACAGCCCAATAAAAAGTGACCCACAGCAGCGCTGAACCACAGCAACGCTGTCTATAGAAGTACAAACCAAGACTGCAGGACCACTTGTCACAGGGCAGCCCATTGAAGTGTGACCCACAGCAGCACTGACCCACAGCAACACGGCTGCATGGTCACATGTCACAGTGCGGCCCTTGAAATGTTACCCACAGCTTTACTATATACTGACCCACAGCAGCAGCACAGAACCACAGCAACACTGTGCACCCCACAGCAATACTGTCCTCACCACAGCAACACTTTCCACACTGTTGATAGAAGTACTGACTGATGCCGCAGGACCGCTGGTTACAGGGCAGCCCATTGAAGTGTGACCTACAGCATTATTGATATACTGACCCGCGCAGCAATGAACCACAGCAACATTGTCCATAGAAGTACAGACCGAGACTTTAGGACCACTTGTCACAGGGTAGCACATTGAAGGGTGACCCACAGCAACACAGTCTTCACCGCAGCAACACTGTCCACACTGTTCATATAAGTACTGATTGAGTCCACAGGACCGCTGGTCCCACAACAGGTGTTAAAGTGTGACCCACAGCTTCACTGATGTACTGACCTGCAGCAGCAGTGAACCACAGCCACACTGTCCATAGAAGTACTGACCAAGACTGCAGCACCACTTGTCACAGGGCAGCCCGCTGAAATGTGTCCCACAGCATCACTGAAGATCAGCAACAGTGTCCATGGAAGTTGTCAGGTACGCTCCGTTCTCGGCGTCCCGGCGGAGCGGCCCCTTTAATGGGTGGAGCACGCAGTCTTTAAGACTACACGCTGCACCACTAACGACTGCTCGTCGTTCTGAGTTCCTGCCCACTTACCTGTTTGACATCCTGCTCCTCGGTGTCCGTTCCTGTTCTCCGGTGTTTCCTTGTCTCGGCTTCTTCCCGTTGGAGCGTCGGGCTCATCCGAGCACGTCGGCGTTTCCGTCTTCCTCACCAACGTTCATTGGAAGCCTGCTGCGGCTCCTTAAAAGAAACAGAGGAAATTATTAAATGCGGCAAACTCTTAATTTGGGTAACGTGCTGCTGGCTTTTTAACTGCCAATATACAGAGAACCTTATCTGATATTTGTGCTAGACTGGTGTGGAGAATTGCTAGTGACTGGGCAACAAATTTGGAAAATATCTAAAAGAAAAAACAAACAATTGGAATATCATATTATTGACATAAATGTGATCAATATATGAACAGCATTATTTGTTGACATGAATGTGAGACATGTATGAATATTATTTTATGTTGACATGGACATGCAACAGCATTTGCCTTCACTTGTATTTGAGCAGATGAAAGTGGTTTGAATTCTTAATCAAAAATGCCGTTTTACGGGGGCATGACCGAGCTGACTAAGAAGATGGCCGCCTGACTCCGAAGCTCCGGAGACCCCGACCGCGTATTAACCGCAAGCCACCTTTCCTGCCGCCGTCCCGATGCACAGAACGCGAGAGGAGAAACTGCAAGCAAGCGGCTTCAAGATGAGCCGTCAACGGCTTTAATTGGCCCAGGAATAATGGTGCTGCGGCCCTCGGAGGCCCCGGGACGACAGGGGTCCCGGGTGCGCTTGAGGGCGGGGCCCTGGGTGCGCGGCTCTGCAGCAAGTGCGGGCCTTGACGCCCCGACCGAGCCTGAAGGTGGCGCCGGCCCGACTGGAGAGAGGAAACATCGCCGCTCCTGGCCCCAATGACCTCTGACTTCGGAGACAACAAGATGCGGCAGTGAGTACGCAGGGTGGGGGAGGCGCCCAGAACGACACGCCGAGCAACGGCTCGGCAAGCAGCGCAGCCGTGAGGCCTACCAACCATGCCTCAAGCAGCGCCGAGTCCCCTCTCTTGCCAATAGGACTCGGTGCGCATAAGGATTCACCACTAGTACACGCACTACGAGGCAATGTGCCGTTATTGCTGAAAGCACCCCCACATCCCCCCCGGCAGACATTTACTTACATCAACCGCACTTCTTCTCTTGGGCTGCCGGACGCCACGCTCCTACATTTGGCCCACATGGGCGTGCACAACCGGCCCATTATTCATCATTGCATCGTGCTGACTCCTTGTCCGGAGGTTATTAAACCTATATTACCAACAAACACTGCAAGGCCCACAAGAGGCCCAGACTCCCTGCACCACTTGTACCCCCAGAGGGCGTGCCCCACGATGGGGCGAACGGACCCAAAACAGCGCCAACTGTCCTTCCATGCCACAAAGACCCCCAGACGTGATGATGCGGAGGGGCCACCGGGTGCTGAGGCCCCCCAATTGGATGGTGCTGCCGCCATCATGGCGGAGCTACAGGCCGGCTTCAAGGCCATCGACACTCGCCTAGACACCCTCACTGCCTGGCTGGACGATATTCATGGGCGCCTCGAACAACACGGAAGCCGCATTGAAGAGGTAGAGCAGCGGGTGTCAAACCTGGAAGACTTGCAACCTTCCACCAGCAAGAGGCTAGAGAGGGCTGAATGCTTGCTCAAAACAATGGCCGCCAAAGCCGAAGATTTGGAGGCACACTCACGCCTCAATAACATTCGCATTGCGGGTATGGCCGAGTCTCATGGCTAAATTCGTTGAAACGGTCCTGACGGACATCTTTGGTAGAGAGGCTTTTTCCAGTACATTTGCAGTGGAGAGAGCGCATCGAACACTGGGACCGCGCCCGGAAACCAGGAGCGCCTCCAAGATTAATAATAGCGCGACTCCTCAACTATCAGGACCGAGATGCAGCATTGCGATGGCCTGAGAGCGGGGCTCGCTCGCATACTAAGGCACAGAACTGGCGTTCTTTCCAGACTTCAAACCGATGGTGCCAGAAGCACGGCGCAAGTGTGCAGGCATTAAACGCACGCTACAAAAAGCAAATGTGCGGTATGCTATGCTCTACCCGCCGCGACTTCGCATCTAGATCGACGGAAAACCACAGACTTTCAAGACCCCTGAAGACACCATGAAGTTCTGGAAGCATCATCACAACACGAAGAAAAGTCGAGCGCGCAGAGAAGACGAGGAATCGGGATCATAACAGCGATTGGTTGCCTCATAAACTCTATGCAAGGTGGGCCCTCTTCCTATGCATCCGGCCTATAGACAGGAACTGTACCTAGCCGGCGCAGCCGAGACGATGGATCAATGGTAGACTTCCGTGAGTTATGAACACGAATTAGTTACCGAATGACAGCGAACTTGCTATTTGAAAGACTAGTATGTGCAAGGCGGTATAGAACTCATTTACTACTTCAAACTCTGAATGGCGGCCTCCTTGGAGTGTTGCTACCCCACTTGGAAGTTTTTTCCTGTTGTTTAATTGACTGTTTCCCCCTTTTTTTCCTCAGGGATATTGATGGGATTCACCGGGTGCTGTTCCGTATGTATCCGATGTGGGTGGGGGGTGGTGGGAAACGTTTCTCTAGAACTTGTTGGTTTTTTACGGTTACAATACAGAGTAATGCTTCTGTGGTTAAATGATTGAACACACATCACACATTTGCAATGCACTTCATGGCATGACACACCAGATGTATATCCCCGCCAACTGTACAGCGTAAGGGTTTGCGCTTAAAATGTCTATCCTGTAACGTTAGAGGGCTCTCGAACCCCAAAAAAGGATACCAAGTCTTAGCGTACATGTCCAGACATGCCACCCAAATAGCTTTCTTACAAAAGACACACTATGCACTGCTCCCAACACACCGATTTGCATCGACCTCGGATACTAACCGTTTCTTCGCCAACTATAGCACATACTCCCGGGGCGTATGCATTCTAATACATCGCTCACTCCCTTTTCAGGTGACAGTAGTGGTGGCGGATGAAGAGGGCAGGTACCTTCTGGTTGCGGGTGCACTGGGCGGTGAACCACTTCTGCTGATTAAAATTTATGCCCCGAATGTGGACTCTACGGAGTTCTTCCCCAAGATCGCCGCACACGTTACACGATTAGATGCCGATAACATACTAATGGGGGGAGACTTCAACCTAACCTTAGATCCCATAGCAGATACAACTGGGTCAGGACACATCACTAAGCCACATGCTGTACAGGCTCTCACCTCGCTGCTTCCTTACAGATCCCTGGGGGACTCCTCACCCCACGGATCGCGACTACTCCTTCTACTCAACCCCGCATGGCTAATGGTCACAAATAGACCACTCGTACCTCATTCCTCGACTCTTATTAATGGTCAAGACTATTGACTATCTGCCCCACACGTTGTCAGACCATTCCCCTGTCCTCCTCACATTGGAGATGCCCACTGTACCACAACCATATGCTTTTTGGAGATTCCCGGCTGAAGCGTTACTGGACTCGGTTTTTCGTAGCGAAGTTAGAGAGGCCATGCAAGAATATTTTCAATGAAATGAAGGCACAGTGGAACTGCAGTCCACACTATGGGAGGCCTTTAAAGCTTACACTAGAGGGGTGTGCATAGCCAAACAAGCAGGAGTGTTACGTTCAATACATAGAGAACTGGAGGGGAAACTCAGATATATCGACGCACCTGCGCAGACGACTAATCCCCCCGTCACTGCATGACCGAGCGAAATTACTGACAGAATTCACTGACCTAGCGACGCTCAAAGTAAAGTATATAGGCAAATATGCCAGAGCCCGGGCATACGGCGAGGGTGAGAGACCCGGTAGAACACTCGCCAGACTACTCCGCCCCAAGCACAAATCGACATATATCACACAGCTAGACGTAGAAGACGGTGCAACACTGCTGAAGGGGAATGAAATTGCTGCGGCCTTCTGATCCTACTATACCAAGCTGTATACAACGCGCGACCCCCGCTGGGACAAGCCCTTGCAGACTACTTAGAAGAAGTGGCCATGGTTTGGATAGACGAGGGACAGCGCCAATTTCTAGCCGCCCCTATCGATGTAGACGAAATTAAACTAGCAATTGACGACCTTGCCGGCAACCGAGCCCCCTGCTCGGATGGCCTAACGGGCGAGTTTTACAAAGCCTACAAAACCTTGCTGGCCCCTCGCTTATTAGAAGTACATGCTGAAGCTCTGCGGGAAGGATCTCTCTCCCCCACTATGCGGTAAGCCATAATCACACATCTACTTAAACTAGGCAAAACGCCCAAAGCTGTACATCGTATAGGCCGCTAACACTCCTCAATCAAGATTATAAAATCTTGGCCAAAATTCTAGCTACCCGCCTCTCTTTATTAATTGATAAGATCATATGCCCCTTCCAGGCGGGTTTCGTCCCCAACCGCTCCACCACAGTAAATTTACGCGCTATATTTGCGGTCATTAACCAGCTGGAACCCTCCCTCCCGGCGGCAGCAATCTTGCTAGATGCTGAAAAGGCATTTGATTCTTTAGAATGCCCTTTTTTATAAGCGGTTTTGCAGAAATTGGGGATCCCGGTCGGCTTCGCCAATCTAATTCGGCTTCTCTATGCTACCCCCACTGCCTGCCTCAAACTGAATGGCGAGATATCTCCCCAATTCACCCTCACGCGAGGCACTAGGCAGGGCTGCCCACTCTTGCCCTTGCTATTTATTCTGGCCATGGACCCCTTGGTGCGGCATATCCAGGAGAGTATGTCCACCGCGGGTTGAAATCCCACCGAGGACCGCTCGTGGCATCGCTTTATGCTGATGATGTGATGTTATTTGTGAGGGAACCGAGTGTTAACCTCTCTCCGCTACTGCACGAGGTGGTACAATTTGGCGCATACTCAGGACTCACTATCAATTGGACTAAGTCGGCTCATATGATCGGCAACTTACAAAAAGAAACTCAGGCCTTAGCACAGAGAGTAGATGCCTTACAAAGCTTTACTAGCAAAATTCAAAGTGTATCAAGTTTAGGCTAGGGTGGGAAATCCTCAAGGGAAGTTTTAGCCAAGTTTGCTGCTGCAGGACCTAGTCACAGTACTGGGACCCCTGTAATCCAAGTCACCACTCCATCTACCATTCGGTTAGCACCTCCTGAGCATTTTCTTGGGGATCCTACTAAATTTGCAACATTTATAAATCAATGTCAGTTACACTTTATGTTTAAACCTGCTTGTTTCCCTACTGAGCAATCCAAAGTTGCCATTATATTGTCATACTTAGGGGGCACTGCTGCGATTTGGTCAATACCTTTGGTTGAAAGGGACGATCCTTTGTTGGATAATTATTCCGCTTTTAAAACAGAATTAAAGAAATTGTTTGACCAACATACCTTTATTCGATCAGTAGATATTGTGTTACTCAATTTGCGACAAGGTAATAAAGATTTATTGACATATATCACAACGTTTAACAGACTAGTGGCTGAATCAGGTTGGCCTGCAGCTAAGAGGAGTTCCTTATTCTATAAGGGACTTCGAGATGAATTAAAAGATCTGTTGGCCCAAGTGGTGGACCCACCAGAGAATTGTGGTGATCCGATAGATTTGGTGGTGAAACTTGAACATCGTCTGGTAGAGCGACGTCAAGATAAAGGATGGTCAGATGCCAAGGTAGTAGTATATAAGGAAAAGAAACCTGACTTTGAAAAACTGAAGAACCTGAGCCCATGCAGATAGGGAGTCTCAGTGGGCCACTGAGTGAAGAAGAACGACGAGGAGTATCAACACTGTGTTTGTACTGGGGTAAAAAGGAGCATTTTCAATGAGACTGCCCTGTGAAACCTAAGAAGAAGGGAGAATCAGGAAACGAAATGACCTGAGACAATGATGGGCAAATGTTTTGGGTCTGCAACATGAAATAGCCTCAAAAACTTTGGCTCAGACATCCTATATACAGCAATATCAACACTTTCTCATAACAGCTCAAGTGTCATGGGATAGGGGTTCGACCTGTTTTCAACTGTTAGTAGACTCAGGAGCTGCTGGAAATGTTATGGATAAATATTTAGCATCGGTCATTTGGGATTCCATTTGAGTGTAAAGGTAAAGACCAGATGGACGAGGTTAAAACCATTGATGGTCGTACATTGAAGTCAGGCCCAATCACCCATTCTACTACTTACTTGTGGTTAGATATTCAAGGAAACCATAGGGAAAAATCTAATTCGATTTGATACTAAACCCGCAGTTTCAGGCCACTCTGGGAATACCATGGATTAGAAATTCATAATCCCAACATAAATTGGAAGGATCGTACTCTATCATTTTGTTCCATATTTTGTAAGGATCATTGCCTATATGTGCCTTCCAAATTGGGGCATGAGAGGACTGTAGCAATGGTAACAGACAAAAACAGTCCAACTATTCCCCCATGTTATCTAGATCTGGCAAAAGTCTTTGATAAACAGAAGGCCTCTGTTCTTCCACCGCACAGGCCCTGTGATTGTTAAATTGACCTATTACCCGGGGCTCGCATTCCTTGTAGTAGAATTTATGCATTAACTGAGAAAGAAAACATTCATCTGAGGGAATACCTTGATGGATTTATTAGACCATCGCTCTCACCTGCCTTGTCTCAACTTTTCTTTGTACCTAAAAATGGGGGTGAGTTGCGTACGTGTTTAGATTATAGAGCTCTTAATGATGTCACCGTAAAAAATCAATATCCTTTACCTCTCATTTCAAGTCTATTATATCTAGTAAAAAATGCTCAGGAATTTACGAAACTGGATTTGCGCTTACCATCTGGTACGGGTGAGAGAAGGAGATGAGTAAAAGACAGCTTTCTGGACAAAATTTGGGTTATATGAATATTTGGTGATGCCTTGTGGCCTGTGTAATGCACTTGCGGTATTCCAATATTTTATTAATGTGGTTCTGAGAGAGTTTTTAGATATATGTGCGGTTGTATACCTTGACGACATTTTGATTTACTCTCCCTCAATGAGAGAACATGAGAAACATGTAAAAGCCATTTTACAATGATTAAGAGATAATGAGTTGTATGTAAAGCTAGAGAAATGTGAATTCCATGTTTCCAGGGTCTCTTTCCTGGGCTATATATTATTACCATAGGGGGTTAGTATGGACCCACAGAACGTTACAGCTATTCTACAATGGAGTTCCCCAATATTTGTAAAAGAAGTTCAGAGCTTCCTGGGATTCGCTAATTTTTACCTGTAATTTATAGATCACTTTTCCACTGTGGTAGCCCCAATAACACAGTTATTGAAGAAAGGAGTGATATTTCATTGGTCCCCGGCAGCTGAACAGGCTTTTCAACAACTAAAAAAAGCATTTGTTACAGCACCAATTTTGCAACATCCAGACACATCTCAACCATTTATAGTGGGGGCCGATGCGTCTCAAGTAGCAGTAGGTGGGGTTCTATCACAAAGAAACAAGGAAACAGGCCTACTTCACCCTATAGCTTATTTTCGCAAACATTTATTCCAACTGAAGAAAACTATTCAATAGGACATAAGGAATTGTTTGCCATTAAAAAGCCATTCAAGGAATGGAGACATTATTTGATGGGGGCTTTACATACTGTTACAGTCATTACAGACAATAGAAACGTAAAAAAATGTAAATCGGCCAAATCGCTATCCATGAGACGATTGCGATGGATCCAATTCGTTAATGATTACGGTTTTGTAATTCAATTTCAATCAGGCAGACAACATGGAAAAGCAGATGCATTGTCGCGCCTTGGACACGACAATAGAGACCGTGAAACTGAATATCCTTCAATAATACCCCCAGAACATATTAAAGGAGCAGTGATTTCTGAGGATACATTTCTAAAGGAAATAGCTATAGCAGGGAAAGCTAAAGAAGCTGAAATGGTCATACAGATTCATAATAGTCAACAAATAAATTACTTATATTACAATCAAGAGGGGATATTTGTCCCTACAACCGCTTTACAGCAACAGGCACTCCAGTGGCGTCATACACATATATTATCTGGTCATCCAAGGGGAAAAAAGACTTTAGAATTAGTTAGGAGACACTTTTGGTGGCCCACATTAGTACCTGACACTAAACTATTTGTGCAAAGGTATACAGTGTGTGCACAAAGTAAAGATATTCACCAAGCACCCACAGGCTTATTATACCCATTACCTACTCCTCCCTGTCCATGGCATCCAGTTTCTATGGATTTCATAACTGAGTTACCTAAGACAGAACATGGTCATTTAACAATCATGGTCACTGTAGATTTGTTTTCCAAGATGGCTAATTTTTCTCCATTATCAGGTTTGTTTAACTCTAGAGAACTTGCCAATAACTTTCTACAATGCATTGTACGCTTACATGGTTTACCTTCAGTGATCGTATCTGACCGTGACCTCAATTTGTCTCAAAGTTTTGGAAGGCATTGTGTGGAATTTTACAAATAGAGATTCATTTATTTACTGGCTATCATCTTCAGACAGACAGACAGAGAGAGTGAATCAATATTTAGAACAATATATAAGATGTCAAGTTTTATAAACTGTTGCAGATTGGGATAAGTTTTTATGGGCAGCAGAATTCACATAAAATAATGTGCAGCATAGTTCAATCAAAATCACTCCCTTTCAATATAATTATAGTTATCACCCCCGTTTAATATTATCTCCACCAGTATTGATTGCTGAGGTTTCAGCGGTTCAGAATTATTTAGACCAGATCAAGAAGTATCAACTACAAGCGCACAGTAATTTGAATCAAGCTAAACTTATATATAAAAGATATGCAGATAAACATCGCAGACCCAATCCCGAATATCAGGTTGGGGACCAGGTTTGGCTATACACACGCCATATCAATTTGAAAGGGCCTCAGAAATTTCAACAACGATTTAAAGGCCCTTAGTCCATTGTTAAAAAGGTAAATGAAGTTGCCATGAAGCTGGACTTACCTTCACAAATTCGAGGACAGCCCGTGTTTCACGTGTCATTATTAAAACCTGTTGCTCCCGGAACCATTCTACCCCCTATATTCTCCAGCCATAGATGTCGCTGATGAACCTGAATTTGATGTGGAAGCTATCTTGGACTCTAAAAAAATTCGCCATAAATTATATTATCTGATTCATTGGAAAGGAATGGCCCTGAGGATCGTACTTGGTAGCCTGCATGTCATTTGCATGCTCCTCGTCTTCTACATCTTTTTCATCACCGTTATTCTGATAAACCCAAGCCAGTTGGGAGGAGCATAGGGGGGGGTCTTCTGACGGGCATGCACCAGTCTCAGCGTCCCGGATGAGCAGCCCTTTTAATGGGTAGAGCGTGCAGCCTTTAAGACTGCGCGGTGCACCACGAACGACTGCCCGTTTTTCTGAGTTCTGATCACTTACCTGTATGACGTCCTGCTCCTCGGCGTCCGTTCCTGTTGCGTCCTGTTCTCCGGTATTTCCTTGTCTCGGCTCCTTCTCGTTGGCGCGTTAGGCTCATCCGAGCATGTCCGGCTTGCCGTCTTCCTCGCTAACGTTCACTGGAAGCCTGCTGCGGCTCCTGAAAAGAAACAAATGAAATTATTAAAAGCAGTAAACTCTTCATTTGGGTAACGCGCTGCTGCCTCTTTAACTGCCAATATACAGAGTAACTTATCTGATAACTGTGATAGATGGTATGGAGACTTGCTAGTGAATGGGCAACAAATTTGGAAAATACCTAAAGGAAAAAAAAACAATTGGAATATAATAATATTGACATAAATGTGATCAATATATGAACAGCATTATTTGTTGACATGAATGTGAGACATGTATGACTATTATTATTTGTTGACATAGAAACGCAACAGCATTTGCCTTCAATTGTATTTGAGCAGTTGAAGGTGGTTTGAATTCTTAATCAAAAATGCTGTTTTACATGAAGTTATTGATTTATTATCGATAGACTGGAATCCTCTGTGGTTTTGGAAGTGTTATTTTCCGAAGAAGAATTTCATAAGAGAAATGAGAATTTTGAAAAACGTTTTGAGAAATAAGTCATTAGAGAGTATATTTATAGGTATGAGTCATGAGTTTTAGATTCGTATATTAATCATATAGGTGAGAAGGTATTATAATAGGACTTAAATTGTAGCTCCTTTATTACAGATACAGCACTATACGCTGCAAGACATCAGCATACCTGACAAGAGAGGAATGGATATTAGGTAATTAGAACAGGTCAAATATTGCATAGTCAGTTTACAACAATATTACTTAGGTGCTAAAACGCTGTTGTTTGTTTTATAGAAGGAAAGAGGCCAAGACCAATAGGAGCCTTGAAGTGATACACTGAAGATTCAACCAGCCTGCGTCCCTTTGTCCCCTTGGGTCAAGTAGGGCTCGTACAGCCGACCCCTTGGCCTATAGGGAAGACTGGAATTTTTAGCATAACCATTTCACTCCTCGAATAAGGACTGGTAAGAGCCTGACAGAAGTACTGAACGAGGCAACAGAGACTGCAGGACCTCTTGTCCAAGTCCAGCATGCTGAAATATGACCAGGAGCATCACTAATATACCGACCCGCAGGAGCGCAGAACCACAAGACACTGTCAACAGAAGCACTGACCTTGGCAACAGAGTCTGCACTACTATTTATCACAGTGCAGCATGCTGAAGTATGGCCCAGAGAGGCAGGGACTGCTGCAGCGCTTAATATACTGACCTGCACCAGCACTGAGATACAGAAACACACTCCACTGAAGCACTGACCGAGGCAGCGGAGACTGTGTCTGCAGCAGCCACTGACAATGAGATAGTGCTGCACAGCAGCACTTATGTCCCCAGAAAAGCACTGACCACAGCAGCAGTCACTCTAAAATACTGACCCACAACAACAACTCTAAAATATTCACCACAAAAGCAACAGCACTGATCACAGTTGCACTGGCCATAACATACTGACAACAACAGAAGTGACTAAAGCAGCACCACTGACCACAATAACAAGGACCACAGTGAATACTGACCAGTCTCAATGGTATGTGGTTTTCTCGCCGTAGACATTTTAGTGCCAGACACTTCCCACCTCCGCTGTGCAGCATTTTAACGCTGCATGTCTGGCATTGATGGGGAAAAGACCACATGGAAGGAGGCCTGGGTTCACTTGGGAGCATGGGGGAACTCCCTGTAAATTAAACATTTGTTGACAGGGCATGGGAGGCACCCCCCACCACTTCCATAAAATAAGGAATGAGGGAAAAGGCCAAGTTGGAAACAGGAAAAGAAAGGACTTCTTGATGGTTTGGGAGCAAAACGGTGCCCCAAAATGTACACACCCTGAAAATCTACCTACATTAAACCTTCCAAATTTACTAGATCGCAGACAGTGCTAAATCGCAATTTCATGAGGCGATGTGTCCGTGCGTTAAGGCACCTCCCCAAACATCAACTCATCAGAGTAAAGCAACTCATTTAAGTAACGGGGTCCAGTCAAAAACTGAGTTCTACATCAATGGAAAGTTAAAGGGTTTTATTACAAAAAGTCTAAATGATTGGTACAGAGTAATTGCCAAAGGCTCTCAGATGCAAAGTTATACAGAGTAGGCAAAAATCAGAAATTACTCTAAGTTCCAAATGAGCAGCAAAATCAGAAGAACAGGAAAGTCTTCTGGCACACTCCAAAATCAAGGGGTTTTAATTCACATTTTTTTCATATTAAATCAACAGTTCTGCAGAGTCATTGTGGTGTAAGCAAACGTATAATCTTTCAGCAAAGTAGAGCAGATAGAAAATAAGCACCATATTGTCTTAGCACTTAAGCACTAACCCAGTGTATGAATATTCAGCATCCTCAATGCTAATGTCATCCGGAGATGTTCAAACAAAATATGAAATATTGGCAATAAGACTTTTTCAAGTGAATAAGTCCAGTATATAAACGGAAGATGTAGTTACAAGCAACCATTTTACATCTGTATCATGGAAAGTTCATCACGAGCAAAACAATACAGTAATGAATCTAAACTAATTTGACCTCAGCTTGACTGTGTGCTGCAGAGCCTGTGAGGAGAGGATGTGCGCGGGTGGAAGGACAAATGAATGATAGAAAAAGCTTCCATCTTGTTCAAGATAATGTTTCATATAAATGTGACATAAGTAAAACACATTAAACACACGTCTATACATCATAGGAAATTCGTTTGAAAGGCAATTAAACTATATCAGTCTGCATATGTAAACTGTGTGCGAAAATGCATATTACACAGTGTTAATTATATGCAAAAATATAATATAAATCTTTAAAACACTTCTACAATTCCCCTCGCTGATTATTCTATAAAAACTTTATTAATCAGGAATTTATTCTGGCTGCATCACTTTCTGTTTCTTTCATTAATTCTCCTCTATCATCTTTAGCTGGTTGTTGACACGATCTTTGACATTTTCCACCTCAGGTACTTCGTTTCTATTCCTTTTTAATGATGTCTTCTCAATTTTATACCAAAGGTTTTTAATTAAACATCCAGAAAATTTTGGCAAGAGAAGCAAAACAATGGCACACATCATTATAATTATTTATATGAGTTAATATTAAACGTAAAGCCCCTCCACCCAATCAGTCCATTAAACAACCATCTCTATCTCACTAACCCAGGAACCTACAGTTTCCCATATGCCATGCTCTTCTAAAGCTTGATATTCCCTGGAGATGTTATTTCCATTGGTTGTATGAGAATTACTAACAGGGCTATTGTCAGGTATGAAGGAATGGCATCTGTTAACCTTCAGTACCTGGCAAACACCGCCTCCTTTGCAAGAAGCATATTCAGCACTAAACAGTTTTGCATTATCATGGCTATAATAGCAATTAATCCTGAATTAATTTGAGGTAGAGCACAAGCAGTACTTAAAGCAAGTCTGTCCACCAATGTAGACAAACATCTAATTTTCACATTATTCATAGTCACATCTATATGGGGGAATAATACCACCTAATAAATGTAATACTAGCTGTACAGATCCATGTTTCAGTCTCCTCAAAACAGCTGTATCATCCATTCACTCATATGATAGACTCTAGGAAACACTAAAGCAAGATAACAAGATCCAACCCAATTGTGAGGCAAATTGAAATAAGCAGTCTTACCACACATATATTAAATTCCCCTAAGAATTGGCTTCTCACTATATAGTCACACTTGCAACATAACTTCTTTCACACTCACTATCCTCCACATATTCCGCCTTGCTACCCATCAAAGGTTCACAACATAGCATACACATTTCACCTTTCCTCTCCTATTTCAATCTCAATCTAGGATGTAAATTCAACAGTATAAATTCCTCTTCTTTAATCTGTTCTCTTATCTCACTTTTATCTCGCCAATCCTTCCCAATTTTTACTCTTCTCTCATTGTATTCCCATATAAACTCGTGCTCTTCTTTACCTAAACCATACACATACCCCCGTTTGGTAGATTTAGTTCCATGCTCAATTTGTGCAGTCATTTTCAGTAAAGTACCGTATTTTAAACATTAATGAGTACTTCCAACTTCAAAGATAGGCAGCTCCTCAAACGAGGCACTGGAATCTGACAAATAAGACAAAAATTCATTTTGTAAAATATACTAACAAACACTGTACAGGCCGGGCTATAACATTTTTCGGGAAGCTACAAAAATGAAAACAAGCACAAATTATCTTCAAAACAATATTAGGGGGCCGTTTCCGATCTCGGCCGGAAGCGCACCTAACACTATTCGTCCGGAAAAAAACCAAGCTGAACGCGTGTTTCCCGACCGATTCGAACATACGTCCGAACGAGCAAGTACGATGCGCACAACTGCCCCGATCCCGACCCAGCCGTACTCACCCAATGCAGCTCCTGTTCCCCGCCCGAGCCGGATCCATAAACGCAGAATCGAGTCGCACGGAAGCCAAAATACAGCACCGTCCGGCCGGACTAGTACGATGCGCCTTCCGTATGCGCCGAACCCGTCGCTACGCACAGCACGTCAGAGCATCCGGGAGAGGCGCACATAAGCTCCGATTCGCGCCACAAGACGATCCACGGCTACGAGACGAACACGCCAGCCACGAGTACGAGTCGAAGCAACGAGAAAGATGAACGAGACGAACCAACCATGAATCCCATCGCGCAGGTCCTACCAATACTCTACATCTATTACCGGAACTGGTACGGACGCGTACGGTGCAGAAGGTAAGTCAAACACCCACCACACAAACAAACGACACGTACCAGACATATAACACACACACATAGAGATGCAGAAATGACTCACACCAGCAACAGCAGAACCATAGGGGCGGGATGGCTATCACCAATGCCATATACACCCATAGGGGCCTGGATGCCTACCACTACTACCACCCCTACTCATGGGGGGCTGGATACCTGTCACTACTACCATCCCCACTCATGGGGGGCTGGATACCTGTCACTACTACCACCCCTACCCATGGGGGGCTGGATGCCTACCACTACCACCACCCCTACTTAGGGGGTGCTAGATGCCTGTCACTACTACCATAACCACTCATAGGGGGCTGGATGCCTACCACTACCACCACCCCTACTCAGGGGGTGCTAGATGCCTACCACTACTACCACCCCTACTCATGGGGGGCTGGATACCTGTCACTACTACCATCCCCACTCATGGGGGGCTGGATACCTGACACTACTACCACCCCTACTCATGGGGGGCTGGATACCTGTCACTACTACCACCCCTACCCATGGGGGGCTGGATGCCTACCACTACCACCACCCCTACTCAGGGGGTGCTAGATGCCTGTCACTACTACCACCCCTACCCATGGGGGGCTGGATGCCTACCACTACCACCACCCCTACCCATGGGGGGCTGGATACCTGTCACTACTACCATCTCCACTCATGGGGGGCTGGATACCTGTCACTACTACCACCCCTACCCATGGGGGGCTGGATGCCTACCACTACCACCACCCCTACTTAGGGGGTGCTAGATGTCTGTCACTACTACCATCCCCACTCATAGGGGGCTGAATGCCTACCACTACCACCACCACTACTCAGGGGGTGCTAGATGCCTACCACTACTACCACCCCTACTCATGGGGGGCTGGATACCTGTCACTACTACCATCCCCACCATGGGGGGCTGGATACCTGACACTACTACCAACCCTACTCATGGGGGGCTGGATACCTGTCACTACTACCACCCCTACCCATGGGGGGCTGGATGCCTACCACTACCACCACCCCTACTCAGGGGGTGCTAGAGGCCTGTCACTACTACCACCCCTACCCATGGGGGGCTGGATGCCTACCACTACCACCACCCCTACCCATGGGGGACTGGATACCTGTCACTACTACCATCTCCACTCATGGGGGGCTGGATACCTGTCACTACTACCACCCCTACTCATGGGGGGCTGGATGCCTGTCACTACTACCATCCCCACTCATAGGGGGCTGGATGCCTACCACTACCACCAACCCTACTCAGGGGGGTGCTAGATGCCTGTCACTATTACCACTCCTACCCATGGGGGGCTGGATGCCTACCACTACCACCACCCCTACCCATGGGGGGCTGGATACCTGTCACTACTACCATCTCCACTCATGGGGGGCTGGATGCCTACCACTACCACCACCCCTACTCAGGGGGTGCTAGATGCCTGTCACTACTACCACCCCTACCCATGGGGGGCTGGATGCCTACCACTACCACCACCCCTACCCATGGGGGGCTGGATACCTGTCACTACTACCATCTCCACTCATGGGGGGCTGGATACCTGTCACTACTACCACCCCTACCCATGGGGGGCTGGATGCCTGTCACTACTACCATCCCCACTCATAGGGGGCTGGATGCCTACCACTACCACCACCCCTACTCAGGGGGTGCTAGATGCCTGTCACTACTACCACCCCTACCCATGGGGGGCTGGATGCCTACCACTACCACCACCCCTACTCAGGGGGTGCTAGATGCCTGTCACTACTACCACCCCTACCCATGGGGGGCTGGATGCCTACCACTACCACCACCCCTACCCATGGGGGCTGGATACCTGTCACTACTACCATCTCCACTCATGGGGGGCTGGATACCTGTCACTACTACCACCCCTACCCATGGGGGGCTGGATGCCTGTCACTACTACCATCCCCACTCATAGGGGGCTGGATGCCTACCACTACCACCACCCCTACTCAGGGGGTGCTAGATGCCTGTCACTACTACCACCCCTACCCATGGGGGGCTGGATGCCTACCACTACCACCACCCCTACCCATGGGGGGCTGGATGCCTACCACCCACACCACCCCTACTCATAGGATGGGTAATGCATGACACAACCAGCATACTCCAACATAAGGAATGTAAGAAAAAAACAGCCTCCCAACACCATGACAAGCGTGTGTAGACTGTGTCAAATGCCTACAACACTGAACATGACATTGAACATACAATGTGACCCCCTATCACATGTGTCACACATAAATGTGTGTGGCCTCCACAATGCAAGCAGACCATGACCACTGTGGCAATGGGGTCCAACCCCCATCATCACAGTGACCAAAAGGTAAGTGTGGGGTCCATAGCTGAAGCACCTTTTGAACATTGTGGCAATGGGGTCTAAACCCCCATCATCACAGTGACCAAAAGGTAAGTGTGGGGTCCATAGCTGAAGCACATCTTGAACATTGTGGCAATGGGGTCTAAGCCCCCATCATCACAGTGACCAAAAGGTAAGTGTGGGGTCCATAGCTGAAGCACCTTTTGAACATTGTGGCAATGGGGTCTAAACCCCCATCATCACAGTGACCAAAAGGTAAGTGTGGGGTCCATAGCTGAAGCACATCTTGAACATTGTGGCAATGGGGTCTAAGCCCCCATCATCACAGTGACCAAAAGGTAAGTGTGGGGTCCATAGCTGAAGCACCTTTTGAACATTGTGGCAATGGGGTCTAAACCCCCATCATCACAGTGACCAAAAGGTAAGTGTGGGGTCCATAGCTGAAGCACATCTTGAACATTGTGGCAATGGGGTCTAAGCCCCCATCATCACAGTGACCAAAAGGTAAGTGTGGGGTCCATAGCTGAAGCACCTTTTGAACATTGTGGCAATGGGGTCTAAACCCCCATCATCACAGTGACCAAAAGGTAAGTGTTGACATTGAAAAAGCTGCAACTGCCAAACAGCATGGATAATTCCTGGTCACAGAACAACAAACACATCAGTGGCAAAGTAGTGCTTGTGTCCCATAGCAACATAGACTGGGGGAGGCAAACAGTGCAGTGCAAATAAGACATACCTTTGGCCATGTGCAGACAAACATCACCCATGGGGGCTGACACTGTCAACATTCATCAATAACACAATGACAGAAGTGACCATCATAATGCAGACCCACATAGCTGCACCAATGGGCACACAAATGTAGATATCCTGTGGAGACTGTAGATGTGAGGTGAACAAATACCATACCATGGCAGCAATGGGACACACAAACCATGATCATTGTGCTGACTGATGACCTAGGAGTCCCAGGGACAGCAGGGGAAACCCACCAAACAACATACAGCCAATGGCACACTAAAGATATGCCAATGCAGTGGTGCAGATGCACAAACACAAACAGGCAGCCCCACACTGCATATCAAACACAACAGGTGAGGGGGGGGGGGTGCCAGTGTCCCCAGGCAACCACACAACACATGAGGAGGCCTGAATACCAATTACACAGATGTGCATACAGTGCCACACAAAAGAAACACATGGATCCGAATCCCCTCTGTGGGCAATCAGGCTTTGTTAGATGAGAGGGAGCCCAAATTACACATGTCACACAGGCATGTAGGAACAGCAACTAACACAGCAAGACACTGACCCACCACAGCACTACCCCCAGGGTCCCCACATTGTGGTGACACTGGCCTGCATGATAATCCCACTGTGATGACAAAGCTAGATGTCGTTCACGCTGTGAACCACAGTCATGTGTCCTGAGCAACAAACTACCATCACACCTACACAAGCACAAATCAATCAGCACGGCCTGTCAGCCAAGGCCAACATGGAGGCAGGGGTCTAGCCGTGCAACAACTCTCATCTGCACACACTCAACACCACACACCATGATCTCCACCAATGTGCAGCAGTGAAGCTCACATGCACTGGTGACATTGCACATGCACCCATGACAATCCCAGGGGTGGTGGTGCCAACTAAGGTGCAGAAACCCATCACACATGGCCACTCAACAAGACTCGTGAATGTCTGACACACTGCACAGTACGCCGTACATGGACATGACGTCAATACCACACCAACCAATGGGATCCCGGCCACAGACACACACCAATGAAGAAGCCAAGGTCACCCACAAAGAACACACATAGACAACTTCCAACATTGCAGCTCTGACCCTGAGGAGTGGCAGCAGTCACACACACAACGTGTCACAATCACTGAAAGCTAACACAAACTGGAAATTACATGACCGGTGTAACCAACAAGTGCCAAGGGAATCCTGACTGTGTCCCATCTGCGTTTGCCCACAAACTCAGCCCTGACAGCAAACACACCTATGGGTGACACCCTGATGACCAGTAATGTGCCATGCACCCACATCACAGAGAACCCAGGGAGATGACTTTGGGGGAACATAGGTCAACTCAGCAAGCATCACAAACAGGAACATCACTAGGGATCCCAGCCTGCCTAGCAAAATGGAAGTGAACACACACAGACATGCTCACACAACACACACCTTGTGCTCAGGCAATGTCACAGAATTACACACTGCCATGAGGGGACTCCACTCCTGTGTAAGGAAAGCTGTGCCATACGTTGTCTCAGCATAACACTTGGTCACACAGTCAACAATTAGCACAAAATGAAGGCTCCCGTCATATCAGCCTGGTCATGGGAGTGTCACCGAAATCATCAGCACAGATCCAACACACATGTATAGCAAGTTGCACTGATAACACAGATGAGTCCTTCCCCATTGATGCCCAAACTTGCATGTCCAGTGGAGATGGTCACACGGTCAGGGAAGTAGACTAATTGAACAATGGCAAGCACAACAGATGTGCAGGGGTGTAAGCCACAGATGTGATATTGCAAATGTAAGTAGGAAATCCCATTGCCAAATATTGAAAACATGACACCCTCATATTGCTGCAAAGGATGACATGGATACACAACAGGATAGGACACATTCCCCCTGGACCACATGGGGTCCTGCACAGTAACACTTCATTTTCCTGATATCAAAAATCACCATCACTGCAGCAAGGGCACGGTTAGCATCATCAACATCATGTACATCAGAAGCAAAACCACTAGAGAACAGAAAGTAGCTTTATTCAGCATTTGTGTGTGAAGAAGTTAAAGTCCAGAAATATAACAAAGGCCAATGGCCAGTCCATACTCAGAGTCCAAACAGGGTGACAGTGCCAGATGTCACCCTTTGCATGCCTGCACTGCTACACACCAGGGACATTCCCCTCGGAGTGGCATACGGGGGGGCAGGCCAGGCACCGCAGGGACAGGATCAGGGCTCACCAGAAGGAGGCAGGGAAGGGGTGGTGGGTGCTGGAGAGTCACTGACAACTGCAGTGGAGGTGTCTCACATGGTGTGTGCCGGCACAACTGGGGGGCATGAGTCAGATGGTGTGGGTGCCGGCACAACTGCAGTGGGCCGTGCAGATGGAGTGGACAGGTTCCCCACTGCAGTGCCCAAGTCAGACGGGGTGGTAGTGGACTCCACTGCAGTGCCTATCTCCAGGGGAGTAGAATGGGGTTCAGGTAAGGTGGGCAGGACAGAGGGGGAGGACACCGTCTCCACACCAGTGGCACAGACATGCGCAGCGGGGGTGTGGTGCTGGAAGAGCAAGTGGCAGGGGGAGAAGGCCGGATCATTTTGGGGGTGGTGTATCTGCGAGTGGGGGAACCTGGGGCAGGGTGTGGTGGGGGCACCTGTGGAGTGGGGGCCTGAGGGATGGAGGAAGGAGACTTGGTGGTTGAGCTGCAGGGCGGCGGCGGGGTCTTGCTCTTCCGGGTCCGGGGGGACTTGCGGATGGGGGCCTCAGTCTGTCTGCGCCTGGGGGAGGGTGTCCGGGGGTGAGGGGCACTCCCCTCTGTGTGGGTGGGCTTCCTCTTCCCCCTGTATGCTGGATCAGCTGGATTGGAGGGGAAGAGGCCGAGGTCACAGAGGAAGAGCCGCTGTGTAGGTGGGGTTGCAGGTGAGGCAAGGGAAGGGGCCTTGGAGGGAGAGGTATCGGAGGACTGCGGAGTGACTGTGGATGCCTGTGTGTGTGTCTGTCCCCCATCCCCTGTGGGTGTGGTATCAGTCCCCTGAGGATGCCTGCGTGCACGTCTTGTTTTTGTAGTGGGTGTGTCTGTGCTGCTCGTGTCTGTGTGTTTGGGTGAATGTGCAGGTGTGCATGTGCTTGGGACAGGTAGGGTGCCAGGAAGCGTGGATGGGGCAGAGGTAGGAGGGGTGAGGGACTGTTGGAGGAGGGACACTGCTGCCGTCAGGGAGGAGTCCATGGACCTATTGCTCCTTTGTAGGGCAGACATGCCCGATGAGATGCCCTCCATGAACGACACCAGCTGAGTCAACAGAGTGGTGTGGGCATGGAGGACACTCAGCATTGCTGTCTGCCCTACATGGAGCTGGCGAAGTAGGTACACAGACTCCTCACTCAGGGCAGCAGGGGACACAGGGGCAGGGGGTGCGGTGCCTGGCACGAAGGAGACATGCTCCCGAACACGGGAGCCTCCACGGACCTCTGGAATGGGAGCCGATGGGAGGGCGGTGGTGGTGGTGGTGGCGGGGACAGCAATACTAGCTGGGGTGTGGTGGCTGCTGACACCCGCCTCCACAAGGGAGTCATCCTCCGAGCTGCTGTGATACCATCAGCTGAGGTGGATGGTGCTGAGGACTCCTCGGTGTGGCTCCCCTCGCCCTCCGTGCCACTGGGTACCTCCGACCACTCCTCGGCTGCTGACCCAGTCTGGCTCTGCGGCTCCTCCTGGTCCGTGGAGCTGTCCCCTCCTGTGGCCGTGGATGTATCTGCAAACAATAGGGAAACAGACAAACATCAGTCACCTGCACTGACCGCACACACCACAGTAAGTACAGCACATTACAGAGAAAGCCCTGGCATCCTTAGTTGAACATTGCCAAAAGTGCCCAAACAGAGTAGGAGAAGCCAATTGTCAGTCTGATGGTCAACCATGGAACTCACATCCCTCCTGGCCTTGCACCCATCTGTCTGGTGTCTGTCGGATGGCAATACCCCAGTGTGGACACATGCACCACCTACACAGTAGTTGGACAGTGCAGAGAACAAAGTGAAGTATGTGAACATGCACACATCACAACTCTTGCCACTGAGTCAGTACAGATGTCCGGATAAAGGGATGGCCAGAGTCTATTTTGAAATGCATGTGATGCATACCAGCACCAGACACCATGATGCACCCATGTCCTGATAGTCAATGCCACGATGGGATGCATGTAGCACATGTCACTCACCTGCAGGATCACTCATAGGAAGTTTAATGCCATGGCACAGGCATGCCTGCAAAGTCATACATCACTGTCTCCAGTCACATGGGCAGGGCAGCCAGACAACAACAGTCTGCACTGTGTCACAATCATAGGTCATGGGGAATGCAAGTCCTGGAGCTGACAAGTGCACATGTCCATCCCCCACAAACCACATCATCTGAACTCTTATTTGTCCACGTCATACCAATTGGACATATGGGAGACCTGAAACACAACCCTCGGAACCTGAGCACCTCACAATCTGCTGTGAATGGGAAACAGCTGCCTGAACTTCACATTCGCATACCCCAGTCTGCACGGTCAAGTGATCAAACACCTATATGTCACACAAGTATCGTCTCCTATGGTCACATCTCCGGTGGCATGCTGAGCCCTAACCGAGAAACACCCCAGTAGTCCTGACAACGAAGCCACAGCACAATGACACAGAGGCAGACACCTGAGGGAACATTTCACTGAGCACAACGTGTCAGCTGATACACGGGAGTGGGAGGACAGAGTGTATTGTATGGCCTGGAGTAGGCATGACTGTCCTGCTCCACGTGAATGAGTGATGAGCCCTGGACAGTAGGCAGGTGGCTAAGTATGTGTGACACACTTGATATACATACTCCTGAGGCCCAAACATTGTTCCCACCCGCAGCATGGGTGTGTGCCAAATACCCCAGGCACATGTGGTGAATCAGATCAGCAATTGGACCACATATCAAAGTAACATGCAGATTACATGTGAGAACTCAGGCATTGTGTAAGCAATGGACCCACCCATGAAGCCCACCACAGAGTTACGGGAGCAAATGCTGTCCCCCACCTTGAGCTAAGCAAAATGCAAGGACACAGTACCCAAGTGACACAATTTCCTGACTGTAAGGGCCACACCTGGGTATCAGATGAGGAGTGGGCAGTGCACAATTGAGGGACATGGGTCCTGGACCACATGACTGATGTACTGTTGAAGTTTAACCAGGCTAGAGGAGGGCACATAGCATGGCAGACAAAGTTCACAGTGCAGTCATGGACTCACCCCCTCCTTGCTGCTGTCTGGCCTTCAGCTGCCCATCCAGATCAGGGAAGACCACCGCCAGGATCCTGAGCATGTGGGGGGTCAGGGTCCGGTGTCCGCCCCTCCTGCGAGGAGGCGACAGCTTCAGCTGGACCCGTGCGATCCTCCGGGTCCAGCCCCGAAGGTCCTGCCACCTCTTCTGGCAGTTGCGGATCCGGCGCTTGTAGACCCCCACGGATCTCACTGCCCGGACGATGGTCAGCCATATCTTCTGCTTCTGGTGGGCATCAACCTGTGAGGATGACAAAGTGAAAAGCCCATTACTACACATGCAACATTTCCGTGCATCACACAGTTGGATATACATGTCTCAATCACAGGGGCACATGATGTACACAGGCAGTGCAACGATGGCTATGAACAGTTTGCCAGCAGTTACTACATGGTATCATTGCCTGGGAAGTAAAACCTCGTTTAAATGCACTGTTACTGCACTATACCTGTTCAGTGCATGTAACTACACACTATGGGGGGTGACAACTACTCAGTGAGCCTGCTAGCCAGTGGCGTGCAGACTGTAAGTCTTGCTAGTCAGACAACATGCACATTTAGTAAGGCAGTGGACAGCACACTCACCTGCTCCCCTGGTTTCCCATACAGCTTGCTGTACTGTGGAAGGAGGCTGTCCAGCAGGGCCTGGTTCTCCTCAGTGGTGAAGGCTGGGGCTCTCTCCACAGTACGTGCCATTGCAGGATCCAGAGGATGCAGATACAGCAGCAGTGGTGGTGGCAGATGTCGTCCTGGAGCACGTAGTGCAGGCAAGTGAGCTCTCAGGGGAACAGCCAGCGTTATTATAGTGTATTGTATGGCCTGGAGTAGGCATGACTGTCCTGCTCCATGTGAATGAGGGATGAGCCCTGGACAGTAGGCAGGTGGCTAAGTATGTGTGACACACTTGATATACATACTCCTGAGGCCCAAACATTGTTCCCACCCGCAGCATGGGTGTGTGCCAAATACCCCAGGCACATGTGGTGAATCAGATCAGCAATTGGACCACATATCAAAGTAACACGCAGATTACATGTGAGAACTCAGGCATTGTGTAAGCAATGGACCCACCCATGAAGCCCACCACAGAGTTACGGGAGCAAATGCTGTCCCCCACCTTGAGCTAAGCAAAATGCAAGGACACAGTACCCAAGTGACACAATTTCCTGACTGTAAGGGCCACACCTGAGTATCAGATGAGGAGTGGGCAGTGCACAATTGAGGGACATGGGTCCTGGACCACATGACTGATGTACTGTTGAAGTTTAACCAGGCCAGAGGAGGGCACATAGCATGGCAGACAAAGTTCACAGTGCAGTCATGGACTCACCCCTCCTTGCTGCTGTCTGGCCTTCAGCTGCCCATCCAGATCAGGGAAGACCACCGCCAGGATCCTGAGCATGTGGGGGGTCAGGGTCCGATGTCCGCCCCTCCTGCGAGGAGGCGACAGTTTCAGCTGGACCCGTGCGATCCTCCGGGTCCAGCCCCAAAGGTCCTGCCACCTCTTCTGGCAGTTGCGGATCCGGCGCTTGTAGACCCCCACGGATCTCACTGCCCGGACGATGGTCAGCCATATCTTCTGCTTCTGGTGGGCATCAACCTATGAGGATGACAAAGTGAAAAGCCCATTACTACACATGCAACATTTCCGTGCATCACACAGTTGGATATACATGTCTCAATCACAGGGGCACATGATGTACACAGGCAGTGCAACGATGGCTATGAACAGTTTGCCAGCAGTTACTACATGGTATCATTGCCTGGGAAGTAAAACCTCGTTTAAATGCACTGTTACTGCACTATACCTGTTCAGTGCATGTAACTACACACTATGGGGGGTGACAACTACTCAGTGAGCCTGCTAGCCAGTGGCGTGCAGACTGTAAGTCTTGCTAGTCAGACAACATGCACATTTAGTAAGGCAGTGGACAGCACACTCACCTGCTCCCCTGGTTTCCCATACAGCTTGCTGTACTGTGGAAGGAGGCTGTCCAGCAGGGCCTGGTTCTCCTCAGTGGTGAAGGCTGGGGCTCTCTCCACAGTACGTGCCATTGCAGGATCCAGAGGATGCAGATACAGCAGCAGTGGTGGTGGCAGATGTCGTCCTGGAGCATGTAGTGCAGGCAAGTGAGCTCTCAGGGGAACAGCCAGCATTATATGTGTGCTGCTGAGGCAGATACTGTCCCATGTGTCCAAAGTGATAGGTCCAAGTCGTTTGCATCTTCTGAATCTGGCCAATCCATGGAATTGCACCACTTACACACGCCCACAGCATCCTTCAAAAGTTCAACTTCATGAGACCCATGAATTTGCAACATTGTTGTGGGTGGCCAACTGAATTCACAGCATCAGACTCGTTAAATGTTTGAAAACGCGTCCGTTGCCATGCCAGGCCATAGCCAATGCATGCGCACCGATCGGTCCATTGCTGTACAATGCGTACATCGGATGACAACGCGTACCCGCTCACATCATATGCAATGGCCAATGCGTGCGCACCGATCGGTCCATTGCTGTACAACGCGTACCCGGTCACATCATATGCAATGGCCAATGCGTGCACACCGATCGGTCCATTGCTGTACAACGCGTATTTCTCTCAACATCATATGCAATGGCCAATGCGTGCACAACGATCGGTCCATTGCTGTCCAACGCGTACCCGGTCACATCATATGCAATGGCGAATGCGTGCGCACCGATCGGTCCATTGCTGTACAACGCGTACATCGGATGACAACGCGTACCCGCTCACATCATATGCAATGGCCAATGCGTGCGCACCGATCGGTCCATTGCTGTACAACGCGTACCCGGTCACATCATATGCAATGGCCAATGCGTGCACAACGATCGGTCCATTGCTGTCCAACGCGTACCCGGTCACATCATATGCAATGGCCAATGCGTGTGCACCGATCGGTCCATTGCTGTACAACGCGTACATCGGATGACAACGCGTACCCGCTCACATCATATGCAATGGCCAATGCGTGCGCACCGATCGGTCCATTGCTGTACAACGCTGTACCCGGTCACATCATATGCAATGGCCAATGCGTGCGCACCGATCGGTCCATTGCTGTACAACGCGTACCCGGTCACATCATATGCAATGGCCAATGCGTGTGCACCGATCGGTCCATTGCTGTACAACGCGTACCCGGTCACATCATATGCAATGGCCAATGCATGCGCACCGATCGGTCCATTGCTGTACAACGCGTACATCGGATGACAACGCGTACCCGCTCACATCATATGCAATGGCCAATGCGTGCGCACCGATCGGTCCATTGCTGTACAACGCGTACCCGGTCACATCATATGCAATGGCCAATGCGTGCGCACCGATCGGTCCATTGCTGACCAACGCGTACCCGGTCACATCATATGCAATGGCCGATGCGTGCGCACCGATCGGTCCATTGCTGTACAACGCGTACATCGGATGACAACGCGTACCCGCTCACATCATATGCAATGGCCAATGCGTGTGCACCGATCGGTCCATTGCTGTACAACGCGTCCCTGTACAAGTCACTGGCATATGTCACCATGCCTGTCACAGGTGAACGTATGCCAGCCACATTTACTTCCCAGGGAGTGAGGGGCACAACTACAACACCACAGCCTGTCCACACTGTATCGTAAGGCATGTAAGGCTGCATTACCTTTTCCGTGTATGGGGGTCAACATGTTGTTTTTTGGGTGGCACTTGGGGGGAGCCACTCCCAGGCTGTGCACGTGTTCATGGGGACAGAATCCTTGGTGTGTTGTGCACATGACCACTGTGATGTGCAACTGTTCATTTCAGAGCATGTGGCATGGTCACATTTCCCGGTTGTGTATGTGTATGTCATGTCACATACCCCCTGAGTCCCATGTGGGATGGTATGTACGTCACAGGGTGACCCATTGCCACAATAGTGATGGCCCTCCACAGTCTGTGTGCATGTTGTGTTTACAATGTCTCTGATTCCATGTGCACAATGGGAGCCAGTCTCCACATCCACGTTGTTTGTGCATGGACTTTGATGTTGTGCGTGTGTGTGTCACAGACGTCCATGTCTGTCCTGCCGAGGCAACAGGGACCACTACCTGTGGGGGTCATGGTTGTTTTGCTGTGGTGTATTCATGATGCACCATGTCATGCCAGTGTCCATGTGGCAATACAGGGTCCCTGGGAATCTACCTGTCGATGAGCTGTGATGCCTGGGGCACATCTGTCCTCACATGTCACTGTGGTGTGTGTTTGGAACGTGACAGCAGTACATGGGTTCTGTGACACAGCCTAATGATATCCCATAGCACAACCTGGGACTTGTTGAGGACACATGTTGAACTGTGATGTTAGATGTTGGCCATGTAGGTGCCATACATGTCCTTACGGAACGGCACACACATCATGTACTTGTGTCTCGTAATGATGTATCATGTGATATTGAGTCTGGTCTATGCCACATATGTGGGGTGACTGACAATCTTTCTTTCTTCACCTATGCACTGCAGGGCACCAGCTGTCCATAGACCATTCCCTAACCTTGCAACCATGGTTGAACGGGACTGCATCCGACGGTACCGCTTCACCAGGCCACTGATTGAGGAATTGACGGTGCGGTTGGCCCCACATTTGCAACCTGGCCGGACATACCCTACAGCGCTGACCCCCAAGGTGAAGGTGATGGCAGCCCTACACTTCTTTGCCACCGGTACCTTTCAACACACTGTGGCGTCTGCTGGTGGGATGTCACAGACCATGTTCAGCCGTGTGCTCCGCGATGTTTTGGAGGCTATGTTGAGATACCTGAACCAGTACATCTATTTCCCTAAACGTCAACAACTCACTGACGTCAAGAGTGACTTCTATGCCCTGGGGAGGATGCTGCATGTCATTGGCTCCATTGATGGGACACATGTTGCTTTGGTACCACCACAGGCACATGAGCAGGCATACAGGAACCGCAAACATTACCATTCGGTCAATGCACTGGTGGTATGTCTTGCAGATATGAGCATCTCACACGTGTGTGCCCGTTTCCCCGGTTCTGCACACGATGCCTACGTGATGAGGAGTAGTTGCATCCCGAGGATGATGTCACAGATGCGGAACCAGCGTGCCTGGCTTGTCGGTGTGTACTGACTTTGTACCATTGTGTGTGTTCTGCAATGTAGTATTCCACCCTCTTTTCCAACTCAGCTAATGTGCAATTGTCTGTATGTAGGTGACTCCGGATACCCCAACATGCCGTGGTTGCTGACGCCCCTCAGGAACCCTGTGACACCAGCCCAGATGCGCTACAATGAGGCACATGGTCGGACCAGGAGAGTGATTGAGCGGACATTTGGTCTCCTGAAGAGCCGCTTTCGCTGCCTGGACAAGACAGGAGGGGCCCTCCCATATGCCCCAGCAAAGGTGTGCAAGATTGTCATCGTCTGCTGCATGCTACACAACCTGGCAGTGCGGAAGGAGTTGCCTCTCATCCTGGATGATGATGACCAACATCCGCCACCTGTGGAGGATCCTGGCCTGGGCCACGATGCCAGTGATGGTGATGATGATGAGGGTGATGTCCGCACACAGCTCATCACCAACTTCTTCAGCTGAATGTGAGTATCCGGAGATGTCATGTCAATGATGTGAGTTTGCGTGATATGTGTTGGTGGTGCTCTGGTGCTGTTTGAGTGTGTCCATGTGCTACTTGACTGTATGCGTGCAGCGATGTGTCCTTACAGGTAGTCTGTACTCCACAACAGTGTTGACATGCTAACTTGGTTTTGTGTAGGTATCTTGTGACATGTATTGGGCATGAGTATTGCAGTTCTGTCCTGTTCTTCAGTGCTTTTGACTGTGTGTAATTTCTGTCTGTGAACGTGTGGGAAGTGCGGGCCGGATACACAGACGCGGAGGCTGGATGTAATGTGCAATTTTAGGGGTTTTATTGATAACAACAGGCGGTCTCGGTGGTATAGCGTGACTAGATTCCTTTTTCTTGGTAGGCGTTTCCTCTCGCTCCGGCTCGGTTCCTATGGCCTCTACGATGGGTTGGTCTCTTCCTGAGTTGGCATCGGAAAGCGGGGAGACTCTCCGGAGGCTCATACATAGGGGAGAAACAAAAAGGAGTCGTCAGATGTTGTCCTCTAGTCTAATTTAGGGACTTAAGCTATCCGTCACCACACCCAGTCGGTGATAAGTAAAACAGGCGGCGTAACACACAGGGTTTGTGTGCTGGGGGTGAAGATAGGACAAGACGTGACCAAAGGGTTCAACGTGACCGTTACGGAAGTTTTTAAGGAACCAAAGAGGGGGGCATGAAGAAAGGGGTCTGTGAAGGGAGGTGAGGTTTAAGGGTACTTCAGGGCTTGTGCGTGTTTTGTGCTGTACACCCCAACCCTCCCTAGCCCACCCCTGGTATAGAACCACCTCCCGCCTCCCATACTCCCGTTTTCCCTTTCTCTCTCTCTTTGAGACTCACCGGCTCCGCCGCAACTCTCCTGAGTTGCGGCCGCTCTCCAGTATCCTCCGGTGGACTCCACCACTACTCGCTCCACTCTTCTTCTCGTTCGGTTTCGTCTGTTTCGTCCGCTCGGCTCCTCTTCTCTTCTCGGTCCTGGCTCTCCTGTTCTTCTTCCTCCTCTCCAGTCGACGACCCACCTTCGCTTTTCCTTCCTCTATTTAGCGGTCATGAGGTACCGTTTCCGGGGTTAGTTCCGCCTCCTACCGCCGATCCCCGCGTCGGGATTGGTTCCTGTAAGAACACATGACAAGGGGGCGGGGTTAGCCCTGACGGCGTAGCTCTGTGTTCCACTGGGCTTCGGGGAAAGGGTGGAGTGTCTCTGGCATGGTAGTCCGGAGGCTCAGGTAAGGGACTATCCTCTATGTACGCCATCTCACATCCCCTTTCCCTAGCTGTCCTTCTTGTAGGGGTTGTGTCCATAGGGTACCGTGACAAGAAGTCCACATTTGATTGCTCTGTCCCCTTCCGGTGTTTCGTAAGGAACTTATAGGGTTGTAGGGACAGAAACCACCGTAGAACCCTTTCGTTGTGTCCTTTATTGCGGGCTAGCCACTCCAACGGGGCATGATCTGTAAACAGAGTGAACTCCCGACCTTCTAGATAATAGCGTAGGGAGTCAATCGCCCACTTTATAGCGAGGGCCTCTTTCTCAATGACTGCATAGTTTTTCTCTCTTGGATATAACTTTCTACTGATGTATAGGATCGGCTTCTCCTCCCCTCTGGCATTACGTTGGGACAGGATGGCCCCCAAACCTTGGTCTGATGCATCTGTTTGCAATATGAAGGGGAGTGTGTAATCTGGGCTGATGAGAACAGTGTCAGTAGTGAGTGCTGCTTTTAGGGCCTCAAAGGCTTGGATTAACCTAGGGCTGGGTTGTTTTAACAAGGCTTCTGTCTTCATGTTTTTCTGTAATAAGTCTGTGAGGGGGGCCGCGGTTTGGGAAAAATTGGGAACAAATCTCCTATAATAGCCTAAGAGGCCTAAAAATGCACGAAGATCTCGTTTTGTCTGGGGAAATGGTACTTGGGTGATGGCTTCAACTTTGCTACTTTGGGGCCGAATGAGTCCCTCGCCCAGAAGAAAACCCAAATATTTAACCGACTGAGCGGCTAAGCGGCTTTTGGTCGGGTTTACCTTTAGGTTACAGCGGCCTAAGGCATGAATGACTCTATAGAGATGAACAAGGTGTTCTTCCCAGGTTTCGCTGTAGATAATGATGTCGTCGAGATAAGCCCCGGCATATTTCTCATGGGGTTGTAAGACCAGGTTCATGGCTCTCTGAAAGGTCGCTGGGGCACCGTGTAATCCAAAAGGCAACAAGGTGAACTGATATAACCCGTCAGGGGTGGAGAAGGCTGTTTTCTCTCTGTCTTGTGCCCGTAAAGGTATCTGCCAGTACCCTTTACATAAGTCCAGGGTACTGATGTACTTGGCGCTCCCTATGCGTTCGACCATTTCATCTACTCTTGGAAGAGGGTAGGCGTCGAAGTCAGAGATTTTGTTGACTTCGCGGAAATCAATACAAAATCGGACTGAACCATCAGGTTTTGGTACCAACACAATGGGTGAGTTCCAGTCACTCTTCGAGGTTTCGATTATCCCCATCTGTAACATCTGTTTTATTTTGTCTCTGATCGTGGCCCTACGTGCTTCAGGTATTCGGTAGGGGCGAAGCCGCACTTTCCTACCAGGTTGAGTTTCTATGGAGTGTTCGATCAGGGTTGTCCTCCCAGGGATCAGGGAGAAGGTCTCCTGTAGGGGACCGAGAGTGTCTAGTAGGGTTTTTCTCTGAGATACGGGCAACTCTCGATTGATACACTGCTCCATCAGAGGAGCCGTCTCTACTGCTCCACCGAGCAAGACAGGGAGGGGTCCAACCCATTTCTTTAAGAGGTTCACGTGAAATATTTGTGAGGTGCCCCTGGTTGGATCTAATTCTACTCTGTAGGTCACTGGGGTAATCTTATCAAGTATGATGTAGGGACCCTGCCACTGGCCCAACAGTTTATGGTCCGAGGAGGACATCATTAGTAACACTGGGTCTCCTATCGCGAAGCTCCTCTCTTTTGTTCCCTTATCATATTGTTTTTTCTGTGCCATCTGGGCGTCTTCCAAATTCTGTCTGACTATTGTGCGGATTTGAGCCAAATGCGTTTTAAGGTTGTCAACATATTCTACTAAGGGTTTTGTCTGGTTCGGCTCTACCTCCCATGTTTCTTTGGCCATGTCTAAAAAGGAACAGGGTTGGTGTCCGTACAGGAGTTCAAATGGAAAATAACCCGTGCTTTTTTGGACCTTACACCGTATGGCGAATAAAGCAAGGGGCAGCATGTCTTCCCACCTCCGTGTTTCTAAAGACAGGAGTTTTTTTAGAGTTGTCTTAAGGGTGGAGTTATAACGTTCCACTAATCCATCCGTTTGCGGATGGTACGCTGATGTACGTATTTGTTTAATGCCCAACTGATTACAGACCTGCCTCATTAGTTTTGAGATAAAAGGGGTCCCCTGATCCGTAAGTACCTCTTTGGGGAAACCTACACGTGAAAACACTGTTATCATGGCCTTGGCTATGTTAGGGGTGTCAGGTCGTCGTAAAGGGATTGCCTCTGGGAAGTGGGTGGCGTAGTCCACAAGGACGAGTACGTAGCGGCACCCACTTCGGGACGGCAATAATGGTCCTATTATGTCCATCCCTATTCTATGGAAGGGTTCATCAATAATGGGAAGTGGTTGTAGGGGAACCCGGGAGGGTTTATATCTGCTATTCTTCTGGCATATCGGACACCTTCTACAATAAGCTCGGACTTGTTGATAGATTCCTGGCCAGTAAAATTTTTCAAGGATGGCTTGCTCGGTTTTCTCGTTACTGAAGTGACCCCCCAATAAATGACTGTGAGCAAGGTACAATACTTTCTCGCGAAAAGGTCCAGGAATCAGTAGCTGTGAGGGCTGGGTAGGGCTACTTTTTCGATACAACAGTCCGTTTTTCTTATAGAAATAGGGACCTACTTGCAGAGGGTCTTCATTTCCTAGGGCTTTATTCCAGGCCTCCTGTAGAACGGGGTCTTCTCTTTGGGTAGCGTGGAAATCCCTGTCGGTCTCCCAGGGATGTTCTTCGACGCATACAGGGTACACTGCGTGGATTTTTCTTTTTTCTTTTCTCCTCTGATTTCGGCTCTTCCTCACCTTGGATGGGGGCCATTCGTGTTCCCTCACTTGGGCAAAGGGTGCTTCATTCCACCAGTCTGTTAGTTCAGGAGCAGATCCTTTTACAAGATCGGTCAACTGTGGATAGTCATTTCCTAGGATGATTTGTTCTGGTAAGCGGGAGATGAGACCCACTTTAAGTGAAGAACCCGGATCGGTTGGATGTTGTATGCGAACGTGGGTTGTAGGGTATTGTTTTGTATCGCCATGAACTCACTGTATGGCCACGGTCCCATCACCCGTTCCGGGTACCTGGTTAAGATCCTGGGGTCTTAGCACGCTCTGAAGACAGCCGGTGTCAGCTAGGGCGGTCAACGGTTGTCCATTCACTAACACCTTGCAGCGATAAGGGGGTACCATTCTCCCTTGTTGTGCACAGTAATAATTACGGGTGAATCCCACCTCCAAGGGTTCCTCTTTTTGAGGACAGAACCGCGCGATATGTCCTAGGCCTCCACAGGCATAGCATTGGGGCCCGGGCCCCGGAGCTCGAAACAGGGACGGTCCGGGTACGATGGTAACAGGTTCCGGTTTCCGTGGTACTGGGGGTCGAGGTGGACGGTGTGTTCCGATGTTTCCAGCTCTCCAGGGACTCTCTTCACGTCCCTTCTGGATCTCATGGGCTCGATTGAAAGCTGTTGCAATCTCCACAGCGGTTTCCAAAGTAAGGTGGGCGTGTTGTCGCACCCATCTCTGAATGGGCGGATGCAGGGAGGATAAATATTGCTCCAAATACACTTTGGCCATAATTTCCTCTTTTGTTGAAGTGGAGGGCTTTAACCATCGTTCGGCTAAGTCTTTTACTTGAAAATATAGTGCCCTTGGCGTTTCCTGGGGTCCTTCTTTCAGTTGTCGTAAACATATACGGTATGTTTCGTCGTCTATCCCTAATCGTTCGAGAACGCTCTGTTTTATATCGTCATAAGGGGAGTGCTGTGTATGTTTGCAGCTTGGTAGGCAGCTTGAAGGTCACCAGAGAGCAAAGGACCTAGGTACTGTCCCCACTTATCGGCGGGCCATGCGGCAGCTAGGGCCATTCTCTCGAAGTTACTGAAAAAGTAATCGGGATCTTCTCCGCTCACATATTTCTGTAGAACAAGGGATGGAAGAGAAGTATTCCCTCTTTGTTGACCGAGGGCTTCGGCAAGTTTACCTAAGGCCGTCTCTTGGGATTGGCTCTGGCCACTGAGGGTTTGTTGCATTCGGTCGCGGTCTTCTTCCACGACCGTGAGGAATCTCTCCATGGCCTTTCCCAGGCTCTCTTGGCTGTCGGCCATCTTTTTGATTGCAGCCTCCATATCTCCGGCGAATCCCACTTCTGACACCAACTGTGAACGTGTGGGAAGTGCGGGCCGGATACACAGACGCGGAGGCTGGAGGTAGTGTGCAATTTTAGGGGTTTTATTGATAACAACAGGCGATCTCGGTGGTATAGCGTGACTAGATTCCTTTTTCTTGGTAGGCATTTCCTCTCGCTCCGGCTCGGTTCCTATGGCCTCTACGATGGGTTGGTCTCTTCCTGAGTTGGCATCGGAAAGCGGGGAGACTCTCCGGAGGCTCATACATAGGGGAGAAACAAAAAGGAGTCGTCAGCTGTTGTCCTCTAGTCTAATTTAGGGACTTAAGCTATCCGTCACCACACCCAGTCGGTGATAAGTAAAACAGGCGGCGTAACACACAGGGTTTGTGTGCTGGGGTGAAGATAGGACAAGAGGTGACCAAAGTGTTCAACATGACCGTTACGGAAGTTTTTAAGGAACCAAAGAGGGGGGCATGAAGAAAGGGGTCTGTGAAGGGAGGTGAGGTTTAAGGGTACTTCAGGGCTTGTGCGTGTTTCGTGCTGTACACCCCAACCCTGCCTAGCCCACCCCTGGTATAGAACCACCTCCCGCCTCCCGTACTCCCGTTTTCCCTTTCTCTCTCTCTTTGAGACTCACCGGCTCCGCCGCAACTCTCCTGAGTTGCGGCCGCTCTCCAGTATCCTCCGGTGGACTCCACCACTCCTCGCTCCACTCTTCTTCTCGTTCGGTTTCGTCTGTTTCGTCCGCTCGGCTCCTCTTCTCTTCTCGGTCCTGGCTCTCCTGTTCTTCTTCCTCCTCTCCAGTCGACGACCCACCTTCGCTTTTCCTTCCTCTATTTAGCGGTCCTGAGGTACCGTTTCCGGGGTTAGTTCCGCCTCCTACCGCCGATCCCCGCGTCAGGATTGGTTCCTGTAAGAACACATGACAAGGGGGCGGGGTTAGCCCTGACGGCGTAGCTCTGTGTTCCACCTGGCTTCGGGGAAAGGGTGGAGTGTCTCTGGCATGGTAGTCCGGAGGATCAGGTAAGGGACTATCCTCTATGTACGCCGTCTCACACTGTCCTTCACAGGGTACTTTCAGAGTTGTTTGGTCAACTGTGATCACCCGACACCGTGATTCAACTTCCAGGGTGGAAGCTGTCGTTTCCCTACAGGTGATGTGCCCCACACCCCTGGACTTCCTTTCTTCTACACTTGTTGACTGTGTGGCCACTGCCACGTGGGATTACCTTGCATCTGTAGTGGAAACAACATGTTGCAAATGTGTAATAAACCTGTGCTTCACTTTGGGATTTGCGTTGTCTGTGGTCACACATCTGACTGACATTTGCTTACTGCACCAGTGGGCTAGTTAACACAGACTGTGAATAGGTGTGGTGTCTGTGCATTGCACTGTATTTCCTGGCAACATCAGTGTAGGCGATGAGTCAGATGGCCCTGGTGTGTATGTGTTGTTTAGCCCTAGTGGTGTGTCTCCCTCATATGTGTCACGTCGCCATGACTCACATGACGGTGTTGTACTTGCTGTAGCAGTTAGCATGCACAGTGTCACTTAGCAGATCATCATCTCCATGACAGAAACCACGTTGGAATCACAACAGAGGCAAGTATGGTGTATTAGTGAGTTTATTTACATACATGTGTGAGGATAGTGCACAGGATGGTGGGTGCTGTACATTGGGATTGTAATCCAAAGTTCCCAGATGAGTTGGAAGTCTTGGTAGCAGAAATGTCCTGAGTAAAATCAACAGTCATCTGATACATTGGTCCAACTTAAACTCCCCATGTCATGTGAGAGAGTTGGGTTGCATGCGACAGGGTGAACAGTTTGCACACAAAGGTGGATTTCCAGAACAGGTGTTGGGTTCCTGGGGGATGTACATGGCCATCGGCCTCTCAGTTGTCCTTCCTCGGACGACCCCTCTTCTTTGGGGGGGGACCCTCACGTGCAGGCTGCTGCGGTGCAGGGTACTCTCCGCCAGAGCCATCCTCCCTCCCTGTGGCAGTTGCAGTTGTTGCGGCACCAGATGTTGTGGGCACACAGGGAGGTGTGGCCATGTTGGTGCTAATCTGGCGGAGGCATGTCAATATGTCCCTATGCACCGCTGTCAGTTCTTGCAATGTGTCCCACTTGGACTCCATGCCAGCCATGTGTGTCTCCACACGGGACATGTGTGTCTCCATACGGGACATGTGTGAGTCCACACGTGACATGTGTGAGTCCAAGCGTGCATGATGGGCAGCCTGCTGTTGTTGAATGTCCTTGAGGATCCCCACTACCTGGCTGACCTCTCCAGTGCTATTCTGGTACGCATCAGCAATGCGTACCATTTGTGGGTCATCATGCAGTCCAGACCCCTCTGCAAACAGCGACCTATGTCTACCACCCCTCCCACCACCCCTGGCGACACATGCGGGACCTGCAGTGGCACGCACAGGTGACCCTAGGCCCCCTTGGGGGTTGTCACTGGTGTTGTTGTCCGTTGCTCCACGTTGGGCCGGGGTCACTGTGCTATTGTCATTGGTGGTCCTTGGTCTGTCCGTGTCGGCGGGGGTGGTCTGTGTGTTGGCAGTTGTTGGAGGGGTGGGTGCAGGGGGTGCAGATGGTGGCCTGCTGGTGCTGCATGATGACTCACACCGGAGGGGCCAGGTAGGTCTTCGCCATCCGAGGAGGGCAGAGGCTGTTCCACACCAGTGAGCTCAGTGTCCCCCGGAGCCTGGGACAGGGACTCCTCATTGTCTGCTGCTGTGTCCCCATCATCACCTGTTTTGGGAGACACACACAATGTATGTTATGTTTCTGCAGGCATCAATGGTTCACACACCTGACAGTTGTGACTGTACCTCTGGATGCAGGCCTGTACATTGCATTGTCCTAAGTTGTCACAGTCAGGGGTTGATATTGGTGTGGCACATTGTCCTGCAAACTTGAAGCATTTCAATGTGAATGTTGAGGTGTGTACATGGACAGCTTTGGTTGTATTTGGTGGACATCCGGCCCTCCTTCTCCCCCAGCCCAGTTATCCCACCATGAAGCATGCCACCCTTGCAGTGGGTTCAGGTTGACTCTCAGGATGTCAGTCAGTGGTGTCCTGCTGTTGGTTGGTGCACAGTTCCCAGCATGGCCTTGTGCTCCCCACAACAGAGCACCATTGTCATACATCTTTGAAGTGGCTTTTCACTCCCTGGTAGGTGTGCATGCTTCAGTGTGAGCTTGCTGGCCATGTGGGTGGGGGATGTTGAGCTGTGACTACCACTCCCATCATGCTATTGCCTACACCCCCCTTCCCAGCTTGCCCATACTTCCTTCCTTTTGACTCTGCTTCCCTGTGGGGTAGTGTGCCTGTGCTGAATGGATGGCTGACAGTGTTGTCCTGGCGTTTGTTTGGCTACAAGTCCCATGTGTGTCCCTGTGCTTCACACAACATAACCCAGGGTTGTGGTTCTTTGTGGGATATTTAATTAGAGTGTGAGGCATTGCATTCTCCCAGGTGAGTTGTGTGTAGTTTGTGTTAAGGGGAGGGGGGGGGGTGAAAAGCTGCTTGTAAATATGGTCTGAGGTGTCAGCCCTCCTTCCCACCCAGCCAGATATCCCACCATGGAACGTGCTTCTATTGCAGGGAGTGCAAGTTGGCTTTCAGGATGTCAGTCAGTGGTGTCCTGCTGTTGGTTGGTGGACAATTCCCAGCAGGGCCTTGTGCTCCCCACAGCAGTACCCAGTGTCAGCCATCTTGTCAGTTGTTTTCCACTCCCTGTGATGTGAGCATGGTTCAGAGTGGTGTTGATGGGCCAATTGTGAGGGTGAGCAATATCTGTGACTACCACTCCCATCATGCTATTGCCTACACCCCCCTTCCCAGCATGCCCATACTTCCTTCCTTTTGAGTGGACTTCACTGTGTGTGAGTGTGACAGCAATGGCAAGATGGCTGACAGTGTGGTCCTGTTGTTTGTTGGTGCACAGTTCACAGCAGGGCCTTGTTCTCCCCACAGCAGTACCCAGTGTCAGCCATCTTGTCAGTTGTTTTCCACTCCCTGTGATGTGAGCATGGTTCAGAGTGGTGTTGATGGGCGAATTGTGAGGGTGAGCAATATCTGTGACTACAACTCCCATCATGCTATTGGCTACACTGACTTGACCAGCATACACAGAATTCCTTCCTTTCAGTGAGCTTCCCTGTGTGGTGGTTTTCTAGTGGTGGCTACATATCTGACTGTGTTTGTTGGTTAGATTTGTGCCACTGCCTAGCTCTATTTGTTGTTGGGTTTGTACATGTCATGACACAGTTACATATCACTATGAAATGGCATGTATTGTGTTTATCTGACTGACATACACATCTTGGGATGATTCTGTTTTGGTTGCTGTGAATTTGCTAAGGGTGCATGGTTTGACTATCCCCTTGACAGTGATATGTGTGTATTGTCACACGATATTGGGTATATTGGTTGTGTACTCACCAGGCTCTGGGATGTTTGATAGTCCATATACGCTCACTGGTGGTAGGATGGCCCGCACCTTCTCCTCCCAGGGCCTGAGGTATACTGGTTTGGCAGGAGGGCCACTGCCGGTGTGTTGGCTCAAGGCGTAATCCTTCTTTAGTAGGTCCTTGACCCTCCTGCGCACATCATACCACCTGTTCTGGATGTCTTCCTTTGTGCGCAGACATGGTGATTGTGCGTTCACCCTGTCGACGATCCTCTCCATCTTGGTTTTCTGCGACATGGGGGTCTGTTGGACCAATGTACCAAACAGCTGTGGCTCTACTCTTAGGATTTCATCTCCCAGGACTTCCAATTCACTGTCTAGGAACTTTGGATTCTTCTTGGGGGGCATGGTGATGGGTGGTGGTGGTGAGTGATGTGTGTGTTGGTGTGCAAGTGAGGGTGTGTGAGTGTAGGTTTTGCTGGGTGTATGTGAGGGTGCTATTTGTTGAGGTGCTGATGGTGTGTGGCTTGTGTGATAGATGAGCTGTGAGTGTGTCTGTGGTTGCTGTCTGATGGTGTTCTGTGCTGGCAGGTCAGTTGAATTTGCAAAGGATCATGGTAGGGATTTGTGGCCTTTATATGGGTGGAGTTGTGGGTGTGTCTTTGTTCCCTGTTTCCCCCCCCCCCAGTATTTATTGGCTTTGTAATTGCTTGTTTGGCCCTTTTTTTTGTATTTTTCCCTTTGTACTTTTTGTGCATGTAGGAGACGTTCTTCTGACCGAGTCGGACGCTGCAGTTGTCTCGTGCGAGCTTCTCCGAGTCGTTCACGCTGTGTTTGTGCTGTGTTTCATGTGCGGAGTACGCGTCGGTTGCGGAGTATTGGGTTGCTTCGGCTCGCTGTTTTGTATGCGTGTTGGTCATACGGCTTGAGCTCCGTGCGACTCGGTCTGGCTTTCCACGCATTGCATCGTACTGCGCGGGTCGGAGTTCGCGGGTACGTTTCGTTCGGGTTCATTCCTGGTGCGTGTCGGTCGGTTCGATTCGCGTGGTTTTCCGGCCGGATAGCTGTTTTCCGTGCGGTTCGGTCGTTCGGCTTGTGTTCCGTACGAGTCGGTCGTAATTCGCATGCATTTCATCGTACTAGGCGGATCGGGCAGCACCGGTACGTGTCGGTCGGAATAAATTCCCGAACCGAGTCGGTCGGTACGTTTTCTGGCCCGAATCGGAATCGACCTCTAGGTTTCTTCTTTTCTTCTTATTTCTTTGAAAACAATAATCAAATCAAGCTTAATTTTTTCTCAAAGTTAATTTCAGCTAATATTTTCAAAAGTTTCTATGTTCTTCTAGAATTTGCTGTGTTTTTCACAATTAGCTTTATCTATAACAGACTTTCAACTTCTCACAGTGTTTCTTATTCTTCTTCTGATTTACTTTCAGGTTCACTTTCAAAAGTATACTAGCAACAATTTATTGAAGTGTAGATCTCTGGTTCTGATTCTACTTCTGCCTCAGACTCCGTTGCTAGATATACCCATTCACGTGGTGCATATTTTCTATTTGGGGTTCTGTTTCTCACTGGTCTTTTAGCAACTTGTGATTCAGTTTTACTGTTTTCTGAATCTAATTCACTTACTTCTGACTCTTCATTGAGTGGCTTTAGTCTCTCTGGTTTCTATTGTTGGCCATGATTTCTTTTGTAGGTTCTTTTCAATGACTTGTTTTCTTCAACTCTCTCTTTTTCACCTGCACCTACTGTTGAGTTTTTTCCATTTACTGATAAAAAAAAAAATCTTTATTGGGTTTTAAAACATGAAGAAAAAGGTACTGTCAACAGTATAATAGGATGGAAGCACAGTTTGCCAGACCGGATCAAAGTGACATATGCAAATAGAAACACAGCATGGCAATGTTATATACAATATGCGCTTGTGCATATGTACGGGTGTGCATCAAATCTGCGTAACAAAAGGTAATGTATACAAACAGGGGTAGAGGTGGATATGGGGGGGTTAAGGGGTACTGCGGGATCTGTATCGGCAAAGCAATCTAAGACAGAGATACAGTGGCTGTGCGGGCAGGGTCTGTCAGTGAGGAAGGAATGATGCAGCATGTTATGAATAAGCGAAGATGAGGGGGGCTAAAGCGGGTAGTGGCAGATATGGAACAAGCGCAGTGGCCGTTACGCAGGGAGATCATCGTTTCCAGAGTGTTGCAGAAACTGCGAAAGAAGGGTGGCCCATTGAGGGGAGATGGGTTGCTTGCGGAGACCATTGACCTCCTCATATCAGAGGACGTCCTCCTCCGCCGCACCCCATTTACGGACCTTTCCATACCAGGCAGCCAGAGAAGGAATCGTCAGGGAGCACCAGTGCAAGGTGAGGGTACGTTTGGCAAGGAGGCGCGCCAGGGAGGCAAAGTGGAAGCGCACTTTGTGGGGTTTGCACTGTCTGAAAATGGCAGGCGAGCATGCCTCCCAAGTGTGAATATCAGTGAGTTCCGTGACCTGCCATAGTGTATCGTGTACCCTCTCCCAGAAATGGTGCAGAGCTAGGCAGGACCATATCATGTATTGTAAGTCTGCGCCTGGAGCCTGACAGCGCGGGCAGCATGCATCTTGAGGAAAGAATCGGTTAATTTGGGCCTGAGTGAAGTAAGCACGATGCAGCATGAAGAGTTGCAGGTTTTTACAGCGTGAGTTACGGGATACCTTTTGCGGGAATTCCAGGGCAGTCCAGCACACCTTATCATGTAATGCACGCCCAACTCCTCATCCAATTTGTGGCATAGGGTGTCTAGGGGAAGCATTGTTAATTCGCGAATGGCTTTGTACAGCCAGGTACTTAGGTGATGGCCAGGGCCCATCATGAGGATTGTTTGCAATGCTGGGTGTGTTGTAGGTTCTGACTCTGTACATTCCATAGGGTATACATGTGTGAGTGAGTCGCCGATGAAAGAAAAATTGCCCTTGGGGTAAATCATAGTTTGTGACTCACTGGTTAAACGACAGGAACTGACCATTGAGAAAAATATGCCCAACTGTGAGGATTGAGTGCTACATCCAGGGGGCCAGGTCGCAGCGGGTGTAGATCCTAGGAAATTTAGGAAGACCAACCAGGGGCAACGCAGGAGTGTATACCAGAGATTACGGGGACATGCAAAGTATTCTGTTCATGCAAGCATGAGCCACGACCACCTGTAGGGGTGGCAAGGGGGGGCACTGTTTTAGAAAGGGGGAGGCTGTGGACCGTCGCAGAGGTCAGGACGCCGTCCGTGCCACAGGTCTCTCCAACATACCTCCCAGTCATCCAGCGTGATAGCCTTGTAACTGCACCACCAGAAAATATGCTTCAAATGACGGTGCGCCCAGGTTCACTGACAAAATATTGATGTTAAAAATATAGAAGTTAAAAATATCGATGCAAAAATATCGCCTCCCTACACTTAAATAGGTAAGTAAAAAAATATTGAAAAAAAATATCGATTTAAAAAATATAGTTGTACAAAATATCGAATTTTATATATATATATATATATATATAATAAAATAATAAATATTAAATATGTTAAATAATAAAATTTATATAAAAAAATAAAGTAGATTTAATATAAATTTACATTTTTTGATTAAATAAACTTAATTAAAAAAGTTAAACACACACATAATAATTCATATATATTTACTTTAAAACAAACTATTAATTTTAATTTTAAAATTACATAAAAATTTACGAATATATATATGTATATATATATATATATATATATATATATGTGTGTACCAATAACAAACTCTAATTTAAAAAACATTCTTTTATAAATTAAAACATTAAACTATTTAAAAATCTTCAGACTTAAATTTCCCACTTCAGTGAGTGCAACAGTAGGGAAAGTGTTGGATAGCGGAGGGGTAAAAATTACTATTCCCACTCCAGTGAGTGCAACAGTAGGGAAAGCGTTGGATAGCGAAGGGATAAAAATTACTATTCCAACTCCAGTGAGTGCAACAGTAGGGAAAGCGTTGGATAGCGAAGGGTTAAAAATTACTATTCCCACTCCAGTGAGTGCAACAGTAGGGAAAGTGTTGGATAGCGTAAGGGTAAAAATTACTATTCCCACTCCAGTGAGTGCAACAGTAGGGAAAGTGTTGGATAGCGGAGGGGTAAAAATTACTATTCCCACTCCAGTGAGTGCAACAGTAGGGAAAGCGTTGGATAGCGAAGGGATAAAAATTACTATTCCAACTCCAGTGAGTGCAACAGTAGGGAAAGCGTTGGATAGCGAAGGGGTAAAAATTACTATTCCCACTCCAGTGAGTGCAACAGTAGGGAAAGTGTTGGATAGCGTAAGGGTAAAAATTACTATTCCCACTCCAGTGAGTGCAACAGTAGGGAAAGTGTTGGATAGCGGAGGGGTAAAAATTACTATTCCCACTCCAGTGAGTGCAACAGTAGGGAAAGTGTTGGATAGCGGAGGGGTAAAAATTACTATTCGCACTCAATGAGTGCAACAGTAGAGAAAGTTTTGGATAGTGGCGGGATAACATTTACTATTCCCACTCCAATAATTGGAAAAGTAGGGAAAGTTTTGGATAGCGGAGGGGTAAAAATTACTATTCCCACTCCAGTGTGTGCAACAGTAGGGAAAGTGTTGGATTGCAGAGGAGTAACAATTAATCTTCTCACTCCAGTCAGTTCAAAATTAAAAACAATAACATTTTAACAACAATAAAAATATTTTAAAAACAAAATAAATTAAAATATATATAAATATGTTAAAAATTCAAGTACAAATATATTTAATATTAAATTAAGAAAAAACATATTATTATGTTAAAAACATATAACAAATACCTACAAATATTATATTAAATAAAATATAAAATAATTTCCAAACAAAGAAATATTTTTAATTAAAAATTATTTAGAAACAAAAACATTAATTATTACATAAATTTACTTTTTTTATTTCCTATAACACCACACAATTCACAACCCACATCTAATTTTTAAAAAATGCACTTCCTCAACTAACATAATTAATTACCAACTAAAGAAATATTATTAATTAAAAAACAAATTAAAATTCATAAAAATTATTTAACTTCCCACACTTTACCCCTATAATCCCCACAACCCACAGCTAAAATTAAACTGTAAAAAAATTAATTACACAATTAAAACTTATTTTCAATTAAAAAACTAATAGTATTTAACAACGAATTATAAAGTAAGTAAAATTAATTTACTCCCCACACTGTACCCTTATAACAATAAAACCCACACACAAAAAATATAAACAAATACCCTAATTAAATATAAATTAATTAATTAATATTAATGATCAACTAATCTTTCATTAATTAAACAAAAATTACTTCCCACCCTTTACCCCTATAAACCCCACAACCCACACCTAAAATTAATTACACAATTTCCATATTTAATTTTCAAATAATTAATTAATAATAATTAACAACTAATTATTAATTAATTAAACATAAATTACTTCCCACCCTTTACCCCATAAACCCCACAACCCACACCTAAAAAAATCACACAATTACCATAATTAATTATCAATTAATTAGTTAATATAAATTAACAACTAATTATTAATAAATTAAACATAAATTACTTCCCACCCTTTACCCCATATAAACCCCACAACCCACACCTGAAATTAATAAAACAATTTCCATAATTAATTTTCAACCAATTAATTAATATAAAATAACAACTAATTATTAATTAATCAAAAATTAAATTACTTCCCACCCTTTACCCATATTAACCCCACAACCCACACCTAAACAAAATTACACAATTACCATAATTAATTATCAATTAATGAATTAATATTAATTAACAACCAATTAATAACTAATTACAAATAAATTACTTCCCACGATTAACGTTATAAAATCTAAATTAAATAAATACAAAATAATCATTAATTTATTATAATTAAATTACTTCCCACCCTATTCCCCTATAAACCCACAACCCGCTACGGAACTAAAAAATGCAAAATGTAATTAAAATAAAATTCATAACTACTAAAAATTTAACACATATATTAAAAAACATCAATAATACTTATACAAAAAAACATACATCACATACATTTAAAATATAAACTAAAATACATAACACTAATTACAAAAATCGATATTTTAAACATCTATATTTTTGCAAACAATATTAATTAATGACTTCTATATTTTTAAAAACGATATTTCTTACCTTAAATTCGAAATTCTTGACCATGATATTCTTGCTGTCGATATTTCTGAATCACGATATTTCCAACTCGATATTTGTGTAAGTCGACATTTCCAACTCGATATTCTCTCTCAGCACGGTGCGCCCAACCCTCCCTGGTCCATCGGGAGCTGTAGTTCACTAACATTACGTCGTCCATTGCCCCAGATAAGATCTCCCAGCAATGAGTCAAGCTCCCTGAAGGATGAGCGAGGTGAGATTATGAGGTTAATGAAGTGTTACAGCAGGCAAGGTAGACTAATCATTTTCGCTAGTGCAATTTTTGTCTATTGGGGCAAGGGGCAAAGAACGGCAGAAGTGCATTTGCGCCTTGATGCCCAGCAGTGCCACCTGAAGGTTCCCTTCAAATATATCCAGTGGAGTGTGGTGGAGATGGATACCTAAGTAGGGAGTGGCTGCCCCTTTCCAGCGAAGGGGGGTGGTGCCTAGATATATGGATTGTGGCAGTTGATCAGGGTGTAGTGGATGTATTGCTGATTTGTCCCAATTTACCCAGAGACCAACAGCTGTAGCGAACTTGCCTAGTGTATGTTGAAGCGGGGAAAGATCAGAAGTGAGGTCCTTCAAATAAATGAGGAAATCTTCGGCGTACAGGGACACCAAGTGTGTCCTGTCATCCAGGGGTATTCCCCAGCCACCATCCTCGCGCTGCAGTTGTACAGCAAGGGACTTCATTGCAAGGGCGAAGAGCAGTGGTGAAAGGGGGCAACCCCAGCTGGTACCGCTGTTCACTAGAAACGGGGCAGAAATAAGACGCCCCAGGCTTACTCAGGAGGCCAGATTAATGTAAAGGAGCCGAGTGTATGCAAGGAGTTGTGGCCCGACTTCAAATTGGGTCAAGACCTGGAAGAGGTAGGGCCATGTCAGTGAATTGAATACCTTCTCCAGGTGTAAAATCAGGCAAACTGCCCGTGGGTAATGCCCCCTAACTCGATGCTGTATCTGAAACAACCGGTGAATATTCTGAAAGGTGCTGCGTCCTGGGATGAACCCATTCTGGTCTATATGAATGAGATCAGGGAGCACCCGGCATAGCGATCTGCCAATATTTTGCGCAGTATATTATAATTGTCCCCCCAGAATGGCAATGGGTCAATATAATAATGGTCAGGTTTCTACGAGACTTCAGGATGGAAACCGGGAGTGAATCCCGAAGCGATGGAGGTAGTTCGCTCACAGTCAGTGCCGCTTCATACAAGTCAGTCAGTTTGGGCGCAAGTTGAGAAGAGAAAGTACTTTAGTACTCAAGTGGTAGGCCGTCAAGTCCCAGGGTTTTGTACGGGCTAAGTCCCTGATAGCCTGCACCACGTCTTCTGCAGTTATTTTGGTGTCAAGAGCGAGTTTAGTCATAGTAGGAATGCGGGGCAGGGTGATGTCCACAAGAAATGCACATGAATGGTCCTCAGATTGATCATACAGGGCCTAATACAGTGAAGAGTAAAAGGTGTGAAAGAGTTGCAGTATGTCCTCATGGGCATGAGTGCCAGTGGGTGTGATCAATTTCGAAATAGGGGCTGGGTTGGTGTCTTGTCGCGCTAGCCAGGCTAAAAGCCGGCCGGATTTGTCCCCTTCCCTGTGACCTTTAGCTGTGTGAGCTGTGAAATTAAAGCGGCGGAGGCGCTCTAAGAGTTGTGTGTATGAGGTCTTTGCGGCAGCCAGCTGCGGGGTCCTCCCAGGATACTGGTCTGCCGCCTTACTCAATTGTGCAAGGCGGTTTTAAGGGTCCCTAATTTCACCATCTAGGGACCTATGCACACCCACCATCTGTTGTATGTAGTAGAACGGCGTCACTACTTTAAATGTGTCCCATCCTTGTGGAGGCGGTGTCATGGTCCCCCACAAAGTAATAGTGGATATGGGTGTCTTGTTCCTCCGGGAAGACTGAGGGGCCAATTCCGATTCGGGCCGGAAAACGTACCGACCGACTCGGTAAGGGAATTTAGTCCGACCGACACGTACCGGCGCTGCCCGAACCGCGTAGTACGATGCAATGCATGTGAATCACGACCGACTCGTACGGAACACAAGCCGAACGACCAAACCGCACGGAAACCAGCTATCCGGCCGGAAAACCACGCGAATCGAACCGACCAACACGCACCAGGAATGAAGCCGACAGAAACGTACCCGCGAACTCCGACCCGCGCAGTACGATGCAATGCGTGGAAAACCAGACCGAGTCGCACGGAGCTCAAGTCGTACGACCGACACGCATACAAAACCGAGCCGAAGCAACCCAATACTCCGCGACCGACGCGTACGCCGCACATAAAACACAGCAGAAACACAGCTTGAAAGACTCGGAGAAGCTCACACGAGCCAACTGCAGCGTCCTACTCGGTCAGAAGAACGTCTCCTACATGCCCCAAAACTACAAAGGGAAAAATACAAAAAAAAGGGCCAAACAAGCAATGACAAAGTCAATAAATACTGGGGGGGGGAAATGGAACAAAGACACACCCACAACTCCACCCATATAAAGGCCACAAATCCCTACCATGATTCTTTGCAAATTCAACTGACCTGCCAGCACAGAACACCATCAGACAGCAACCACAGACACACTCACAACTCATCCATCACACAAGCCACACACCATTAGCACTTCCCTAATAGCACCCTCACATACACCCAGCAAAACTGACACTCACCCACCCTCACTTGCACACTCACACACACATCAATCCCCACCACCACCCATCACCATGCCCCCAAAGAAGAATCCAAAGTTCCTAGACAGTGAATTGGAAGTCCTGGGAGATGAAATCCTAAGAGTAGAGCCACAGTTGTTTGGTACATTGGTCCAACAGACCCCCATGTCGCAGAAAACACAGATGTGGGAGAGGATCGTCGACAGGGTGAACGCACAATCACCATGTTTGCGCACTAAGGAAGACATCCAGAACAGGTGGTATGACGTGCGCAGGAGGGTCAAGGCCCTACTCAAGAAGGATTACACCTTGAGCCATCGCACCGGCAGTGGCCCTCCTGCCAAACCAGTATACCTCAGGCCCTGGGAGGAGAAGGTGCGGGCCATCCTACCACCAGAGAGCGTACATGGACTAGCAAACATCCCAGAGCCTGGTGAGTACACAACCAATATACCCAATATCGTGTGACAATACACACACACCACTGTCAAGGGGATAGTGAAACCATGCACCGTTAGCAAAGCCACAGTAACCAAAACATAATCATCCCAAGATGTGTATGTTAGTTAGACAAACACAATACCTGCCATCCCATAGTGATATGTAACTGTGTCATGACATGTACAAACCCAACAACAAATAGAGCAAGGCAGCGGCACAAATCTAACCAACAAACACTGTCAGACATTTTGCCACCACTAGAACACCACCTCACAGGGAAGCTCACTGAAAGGAAGGAATTCTGTGTATGCTGGTGAAGTCAGTGTAGCCAGTAGCATGATGGGAGTTGTAGTCACAGATATTTCTCACCCTCACAATTGGCCCATCAACACCACTCTGAACCATGCTCACATCACAGGGAGTGGAAAAGAACTGACAAGATGGCTGACACTGGGTACTGCTGTGGGGAGCACAAGGCCCTGCTGGGAACTGTGCACCAACCAACAGCAGGACACCACTGTCTGACATCCTGAAAGCAAACTTGCACTCCCTGCAATGGAAGCACGTTCCATGGTGGGATATCTGGCTGGGTGGGAAGGAGGACTGACAGCACTGACCACAGTTACCAGCAGCTGTTCTCACACACACCCTTAACACAAACTCCACACAACTCACCTGGGAGAATGCATTGCCTCACACTCAAATTAAATATCCCACAAAGAACCACCACCCTGGGTTATGCTGTGTGAAGCACAGGGACACTTCTGGGACTTGTAGCCAAACTAACACCAGGACAACACTGTCAGCCATCCTGTCAGCACAGGCACACTACCCCACAGGGAAGCAGAGTCAAAAGGAAGGAAGTATGGGCATGCTGGGAAAGGGGGTGTAGGCAATAGCATGATGGGAGTGGTAGTCACAGCTCAACATCCCCCACCCACATGGCCCAGCAAGCTCACACTGAAGCATGCACACCTCACAGGGAGTGAAAAGCCACTTCAAAGATGTCTGACACTGGTGCTCTGTTGTGGGGAGCACAAGGCCCTGCTGGGAACTGGGCACCAACAAACAACAGGACACCACTGTCAGCCATCTTGCCATTGCTGTCACACTCACACACAGTGAAGTCCACTCAAAAGGAAGGAAGTATGGGCATGCTGGGAAGGGGGGTGTAGGCAATAGCATGATGGGAGTGGTAGTCACAGCTCAACATCCCCCACCCACATGGATGGCCCAGCAAGCTCACACTGAAGCATGCACACCTCACAGGGAGTGAAAAGCCACTTCAAAGATGTCTGACACTGGTGCTCTGTTGTGGGGAGCACAAGGCCCTGCTGGGAACTGGGCACCAACAAACAACAGGACACCACTGTCAGCCATCTTGCCATTGCTGTCACACTCACACACAGTGAAGTCCACTCAAAAGGAAGGAAGTATGGGCATGCTGTGAAGGGGGGTGTAGGCAATAGCATGATGGGAGTGGTAGTCACAGCTCAACATGCCCCACCCGCATGGCCCAGCAAGCTCACACTGAAGCATGCACACCTCACAGGGAGTGAAAAGCCACTTCAAAGATGTCTGACAATGGTGCTCTGTTGTGGGGAGCACAAGGCCCTGCTGGGAACTGGGCACCAACCAACAGCAGGACACCACTGACTGACATCCTGAGAGTCAACCTGCACCCACTGCAAGGGTGGCATGCTTCATGGTGGGATGACTGGGCTGGAGGGAGAAGGAGGCCCGGATGTCAACCAAATACCACCAATGCTGGCCATGCACACACCTCAACATTCACATTGAAATGCTTCATGTTGGCAGGACAATGTGCTACACCAATACCAACCTCTGACTGTGACAACTTAGGACAATGCAATGTACAGGCCCGCATCCAGAGGTACAGTCACAACTGTCAGGTGTTTGAACCATTGATGCCTGTAGAAACATAACATACAATGTGTGTCTCTTCCAAAAACAGGTGATGATGGGGACACAGCAGCAGACGATGAGGAGTCCCAGTCCCAGGCTCCGGGGGACCCTGAGCTCTCTGGTGTGAAACAGCCTCTGCCCTCCTCTGATGGTGAAGACCTACCTGGCCCCTCCGGTGTGAGTCATCATGCAGCACCAGCAGGACCACCACCTGCACCCACTCCTCCAACAACTGCCAACACACAGACCACCCCCGCCGACACGGACAGACCAAGGACCACCAATGACAACAGCACAGGGACCCCGGCCCACCGTGAAGCAACGGACAACAACCCCAGTACCAACCCCCAAGGGGGCCTAGGGTCACCTGTGCGTGCCACCGCAGGTCCCGCACGTGTGGCCAGAGGTGGTGGGAGGGGTGGTAGGCAGAGGTCGCTGTTTGCAGAGGGGTCTGGACTGTATGATGACCCACAACTGGTACGCATTGCTGATGCGTACCAGAATAGCACCGGAGAGGTCAGCCAGGTAGTGGGGATCCTCAAGGACATTCAACAGCAGCAGGCTGCCCATCATGCCCGCTTGGACTCACACATGTCCCGTGTGGAGACACACATGTCCTGTGTGGAGACACACATGTCTGGCATGGAGTCCAAGTGGGACACATTGGAAGAACTGACAGCGGTGCAGAGGGACATATTGACATGCCTCCGCCAGATTAGCACCAACATGGCCACACCTCCCTGTGTGCCCACAACATCTGGTGCCGCAACAACTGCAACTGCCACAGGGAGGGAGGATGACTCTGGTGGAGAGTCCTCTGCACCGCAGCGGCCTGCACGTGAGGGTCCCCCCAGAAAGAAGAGGGGCCGTCCGAGGAAGGACAACTGAGAGGCCGATGGCCATGTACATCCCCCAGGAACCCAACACCTGTTCTGGAAATTCTCCTTTGTGTGCAAACTGTTCACCCTGTCAAATGCAACACAACTCTCCCACATGACATGGGGAGTTTAAGTTGGACTAATGCATCAGATGACTGTGGACTCTACTCAGGACATTTCTGCTACCAACACTTCCAACTCATCTGGGAACTTCGAATTCCAAACCCAATGTACAGCACCCACCATCCTGTGCACTATCCTCACACATGTATGTATCACTAATAAACCATACTTGCCTCTGTTGTGATTCCAAAGTTGTTTTTGTCATGGAGATGATGATCTGCTAAATGACACTGTGCATGCTAACTGCTACAGCAAGTTCAACACCGTCATGTGAGTCATGGAGACGTGACACATATGAGGGAGACACACCACTAGTGCAACACAACACATACACACCAGGGCCATCTGACTCATCGCCTACACTGATGTTGCCAGGAAATACAGTGGAATGCACAGACACCACACCTATTCACAGTCTGTGTTAACTAGCCCACAGGTGCAGTAAGCAAATGTCAGTCAGATGTGTGACCACAGACAACGCACATCCCAAAGTGAAGCACAGGTTTATTACACATTTGCAACATGTTGTTTCCACTACAGATGCAAGGTAATCCCACGTGGCAGTGGCCACACAGTCAACAATTGTAGAAGAAATAAAGTCCAGGGGTGTGGGGCACATCACCTGTAGGGAAACGACTGCTTCCACCCTGGAAGTTGAACCATGGTGTCGGGGGATCCGAGTGGACCAAACAACTCTGAAAGCACCCTGTGAAGGACAGACATGACACACAGTCAAAAGCACTGAAGAACAGGACAGAACGGCAATACTCATGCCCAATACATGTCACAAGATACCTACACAAAACCAAGTTAGCATGTCAACACTGTTGGGGAGTACAGACTACCTGTAAGGACACATCGCTGCACGCATACAGTCAAGTAGCACATGGCCACACTCAAACAGCAACAGAGCACCACCAACACATATCATGCAAACTCAAATCATTGACATGACATCTCTGGATACTCACATTCAGCTGAAGAAGTTGGTGATGAGCTGTGTGCGGACATCACCATCATCATCATCATCATCACTGGCATCGTGGCCCAGGCCAGGATCCTCCACAGGTGGCGGATGTTGGTCATCGTCATCCAGGATGAGAGGCAACTCCTTCCGCACTGCCAGGTTGTGTAGCATGCAGCAGACAATGAAAATCTTGCACACCTTTGCAGGGGCATATGGGAGGGCCCCTCCTGTCTTGTCCAGGCAGCGAAAGCGGCTCTTCAGGAGACCAAATGTCCGCTCGATCACTCTCCTGGTCCGACCATGTGCCTCATTGTAGCGCATCTGGGCTGGTGTCACAGGGTTCCTGAGGGGTGTCAGCAACCACGGCATGTTGGGGTATCCGGAGTCACCTACATACAGACAATTGCACATTAGCTGAGTTGGGTAAAGAGGGTGGAATACAACATTGCAGAACACACACAATGGTAAAAAGTCAGTACACACCGACAAGCCAGGCACGCTGGTTCTGCATCTGTGACATCATCCTCGGGATGCGACTACTCCTCATCACGTAGGCATCGTGTGCAGAACCGGGGAAACGTGCACACACATGTGAGATGGTCATATCTGCAAGACATACCACCAGAGCATTGATAGAATGGCAATGTTTCCTGTTCCTGTATGCCTGCTCATGTGCCTGTGGTGGTACCAAAGCCACATGTGTCCCATCAATGGAGCCAATGACATGTGGCATCCTCCCCAGGGCATAGAAGTCACTCTTGACGTCAGTGAGTTGTTGACGTTTAGGGAAATAGATGTACTGGTTCAGGTATCTCAACATTGGCTCTAAAACATCGCGTAGCACACGGCTGAACATGGTCTGTGACATCCCACCAGCAGACGCCACAGTGTGTTGAAAGGTACCGGTGGCAAAGAAGTGTAGGGCTGCCATCACCTTCACCTTGGGGGACAGCGCTGTAGGGTATGTCCGGCCAGGTTGCAAATGTGGGGCCAACTGCACCGTCAATTCCTCAATCAGCGGCCTGTTGAAGCGGTACCGTTGGATGCAGTCACGTTCAACCATGGTTGCAAGGTCAGGGAATGGTCTATGGACAGCTGGTGCCCTGCAGTGCATAGGTGAACAAAGAAAGATTGGCAGTCACCCCACATATGTGGCATTGACCATACTCAATATCACATGATACATCATTACAAGACACAAGTACCTGATGTGTGTGCCGTTCTGTATGGACATATATGGCACCTACATGGCCAACATCAAACATCACAGTTCAACATGTGTTGACAACAAGTTCCAGGTCGTGCTATGGGAAATCATTAGGCTGTGTCACAGTACCCATGTACTGCTGTCATGTTCCAAACACACACCACAGTGACAAGTGAGGACAGATGTGCCACAGGCATCACAGCTCATTGACAGGTAGATTCCCAGGGACCCTGTATTGCCACATGGACATTGGCATGACATGGCGTATCATGTACACGTCAGCAAAACAACCATGACTCCCACAGGTAGTGGCCCCTGTTGCCTCTGCAGGACAGAAATGGACGTCTGTGACACACAAACGCACAACATCAAAGTAGATGCACAAACAACGTGGATGTGGAGACTGTCTCCCATTGTGCACATTGAATCAGAGACATCTGAAACACAACATGCACACAGACTGTGGAGGGCCATCACTATTGTGGCAATGGGTCACCCTGTGACGTACATACCTTCCCACATGGGACTCAGGGTGTATGTGACATGACATACACATACACAACCTGGAAATGTGACCATGCCACATGCCCTGAACTGAACAGTTGCACATCACAGTGGTCATGTGCACAACACACAAAGGATTCTGTCCCCATGAACACGTGCACAGCCTGGGAGTGGCTGCCCCCAAGTGCCACCAAAAAAACCACATGTTGACCCCCATACACACACAGGTAATGCAGCCTTACATGCCTTAGGATACAGTGTGGACAGGCTGTGGTGTTGTAGGTGTGCCCCTGAGTCCCTGGCAAGTAATTGTGGCTGGCATACGTTCACCATTGACAACCATGGTGACATATGCGAGTGATTTGTACAGGGACGTGTTGTACAGCAATGGACCGATCGGTGCACATGCATTGGCCATTGCATATGATGTGGACTGATGCGTGTCGTTTACCGCAATGCGCGTTGTACAGCAATGGACCGATCGGTGCGCACGCATTGGCCATTGCATTTGATGTGGACGGATGCGTGTCGTTTACCGCAATGCACGTTGTACAGCAATGGACCGATCGGTGCGCACGCATTGGCCATTGCATTTGATGTGGACGGATGCGTGTTGTCATCCGATGTACGCGTTGTACAGCAATGGACCGATCGGTGTGCACGCATTGGCCATTGCATATGATGTGGACGGATGCGTGTTGTCATCCGATGTACGTGTTGTACAGCAATGGACCGATCGGTGTGCACGCATTGGCCATTGCATATGATGTGGACGGAAATACGCGTTGTACAGCAATGGACCGAACGGTGTGAACGCATTGGCCATTGCATATGATGTGTACGGATGGGTGTTGTCATCCGATGTACGCGTTGTACAGCAATGGACCGATCGGTGTGCACGCATTGGCCATTGCATATGATGTGGACGGATGCGTGTCGTTTCCCGAAATGCGCGTTGTACAGCAATGGACCGATCGGTGTGCACGCATTGGCCATTGCATTTGATGTGGACGGATGCGTGTTGTTTTTCGAAATACGCGTTGTACAGCAATGGACCGATCGGTGCGCACGCATTGGCTATGGCCTGACATGGCAACGGACGCGTTTTTGAAGCTTTAACGAGTCTGATGCAGTGAATTCAGTTGGCCACCCACAACAATGTTGCAATTTCATGGGTGTCATGAAGTTGAACTTTTGAAGGATGCTGTGGGCGTGTATAAGTGGTGCAATTCCATGGATTGGCCAGATTCAGAAGATGCAAACGACTTGGACCTATCACTTTGGACACATGGTACAGTATCTGCCTCTGCAGCACACATATAATGCTGGCTGTTCCCCTGAGAGCTCACTTGCCTGCACTACATGCTCCAGGACAACATCTGCCACCACCACTGCTGCTGTATCTGCATCCTCTGGCTACTGCAATGGCACGTACTGTGGAGAGAGCCCCAGCTGTCCACTGCCTTACTAAATGTGCATGTTGTCTGACTAGCAAGACTTACAGTGTGCACACCACTGGCTAGCATGCTCACTGAGTAGTTGTCACCCCCCAAAGTGAACTGAACAGGTATAGTGCAGTAACAGTGCATTCCAACAAGGTTTTACTTCCCAGGCAATGATACCATTTGGTAACTGCTGGCAAACTGTTCATAGCCATAGTTGCACTGCCTGTGTACATCATATGCCCCTGTGATTGAGACATGTATATCCAACTGTGTGATGCACGGAAATGTTGCATGTGTAGTAATGGCCTTTTCACTTTGTCATCCTCATAGGTTGATGCCCACCAGAAGCAGGACATCTGGCTGACCATCGTCCGGGCAGTACGATCGGTGGGGGTCTACAGGCGCAGGATCCGCAACTGCCAGAAGAGGTGGCAGGACCTTCGGGGCTGGACCCGGAGGATCGCAAGGGTCCAGCTGAAGCTGTTGCCTCCTCACAGGAGGGGCGGACACCGGACCCTGACCCCCCACATGCTCCGGATCCTGGCGGTGGTCTTCCCGGACCTGGATGGGCAGCTGAAGGCCAGACAGCAGCAAGGAGGGGGTGAGTCCATGACTGCACTGTGAACTTTGTCTGACATGCTATGTGCCCTCCTCTGGCCTGGTTAAACTTCCACAGTACATCAGTCTTGTGGTCCAGGACCCATGTCCCTCAATTGTGACATGCCCACTCCTCATCTGATACCCAGGTGTGGCCCTTACAGTCAGGAAATTGTGTCACTTGGGTACTGTGTCCTTGCATTTTGCTTAGCTCAAGGTGGGGGACAGCATTTGTTCCCGTAACTTTGTGGTGGGCTTCATGGGTGGGTCAATTGCTTACACAATGCCTGAGTTCTGACATGTAATCTGCGTGTAACTTTGATATGTGGTCCAATTGCTGATCTGACTCACCACATGTGCCTGGGGTATTTGGCACACACCCATGCTGCGGGTGGGAACAATGTTTGGGCCTCAGGAGTATGTATATCAAGTGTGTCACACATGCTTAGCCACCTGCCTACTGTCCAGGGCTCATCCCTCTTTCATCCCTCTTTCACGTGGAGCAGGACAGTCATGCCTACTCCAGGGCATACAATACACTCTGTACTCCCACTCCCGTGTATCAGCTGACACGTTGTACTCAGTGAAATGTTCCCTCAGGTGTCTGCCTCTGTGTCATTGTGCTGTGGCTTCGTTGTCAGGACTACTGGGGTGTTTATCGGTTAGGGCTCAGCATGCCATCTGAGATGTGACCATAGGAGACGATACTTGTGTGACATATAGGTGTTTGATCACTTAACTGTGCAGACTGGTGTATGCGACTGTGAAGTTCAGGCAGCTGTTTTTCATTCACAGCAGACTGTGAGGTGCTCAGGTTTAGAGAGTTGTGTTTCATGTCTCCCATATGTCCAATTGGTATGACGTGGACAAATAAGAGTTCAGATGATGTGGTTTGTGGGGGATGGACATGTGCACTTGTCAGCTACAGAACTTGCATTCCCCATGACCTAGGATTGTGACACAGTGCAGACTGTTGTTGGCTGGCTGCCCTGCCCATGTGACTGGAGACAGTGATGTATGACTTTGCAGGCATGCCTGTGCCATGGCATTAAACTTCCTAAGAGTGATCCTGCAGGGGAGTGACATGTGCTACATGCACCCCATTGTGGCATTGACTATCAGGACATGGGTGCATCATGGTGTCTGGTGCTGGTATGCATCACATGCATTTCAAATTAGACTCTGGCCATCCCTTTATCCGGACACCTGTACTGACTCAGTGGCAAGAGATGTGATGTGTGCATGTTCACATACTTCACTGTGTTCTCTGCAATGTCCAACAACTGTGTAGGTGGTGCATGTGTCCACACTGGGGTATTATCATCCGACAGGCACCAGACGGATGGGTGAAAGGCCAGGAGGGATGTGAGTGCCATGGTTGACCATCAGACTGACAATTGGCTTCTCCTAATCTGTGTGAGCACTTTTGGCAATGTTCAACTAAGGATGCCAGGGCTTGCTCTGTAATGTGCTGTACTTACTGTGGTGTGTGCGGTCAGTGCAGGTGACTGATGTTTGTCTGTTTCCCTAATTGTTTGCAGATACATCCACGGCCACAGGAGGGGACAGCTCCACGGACCAGGAGGAGCTGCAGAGCCAGTCTGGGGCAGCAGCCGATGAGTGGTCGGAGGGACCCAGTGGCACGGAGGGCGAGGGGAGCCACACCGAGGAGTCCTCAGCACCATCCACCTCAGCTGAGGACCACAGCAGCTCGGAGGATGACTCCCTTGTGGAGGCGGGTGTCAGCAGCCACCACACCCCAGCTAGTATGGCTGGCCCCGCCACCACCACCACCACCACCACCGCCCTCCCATCGGCTCCCATTCCAGAGGTCCGTGGAGGCTCCCGTGTTCGGGAGCGTGTCTCCTTCGTGCCAGGCACCGCACCCCCTGCCCCTGTGTCCCCTGCTGCCCTGAGTGAGGAGTCTGTGTACTTACTTCGCCAGCTCCATGTAGGGCAGACATCAATGCTGAGTGTCCTCCATGCACACACCACTCTGTTGACCCTGCTGGTGTCGTTCATAGAGGGCATCTCATCAGGCATGTCTGCCCTACAGAGGAGCAATCAGTCCATGGCCTCCTCCCTGACGGCAGCAGTGTCCCTCCTCCAACAGTCCCTCACCCCTCCTACCTCTGCCCCATCCACACTTCCTAGCACCCTACCTGTCCCAAGCACATGCACACCTGCACAATCACGCAAACACACAGACACGAGCAGCACAGAAACACCCAAAACAAAGTCAAGACGTGCACGCAAGCATCCTCAGGGGACTGATACCACACCCACAGGGGATGGGGAACAGACACACACACAGGCATCCACAGTCACTCCGCAGTCCTCCGATACCTCTCCCTCCAAGACCCCTTCCCTTGCCTCACCTGCAACCCCACCTACAAAGCAGCTCTTCCTCTGTGACCTCGGCCTCTTCCCCTCCGATCCAGCTGATCCAGCATACAGGGGAAGAGGAAGTCCACCCACACAGAGGGGAGTGCCCCTCACCCCGGACACCCTCCCCCAGGCACAGACAAACTGAGGCCCCCACCCGCAAGTCTCCCCGGACCCGGAAGAGCAAGACCCCGCCACCGCCCTGCAGCTCAACCACACAGTCTCCTTCCTCCATCCCTCAGGCCCCCACTACACAGGTTCCCCCACCACACCCTGCCCCAGGTTCCCCCACCCACAGATACACCATCCCCAAAATGATCCGGCCTTCTCCCCCTGCCACTTGCTCTTCCGGCCCCACACCCCCGCTGCGCATGTTTGTGCCACTGGTGTGGAGACCGTGTCCTCCCCCTCTGTCCTGCCCACCTTACCTGAACCCCATTCTACTCCCCTGGAGATAGGCACTGCAGTGGAGTCCACTACCACCCCGTCTGACTTGGGCACTGCAGTGGGGAACCTGTCCACTCCATCTGCCCAGCCCACTGCAGTCGTGCCGGCACCCACACCATCTGACTCATGCCCCCAGTTGTGCCGGCACACACCATGTCAGACACCTCCACTGCAGTTGTCAGTGACTCTCCAGCACCCACCACCCCTTCCCTGCCTCCTTCTGGTGAGCCCTGATCCTGTCCCTGCGGTGCCTGGCCTGCCCCCCGTATGCCCCTCCGAGGGGAATGTCCCTGGTCCGTAGCAGTGCAGGCAAGCAAAGGGTGACATCTGCCACTGTCACCCTGTTCGGACTTTACTAATGGACTGGCCATTGGCCTTTGTGTTTTTTCAGGACTTTCAATTTTACACCCACATATGCTGAATAAAGCTACTTTCTGTTCTCTAGTGGTTTTGCTTCAGATGTACATGATGTTGATGATGCTAACCATGCCCTTGCTGCAGTGATGGTGATTTTTGATATCAGGAAAATGAAGTGTTACTGTGCAGGACCCCATGTGGTCCAGGGGGAATGTGTCCTATCCTGGTGTGTATCCATGTCATCCTTTGCAGCAATATGAGGGTGTCATGTTTTCAATATTTGGCAATGGGATTTCCTACTTTTATTTGCAATATCACATCTGTGGCTTACACCCCTGCACATCTGTTGTGCTTGCCATTGTTCACTTTGTCTATTTCCCTGACCGTGTGACCATCTCCACTGGACATGCAAGTTTGGGCATCAATGGGGAAGGACTCATCTGTGTTATCAGTGCAACTTGCTATACATGTGTGTTGGATCTGTGCAGATGATTTCGGTGACACTCCCATGACCAGGCTGATGTGACGGGAGCCTTCATTTTGTGTTAATTGTTGACTGAGTGGCCAAGTGTTCTGCTGACATGATAGAGCCCTGCAGAGACAACGTATGGCACAGCTTTCCTTACACAGGAGTGGAGTCCCCTCATGGCAGTGTGTAATTCTGTGACATTGCCTGAGCCCAAGGTGTGTGTTGTGTGAGCATGTCTGTGTGTGTTCACTTCCATTTTGCTACACAGGCTGGGATCCCTAGTGATGTTCCTGTTTGTGATGCTTGCTGAGTTGACCTATGTTCCCCCAAAATCTTCACCCTGGGTTCTCTGGGATGTGGGTGCATGGCACATTACTGGTCATCAGGGTGTCATCCATAGGTGTGTTTGCTGTCAGGGCTGAGTTTGTGGGCAAACGCAGATGAGACACAGTCAGGATTCCCCTTGGCACTTGTTGGTTACACAAGTCATGTAATTTACTGTTTGTGGTAGCTTTCAGTGATTGTGACACGTTGTGTGTGTGACTGCTGCCACTCCTCAGGGTCAGAGCTGCAATGTTGGAAGTTGTCTATGTGTGTTCTTTGTGGGTGACCTTGGCTTCTTCATTGGTGTGTGACTGTGGCCGGGATCCCATTGATTGGGGTGGATTTGACGTCATGCCCATGTACGGCGTACTGTGCAGTGTGTCAGACATTCACGAGTCTTGTTGACTGGCCATGTGTGATGGGTTTCTGCACCTTAGTTCCCACCACCACCCGTGGGATTGTCATGGGTGCATGTGCAATGTCACCAGTCCATGTGAGCTTCACTGCTGCACATTGGTGGAGATCAAGGTGTGTGGTGTTGAGTGTGTGCAAATGAGAGTTGTTGCACGGCTAGACCCCTACCTCCATATTGGCCTTGGCTGACAGGCCGTGCTGATTGATTTGTGCTTGTGTAGGTGTGATGGTAGTTTGTTGCTCAGGACACATGACTGTGGTTCACAGTGTGAACGACATCTAGCTTTGTCATCACAGTGGGATTATCATGCAGGCCAGTGTCACCACAATGTGGGGTCCCTGGGGGTAGTGCTGTGGTGGGTCTGTCTCTTGCTGTGTTAGTTGCTGTTCCTACAAGCTTGTGTGACATGTGTAATTTGGGCTCCCTCTCATCTAACAATGCCTGATTGCCCACATAGGGGAATCAGATCCATGAGTTACTTTTGTGTGGCACTGTATACACATCTGTGTAATTGGGATTCAGGCCTCCTCATGTGTTGTGTGGTTGCCTGGGGACACTGGCACCCCCCCCCCCTCACCTGTTGTGTTTGATATGCAGTGTGAGGCTGCCTGTTTGTGTTTGTGCATCTGCACCACTGCATTGGCATCTCTTTAGTGTGCCATTGGCTGTATGTTGTTTGGTGGGTTTCCCCTGCTGTCCCTGGGACTCCTAGGTCATCACTCAGCACAATGATCATGGTTTGTATGTCCCATTGCTGCCATGGTATGGTATTTGTTCACCTCACATCTACAGTCTCCACAGGATATCTACATTTGTGTGTCCATTGGTGCAGATATGTGGGTCTGCATTATGATGGTCACTTCTGTCATTGTGTAATTGATGAATGTTGACAATGTCAGCCCCCATGGGTGATGTTTGTCTGCACATGGCCAAAGGTATGTCTTATTTGCACTGCACTGTTTGCCTCACCCAATCTATGTTGCTATGGGACACAAGCACTACTTTGCCACTGATGTGTTTGTTGTTCTGTGACCAGGAATCATCCATGCTGTTTGGCATTTGCAGCTTTTTCCATGACAACACTTACATTTTGGTCACTGTGATGATGGGGGTTTAGACCCCATTGCCACATTGTTCAAAATGTGCTTCAGCTATGGACCCCACACTTACCTTTTGGTCACTGTGATGATGGGGGTTTAGACCCCATTGCCACAATGTTCAAAATGTGCTTCAGCTATGGAACCCACACTTACCTTTTGGTCACTGTGATGATGGGGGTTTGGACCCCATTGCTACAATGTTCAAAATGTGCTTCAGCTATGGAACCCACACTTACCTTTTGGTCACTGTGATGATGGGGGGTTAGACCCCATTGCCACAGTGGTCATGGTCTGCTTGCATTGTGGAGGCCACACACATTTATGTGTGACACTTGATAGGGGGTCACATTGTATGTTCAATGTCATGTTCAGTGCTGTAGGCATTTGACACAGACTACACACGCTTGTCATGGTGTTGGGGGGTCTTTTTCTGACATTCCTTATGTTGGAGTATGCTGGTTGTGTCATGCATTGCACCGTCCTATGAGTAGGGGTGGTGTTGGTGGTAGGCATCCAACCCCCTATGAGTGGGGATGGTAGTAGTGACAGGCATCCAGGCCCCCCTGAGTAGGGGTGGTGGTAGTGGTAGGCATCCAGCACCCATGAGTAGGGGTGCTGGTAGTGACACGCATCCAGCCCCCTGAGTAGGTGTGGTGGTAGTGGTAGGCATCCAGCGCCCCTGAGTAGGGGTGGTGGTAGTGACAGGCATCCAGCAGCCCCATGAGTAGGGGTGGTGGTAGTGGTAGGCATCCAGCCCCCCTGAGTAGGGGTGCTGGTAGTGACAGGCATCCAGCACCCCTGAGTAGGGGTGGTGGTAGTGGTAGGCATCCAGCCCCGCCTGAGTAGGGGTGCTGGTAGTGACAGGCATCCAGCACCCCCTGAGTAGGGGTGGTGGTAGTGGTAGGCATCCAGCCCCCCCTGAGTAGGGGTGGTGGTAGTGGTAGGCATCCAGCCCCCCCTGAGTAGGGGTGGTGGTAGTGGTAGGCATCCAGCCCCCCATGAGTAGGGGTGGTGTTGGTGGTAGGCATCCAGCACCCATGAGTAGGGGTGGTGGTAGTGGTAGGCATCAATTCCCCTATGTGTGGGGATGGTAGTAGTGACAGGCATCCAGCACCCCCTGAGTAGGGGTGGTGGTAGTGGTAGGCATCCAGCCCCCCCTGAGTAGGGGTGGTGGTAGTGGTAGGCATCCAGCCCCCCTGAGTAGGGGTGCTGGTAGTGACAGGCATCCAGTACCCCCTGAGTAGGGGTGGTGGTAGTGGTAGGCATCCAGCCCCCTGAGTAGGGGTGGTGGTAGTGGTAGGCATCCAGCCCCCTGAGTAGGGGTGGTGGTAGTGGTAGGCATCCAGCCCCCATGAGTAGGGGTGGTGGTAGTGACAGGCATCCAGCCCCCTGAGTAGGGGTGGTGGTAGTGGTAGGCATCCAGCCCCCCTGAGTAGGGGTGGTGGTAGTGGTAGGCATCAATTCCCTATGAGTGGGGATGGTAGTAGTGACAGGCATCCAGCACCCCATGAGTAGGGGTGGTGGTAGTGACAGGCATCCAGCCCCCCTGAGTAGGGGTGGTGGTAGTGGTAGGCATCCAGCCCCCATGAGTAGGGGTGGTGGTAGTGGTAGGCATCAATTCCCTATGTGTGGGGATGGTAGTAGTGACAGGCATCCAGCACCCCCTGAGTAGGGGTGGTGGTAGTGGTAGGCATCCAGCCCCCCTGAGTAGGGGTGGTGGCAGTGGTAGGCATCCAGCCCCCCCTGAGTAGGGGTGGTGGTAGTGGTAGGCATCAATTCCCTATGTGTGGGGATGGTAGTAGTGACAGGCATCCAGCCCCCCCTGAGTAGGGGTGGTGGTAGTGGTAGGCATCCAGCACCCATGAGTAGGGGTGGTGGTAGTGACAGGCATCCAGCACCCCATGAGTAGGGGTGGTGGTAGTGACAGGCATCCAGCCCCCCTGAGTAGGGGTGGTGGTAGTGGTAGGCATCCAGCCCCCATGAGTAGGGGTGGTGGTAGTGGTAGGCATCAATTCCCCTATGTGTGGGGATGGTAGTAGTGACAGGCATCCAGCACCCCTGAGTAGGGGTGGTGGTAGTGGTAGGCATCCAGCCCCCTGAGTAGGGGTGGTGGTAGTGGTAGGCATCCAGCCCCCTGAGTAGGGGTGGTGGTGGTAGTGGTAGGCATCAATTCCCCTATGTGTGGGGATGGTAGTAGTGACAGGCATCCAGCACCCCCTGAGTAGGGGTGGTGGTAGTGGTAGGCATCCAGCACCCATGAGTAGGGGTGGTGGTAGTGACAGGCATCCAGGCCCCTACGGGTGTGTATGGCATTGGTGATAGCCATCCCGCCCCTATGGTTCTGCTGTTGCTAGTGTACGTCATTTCTGCATCCCTATGTGTGTGTGACATATGTCGGGTACGTGTCGTTTGTTTGTGTAGTGGGTGTTTGACTTACCGTCTGCGCCGTACGCGTCCATACCGGTCCCGGTAATAGATGTAGAGTATTGGTAGGACCTGCGCGATGGGATTCATGGTTGGTTCGTCTCGTTCGGGTTTCTCGTTGCTACGACTCGTACTCGTCGCTGGCTTGTTCGTCTCGTAGCCGTGGATCGTCTTGTGGCGCGAATCGGAGCTTATGTGCGCCTCTCCTGGATGCTCTGACGTGCCGGACGTAGCGACGGGTTCGGCGCGTACGGAATGCGCATCGTACTAGTCCGGCCGGAAGGTGCTGTATATTTGCTTCCGTGCGACTCGATTTGGCGTTTACGGATCCGGCTCGGTCGGGGAACAGGAGCTGGAATGGGTACGTACGGCTTGGTCGGGATCTGGGCAGTTATGCGCATCGTACTTGCTCGTTCGAACGAATGTTCGAATCGGTCGGGAAACACGCGTTCGGCTTGGTTTTTTTCCGGACGAATAGTGTTAGGTGCGCTTCCGGCTGAAATCGGAATCGACCCCTGAATCGTCAAGGCAGTCGAGTTGGAGTCACCAGGTAGGTATCGTGATCTAGGGGATGCCCTCTGAAGAACTATATAGTGAGCATCGTGATCTGAGATCACACAACCTAAATATTCTGACCGGTGTAGGAGGGGAGTTAGTGAGGTTGAACACAGAAAGCGGTCAATGCGCACACGAAGCCCGTGGGGTATGGAATAAAATGAGTAAAGTTTGTGAGTGCGGTTATGTACCTGTCAAGCATCCACCCATTGCTGTGTCCAACTGCATAGACGCACAGTTTGTGCAAGGGGGTATTTGGAGGGGGGGAGATCTGTCATGGTGGAGATCTAAGCGCATTTTTAATATCTGCCAAGTATCCTGGGAAATGCAGTTTTAAAGGCGAGGATAGAGGAGAGGGTATCCCAAAAGTCTCCCTGACCAGAATTGGGAGCATAAATGCTACCAAGAAGCAGGGGCCAGCCGTCGAGGCGCCCTTCCAGGAGAACATAGCTGCTTTCCGCGTCAATGATGGTGCCTAGGACCTGATAGGGAACACTGGATCAGACCCAGATCAGAGCGCTACGGGTGTACGCTGAATAGGTAATTGGATATATGTGTCGCCTCCAGCGTTTACGCAAACGTTCGATCTCATCCTTTGTGGTATGGGTCTCTTGTAAAAGGACTATGTGTGCATGTTGCCTCTTGACATAAGAATATACCTGTTGGAAAATGGGTTATTAGTAGTGGCAAATGTGCATCTGCCACTGGCAATAAGGCCACTAACACAGTCTAGGGCTCAGAATAGGTCTCAGAAAATTATTCCCATGCTCAACACTTGGTAGCTTGGCTGCGAGCAGGCAGGCTTAACTTCAGAGACAGGTATGTAAAGCATTTAAAACACCAATTCAGTAAATAATTAAGACACAAAACCCAATAAAAATCCAACACCAATTTATAAAAATAGGAAATATTTCTATCTTTCAAATGACACCAAAATGAAAATAATCCAATGTAGGGACCCAGAGATATGATTTTTACAAATTAAACACTTTCTAGTGCCTAGAAACCAATAGTGCCACTTCTAGACATTTGGTCGCCTCTGACCGGGACAAAGTCAAAGTTTGAGGCCGACCGTGATAGAGCCCTGGTCGGCTACACTAAGCGGGAGGCCCCAGTCAAGATTTTACCTTCACACTTAGAACCTTATCTTAACGATTTCTCACCAGACATCGTGCAGCCTCCTCCAGCAGGCCGGATTCAGTGAGGGTTCACCGGATTACCTTTCTGTGAGAGTCCGGTCACCCTCTGTAGCTTTTTCATAGAAGTTCACCAAACTTCTGGAACTTCTTCCTGAAGTTCCTCTTGAAGGTCCAAAGTGTCCAAAACACAATCCAAGGGTCTTGAATCTCCAAGATGGTCCTTGAAAGGTTGGGACCACAATTCCCACAATGCACCAGGACAACACCCTTAAAAGTCCACTGGATACACTCTGGGCAGGGGACTCTTGGTGGAGTTAATGCAGGTGAACTCTGTTAACCTGTAGCTTGCAGGGATCCCACTCTTTATTTCTCTTGAAACAAGGTACATCCAAAGGGCTGTAGTTCCAGATAATGCAGTCTTTTCAGAGTGCAGGGCCTGATGTTACAAATCAAGTTTCAAGCTTGGCAATCCTTCTCCTTCTCTCAGTTTCAAGCAGCAGAGCTGAGAGGCTCTGCCCCTCTTAGATACTTATTCCAGGTTCTCCGGGTCAAGCAGGAGGGCACTCCTGTCCAATGAGGCGCAGGGCAACACCCCAGAGTATGACCATATCCTCCAAAGTGTGGCACTATAATCTCCCAGAGAGTACCATTTCTACAAAATTCAACATCGCTGATTTTTCAGCAGAGAGACAAGAGCTGGCTAAGCAAACCTTCAGGATGGTTCATCTCCATATTGTTCCTCCCCCTTACATCTGCTCATTCCTTCCTTAATCCTGCCATCCGGCTAGGTTCAAAGAGTAGGGGTGTAAATGAAACTGACTTCTCCTGCGTCTCCTCCTTCTATTGAAGATTATTGTTTACGCTCCCTCCCCCTGCTCTGGCATTCCTATGTAGCAGAACCCTACCCTCCCAGAATGTCTCTCTAACCCTAGGGGCTACTTATCACCTCATCAAAACAGCCTAGCTAATCCACATAACTCTGACCAATCAGGACAGACCACTGGAAGGCTGAATTTTGGCATACAGACAAGAAAGTCTTATAACTTCTTGTCAGTACATTTTAGGATAAACTCAACAATTGCATATTGTTGGATTGATCAATACCATTCTAGGAAGTCCTTGAATGATATGTTTATGGCATCCTTGACATCAGTTATTATTTATAAACTTCTTGCCATGTTAAGCTATGTGGCTGGGGATCTGCAATGGGGAAAATGAACTGGGCGATTTCTCCAACACCAGGGCCTATAAAACATCATTTATAAGGACCCTACCTATATCTACAGGACCCCCCCCCCCCACTCTTGGAACACCTTGGGGAGACTTTAGGGGTTCTGAATATGTCTAAATATTGCAGATTCTCACTCCACAGTGCTCCTAGCACAAAAGTCAATTTCAGGAAGCACTTTACTGCAATGTGGGGAGTGAAATGTGCAATTTCCCTAACCCCAGGGCATATAAAAACCATGTTATAAGGACCCTCCTTATAAATACCTGACCCCCACCCCTGGGACACCTAAGGGAGACTCTGGGGACACTTAATATGCCAAAACATTGTAGTTTATACATTTTTAAGTGCCCCAAACAGCAAAGTCGAGTTTGGGCATCATTTACATTTTAAAAGCAGTCCTGCAACACAGGGCTGCTTTTAAACTGACCTCAGGCTTCAGAAGTACACACATGCAAGTGCAGAAAGGGCTGCTGGCCTCTAAACTGCCATGCCCTGTTATATACTAGGGACTTAAAGGTAGTTTCAATCCCCCTGCTCTGTTATGTAATAAGACCTTATAGTGGAGGTCATGCCAATCACTGGGGTACCCGAACTCATAGTGTACCCTAGTGTATGTAGGTGTTTTCACTGTATTCTAAGTGTGTCGTCAGCATAACACTGGCTCTGGGAATGGTTCAGCAGAGCCCAGGGACAGTCAGAGTCAGTTACCACCAGTACCAGTCAGAAAGAAATGGGGGTGCTCTGGTGCTCTGGGCACAAGGATGACTTTGCAACAATAGTGCATACCTCTTTTGGGCAGTGTGCATTCCTGCACATTGAGTGTTAGAAGATGGAGCGTGTCATGCAAAGTCTACATAATGAGCGGTAAATAAAGGGGTCACAGGGAGGGAGGGGTCTCCGTTCATCAATATTGAGACCCTGTCTACTTCCTGTGAGTGGGCTGGGTGCTGAGAATCCGCCATGTTGTGTGTTGGGTGCAGGAATAGCGCAGGATATAGGATCAGAGGAAACTGGGTAAGTGGAACAGCTAGGGCCTACTGTAACTACGATATGCCCAGAGTCATCAAGAACGATTTGGAAGAAAGGGCGGGAGGGGGAGCAACTACAGAAGTGTGGTGCCCAAGATGGGTTGCCCTGGTGGAAAAAGAATGTGGGCCTGTGGGACCCGCAGCAGCTGCCGGAGGGGAAGGGGAGATCAGGGAAAGTGTATGCGGTCCGAGAGCAGTATGCTAGATAATGTAGTGTCAACATACGTATGGTGCGTCGTAACAACATAGCAAGACATAGCAGTAAACAGCTCCACAACTGATTCATATCAAAGTGACTGCGGCTGCACTTCAGACTGGCATGGGGACCTCTGTTGAGATTCATCTGAGAGGAGCGTGTCATCATCAGTTGTGAAGAGGTGGGGGCCTTTTTCATCGTCAGTAGTAATGTTGTTAAGTGCAATATCCGCAGCTACCTGCAGGGCACGCCGCATATCCGCAATGATCTGTTTGAGATTCGGGGGTGCCGTTGTGGATAATCGCTGGGTACCTCGAGTGCAGGACCGGTTACGCCTCTTTCGTCTCTGTTTGGGCAAGGATAGGGGAAGTCCATTGTGGTCCGGCGCTGTGGGACTATATTGCTGGTCTGCCCAGTCCCAAGCCTCCTTCAGATCGGTGGAAAAGAGGGTAGTATTGTTTGTAATGACCTTTTGGCTGGCTGGAAAAAGGAGTGAGTACTGAACCCCTTGTAGGCACAAACAGCGTTTGATCCAGAGGAAGGATGATCTTTGCTATTGGACCTCTCTGGTATAATCCAGGAAGAGTATGATCACTTTGACCTCCACCGTGAGTGGACCCACTCGGTAAGCCACCCCGAAGATGGCATCCCGGTCCTCGAAATGAAGGAGTTTTGCTAGCATAGGGCGGGGAGAGGATCCCGGAAGAGGGCGGCGAGAGGGCACACTGTGTGCTCACTTCCAGGGTAAAAAAATGGAGTGAGTTCAGATGCTGGGGTGAAGGACTTGAATCAGGTCTTGAGGTATTGGATGGGGTCCCAGCCATCTGCTCTCTCTGGCAGGCCCAATATGCACATGTTGCTTATGCGGGATCTGCCCTCAATGTATTCAGCTTGCTCCTGTAGTTGGCGGACCTGATCTTGCAGTTCTCGGATGGTCTGCTTGTTCTCTATCACGACAGGGTTTATCCAGTTGTTTCACCCCATCAGACACCTTGTCGGAGAGCTTGCGATGATCTTCCCAGAGGAAGCTGAAATCAGTGGCCAGAGCATTGAAACGCGTCTCTATCGAGACTCGCAAGTGTTCTATGACAGCTAGCACTTGATCCAGTTTGTCAATTGGAGGTGCTGGTTGAGAGGGGCCTCCTGGGAGGGTGTCAGGAATGACACTGTGTGGGGGTTTAGATGTTTGGGTCGTTGCCCCTTGGCTGCAGTGTTCGATCGGAGTCTGCCCATGCCGTGGGACATCAGAGAGGTTTGCTTCAGGGGCATGTAGGCAGATAAGAGTCCGAGGAAGCCCACAAAGTAGGAAGGACATTGGTGGTTCGCAGAGATGGAGGTGGGGTAGCGGGTCCCCAGGAGACAAGCCAAGCCAGGAACTAGGACTGGCCCTGCACCATAGGGCAAATGCCCAGTCCTCACAGCGCGTGGTCTGCTGAGGTAACTAGATGCCACAAAATGGTCATACAGGCCGCAGTTTCGGGGACTTTAGCAAGTGGTGTCAGGCCGTCACTGGTGGCAGGAGGCAGGGGAGTTACCAAGAAGTCCTCCGGGGACACCTACACCACGCGCCCCGAAATGAGCGCCGAAGTGGGGGTGGCCGCGCTGTCAGCAGTGGTGACTGGTCTGTCGGGTCAGCGGGGTGCTTGCTGACTCCTGGGGCCAGGAGGGCCCAATGCAGCAGCTCAAGAGGCCAGAGAGGTAGGCACCCAAGTGGGGCACTGCCAGGGAAAGGTGGGGTGGACCTCCTCGCCCCGACAGCGTCCGAGCTCCAGGGGCAACTCGCGGGATCCACCGCGGTCCATTATCTGGCAGTGTGGAAGCCAGAGCCTAGAGGCATTGGAGGGTCACCCGGATCCCTACACGCATCTTGGTGATGGCGCCAATGCTTGGGGGGCCCCCGTTCACGGATGATGGGTGAGGAAAGAGGTGGGCGTCAGGGTTAGATGGTGCGGTAGTCAGTACAGGATATCCTTGGTCCGTGCCGCCCCCCCACAGGTAGTGGGAAGCCCCCTGCCCTGCGCGCATCCCGAAATGAATGTCGAGGCAGTGGACGGGGGGATCGCCCAGGCAGGAATCAGCTGGTGGAAGAAGGGGGCTGTCAGCAGAGGTCAGGGAGAGACATGATCAGCACGGGTTGGGCTGGTGGTCTGGGTCCACGTGGAGGATGCAGGCCTCGCGCGTTCTGACAAGAGACGCCAATGCGAGGTGATGCCAGACAGCAGGGGTGGTCTGGGAGTGGAGACAATCGTTGTGGGGCCGGCACCAAGAAGGCACCATTGCAGCGGCTCACCTGCTGGTCCACAGGTCTCGGCAGGGCCCATCGGAGTCGCGCACCATGGATCTGCAACCAATCCTTTAGCATGGTGGCCGTGGTAGGGGGGCCCCTACAGTACCCCAAGGGCAGAACACTGGAAAGGGGACATGCAGTAGTGGGGCGCCACCCCTCCAAAATCCCTGTACCCAGAGACTCGGCCCTGGCCGCAGAGGGGCCCCGTCACCCTCAAAGGGGGCTGCGATGTGCTAAGGAACTGCGATGGAGTAGTAGCGGGGGCCGCAGTCAATAGCAGAGGTTGTAGGCAGCTGCAGCCCCCCCCGACGGTCACCACACTGCCCCCCAGGCCAGGATGAAAGGCGATGTGCAGGCAGGCAGATGGAGCTTCAAAAACTCATGTTCGCCATCTTGGCTGGCTCAGCCATGCTCCAAGTTTTTTCCATTTACTGATGATCTGTACTTCATGATTCACTGAGCACTTCTAGGAGGTTCCTGTGACTTGAATTTTCAACTGGAGTCTGTTGTATAGATCACAGACTACTTCTTCTTGCTGCCAGTCATGCCCTTGATGTTGACATTACAACAGTTCTTCAATGTGATCCTCATTTGAAGCTGGACAACACCACTAGTGGCAGTACCAGGATCTTAAACAGAACGTTCGCCTTCATTTGATCTGGACTTTTATAACTCAGTTATCTTCACCAGTTTCATTCTCAGAATTTTCAAAAATGTCACCACCCCCCTCTGAATCGACGCTGCGAACCTGAGCTTGACTCTATGAATCAGTGTTCTGTTTTACTACTTCTTCATCCGCTGTATTCACCCTTTTCATGTGAGATGCATGGATCCACTGTGGAATTCCGGCACTCTTTACTGCATTGTTTGTCGTTAGGGTCACTTGATATGACCCCTTCCAGCACTCTTCCAGGAAAACTATTCCTCACATGCCTTCTGACAACTATAAAGTCACCAGGGCTTAGATTGTGGCATTGTATTTCTTATGTTGCTTCTGTTGCCAAGTTCACCTCGTGAGAGACAGATTTCACCATATCTTTGAAGTAATCCAGTACAATGTCATTCGTGATTGAAACAAGTGCACCCGAAGGACTATAAACCAATGTCATTGCTCTGCCCATGATCACTTCTTGGTTCAAAAAACATGTTTTTGTCACGGGTACATCTAATGTTCATCAAAACAAAAGGAACAGCACCTGGTCACTTAAAACCAGTAGAGGCACAAACCCTAGCCAATTTATTCTTGATGGTCCCATTCATTCATACTCTCAACCACATCGGACGACTGAGGATAATAGCTATAATGGACCCTCTTATCAATTTAGAGAGCAGTACAAATCAATTACATAATCTCATTTTTTAAATGAGAGCCACGGTCTGTCTTAATATCCCAGTACAGTCATGTAGACAGGTAACCACAATATCTCAAAGTTTTGGATTACAATGAATTTGATAACCAAAACTACTCAATAATAAACAAAACCTTTTGTGAGAAGTTGGCCTGGTATATGCTGTCCACTAATTAAAGTGGGCACCTTGCACCAGTCCAAACAACCACTTATGGTGATTTAAGAGGTCAAAGATAACCTTAGAAAGGTATCCAAGTGGTAGCTGTGGAGAGCAGCCTTCAGGCTTAGTCTTGAAGGAATGTTAAGCAGCTTGTTTTACCAGATTGCAACCTTATAGTATTGGTTAAATGAAAGGAGAACCACACAGTAGTTATAAAAATATGTATTTATTGATATAACACTATCTAGTACGACACAGTATCTCCTACACGGAGATAATCACAAAGCACACAATACTTAAGCACAGAAATGACAGTAAATAGCACTAATACACAGTGGGCCCCAGGGGGTACCAAACCATATACTAAATAAGTGGTAAAAGAACCAATACTCGAGTCAAGACAGTGTCGAGAGGACATCGAATCGCTAGGACCCCAAGGAACCACCCAAGGTGAGTAAGTAGGGACCCCACAGAGGACGGGTGCAGTGTGGGAACACAACCGCGTGCTCCGTACAATTCTTTTTACAAACAAAGCAATAAGGTTTCTTACCAGGGGAAGAAGGATTTGGGGAACCACCGCCAGAGGAGGACTTTTGGGGACCTTCAGAGGACTTCTCTTTAGACTTATCCCCCCCTTTCTCTTGGGTTTTGGAAGTATCTTTCTTCTGGTCACCACCACCCTGTTTTTTCTGCTTGATTCTGGTTCTGACCCATTTATCTGCCTTCTTTCCTAATTCTTGGGGAGAAGTCAGATCCGAGTCCACCAGGTACTGGTGCAAAAGCTGGTTTTGACAATTATTAAGGATGTGCTTCCTCATAATCAAATTGTACAATTCCAAATAGTCATGCACTTTGCTGCCAAGCAACCAACCTTCCAGAGCCTTTGTGGCACTATCCAAAAAGTCTACCCAATCCTGAGTCTGTGTCTTCTGGGTGTCTCTGAACCTAATCCTGTACTGTTCAGTGGTTAAGCCAAACCCATCAATGAGAGCACTCCTCAGAACTGAATAATTGTCAGCATCCTCTTCTCTAACAGTGAGGAGCTTATCTCTACCTTTGTCAGCAAAGGAGAGTCACAAGATAGCTGCCCACTGCTCTTGAGGGACCTTCTGAACTTTACAGGCCCTCTCCAAAGCAGTTATCCACTTATGGATGTCATTCCCGACATGGTAGGGAGGGACAATCTTGCTCAGGTTCCTATTATCAAAGGAATGTTCCTTAACTCTAGGGACACTGTTGCTGTCACCATGGGGTTCTAGTCCCAATTGTTTTCTAGCTCTCTGGACTTCTATGGACTCTTTTTTAAGGGCCAATTGCTCTTGCCTGAGCCTAAGCCTAGCTTTCTCAAGTTCAAGAAATTGGCATTCCCTTTCATAAGAGTGGTCCCTCTTGCTAGATACAGCGGTCCCTACAGACTGTCCTGAGTGATTAGACTGTGCAGAGGGAGATCTAGATTTCCTTGGTAAACTCTGCACTCTTCCAGGAGGAGTGAAGAGGGGGCCCTCATGGCCTCCTCCATTCTCCTCTTGAAGTTCTGAGTTATCCAGGTGAGAACCTTCAGGTTCTCCCTGGTCAGGGTTACAGTCTAGGTCATAAAAGGTGTCACCTCTTGACCTGTCTTCATTCCCTGTCCCACCCACACTCTCCTGCTCAACTGACCCATGGGTCTTCCTTAAGTCATCTAGGAGTAACACCTCTACCAGGTGTTGAGTGTTGGCACTTCTCCCTGTCTTCAACTTTCTAGAGGCATACAGGGCTTTCAGTTCTTGGAACGAAAGCTCACTGTATCTAGAAGGCAGAGAGCCACTGGCCTCTCCTTTAGTAGACATACTAAGTGTGGTGTGGTGTTGCACCTACCTAACCTAGTGGGAACTTAACTCCCTTAGGTTGGAGAAAGGGTGTGCTAGACCCTTGACTTACCCAACCCCAAGTTCAGTAGAACTTACTTATTCCAAGCTAGTATTATATGTACTTAGTACTAGTGATTTTTCAGTTAATCAATACAAAGATTTATCTCGTAAAACAATGCAGGCTTGAATCCCAACCGCTGCACACCAATGTGAGAAGTTGGCCTGGTATATGCTGTCCACTAATTAAACTGGGCACCTTGCACCAGTCCAAACAACCCTTATGGTGATTTAAGAGGTCAAAGATAACATTAGAAAGCTATCCAAGTGGTAGCTGTGGAGAGCAGCCTTCAGGCTCAGTCTTGAAGGAATGTTAAGCAGCTTGTTCTACCACATTGCAACCTTATAGTATTGGTTAAATGAAAGGAGAACCACACAGTAGTTATAAAAATATGTATTTATTGATATAACACTATCTAGTATGACACAGGATCTCCTACACGGAGATAATCATAAAGCACACAATACTTAAGCAGAGAAATGACAGTAAATAGCACTAATACACAGTGGGCCGGGGGGGGGGGACCAAACCATATACTAAATAATTGGTAAAAGAACCACGACTCGAGTCAAGACAGTGTCGAGAGGACGTAGAATCGCTGGGACCCCAAGGAACCACCCATAGTGAGTAAGTAGGTCTGAAGTGGCGTCGGAAACCACCGTCGATCTCAATGTAGGACTTCAAGAAAGTGCCACTGCTGGAAGGAAGAAAAGTGTGCATTGGAATCCAAAGGTGGATTCTTGTCGAAGAGTACCTGAAAGCAGAGGGGACAGAGTCTGGGTCACTCAGGAGTGGCCAGGGGCTCGGTAGACAAATGCCCACCGATATCGGGTGCTTCAGGTGCATTGAGGGAGTCCTTGACTCTGCAGCTACGGGGACCAGGAGACGTCGAGGACAACGAGGAGCCGGATATGAGCTGTCCCATGAAGGCTGTTGAGTACTGAGGGGTCGGTGTCCGGCGGGAGCACCAACAAGCCTTGGCAACGGCAACCAATGCAGAAGGTCAAAGATGGTTACGGTTCAGACCAGCAAGATCCAGGAGACTCATCACAGCAAGGAGAGTCAGGGCAGGCCTGGAGCAACCAGGGGAGCCCAAGAAAAGCAAAGTTGACCCTCAAGTGGACTCACAGGCCGGAGGCACAGGAGTCGCAAGAGGACCTCGAGCGATTCCACCAAATGACAGCCCACGGAGCACTCAGTGCAAGGAGGCCAAAGTTCTTGGCAGGAAATGGTGCCAGAGGTTGGGGCTATTCACAGCCCAATGCACTTGTTCGGGAAACGTCAACAAGCATATGCACTTGCCAATATATGCAGTGCACAGGGGTTCAGGTATTGCAGCCCCCACGAGGGATTCTGACCTCAGACTTGGTGAGAGGGCAGCTCGGACCTCGAAGGACGTAGAAACCTACCTCCTGTGTTGCTGAAGCCTTTGGAGTCCATAGGAGCTCAGGGTCAGCAGACCGAATAGTTGTGTTGCGGTGCCTGTGAATGCAGGGGAGTGACTCCTTCATGCCAAGGGAGATATCTTTGGTTGTCCTTGATGCTCCACAGGTCCTGCACGGAGCCTGTATGGTGCACAGGCACAGATGATGCTTCAGACTGAGAGGGAGACGAAGTCGGGCCCAAACGAAGTCCAGCGAAGTCCAGAGTGTCCAGACGGTCGAAGTTCAGTGGTTTCTGGTTCAGAATCTTGTCCACATCGAATCTAGGGTCCTACAGTCAGGTAACCCATTAAGTACCCACGGGAGAGGGTTGGGCAGATTCAGGGGACCCTCCTAGGGGAGGGTCTGGACAATGGGGAGGATACTCCCCTGCCCTTTGTCCAGTTTCGCGCCAGAGCAGGAGCAAATGGCTCCCAGGACTGGTTTGAACTGGACTATGCACAGGGACATCAAATGTGCCCCTCATGCAGACTTTCAGTCACTGGCAAGCACACCCACCCAGCCCTAGTACACTAAATCCTGTCTGGGAGGTGGTCACACTTCCCTGTGACAGGATGCCTATTGTTCTGCCTTCCCCTGCTCGAGCTTGGCTCACCAGCAGGAGGGCAGAAATGTGTCTCTGGTCGGCAGCAACCATTTTGGTACTAGAAGGCTGGGAGAGGGAACACCAGGGACGGTGTGGGGGTATGATTCCAAGATGTTTGATACCAAACACGATAGGGTTAGTGTCAGCCATTTTAGAGTTGGTCATCATGCGGTCGCATAATGCCACTCTATATGTCGTAATTGGCTGCCTCACTGACAACCCGGGAGAATGGACTCTGTAGGCTGCAGGGGTGTCCTGCTCATGCAGTGGCACCTTCTCACTTAGAACCAAGCACCCTGTCCCCAGGATTGTAAAGGCCTGCTAGAGGGGTGACTTATAGGTTTTAAGTGCAGTGACCCTTAGATATAGGAAACCTATATCTTAAGTAAGTGGTGCATGCACCACTTTACACAGGCTGCAATGGCAGGCCTGTAGCTTCCATTTTGCATGGCCTCTCATGGTTGGCATAATACATGCTTCAGCCCATGGGAGGCCTCTGGGGTACCGACGCCCTGGGTACATGGGTACCATATCCTAGGGACTGACGAGGGTACCCCAGTAACCTTTTCATGGCGGGGTCCCCGCCATGAAAAGGTCAGCGGAGAGGCAGGTCGTGATCAGCACGGAGGTGCCAGCATCCGCACCACTGCCATTGATCATCGCTTTCTCCACCGCCGCCCTGTCGGGATCTAGGATCCTGGTGGCGGCGATGGTCTTGCGTCGGACTTGTGGAGGTCCGACCGCCAGCCTTGTAATCGGGCAGTAGAACTGCCACGAGGTGGCAGTAGGACCACTGCCGTGGGTACGGCGGTCCTGGAACCGCCATAGTCGTAATCAGGCCCTAAGACTTTCTTCAAGTGAATAAGCCTAGTGTTGAAACAGGAAATGTAGTTACAAATAACAATTTTACATCCTCATCATGGAAAGTTCATAGCAAGCAAAGTAATACAGCAATGAAAATAAGACTAACATGACCTAAGCTTAAATGTGTGCTGAAGAGCCTGTGAGGAGAGGATGTGCACAGGGGGTAAAGCACAATTGAGTGACAGAAACAGCTTCATCTTGTTCAAGATGGTGTTTGCACAGAAACGTGGCATAACTAAAGTACATTATTAAACAAACTTCTATGCATAAGTTGAAATATGTTTGAAAGGCAATTACAGTCTGTAAATGTAAATCATGTGTGAAAATTCATATTACACATTGTTAATGATATGCCAAAATAGAAGTCTTTAAACTACTTCTACAGTTGCGCCCTGTCCCTTTCAGCTGGCATACTGAAGAGCTACTTTTTCAACAAGCAAAAACACAAAATGAGTGAAAGCGCAGAAAACAAGTACAACAAAGTTGTTGAGGGAGACAAAAGGAGCAGCAACATCATAGATATATAGAAATAGTATAGAGCATGCATACGTGAATATCCTGTAGTGAGAAATTCTAGATTCAGTTGCAATATAGAGTTACTCAATAAAGAGAGAGAAGCCCCACGTACCAAGGGACAGGGTGTTACCTAGTCAAAGAATAATATAAATTCCCTTTGGTAACCAAATAAAATAATTGTTCAACCAATCATCTTAAATATACCACAAAACATTCATATCAATCATACAAAAAACCCATATGCCTATATTTGCAATGCCACAAGACAACCACTGACTGATAATGGAATGCCACCTATATTTTATGTAAAAAAATGTTAGAACCATTGAAAATTGTTCATTATACAGAATTCATAAAACTTCATATTATAAAAAACATATATCATTATACAATTTCATGTATTTCATAGACAGCATATCAATTAATCAAGAGGGAGATGCAAAAATTCATCAAGTATCAAAAATAAATATATCACATATATAGATCCTACAAAGAGTACATACACTATATCCACGTATAAAAAACAATTAAAAATATATAGTCTAAAAGAAAGATAAAACAAAAGAAGAGAGAGACAGACAGCAAATACGACAGCACATTTATTAGTGGTTCGTGGACTAATCCAGGTAAAAAAACTCAAATGCCAGACGTATGCAGTCCAAGGGTTTTTATCACAATGACTGGCCTGTACTCTGGATTTATTTTATCCCAGGCGTTGACGTGTTTTGGTGGTGTTCGCAGAATAATGGCCACCTTTATCAGGACAAATATAATGTGCCTCTCCTTTTAGAATCTTAAAACAAATACCTATGTATAAATAAACAGTCATTACTAGCTATACACATAGTACTAAAGTTATCAGTTCCTTAATTTCTCTCAATATTAGGAACTCCCACAGTGAAGATACAAAAAGACACCGTGTATTGTCACATCGCCAAAGCAGTGTGTTGTGGCACTAACAAATATAAATGGTGCTAACACCAAATCACCAAAATGTGATCGCTCTCATACATGTTTGCCTGTTGTTGACGACTCACATAGCCGTTATGTCCCCCACACTGATCAGTTCAACCAACCCAATTATGCCTTAAGCCCATTCATTCATACATATATACCAGCTCTCTACCAGTATTCTAGTTTATATATCGAAATTGCAACTCACCCAAGCAACTGTGGCTAGTATCCTAAAGGCGTAAATAGTCCTTGTGGGGAAATGGGTCCACCGTTTACTATAGGGAGATACTATCATTCCAATTGGAAAATGCCGTCATGAATATTCTGTATTTTAAAAAAAATATATAAAAACGATAGGGAAATATATTAAGTCCACCCGACCTTCCGTGTCAGGACTGTTACTTAATTGGTAGAATTACAGCTTTTATTAAATATAAAGTTTACAAAGTTTGCGCAGCTGTAAGCTCACCGCAATATGTTACTTGGCGATTACCCCAAGAAACCTCACATTGCAGTCATTGTCGTTTGACTACTAAGAAGAAAACTGAGCATGAATTACAATATAGCCGTACCTATTCAATTGTGCCCAAGGATTCCAGGTCAATCTGTTTACACTGTCCCTCCTAGTGAGTGGATATTCCAGGATCTCAAACCGCGGGACCAACAATCTCCCGAAAGCATTTAGATCCTGGATAAGCAATATAAGATTAATATTTTGGGTCGCTAGAGGCTACTACCAATATTCCCTTTTTCCACAAATGGTGTAAAGATCGGGGCAGTGCCGCATACTCTCACCTATCGTGTTTTCCAGTCCTCCGGCGTCCGAGCTTCCGATCTGCTAGTGTTGTAGATCAGGCGCTGGTCGCGTCCTGGGTTTAAATATCCCGCTGTGGATGGACAACCACCGGAGTTCCTGTCACATGTTTCAAAAGAAACAAGCCATATGCCCATCGGTTCATGGCGGCCATATTGGAATGGAGTTTCTACTCCTATACAGGCACGAATGATACTATGTGTGGACACCTAAAATGTCTACACGTCCACTGATTAAATTTAAAGTGGCACTTTTTATATAAGAAACCAATATGAATCTTAAAATTAAAATAAAGTAGGGTGCGGATATAATCTCATATGTATTATTTGCATACTGATATAACATTATTGACAATGAACAGATTCTTTTTTTAAATTAGTTAAAAAAGTTAGAACGAATCATGTGGAATTAATATCCCATGTGAATGGACATGGTCCACCCCCCTACGTTCCTGTCACGTGTTTCAAGAAGGACCAGCCATATGCCCATTGTTTTACGGTGGCCATTTTGGAGTGGAGTATCAAATCCTATATAGGCATGACTAATATTATGTATGGACCCCTAGAGTGTCTACAATCTCATTCATTAAATATATAGGGTGAAACCCTTTATATAAAAACTAAAACTTTACTATATGAAATGGGATGTGGGTATATTCACATATCTTTTGTTTATAAACTGATATAGCATTATTAAAAGAATCGTTTTAGTTGTTAAAGAAAACGTTATAACTAATCACAGGAAGCGAACTATTAGAATTTAGGGTCTTAACAAGGCCTTGGGGACCTGATACTGATTACAAAAATTTGTTCCATTCTTCCCTTGTGTTTAACCCATTTCTGACCGTATTGAGATGGGAAATATACCACTGCTCTCTCAATTTTCTCTTTTCATCTAAATTGCATCCACGTTTGTTACCCACTATTTTCTCCAAAATAAACCACCGAAAATCTAGATGGCTATGTTTAGCCTTGATGAAATGCTCAACTAGCGGTGCATTGATTTTATTAGTCCTCAGAGCTGACTTATGCTCTGTTAGACGCAATCTCAGTTCGGGTCCAGTCTCACCCACATATTCTAGTCCGCATGGACATAATAGGATATAGATAATGTTGCTGCTGCGACAGTTGTTGAGGCTTTTAGATTCTATTTTAGCCTCATGATATTCAAGCGTTTTGCTAACAATACACTGGTCGCAAATGGCACAGTTCCCGCATTTATAGTTGCCTACTGCCTTACATTTATCAAGGGTGGACTGATGAGTTCTTGTAGTTTCTCTGTATGTATGTATGAGATTATTGCGTAAATTCTGATTTGCGTCTAAAGGCAAAGATGGGTTTATTTCATTGAGACTCTTCCCTTCATTAAGAAGATCCCAATTTTTGTTGATGATGTTCTTAATTTGGTTACTCACATTGGAGAATCGACTCACAAAAAATATTTTTATCATTTTGTGTTTCTTGTCTTTCTTGAACATGCTATCTCTATTGTAAAATCTTGCTCTCTTGAATGAGTGGTTAATCAGCTTTTTAGGATAGCCCCTGTCTTTCAGTTTCTTTTTCAAGATCTCGGAATTCATTCAGGGTTGAACAATTCCTGCGGAGCCGCAGGAATTGTCCAAATGGTATATTGTCTTTCTGTGACTTCGGATGAAAACTGGAATAGTGTAATAAGGTGTTTTTATCCGTGGGTTTTGTATACAATTCTACTTCAAGAATGCCACCACTGTTTTTTATCGTAATATCTAAGAAGTTTACCAAAGTTTTGCTCCACTGCACTGTAAACTTTATATTAGTGTCTCCCAGATTTAACCATTCCAAAAACATATTGAGTGTTTCGACAGAACCCTCCCAAATAAACAAAATGTCATCAATAAATTGATACCACTCAATAACGTTCTCGAAAAAAGATGCCATATAGTTGTAGATATGTCGGGATTCAAATGCACTAACATAAAGGCATGCCAGACTGGGGGCACAGGTGGCCCCCATGCTGGTCCCCTTGCATTGTCTAAAAAGTTCATCTTAAATAGAAAGAGTTATTTTTAAGTACCATCGTGATGCATTGAACAATGAATTACTTATTAACTCCAGGGATATCCTCCTTTGCTAAAATCTCTTTGATCACATCAATTGTGTCATCTTGGGGTATGTTGGTGTAGAGAGCTTCAATATCAAGGGTAACCAGAATCTGGTTACCCTGAGTGAAGCTCCTACCCTCAAGGATTGAGATAATATGGGCTGAATCTCTAATATATGATTTCTGTCTAATCACAATGGGTTTTAAAAATTGATCTGCATATTTACTGAGTGGTTCCAGGAGGACCCCAAACTACTAACAATGGGCCTCATGGGGGGGTCTACCTCACTTTCATGTATCTTGGGTAGACCATAAATGGCTGGGATGATAGGGTTGTCATTTTGCAAAATGACAACACCATCATCCCAGCCATTTATGGTCTACCGATTGTGAATAGACAGAAGTCATATATTAGAGATTCAGCCCATATTATCTCAATCCTTGAGGGTAGGAGCTTCAATCAGGGTAACCACATTCTGGTTACCCTTGATATTGAAGCTCTCTATACCAACATACCTCAAGATGACACAATTGATGTGATCAAAGAGATTTTAGAAAAGGAGGATATCCCTGGAGTTAATAAGTAATTCATTGTTCAATGCATCACAATGGTACTTAAAAACAATATCTTTCTATTTAAAGATGAACTTTTTAGACAATGCAAGGGGACCAGCATGGGCGCCACCTGTGCCCCCAGTCTGGCATGTCTTTATGTTAGTGCATTTGAATCCCGACATATCTACAACAAGATGGCACCTTTTTCGAGAACGTTATTGAGTGGTCATCGATTTATTGATGACATTTAGTTTATTTGGGAGGGTTCTGTCGAAACACTCAATATGTTTTTGGAATGGTTAAATCTGGGAGACCCTAATCTAAAGTTTACAGCGCAGTGGAGCAAAACTATGGTAAACATCTTAGATATTACGATAAAAAACAGTGGTGGCATTCTTGAAGTAGAGTTGTATAGAAAGCCCACGGATAAAAACACCTTATTACACTATTCTAGTTTTCATCCGAAGTCACAGAAAGACAATATACCATTTGGACAATTCCTGCGGTTCCACAGGAATTGTTCAACCCTGATTGACTTCTATAAACATTCTGAGATCTTGAAAAAGAAATTGAAAGACAGGGCTATCCTAAAAGTTGATTAACCACTCATTCAAGAGAGCAAGATTTTACAATAGAGAAAGCATGTTCAAGAAAGATAAGAAAGAAACAAAACTATAAAATAGTCTTTGTGAGTCAATTCTGCAATGTGAGTAACCAAATTAAGAACATCATTAACAAAAATTGGGATCTTATTAATGGAAGGGAAGAGACTCAATTAAATAAACCCATTTTTGCCTTTAGACGCAAATCAGAATTTACGCAATAATCTCAAACATACATACAGAGAAACTACAGAAACTCAACAGTCCACCTTTGATAATTGTAAGGCGGTAGGCAACTACAAATGTGGGAAGTGCGCCATTTGCGACCAGTGTATTGTTAGCAAAACGCTTGAATATCACAAGGCTAAAACAGTATCTAAAAGCCTCAACAAATGTCGCAGCAGCAACATTATTTCTATCCTATTAAGTCCGTGCGGACTATGATATGTGGTAGAGACTGGACGCGAACTGAGATTGCGTCCAACGAAACATAAGTCAGCTCTGAGGACTAATAAAATCAATGCACCGCTAGTTGAGCATTTCATCAAGGCTAAACATAGCCATCTAGGTTTTCGGTGGTTTATTTTGGAGAAAATAGTGGGTAACAAACGTGGATGAAATGTAGATGAAAAGAGAAAACTGAGAGAGTAGTGGTATATTTCACATCTTAATACAGTCAGAAATGGGTTAAACACTAGGGAAGAATGGAACAAATTTTTGTAACCAGTATCCGGTCCCCAAGGCCTTTTAAGACCGTAAAATTGTAATAGTTCGCTTCCTGTGATTCATTATAACGTTTTCTCTAACAACTAAAACGATTCTTTTAATAATGCTCTATCAGTTTTTAAACAAAAGAAATGTGAATATACCTGCATCCTATTTCATATAGTAAAGTTTTAGTTTTTATATAAAGGGTGTCACCCTATATATTTAATGAATGAGATTGTAGACACTCTAGGGGTCCATACATAAAATTAATCGTGCCTATGTAGGATTAGATACTTCACTCCAAAATGTCCGCCGTAAAACGATGGGCATATGGCTGGCCCTTCTTGAAACACGTGACAGGAACGTAGGGGGTTGGACCAATGCTATTCACAAGGGATATTAATTCCACATGATTTGTTCTAAAATTCTGTTTATTGTCAATAATGTTATATCAGTGTGCAAATAATAGATATGAGATTATATCGGCACCCTACTTTATTCTAATTTCAAGATTCATATTGGTTTCTTATATAAAAAGTGCCACTTTAAATTTAATCAATGGACGTGTAGACATTTTAGGTGTTCGCACATAGTATCAATCGTGTCTGTATAGGAGTAGAAACTCCATTCCAATATGGCCACCATGAAACGATGGGCATATGGCTTGTTTCTTTTGAAACATGTGACAGGAACTCCGGTGGTTGTCCATCCACAGTGGGATATTTATACCCAGGACGCGAACAGCGCCTGATCTACAACACTAGCTGATCGGACGCCGAGGACTGGAAAACACTATAGGTGAGAGTAGGCGGCACTGCCCTGACCTTTACACCATTTGTGGAAAAAGGGAATATTGGTAGTAGCCCTTAGCGACCCTAAATATTAATCTTATATTGCTGATCCAGGATCTAAATGCTTTCGGGAGATTGTTGGTTCCGCGGTTTGAGATCCTGGAATATCCACTCACAAGGAGCGACAGTGTAATCAGATTGACCTGGAATCCTTGGGCACAATTGAATAGGTACGGCTATATTCTGATTCATGCTCAGTTTTTTTCTTAGTAGTCAAACGACAATGATTGCAATGTGAGGTTTCTTGGGGTAATCGCCAAGTAACATATTGCGGTGAGCTTACAGCTGTGCAAACTTTGTAAACTTTGTATTTAATACAAGCTGTAATTCTACCATTTAGGTAACAGTTCTGACACGGAAGGTCGGGTGGACTTCATATATTTCCTATCGTTTTTATATCTTTTTTAAAATACAGAATATTCACGACGAGATTTTCCAATTGGAATGATGGTATCCCTATAGTAAACGGTGGACCCATTTCCCCACAAGGACTATTTATGCCTTTATAGGATACTCGCCACAGTTACTTGGGTGAGTTGCAATCTCGATATATAAAATAGAATACGGGTAGAGAGCTGGCATATATGTATGAATGAATGGGCTTAAGGCATAATTGGGTTGGTTAAACTGAACAGTGTGGGGGACACAACGGCTATGTGAGTCGTCAACAACAGGCAAACATGTATGAGAGCGATCATATTTTGGTGATTTGGTGTTTGCACCCTTTATATTTGTTAGTGCCACAACACACTGCTTTGGCGATGTAACAATACATGGTGTCTTTTTGTATCTTCACTCTGGGAGTTTCTCATATTGAGAGAAATTAAGGAACTGATAACTTTAGTACTATGTACTAAGGTACTCGCGCTGAATGCTGCTGCTAGCTATACGCTTTTAAAACTCGATTGTGATTGTGTTTGTTGAATTGTTTTTTAAACAAAACCTGCCTGTACCTTTGAATTCTGCACACTTGCACTTTGGTAAAACTGTTGGCTTCCGCATCACGGACATCGCTGAGCGCTGATTGGCTGTTTAGAGCCAATCAGACGCGACGGGAGGCGCCTGTTGTTGCCCACCGTCCATTTAAATCGCACCTGATGCGGATGCGCAGCGGGCGCGCCTAAGGCAAGCCCATCTGCGCCCGTCCGCGCCGGGACGCTGCCAGATGCCAGTCACTCTGCTCAAATTCCAAATGTTGGGTTAACATATACACGCTCCGAGCTTCTGTCTCTTAATATAAACTGCCCTAGTTGTTTAAAGCATACTTGGTCCCCTATGATGGATTCATTTCAGTGTGAACAATGTCTTCTTAACTTTAGAACTGTTGGGAGTGGTATCTCTCTTTTTGGTTCAACTGAGCTAAGGTTTTTTAGCTTAAATTGTCGCTCCCTTGCAAAACACCATGCAGAGATATTCGACTTACTCACAGACGAATCGCCCACCGGAATCTTTTTGACTGAGACCTGGCTAACTCAGGACTCTGGTGCAGAATGCTGGTTGGCACTTCCCCCAGGCTATAGTATGTATCAACTCAACAGATCAATCAAGCGTGGTGGAGGTATTGCACTAATTCTTAAGGAGCCTTTTTCATGCAGTTTTAGGCAGGAGGATATTTCTGAATGTGAAAGTGCTTTTTTTAAAATCACCCTTAACCACAATTTTACGGTTTCGGGGTTGCTTATCTATCGCCCGCCCGGGTCATCTAATATATTTAGGGAAGCTTTAGTGAATAAGGTTATCCTACTCGCTAGTAAAGCAGCAAATTTCACCATTCTGGGTGATTTAAATCTTCATCTGGAAGACAGCGGCAAAACGGATATTGCCGGCTTTCTAGCCGATTTAGAGGCCTGTCAACTGATACAACATGTGACTGATTGCACTCATATGGCCGGCCACTTGCTGGACCCTATATTCTCTAATTTGGGTTCTATAATGGTGTCACCTCCGGTTCCTTTGGTCTGGTCAGACCATTTTTTGGTTCCTTTTTCCTTTCAGCTGCCTGGGAAACCTGTCCCGAATTGCCCCCGCTCTGTGATAAAACGTCCTTGGCATAAATTGGATGTTAGTCAATTCTCGGACTCTTTGTCAAGTTTGAAACCACTGTTCCCTTCTAATATAGAGGTAGCTGATACTCTCTTCCAGGATTGGCTGACTCAAGCGTTAGATATCAGCATTCCTGCAAAACTTAGTTCAAAGAAGAAACAAGGGCCATCTAATCCGTGGTTCAATGAAACCTTGGTGAAAGCTAAAAAGGTCTTTAAGCAACTGGAGCGATCCTGGAGGCGTGCTTATGACCTGGAAGCAAAAAATAAATACCGTGATTCAATTAAGACGTATCATAGGTGATCCGGAAAGCTAGAGCTGAATACATTGCTGCTAAAATCACGCAGAGTAAGAACCCCCCTAAAATGATTTTTTCCCTTCTTAGAAAGATGCAACACTCTAATGTGAAAGCGGACCCCCCAGTCTCCTCCAATGCTCAGTGCGATGAACTTGCTGGGTTTTTTCTGCATAAGGTGGAGACTATTTATAACAACCTTCCAACTGCCAGATCCCATTCAGTTAGGGTCAACACTGATCGAATAGTCGAGATCGAGGACAGGTTAGTCACCCCTGAATTAACGCTGTGTTCTTTTCCTTCACTTTCACTCTCTGAGACGGAATCTCTCTGTCTTAAAATTAAATCAGGTTCTCCAGCTGATCCTTTGAGACCAGACCAACTCCGTCTTGTTTATAATTCAACTCTACCAGCGGTCAGGGAATTGATTAATCTGTCACTGACCTCTGCATCATTGCCTGCAACATGGAAGCATGCAAAAGTTGTTCCTTTGCTAAAGAAACCGTCCTTAGAACCTTCGGACCCGGGTAATTTTCGTCCGATCTCCCAACTCCCTTTTTTAGCCAAAGTTACTGAATCCTATGTAAATACAGTCTTGGCTGAATTTGTAGAGCAGAACAATATCCTTGACCCCTCACAAAACGGTTTTCGCCCCCGCCACAGCACCGAGTCGGCGCTGTTGGCTGTGACCGAGGACATCCGTGGCAGCCTAGATGTCGGGGACTCTGCGGCCTTGATTCTGTTGGATTTAAGTGCCGCCTTTGACACTGTTTCCCATGACATCTTGTTATGTAGGCTGCAGGATATCGGGGTCAGGGGGCTGGCCCTGGCCTGGTTTCGCTCTTTCTTGGAAGGCAGAACTTTCCAAGTCGCTGTACCACCGCACCATTCGCAGGTGTATGCCATTAAGCATGGGGTCCCACAGGGTTCAATATTGAGTCCTGCGTTGTTCAACATCTATGTTCAACCCCTAGCTCTGGTAGCAAAAAGTAGAGGGATGTCATTGGTATCCTATGCCGATGATACCCAGCTAGTCATTGCCTTTTCAAAAAAGTGTAAAAACAACCTTTTTAAATTTAAGGAGGACCTGTTAGCGATTGCAGACTGGATGACAGCCAATTGTTTGCAGCTTAATGCTGCTAAGTCTGAAATTCTTGTATTGGGGAGAGATAGTGCTCTTTGGTCAGAACAGTGGTGGCCGGATAAACTCAAACCAGCGCCACCGCCCAAAGAGGCGGTTAAGAATCTAGGCTTTTGGATAGACAGGGATCTTTCTTTTGATACCCAATCTAAAGTTCTCGCAGGGGTCTGTTTTGGACTCCTGAGGGGTTAAAACCTTTGCTTGGATATTTTGAACCAAAAATCCGCCAAACTATTCTCCAGGCTACAATTTTAGCCAGGTTGGATTATGGTAACTCCCTTTATCTAGGCGCTAATAAATCTTGTATTTTACGCCTCCAAAGAATTCAGAATGCCGCGGCACGTGCTTTGCTGGCACTGCCTAAGTTCTGCTCGGTATCTAATCTTTTACCCAAGCTGCATTGGCTGCCAATAGCCAAAAGAATCCAGTTTAAGTCCCTGTGTGTTGCCCACAAAATTCTGTCACAACAAGGCCCTCCGATCTTAGTGGACATGCTAGTTCAGTACATCCCGAATCGCCCCCTTCGCTCTGCCAACTCGGGATTGGTGTGTACCCCCAGATTTCAAAGAGCCAGAGCTGGTGGTCGATCTTTTAAAGTCCAGGCGGCCCACCTTTGGAACTCCCTTCCGATCTCTATCAGAGGACTCCTGAATCATTTGACTTTTCGAAAGGCTTTGAAGACCTGGCTCTTTCCGGTGTAACTATTGGTGTTTGTTAGAGTGGTCTATTGGCACCTGTTCTTTGGGTAGCGCTGGGACGCTCCGTTGCTGGGGCAGCTATGCGCTGTATAAATCCGTAAATAAATAAATAAATAAAATAAATAAATATGTGTATAGCTAGTAATGACTGTTTATTTATACATAGGTATTTGTTTGGAGATTCTAAAAGGAGAGGCACATTATATTTGTCTTGATAAAAGGTGGCCATTATTCTGCAACACCACCGAAATGCGTCGACGCCTGGGATAAAATAAATCCAGAGTACCGGCCAGTCATTGTGATAAAAACCCTTGGACTCCATACATGTCTGGCATTTGAGTTTTTTTTACCTGGATTAGTCCACGAACCACTAATAAGTGTACTGCCGTATTTGCTGTCTGTCTCTCTCTTCTTTTGTTTTATCTTTCTTTTAGACTATATATTTATAATTGTTTTCAATACGTGGATATAGTGTATGTACTATTTGTAGGATGTATATATGTGATATAATGTTTTTTTTGATACTTGATGAATTTTTGCATCTCCCTCTTGATTAATTGATATGCTGTCTATGAAATACATGAAATTGTATAATGATATATGTTTTTTATAATATGAAGATTTATGAAATCTGTATAATTAACAATTTTTAATGGTTCTAACATGTTTTTAAATAAAATATAGGTGGCATTCCATTATCAGTCAGTGGTTGTCTTGTGGCATTGCAAATATAGGCATATGGGTTTTTTGTATAATTGATATGAATGTTTTGTGGTATATTTGAGATGATTAGTTGAACAATTATTTTATTTGGTTACCAAAGGGAATTTATATTCTTCTTTGGCAATATAGAGTTAGGCAGAAGGTGAGGCCCACAGGAGCAGTCTGACAGGAGAGCATGGGAAGTACTGCAAGGACAGCATCACTTGTCACAGTATGGATCATTAAAGTACTGACCACAGCATTAGAGACAACAGTAGTGACTGTAAAATACTGACCCACAGCAGCAATGCCTGCAGCAAAACTGACCGCAAAATATCACAGTGACTACTGCAGCAGAGACCATAAACAATGACAGCAACACTGCCCATTGAAATACTCACCACTTCAGTAGTGACAACAGAAGCAGTGATATAAACCGCTGATGCAGGACAAAAGTGACCACAGCAGTAGTGACCACAGCAGCATGGACTCTAAAATACTGACCCACAGTAGTAGTCACCCTAAAATAAAGACCGACATAAACACTGACCACGGCAGCACTGACTATAAATACTGGCTGCCGCAACAATGGCCTTACTATACTGACCCACATCCACAAAGACAATTGCAGCAGTGATTGTAAAAAACAAACCCACTGCAACACTCACTACAACAGCAGTAACCATAAAATACTGACCAACAGCGCCATTGACCACAGCAGCACCGACCATAAATAACTACATCAGCCTTCACAATAAAATACTGACCACAGCAGCAGTAACCACATAATAATGACTGCACTAAAACTGGCCCAAGCAAAACTACCATAAACTGTGACCACAACAGAAAGGACTCTAAAATAGTATATACAGCAGCAATGACTGTAAAATGCTCACCAGTGAAATTCCAATTCACAACAGTGACTGCAGCAGCAGAGCTGTAAACTACTGAGACACAGCTGCAACGACCAAAAAATGCTAGCCAATGGCATCAGTGACCACAGGAGCACTGGCAATGAAATACTGACCACAGCAGCAAATAGCAGAGCAGAAATTACCAATGACAATTGCAATGACAGGAAACAGCAGCAATTACCATAATATTGTAGACTACAGAAGCACCTTTTCCACCGATGAGCCCAGAATCTGGAACAACATCCTTGTATCTATCAGTACCGCCCCAAAGCTACTCCAATTTAGAATAGAGTTGAAGATTCACCTCTTTAAAGAACACTACATCACAATGCATTAACCATCTACACCCAGCTTCCTCTCCTCTTACTTGCTGACTTTACACTGGTCTTTGACCATGTACAGCGCTCTGCTGCCTTTTAGGTAGGTTCATGCTATAGAAATACCATATACATACATACAAACTCAACACAGACCACACTTCTGAGCATAGAAGCAATGGCAATGAAAGAAATACCACAGCAGCAGTGACTATGAAAACAGGGTTCAAAGCAGTTTTAACCATTAAACCCTTACCACACCAGCTTTGTCTACAAAAACATGGACCCCAGAAGCCATGAAGCAGTGATCACAGTATCACAAATTTTGAAGCACTGATCATAACGAACTAACATGGCAGAGTGCTGACCATCAAATACTGCCCTGATCACAGGAGCACAGACCATAACACAATGACTGTAGCAGCATTAACTACAAAAGCATTGTTCAAAGCAACACCGACTATTAACTACTGACTACATTAGTATTAGCAATTAAATCACTGACCACAGAAGCAAACCCATTAACATCAGACCACAACATTACAGACCATGAAATGCAGACCACAAGAGCTCTTTAGAGAAAACAATGATCCTGGCAGTACTGACATTAAAAAACTGACCACAGCAGCAGTGACCTTAAAACATTTGACCACAACAGCACTAACTACAAAACCATTAATAATATATGAAGGGAATCCATACAATTAAGGGTTTTGAAGGCCAAGGTTATCCTGTCAGTATAATAACACAATGGTGCCTGTAAAACAAACTACACAATTAAAATAATTATAAAAATAATTTACTGACATCTTCATACCAACACATGTGAACATAACAAGAACATTTCAGCTGCTATCTTAATACCAACACTTGGAAACATAACAAGAACATATAACAAAAGGATCGTCAAAAAAGTTCTTATATTTACATTTATTATGTCCTCAAACCAACACATACAAACATAACAACAACATGTTGATTGCTGTCCTCATACCAATACTTTGCAACATAACAACACGTCACAACTTAATTATCAATAAAGATCTTTCATTTTTGTAAAAAAATTACATCAAAATCTCATATAAAAAGAGGAATCCACTATAGAATCAATGCAGTTCGTGGTTATCTTGTAAAGCCTAACCGTCCTTTTGCGAATGTCACCTAACCAATCTCATGTGTCACCCACTGAATGCAGCGTCAACAAGAAGAAAACATGACTTCTGTGTTTCAGCCATGTACACAATTAACTTGACTTCTTCAGGATGAGCTGGATGGCAGAGAATTGAAACTACAAAAACAAACCATGGAAAGTGTCCCTACCAATCAATAGTAATCAGGAAAACGGAAATAGTTTTGACATCAGGAAACTGCTCTTAAACCCTGCAAACATCACATAATATAGTATTGTAGATCAACAGTGGAATCAATCGAGGCACCTCATGTGACATAAAGGAGCCAGCATAATTCTTAATGTTACAATTGACTGCACCTACTGTTTACCGTCAAGCAGAAACCAAGTTCTTATGTAGAGTCACTCCTAATGGTAAAAACTTTCAAATAGAGTTTGTCCACTACACATCCACCTCCACCTATGTCAAGGATGCGAGAGGAAAGGAAGAGGAATGAGTGGGTCAATACCAACAAATATCAAGAAAACTCGCAGCTGAAATTTTGAAGCTTTTCATATGTGGGTCCTGCAAAATCATGGTATTACTGCTTTTTGCCTTGAGCAGCACCTCAGGGTAATACTTTCCATAAAGCAAAATTACAACTTTTCAGCCCTTTCTTAGAATACTGATGTTCACGTTTCCCAAAATATTACAGGATTAGAGTCAGAACAGTAAATAAGCCGCATGGAACAATCACAAATCAGAACTAGATTTAAACACTTACACCAGAACTTTGACTACTGCCCTGCGCAGCACTGACGATACAACACTGACCACAGCAGCACCGTCAACAAAGACACGGACCACAGCATTACTAATCATAAATCACTGACCACAGCAGAACTAACCACAAAAAACTAACCACAGCAACATTAACCACTGGGGGACTAAGAATAGCAGAAATGAACATAGCTTTGGCCTCAGCAGGACTAAAGCATAGATTTGGTTGATTTTTATTTTGTGTTTCATGTTTTACAATTTAAACAGCGATCAGAGGTGCACTAGCCATAGCATCACTGACCACTGTAATACTGGCCACAGCAGCACTGAAGTAAATCTAACCTCTGAGGCATTGACTGTATCACTGCAGACCACACCAGTATTGATTCACAGGTCAAGTCAATTTACTCTTTGATTAACAGGGGCAGATGAGTTAAATATGGATGAAAATTGAAAATGTCTTCCATTTGAGTGTATAATTTATTTCTATTACATAGTTTTCAGGCATAAGAGCTATCATTAATGTATTAGCTTTTTATTTTTGTAGCACATACAAACAGCTTTTATACATCTTGTTAACAACATATCCTATTTTAAATATTTATAATAGATATTTTTGATATAAACAATAAATATTTATACTTCTATTTGATAAAGGTTATAATTGCTTTCACACATGTACTTAGATACATCTTTTTAACATACTTACCTAGGTTTTTTTTTACACAATATGACCAAGAATTAAAAGTGCAGACTGAAGACATTTTCAGTCAGAAATTAAAACACTATTAATTCAACTATTCTGAGCATTTACTGGGTTAAATGTTATGAAGTCTGCAAATCTTCTAAAAAAATGCAAAGATGTGGAGTTTCTTTCTAAAAGCAAGGCGTAAGTAATGATATGGAAATTCCAATATTTTACAGCATTTTCTGCGGGTAAATCAAGATTTCTATATAGTTTCTGTGAAAAATTCATACTAAGGGACACTTTCTTTAAAAGTAAAAGATATGAAACATTGCTGAAAATGTGTCTACCCATTTTTGGAGGAAGTCAATGAGCATGAATATTTTAGTAGCATATTCACATACTGTACACCTTTTACCTGGAACATTTAATAATTATGTGTTAGATTGTGTTACTGTAAAATTCATGGATTTAATTAATTTTCTTCGAAAATTTATAGAGCTACTTTTATAGCAGAAAAGTAATGCTTTCCTATTTTGTGCAAATTGAAAGTTTCCTGTTAAACCTATGTGGAAAAACCAAGGCTCAAATCTTTCATCTAACAAATTCAATGACCTGAACCATTGTTTGTTAAAATAAATTATACCTTTTCTATTACAAGACTATCAACTACACCTTAGCGGTTGACAAGTGTGATAGAGAGTGACTGTGGTCTAACCTACAAAAATGGGGAATAGCCAAATCCCTCTTTCATTCGATACTTTAGTTGTAATAACTTATTATGCATTAGTAGACACAAAGACAACAAATAAGTGGGTTTAGCCACCAAAACGTACCCTCTCGACCCGATATCAAGTGAAAATCTCCCCCCTATCCACCTCTCCCTGTACCCCTGACCATTTATGTATAGAATTGGTAATCTTGCCATGCATCACTTATCTGGGCACAATGGCGGCCCAAACCAGGATATCTTGGTAAAATCAACAAGGCCTAAGCCCTTAGAGACAGTGGACAAGTAAGGCCCCTTAGATCTTTCTTCAAGTATAGCAAGACCAGATTCAATAATTTATTAAATGAACTGGTTTTCCCTGTCAGGTCTTGTGCAATTTTTCCATGACCCACAATGCTCCAGAGTTTGTGTAGCCAATGTTCGTAGAGGACAGGATAGTAGCCTGACCCTTGGAGTGATAAGACAGTGTGTGTGCCCGTCAAAAGAAAGTGGAATATAAGTTTGTCCGCCGAGGAGTGTAATGGCAATATACCTTCTACAGGCCTGCCCAACAGTTCAAACCCAGGTAGTTTATCTATGAGTTGGCTACGGGTTTGTTACGCAGCTAAGAAAATTCTATCCCAATTGTCCCCCAGCTGTGGGCAGGTCCAGAAAATTAGTAGTTGGGATCCCACTTCACCAGAACCCCTCCAGCAGGCTTAGGGGTAAGTTTGGTTAATAGTGTGGAGCCGTGCTGGTGTGAGGTGCTATCAAAATAGTATTTTATAAAGAATCTCTTTGCCTCGGGTGTGATGGGTGAAATTATTGGTTTGGAAAATATCTCCTGCCACTGTTTTGCGTCAAGGGAGATGCCGATGTCTTTTTTCTATTGTATCTGAAATGGGAATTGCATGTGCGCTGGGGCATTGAGGAGGGCCCATATTCTGGAAAGTAAGTGTTTAGTGGTGGAAAGATGTCGAAGGAGTTTTTTGAAGTCTATTAGTTCTCTAGTATCCCTGTCCTTAATGCCACTTTGGAACACCCAGTGTCTAATTTGTAGATGGTGAAAGCATTCTATCTTTGGAATCTCATGCCCTAGTTTAATTTTCTCAAATGAATTCAGGGTACATTTAGAGTTAAAATTCGGAGTCTAAAGCATTCCCTTAGGCCCTAGATCTGGAGTTCAAACAGGAAATTGGGGTCACCGACTATTTGCATGAGTAATGATGGGAATATAGTAAGGAGTCTCATACCCCAAACGTAGCTCTAGCTATTGGGGAGACATAGAGGAGGTGACCTCACATGCTCACAGGGACCCATGGTACTTTGCCCAGTGTTCTGGCTGCCAGGTTCTGGTCGATTAAGCACCATTGCTCATCCGTTTCCCCTTTCAGTCATCAATCCTGTAGCGTAGTAATGGAGACCTCTAAACCCCCTGTCTCTTGGGTACCACTTGCAGGTCTTAGCCAATAGCCTCTGGCTCTCATCTGCCCAAATGAAGAAGAGGCAGTTTGTAACTGTATATTAGCCTCCCTCCTCAGGGGCAGCGCATTTGATCATTTAGCTTCACAGATATACCTGAGTAAGGGAAAAACTAACTAGTGACACAGACCTGTCTCAAAAGATAGAAGTAAAGTGCCTTAAACAGGCCTGCATTCTAGCACAACTGCTTGTCTGTCTTTTCCGTACAGTAGTTCAAAGGGAGAATATCCGGTGCTGCTTTGTACCTTGCATCGGATAGCGAATAAAGCAAGGGGTAGCATATCTTCCCATTTTCGCGTCTCCAGCTTAAGCAGTTTTTCAGGGTAGTTTTTAGGGTAGCGTTATATCTTTCTACCATGCCATCAGTTTGCGGGTGATAGGCCGCGGTCCGGATTTGCTTAACCCCTAACTGCAGACATACCTGTCTCATAAGTTTGGAAATAAAGGGAGTCCCTTGGTCTGTCAGAATTTCTTTAGGAAATCCTACCCTGGTGAATACATTAATCATTGCTTTGGGTATGTTGGTTCTATTAGGATGTAGGAAGGCCATAGCCTCAGGGAATCTCGTGGCATAATCGACAAGCACTAGTACATAGCAACACCCACAACGGAAGAGAAGAAGGGGCCCTATGATGTCCATTTCCACCTGGGTGAAAGGTTCCGTGTTCATAGGTAAAGGCATTATGGGGACTTTAACAGGCCGATATCTACTGTTTTTCTGACAAATAGGACATTCCTTACAATATCCTTTTACCTGCTGTAGATTCCTGCCCAATAAAATCTCTCCAATATGGATTTTTCAGTTTTCTCTGTACTAAAGTGGCTTCCTAGTAGGTGACTGTGGGCTAAAAATAACACCTTCTCTTGGAAAGGAGATGGTACCAACAGCTGGGGAGGATCAGTTCTCCCTCCCTTACGATATAGCAACCCTTCATTCAGGTAAAATTGGAGACCTACATTCACATGGTTGATTTGTTCGGTTGTGTTGTTCCAGGCTTCTTTGAAGGTGGGATCCTCTCTTTGGGCAGATCTGAAGTTTCTATCTGTGTTCTATATATAACCATGAGGGAAACACTGGTCAGGTCATTTTTTTCTCTTCTCTCCTCTGTCTTTTGCTTTTCCTGGGTTTCGAGGAGGTCCATTTATGGTCTTTGCCCTGAGAGAAAAGTGCAGATGACCTCCAGCTGGTACCGTCTTTCCAAGTCTCCTGGACCAGATTCTCCTGAAGGGGATAATCATTTACAACTATTAAGGACTCTGGTACTTTTGGAATCAACCACAAACTCACAAAGGAGTTACCCTAATACCAGGAAAAGGGGCAGGGTATATATAGAAAAACAGAAAAGGTCCCTTTTCGCCAAAGAATTGAATCAATCTAGATAATTTGTTTTACAAACTGGCAAAACCGTAAAACAACTTCAGGTAATTAAGAAATGGTATTTCAAAACTGAACAATAATATAAAACATAGAAAAATTCAAACCAAAGAAACATCAAAGGTTGAAAAGTTGTGTGATATTCTTAATCATAAGCCAATGAAAACATGCGAGTAACAGTTATCTGCATCTAAATATTTTATTCTTCATTAAAAACATAATTCTCAAGACTTTCAAGTATAATTAAAAATACATCATATTTAAAGTGCTAGTGCAAACAGTATGGCTCTCTAGAATGACAGTTCTCATAACCACATGCAAAAACACATAAGCACTATTATCATCATATAAAAAACTTATTTATTTAAAAAACTTTTTCTTTAAGAACAGCTTCAAAATTGATCAAAACTGTAGAAAAACTGTCAACACGGCGTTTCGGTGAAAGATTAACATTTCATCACCTTCTTCGGGACAAGTATTATACAATATAAAATCATCACTACAAGAAAAAAGATAATCATTTAAATATTCAAAAAGCTTATGTTATTAAAATAATGCATATCACAACAACCAGATGTCAATTTATTACCAAACATTAAAACAGCTTTAGAAATACCATTCATAGAAAAACAACACAGTAAGCAATATGAAGTTGCAAAGGACCAATATTGCCGATTTGTAAAATGTAATTAAACTCACAAAAGGTAAACTTTCACTAAAAAGGGTGTCAGTAATATAACACAGACATCACCCAAACACAGTTTGTGTGCATTAAGTGACATACCTTCTAAAAAATGGGCGCAACAACGAAAAATGTGTTACGTCCCCTAGATCAAGGAATAACGTTTCATGGACCAATGTGTAACCGCTTCTCTCCAAAGGATTAGTAATTGCAGGTTAGATTCTGAAAAAGATATACAGTATGTTACAACGAGCTCCACTCGCTTGTGTCTTGGTGGAGGATTATAAATATATGTTACAACATACTTGAAATAATGATGAATCTACAAAATGTTGGGACGTTTACTTAGTAGACCCGGAACGGCTCCTGCTAGTCCACTTGGGTATCACTGTAACTATAAAGGAAAGGCTATAAGGGTATTGAATTACCTATGATAGTAATCACAACCAAATCGAACATGTGTTCATCCCACCATGTGTAACGGAAAGACCTGTATTGTCTCTTTTTCCATTCATAAACCGGACAACAACTTGTAACCAATCGTCTCAATTGATTGGAAAATGTCCTAAGTAAAAATCGAACTCTGAAATATAAAAAAGATAAAGAGGGATATTTACAGATGTCGCTATTACTTCTACAATATGCGGCTATCCAGTTACTGTTAATGCTGGGCCTAAAGTCTCATGGATATAATTTATCGAAATTCACCACTCCCGACTGAACAGGCAGCAACAATGGCTGCCTGCAAATCTAAATACTGCAGTTCGTGAACTTTAACAATTATTCTACATACCATTGATGCCAAAATAAATCAAACCGCAATGAAATACGGTAATGCACCCGAAACGTACGAATACTGGTCTATTTGACAGGAACTAACCAATATTCAATGAATTAAACTTAGAAGCTCTAGTCGTCTACTATCAAAGATGGGTTACTGGCATCATGTCCATTAATACACATTACCGTTATTGTTGCGACCGTCCATATCGTAGCTCGCTGTTTCAGAGTCTGTTCTTGCAAGAATGCACGCTATTTTGCGTGATCAGTTTATAAAGATATAGATTGGCTACGTCTATCCCACGTCACCTAGGGAGCTGTAGCACAAGATAGGACTATAGTGGCAGCCATCTTGTAATGGGAATTACGTCAAGTTACTTGCTATGGCTAGAGTGATACTCATAGCTACAAAAATGCTATAACATAGATATGTTTAAAAAAGATCAACATAAAATAAAAGGTTCCTACGTTTCGTCAGGAAGAAGAAATTACAGAAGCAGATCTCTTTCCATCGGATCCTCGGTGAACATAATATTGAAAATGCGACTTTACTTATATGGTAGCAGTAAAACCCCAGTAATGGCGGAACACCCATGAAATTAAAGATAATATTAAAAATTAATATAGATCGAATATGGACCAGCCTACAACCTGAAAGAAATATTAAATTTAATTTTAATTTTACAGTGGCTAGAGACTCTCTCCCTCAGAATGGTAGAAGGGAGGACATTTTTCTACTGATCTACAATACCTGAACTTAAGCACCGACCTTCAAAAAGAGGCTGAGGTGAAAACACTATCATAAATAGACTTAAGGTCGAAAGAAAAGCAGTCAGAATACTCAAGGCAAAAGTCAAAGGGAGGGAAACACAGAATACAACGGGATGTTATATTATTCTTTCCCACTCCTCTCTGTTATTGAGGCCACTCTTATAAGTATTACATTTTGACATATAAAATTGTTGTCTTCTTTTCCTTTTGGTTTCTGTGTCGCCCCTCTCACATTTGTCTGTATTGCTTCTACTGTGTGTCTTTTGCTTCTACTGTACACCATTTTAGGTTGTCTGTTGAATGTTTCATCTCCATCCAATGATCTACTGGAGGAGCATTTTTCCGTCTGTTTCTTATAGCTGACTTATGTTCATTCAATCTGACGCGTATTTCCCTAGATGTTTCGCCTAAATATCCTTTGTTACAGGGACACATGATCAGATAGATAACATTTTTTGGACGACAGTTAACCATCTTTTTAAGATGGTGTGTAATACCATCACATTTGATGGTAGTGCCTTTTATTATACTGGCGCAGTTGTTACAAGAACCGCAGGGAAAATTCCCTATGAGGCACGAGCCATCAAGTATACTGAGTTTTTTCATTTCTTTATCTGCCTTATAAGTATGCACCAGGCAATTTCTTATCGTCCGGTTTCTTCTATAGGCAAATATAGGTTTCTCTAATCTAGTTGTATTGTCCCCATTTAAGAGGTGCCAATTCCTATTAACCACATTTTTGATTTTGTTGCTCATGTTCGTAAAATTTGTAATGCAAGTGATTTTTTGTTTAACCTCTTCTCTTTTTCTCTTTTTACTTTAGGTTCAAAGAGGCTGTCCCTATTGAAATATTTTGCTCTTTTATAGGCCCTCTTCACAAGTTTTTTTGGATAGCCCCTGTCTATAAATTTTTTAGTCATGATTTTTGCATGGTTTTCAAAATCGCACATGTTTGTCCAATTACGACGTATCCTGAGAAATTGTCCAAAGGGGATATTCTATCTTTGGCTCAAAGGATGATTGCTTTTGTAGTGTAACATAGTGTTACAATCCGTAGGTATTGTATAAAGGTCAACTGCCAGAAGACCTTCGTTGTTTTTTATTTTTATGTCTAAAAAAATCACAAGTCGGATTGTCAACTGATGAGGTGAATCTCAAATTACCATCATCCAAGTTTAACCATTCGATGAAAGAATAAAGAGATTCTTTTGATCTGTGCCAAATAAAGAACACGTCGGCGATATATCTCGACCAATGACTAACATTTTCAAAAAATGGGGCTGATTCATTATAAATATGTTCATCTTAAAAAGAAGAGACATAAAGACATGCTAAGCTGGGAGCACATGTGGCTCCCATGCTGGTCCCTTTAGTTTGACAATAGAACATGTCGTTAAACAAGAACATTTTATTCTTAAGGATAATCTCTACACATTCAACCTAGAATGTTGAGTATGGAGATAGCTTATCATGTTCATCTAAAAAGTTTTTAATGAAGAATAAAATATTTAGATGCAGATAACTGTTATTCGCATGTTTTCATTGGCTTATGATTAAGAATATCACGCAACTTTTCAACCTTTGATGTTTGTTTGGTTTGAATTTTTCTGTTTTATATTATTGATCAGTTTTGAAATACCAATCTCTTAATTACCGGAAGTTGATTTACGGTTTTGGCGGTTTGTAAAACAAATTATTTAGATTGATTAAATTATTTGGCGAAAAGGGACCTATTCAGTTTTGGAATCAAGCCTACACGGAGAGGTATTGGAGGATTGGACTGATGTTGAATCTGTACCTCCGTGGTAGGGTATCTTTTAGTATCCCCATGAACACATTGTATGTCTACTGTTCCCGTAGTATTAGGTACGCCCCCTTGAAGGGTCTGAGGTCGCGTTACGCTCTGTAGACAACCCTTGTCAACCAGGGCATTGACAGGTTCTCCATTTAGAGTCAGACGATAATGATCGGGCCGGCGTTTTTCAGAGGGTGTACAATATAGAGAGCAAACCATTCCTATTTCCATAGGTTCCTCCTTTTCTTTCTGTGGACAGAAGCGGGCTATATGACCAAAGCCTCCACACTGATAGCATTGGGGACCTGGTGGGGTAGGCATAGGCCTTTGCATTAGGCCTGGTATCATTGTCACAGTTTATGGCTACTTGACCGGGGGAGGGCTCGGAGGGGGCATTGGGACGTTAGATCCATGGGGTCTCCATCTGGTATTTTTTCTTCCTTTATGGAGTTTCTCAGTCTGGCTGTAGGCACTGGCTATTTCTACGGCTCTTTCTAAAGTTAACTGGGTATGCTGTCAAACACACTTTTGTACCAGGGGATGAAGAGAGGAGAGATACTGTTCCATGTAGATTTTTTCAAGGATATCCTCTTTTGAAGCAGTAAGAGGTCTAAGCCAACGGTCTGTCATGTCCTTGACACAATAGTAAAGGGCCCGCAGGATTGCTTGGGGTCCTTCCTTAATTTGGCAAAGTCTGATGCGATAGGTCTCATCGTCTACTCCTAGTCGTTCAAGGATGCTTCTCTTGATATCAGTATAGGGGGTGGTACCCTGTGGGTTTGATGCCTAATAGGCAGACTGCAACTCGGCCGTCAGCAATGGTCCTAAATATTGTCCCTATCTGTCCATTGGTCATGCTGCTGCCTGGGCTGTTCTCTCGAAATTATTTAAAAAACAATTGGGTTCCTCATCCCCTACATATTTCTGGAGCACTACTGAGGGTGGGACGGTGTGCCCTCTTTGTTGTCCCAGGGTATCAGAAAGCCTCCCTATAGCCGTGTCCTGAGACTGTGATTGGCTGGTCAATGTCTTATGTATGGCTTCCCGGTCTTCAGCTGCTGCATTATGGAAGTCTTCCATAACCCTCTCAAGTTTTTCCTGGCTTTCTCCCATCTAATTAATAGTGGCCTCCATACTTCATGATCCCACTTCTGACACCAGCTGTAAGAAGGATGGGCGGGTGTATAGACGAGGAGGTGGCTGTTTTTTCTCAATGATGATCTATTTAAGTTCCATTTATCAAAGTAAACAATGATGAAAAGGATTCTCCTGCTTTACACACTTAGGAAAGGGATGACATGTGATCAAAAGTCTTCTTCTCTTTTCTTCCTTTTCTAGGGGACTTCCACGACGTGGTCCTGACCCGAAAACTTCGGGAAAAGAGAATAGCAGCGGTATGATGATGTAGGTATTTCCACTTTGTCCCTTCACCGCGCCCACATGTGCACAAACGTATCAAAAAATGCTCCAAATCTGTCTTAATTCTATAATGTGTAGTCCTTCATATGCTGGGATGACTTCCTCTGACAGTAGGCCACTTAACTCCTTATTAGGGGTTTTCCTTTGAAAACTGAGGGGGGTTAGTAAAAGAAAACCAGAACAGAAAAGAACCAACACCGGTAATATGGAGGGCAGTATTTTTCTGGGCCTCTCCCTATAACAGAAAATAAATCTAATATACCTTTCTGAGGGCCATGCGGCTCCTTCTTTTGAAGCGAGTACTATTATGTGGTGCCGACAGCCCTTTCTTCGTGTCAGGGGGAAAAGAGAGAGGAACGAAACGAAGAGTCCCTCTGGTGAAACGGTGAACCACCACCATATACAAAAACTATCCCCAAACAAGTGCCCGTCCCTCCCAGAGAAATCTCCTCCCTCCACCCACCTTAAAATACCCGACCCCCTGTTCTCGGGACTCATACGCTATGCTGCAACTCTCCGGAGTTGTGGGGACTGCCAGCATCCTCAGGGGGTAACCACCAGTCCTCGCTTCAGACCTCCAATCCATTCTCCTGGTCTGGGGCATCCTGCTGATCTGTGGCATCCTCTCCGGCGTCCTGGATCTCGACACGCTTCTCCGAGTACAACAGGCTTCTCTCCTGTTCCGGTCTCTTGCTTCCTGGTGTGTGCTGCTCCTCTCTGCTGACGGGGTCCTTTTCTCCAGCGCTAAGCGTCAGGGATTGGTCCTCCTTCATTGATGTTCAGCCTCCCTGTTTAAAGAAACAGAACTCTGCAATATTATTGGTAGTTTGTTGCATCTGGGTTTGTCTTAACCCCTTCTCGTTCACTCCTTTATAAGTGTATCGTCTCCTGGAATGCCGGTCGCGGGAGCAGACAATAGGTGAGTACCGGGGCCAGTCTTGGGCTTCCTAACAGCTCTTTTTAAAAGGTTTGAAGGTGAGCTGATCTGTATTGTCTGGCATCGCCAGTTGCTATCTGGGACATAAGCACGCTCTCACAAAGTTTGCAGCAGGAACAGACAAAATCTTGTAATCTCACCACTTGTTAGGTGGGGCTGGCAGCGTCCTTACATGTCCCCTGTTGTGCCGGCCCATTCGCCTATGGGGCTGTCTTGGGACACCCATGGAGACAATAATGTGGAGGAGAATCAGTAGGGCCAGCATCGCTGAACCCCAGCAGTGAAGAGCCTATAGACTGATTTACACACACATGGTTGATTGGCTCTGTATTGTGTGTGACGTAAAGTGCTCTGACACCCTACACTACTGGTATGAGTTGCACTATAAAACAATGAAATGCATGTGAGAGAGGGGCCAACAAAGATTGTCGCACTGGGCGTCACCAGCGTTAAAGCCAGCCAAGCCTCAAACACCACGCATGTTACACATACATTTACAAGTCGATCTTGCATATACTATCCAGGAGACCAAAGGAAATCAAACCAAAAAGCTGCCTCATCTGATAACAGTACAGCTGCAACTGGACCCGGCTTGGCAGCTCCACATGTCGAGCAGCCATTGCGTAGCAGCAGTAGAAGTACAAGTATGCCGCAAATCAACAGGAGCAGTAGCGGAAACCCTCCGAAGGCGCTGGAAAAAATAGAATGGATAAAAGCTGGGATTATTCCAAAAATAGTCTGAAAGGAGGTGACAAGGCCAGATCCCACAAGTTTAAAAAAGTGGGCCAGGCCATCTGTATCAGACGCATTAAATATTTGGTAAATTAATTCTCCAAAATGGAGGGGGAGATTCGTGTTTAGCAGTGACTGAATCTCACTTGCGGTTCTCGCCACCTGCAATTCGAAGGTCTCACGAGCTGATGTGAGAGCCACTTCTAGTTGAAACAATAGCGCTTTGAGTCTGCTTAGCTTATTGAAATCTGTTTTCAAAGTTGGAATGGAAGGCCAGAGCAAACTATCTACAATCCCGAGCGGGGTTGGAAAGAGAACATTGCTGCAACAGGTAACACGTTGTAAAACTGTTACTATATACGGGATGCCTGCCTGTAAGCCACAGCAGTTGTGGTTATTTAGAATAAGATAACTGCCGTTAGAAATCAAAGTAAGTGCGGGAATAATAGCTGGGACCGGTGTCCCTTTTAAAAAACAAGCCAGATTAGGGGCCGTAACGTTGCAGGCGCTGTGAAGTTTCACTTGTCTACAGACCAGGGAGTGTCCTACTGTGGAATCACAATCCTCCCCTGTAAGGAAAACCTCCCTATCTGCTCGTCGACACCGAAACGTGAAAGGCAGGGACCATAATTCATGAATATAGCTACTCCAGAGGGGTTCATATCTACCAACTGGATAGTGTTTCATGCAGGCTGTGAACTGAAAGAGTGAGATAGGCAATGAAATAACCCCATGTATTAAACAAACAGATGAATCAGTTTCTGCCACAAAAAATGGTAACTGTTATAGTTTTTCAATATGTAACATCGTATATGTGGCGTCTTTCATTGACATCAATTTCTGTTTCTCTGTCAAGTTAAAAGGTAAAAACAGTGCGGAAGCATTCAGGTAATCCCATGGTACTTTCCCACTTTTGAGTGTTTGCAAGGTCCAACCAAATTGCATAACAGAATGCAGCTGGTTTTGACCATAATACAAAACAGACACTTCACTTTGAACAATGTTAATTACCGATGATACAATATTATCCAAAGTACATGTACGAGAAGACAGTGTATTAATGCTGTTATCGACTACTGCAAGAACTTTTTCCAAATTATCTTGGTAAATTTGATGTAGGCGCACCGCAGACTCCATCTGCGAAAGCTTCCAAAATTCATTATATGCTGCATAAACAAAACGTTTAGGTCAAGGGGACGTTGGACCCAAAAGAAAATCTGCAAGATCGATGTCACCTGATAAAAAGGGAAATATGTTGTTTCACAGATGACAGTGTGGAATGTTCCAACCACTGTAATTTACCAACAGAATATGTGGTAACTGTATGAGAATGTGTAAAACGTTGACCAGGTCTACTCTGTGTAAACCCTTTTGTGGAATTCAAAAAGCGTAATTGACATGCATTTGAGCTTGTTGGCCACAATAACCAACCCAAAGGGTCAATATTGTAGGAGTTTAGTGTACCGTTCTGAAACATGACAGTTAAATCATCAATTGTGTAGTGGTGTATGCCATGTGCCATTCAAATTTTTAGCAGTGGCTAACCCAAAACACATAGTTTGCTGTACCCTCTGATTTAAAAATATGTGCTGAGACGGTATCAAACATGCGCGATGCAATGATTCAGTGCCCTGCACTTGCCAATCTTTGGTACCCCAAATAGATTTTAAATCAACTGTGTCCCTCTAGTAATCATAACCTTTCATGGATAAATCGGTGATGAAGGACGAGGAACAGATAAATTTAGTATGGGTCAGCATAAATTTGGTGCGGGCAGGCATCTTCAATTTATAAAAATAGGACTCAGGGTCTGAGATATTGTAACTAGTAAAATACATAAATATACTCCATTGGGTCTTAGAGCTCCCCTGTACCGGGGTTGGGCAATGTTCCCACTGGGTATAATTAAAAAATGGTCTCTGAGTATTGGTGTTGTGTAAATAATGATGGCCATCATGCTGGTAACAAAATAAATCAGCATAATTTGCAGAATTTAAATACAAATCTTCAGTGTCAAAAGCAGTATAATATTTCAAATCAGAAAACAATGAATAAACAGCGTTGACATCCCAGTCATCGGAGTGTATTCCAGGCAAAACCACATCACTTAAAGAAACTCGGAATACGTATGGAATTTGCAAAGTTTATGTCGGGCCATGTATATCGAATGGTGCTTTATCCCAAATGATACCATCAACAATTGGGAATGCCGAAATATTTACTAAAGCTTGATCTCTTTTCATTTTATGGGATGAAGTGTGAGGGGCCAGAACTCCATCAACCAAGTGTACAGCAGAGCGTTCATGTAAGTAATGGCCATTAATCAATAGGAAAAACACAGTCACGAAACCAATTCACATAAAGAGGAACACCATCATCAGCACAATCCAGCTGTATGTCCATGGCGGGACCAGGTAAGTTCTTTTTAACCAGGAGATGAAAACACAAATTTGTGTATGGGGCTCTGCCACAGACGAAGACAACAAAGATGTATCTGAAGAAAAGTTATCACAGTCCATATAGTAACCACTGGACCCTAGCTGAAACAACGGGGCCTGTTCCTTAATGGAAGGTGAATGAATGTTACTTTCTGGAATATCAACTATAACTTCAACTGGAGGAGAAACATACTCATTATCCACAGTCTAGAAGGTAAAACAGGCAACAAATCAATTGAAGATTCCATCTCCCCCTCCATTCGTTGGGGAGTTGTCGGGGAAACAGAAGCCATTGGATTCAGTGAAACATCTCGACGTGGAATGCTTATAGGCATACTATTTAGTATCAGCCATATGGTGTAGCTTGACATGCTCGATTGAAATGTATCGATTCTCCTTACGAACAGGTAGTGGAGGCAGAATCACAGTACCGGTGCCCCTTAAACCAAGGACTGCAACCGGTGCACGGTACGATAGACCAAATTCTTTTTTGTTTTCCACCTTCTCTCGGACCAGATCTCCAACTTTAGGAAGCCAGCTAGAAACCGGAATAAGCACCGCTGCATCCGTAGAAGAGGGCAAATGAGCTTTCGCCTGTGAGTCACGAGCCTTTTGTAGATCCTGTAATATAGCACAATGGTTATCTACGTCAAACGTTGCAGCAGCCGCCACAACGTCTAGACCATCGAGGTCTGGCACAAACATTTTAATGCCAAAGAGCAATTCGCATGGTGTCCACCCACCCAGAGATCTTCTTGGGAGATTATTTAGTGCATGTTGAACTCCATATAGATTAGTCAACCAGCCCCGACCAGTACCTAATACCCTCGCTGTTAAAGATTGCTTTAAGTCACGGTTCATCTGCTCCACAACAGAATTGCTCTCAGGCCGATATGGAGACGAGAATTGCACCTACACCCCCAGAGACTTCATTGCATCCCGGTAAGCCTTAGAGGCAAAAGCCGAACCTTGGTCTGAATGGAAGGTGCCACAGGCAAATGTCCCTACAAAGACATGCAAATCTTTTATAACAGTTTGAGCGTCAGCACTTCGTTGCGGCCAAACCCAAAAGAATCTAGTGCATGAATCCACTGCAACCAGGATATACTTAAAAGCATTATCAGATGTTAAAGGACCGCAGTGATCAAGATAAATACAACCAAATGGTTGATTTGAAATGTAGAGTTGAGTATGTGGTGTACGTGAAACAGTAGAAGGTTTAATCTGTTGTCAAATGTCACAGGAAAGAACAAATTTACGCGTTTGCTGGTATAAACCACACCACCAAAAACGTTGCTGCAAAAGCAAAATAGTTGCTGTCACGCCGGCATGGGCTGAAGCAGCGCCTTCATATGCAGCGACGATCAAAGAAAGTCTACGGTCCTCGTTGGGAATCAGCCGATCACCAACTGATGGAATAGTCACAAATGGAATTTGTTTGGACGTTAAATGATAGGTGTAACGAGAAGGGAACCCTTGGGGAAACTGTGTTCCCTCCTTCGTAGTGGCAATGGCCGCCAGAATATCATCATCAATTTTAGTCATAGATCTAATAACTGCTGCTACTGAGCATGTGGCTACTGCAGATTTGGCTGCCTCATCAGCCAGTGCATTACCAACAGCGGGTGCTCCCACACGTTAATGGCCCAATGCATGGATAACATGTGTGAGTGGCAAATGTTCCTTAAGAGCGGCCACTCGGACCCAAAGCGTTTTATGCTTTATTGCGCTACCTTTAGAATCACAAAAATCATTTTGTGTCCAGAAGAATAAATTGTCATTGAAGGATTGTACACAGTAAAATGAATCCCACACTACAAGTGTAGGGATTTCTGGATCGGCAAACTCAAGGGCCAAAACCAAAGCACGTAATTCTGCCAATTGTGCTGTGCAATCCCCAAGGGATTGTGTGTGAACCAAGGAAGATTTAAAATCACCATCTACTATCGTGCCTGCCACAATTAGGCAGCCTGCTGAATAAGCCTGTTTAAAACCAATGGGTGGCCGTGCAGACCCATCAGTGTAAATTATGCATTTGTACTGATCAAGAGGAAGTAATGATAAAGGAGGAGGATGAACATGTTCATATTGTAAAAACTCCTGTGTCTGCAAAGAAGGGTCAAAGATAAAATTGACATCAGCCAACGTAAAAGAACTAGCCCATTGTATCCAACGTGGATGCAAGGCTTTAGAATGTGGGACACTAGCCTTCGTGACTGCTTCTAAAGCAGGCACCAGTGAAACCATGAAAATGCGTTTGCCCTGAGCCAGAGAGCGTTTTTTCAGAATCGCCATCTGAACTGCTGTTAAAATCTTTTCTGTAGAGAGAAACGCATCTCAGCTGGAGTATACAAATGCGATTTATAAGCAATGGGGACGGTGTCCCCCTCATTAAAAGTCACGTAAGTGAATCCTTTTTTTTTTTTTTAATTTATTTTATTAGTGCATAATTTAAAGATCATATATACAATTATTACAATTCATTAATGTTTAAACATAAAGACATATAACATATAGAGAAAATTGGAAAAATATGAAAATTATGCACATTTTATTAGTTTTAGACTACCAGATTAACCCCACCCTCCCCACCCACAAGGAGTTGGACTCATTCAATTAGCTAGTAATTCTCGAAAAAGAAAAGAAAAAAAAACCTATAGAAGTCATTTGGGTCTATTAATTCTTCTCAAGCCATTTGGACAACGGTGCCCAAATTTTTAGACCTTTAGATCGAGCCCGCAATCCCCTTTTGACATAGATAGCTTTCTCGAAATTGTAATTTGCCAGTAAGCGAGATAGCCATTGATAGAATCCAGGGGGGTTGGATCTAGCCAGGCCGAAGCCAGGCATAAGCGTAATATCGCCATGCCGATAAACACAAGTTTTTCTCCTGGCTTCCCTTGTAGTTGCGTGTCTACCCCAAGTCCAATCAAAGAGGGAGAAAGAAGAAAGTCTGCCCCAAGTATCTCCTTAAAAAATTAGAGATTTCCTGCTTTAGATTACTTAAAGCATTACAAGAATTGAACATGTGATTTAAATCCGCCTGAAATAGTGCACACCGGGGACATTGAGTTCCTTTCCCTGTCCCCCATTTAGAAATCTTTTTGGAGTATAATACAGTGAGAAACAGGATTTAAAATATTGTGCCTGAAGCCGAGCCGGAATTAAAATTTTCTGCGCTAGCTCGGCTGAGTAAAAAAATAAATTTTCCTGAATTCCGATCTCTGTTTTCCATTTTATTGCTCGTGCCTCCATATCATCTGGCATTAATGAATTAAAAACTGTAAACGTCTCCTATACAAAGTAGTCTATTTTTCCGTAACCTATCTATAATATGATTATTAGCAAAACCAATTGGTCCCCCACCTTTTTACTTAGAAAATCTCAAATTTGGAGATATTTGTAGAAATCCCTCCGATCTAAATTATATGTCTCCTTAAGGTTATCAAAGCTGGCTATATCAGTTAAAGAATAGAAATCGCCAAGCTTGGACAAGCCTGCATCACACCATCTTTTAATAATAGGCTCTTTAAAAATTTCTGGCAAATTGGGATTGTTATCAATCGGTGTATAATGATTCAGTCGGCCCAGACCTAGCAATTTCCGAACTGATCTCATAATTCTATGCGCGCCTATTAATGATTTAAAGCGGACCTTCTTATAATGGCTGTCATTAAGAAATCTCCAGACCCAACCCAATGCGTCTTTACCCATTATAAGTTCTATAAGTGTTGGTATTTCCTCCATTATGTTATCCCTTGGTTTTTCACAAATAAGGGTTAAATTAAATAATAAGGTAGTGGCCCAGTAATATAGTCTTATATTTGGTAGTGCCAGGCCTCCCCTTTCTTTTGGCAAGGATAAAAATGTATATGCTCTTCTAGGCTTTTCATATGCCCAAATGAAGCGAGAAAATAAATCTTCAATTTTTTTCAAACATATGGTACTAAATTCTAGCGGAATTGCCCTTAGAAGATACAAAAATTTAGGGAAAAAAAAAGCATTTTGATTATATTACATCTACCAATAATTGACAGGTGTAAATTATGTAGTCTCGTTAGTTCAGTTTTAGTTTTAGCGATCAGAGGATCAATGTTACTATCAACAATTTTGTCGACATTAGCCAGAATATCGACTCCCAGATATGTTGCCTTTTCTACCTGTCTAATGTTATTAGCCATACTAATATTATTACAAATAATTTGGGTTTTAGTGCTATTGAGGGTATACCCCGAGAGCTGCCCAAATCTCAGTGCTTCCGCCTCTATCTCAACAATAGCTGATTCGGGATCAGGGGTTATTATAGCTATATCGTAGGCTTAAGCCAAAATTTTAGTTTTCCAGCCCTGGGTTTCGATAGGTCTAATAATCCTGCTAGTTTCAAGTTGCCGTAAAAAGGGGTCTATATACAGTGCAAATAATAGCGGGGAGCTCGGGCAGCCCTGTCGGGTGCCTCTAGTTATTTCAAATAAGTCTGTAAGAGCAGCATTTAAAAAGAGTCTAGCACTGGGGTGGAAATAGAGCATCTTGAAGGCCTGTATAAGTCCTTTGCCTACTCCGACCCTTGCCAGGGTCTCCCATAAAAATCCAGGAGACCCTGTCAAAGGCCTTTTCAGCATCCAGTAATATAAGTGCTGTTGGTTCTCCAGAGATGTTAGCGATATCAAATAATGAAATGACTCTTCTGATATGGTCAATCGTGCCACGTCCTGGTATAAAACCATGTTGTCGGGGTGAGACAACCTTATGAATGACAGCAGCTAAGCGAGTGGCAAGAATTTTAGAATAAATCTTACTATCTGCGTTGATCAGGGTAATGGGACGATAGGAACCAGGTTCCAGTGGTGATTTATGTTTTTGAGAAAAACTATAATTTTGGCTTGTGTCCAAGACTGCGGTGGTCTTCCCCTTTAAATACATGTAAAAATAACTGTAGCATACAATCTTTTAGCTGTGGAGCAAATTTCCTATAAAACTCTAAGGGTATGTTATCTAAGCCAGTGGCTTTACCACTCGGGAGGCTGTTAATACAGAGCAAAATATCCACCCATTGGGGGGAGTTCCTCGAGTTGTTGTTGCTCCTCTTGGGAAAATTGTACCACTGGAATTTGATTAAAATATAAAAAAACATCTCCCAAGTGACAAGGAATATCCTCATGATATAGAGTTTGGTAATATGACTAGAACACTTTACGTATTCCTTCAGGATCTATAGTTCTCCCTCTCACAGGATCATTGATCTCAGCTATTATGTTTCGGGATGCTTTTTGTCTAGTTCTAGTTGCGAGGTGATGCCCGACCTGCTCACTACCTTCTCCCGCCACACAGCTAGTCTATCTGCAGCTCTCTTTGCTATTATTTCGAGAATTACCGATTTGGCTAGCATCACTTTTATATGTGCTACCGAAGCATCTCCCCCATTCTGGAGTGTTAAGCACAAATCTTCTTCTGCTGTAGCCAGGCTACCCTGCATATCATTAAGCAGATGTCGCTTTTCCTTATTCATAGCTAGCGAAAAGCTAAGTGTTTCTCCCCGTATTCCCGCTTTCAGCGTGTCCAAAACTATGTCCACCCCAGCACTCCCTATGTTTTCCTTCAAAAATTGGGGTATCCACTTTCTCATATGCTCACAGTATTCCTCATTCAAAAGTAATGATCGTAAGTGAATCCTAACGCACCTGGTACAATCTGTATGGCCAAAATAGTTGTATTATCTCTAGTTAACAAGAATTGAGTCGCAAGCAGATCAGACTGCATAGACATAAGTACTGCTGTATGTTCCCGGAAGCCAACTGGAAGACAAAAAGAGGGTTGTATCAATGCGTATAGCGGTTTGATATGCTGGGCATAATCAGGAATGTAAGTCCAGACAAAATTCAAGAAACCCAGCAAAGATTGCAATTTTTTTAGGGTAGTTGGAGGTTGCAATTGAGCACATTTCTCAAGAAAGTGGGGGGCCAAGCCCCTACCTATGTTATTGTGTTCATAACCAAGGAAAAGAACTGCCAAAAAGGCAATATGCGATTTCGCAAAATGAATTTGTAACCTAGCATCGCAAAATGTTTGATAATGCGATCCACACACACAAGATGCGGATCCATTTCATCATCTGTCAAGTATATGTCATCGACGTAGGAAAAAGCATCGGGTCAATTTCATGTAAGATCGACACAATGCGTGCCGCAAACACACCTGGGCTATTCTTATATCCCATAGGCAATCTCATATAGCATCTCTGATTGCCGAGAGCGCTGTATGCGGTCAAATCACGGTTTCAGGAGCCAAAGAATGGCTGGAAAAATCATTGGAAATATCCAAAGCAGTTTTATACTTTTCCCGAAAAATGTTGTTTCCTAACCCAGAGCTATGTGTGTTCTAAACCGCAAAGGTATGAACAAGACTGTTCAAATGTCTGTAGTCTAAAACTATACGATATGAACCATCCGGTTTCAATATCAGAAAAAGAGGATTATTCACTGACGAAACACAGGGTTCAATTACACCCTGATATTCCAATTGAGTCAAGATGTCACTTACGGACGCTCTAGCGTCACGTTTAATTGGATACTGTGGTTGGGGCTGTGGTGTAGAACGCAAAGAACTGGGGAACCCTTGTCCCAACCTGCCTCATTGCGATATAATGCAGGAGCCACTCCGAAGCATAAGCAATTTTATCATCATCCGGTACGTATTGAAAAAAACTGGGTACAATAACATCCTCCCCTCTGGAGGAAGCAAGGACAAAAGGTGGAGGCCAATCAACCTGCGCAAATAAAATGTCATAAGAAGATGTTAGATTTTCCCAAAACACTGCTTTAACTGAGCATTTAATATCACCTTCAATTTGGAGGCTAACTTCATAAAGCCTATCAGGAGGAGCAACACAAGTATCGGCTGTTTTAACGGTAATAAAAGTGTCAGTTGCTTTCGCCTCCAGACGCTGGTGTATTGTCTGCCGCACTATGGTAACCTCCACCCCGCTGTCGAGGAGGGTTACCGCCTAACTCCTGTCGAGGAGGAAGGTTCTCACCTTCTGAGGCATACTTTGTTGTCAAAGCAGCAACTTTTTTCTTATGAAATGGGGCACGATATTGAGGTGGTTCCTCCTGCTTGACTTTTAAATGGGCGAACAAAGCAAACACAAGGAGATGATGGACGGAGCGCTGAAACTTTTCAGACACTCACCCTCACTCACAGATCTGGGTTGAATCCATCATCCTTCTTTAGCTCACTTCGCCACCTCAGTTCAGACCCAGCTATATGCAAATCAGTCTTGACCCTGTGCCTCATGGGAACAGTCCAGCCCGAACTGCCAAGCCAGGTCTTCCCTGAACCGGAAACAAGCATCCTGGGACCGGTTTCTGGGTAACACCCTTCATCAGCCAGGCTAACTTGAATCCAGTGGCAAAGTGAGCAAGGGACCCACATCTGGGCATACCCTGCCAAGTTAGGGCGAACAAAGCAAACACAAGGAGATGATGGACGGAGCGCTGAAACTTTTCAGACACTCACCCCCAGTCACAGATCTGGGTTGAATCCATCATCATTCTTTAGCTCACTTCGCCACCTCAGTTCAGATCCAGCTATAGGCAAATCAGTCTTGACCCTGTGCCTCATGGGAACAGTCCAGCCCGAACTGCCAAGCCAGGTCTTCCCTGAACCGGAAACAAGCATCCTGGGACCGGTTTCTGGGTAACACCCTTCATCAGCCAGGCTAGCTTGAATCCAGTGGCAAAGTGAGCAAGGGACCTACGTCTGGGCATACCCTGCCAACTTAGGGCAAACAAAGCAAACACAAGGAGATGATGGATGGAGCACTGAAACTTTTCAGACACTCACCCCCAGTCACAGATCTGGGTTGAATTCATCATCATTCTTTAGCTCACTTCGCCACCTCAGTTCAGACCCAGCTATATGCAAATCAGTCTTGACCCTGTGCCTCATGGGAACAGTCCAGCCCGAACTGCCAAGCCAGGTCTTCCCTGAACCGGAAACAAGCATCCTGGGATCGGTTTCTGGGTAACACCCTTCATCAGCCAGGCTAGCTTGAATCCAGTGGCAAAGTGAGCAAGGGACCCACGTCTGGGCATACCCTGCCAACTTAGGGCGAACAAAGCAAACACAAGGAGATAATGGACGGAGCGCTGAAACTTTTCAGACACTCACCCCCAGTCACAGATCTGGGCTGAATCCATCATCATTCTTTAGCTCACTTCACCACTTCCGTTCAGACCCAGCAATATGCAAATCAGTCTTGACCCTGTGCCTCATGGGAACAGTCCAGCCCGAACTGCCAAGCCAGGTCTTCCCAAAACCGGAAACATCATCCTGGGACCGGTTTCTGGGTAACACCCTTCATCAGCCAGGCTAGCTTGAATCCAGTGGCAAAGTGAGCAAGGGACCCACATCTGGGCATACCCTGCCAACTTAGGGCGAACAAAGCAAACACAAGGAGATGATGGATGGAGCGCTGAAACTTTTCAGACACTCACCCCCAGTCACAGATCTGGGTTGAATCCATCATCATTCTTTAGCTCACTTCGCCACCTCAGTTTAGACCCAGCTATATGCAAATCAGTCTTGACCCTGTGCCTCATGGGAACAGTCCAGCCCGAACTGCCAAGCCAGGTCTTCCCTGAACCGGAAACAAGCATCCTGGGACCGGTTTCTGGGTAACACCCTTCATCAGCCAGGGTAGCTTGAATCCAGTGGCAAAGTGAGCAAGGGAACCACGTCTGGGCATACCCTGCCAACTTAGGGAGAACAAAGCAAACACAAAGATGGACGGAGCGCTGAAACTTTTCAGACACTCACCCCTAGTCACAGATCTGGGTTGAATCCATCATCATTCTTTAGCTCACTTCGCCACCTCAGTTTAGACCCAGCTATATACAAATCAGTCTTGATCCTGTGCCTCATGGGAACAGTCCAGCCTGAACTGCTAAGCCAGGTCTTCCCTGAACCGGAAACAAGCATCCTGGCAGTTCGGGCTGGACTGTTCCCATTGGGCACAGGGTCAAGACTGATTTGCATATGGCTGGGTTCAAACTGGAATGGCATGGTGAGCAAAAAAACGATGGATTTAGGCCCAGATCTCTGTACTGGGGTGAATGTATGACATTGTTCTGCATCCTGTCCATTAATTGTTGTTTTTGCATTTGTCACCCCGAGTGGGGCGGGTATTCCCAGACGAGGGTGGGTCCCGTGCTCTCCATGCCACTGGAGTCAAGCTATCCTGGCTGATGAGGGGTGAAACCCCGAAACCGGTCCTACGATGCACAAGACACCCCAGACGAGCAACTCAAGCAAGTGACGAAAGTGCTGAAGGAGATGAGGGAGATGGTAAACTCCATGGAAGCGTCCCCACCCCCATCGCCAGCAAGAGTAGAAGAGGCGGAGACCCCCATCGAGGACCGAGAGCAAGACCTGCCCGTCACCCTGGAGGAGGTAGACCCCAAGCCCAGCCAAGTGTGTGGAGCAGCCATCATGCAACAGCATGCAACAGCTGCCGAGCAGGAAGCCCCAGCACCAGAGACCCAACAGGAGGCTGCACAAGCCCCGTAAGTAGCCTTGTCAACTGTATTTGCAACCAATTGCTTTGACTTGATAATTAGTCTTTAAGTATTAAGTTAAACTCTTAAAAGCTAATTAATGAGGGCTATTTCATTATTTTCCGTAAATGTCAGAAGTATTAGAGACAGGCGCAGGTGTGCTAGTACTTTGAGTTTTCTTCCCAGCCAGGAGTGTGATGTGTACATGATTCAGGAATGCTCCATCCCCTTTGCAACATCATACATGCACCTAGAACAGCAGTGGACCCTAGGGCCTTCTTTTTGGTCTGGGGGGAACAGCAGTAGGTCTGTAGGAGTAGCTACCCTAGTCAGAGGAAGGCGTTTCACAATGGACTCAGTCACCGAACTGGAGGGCGGCAGGGCTCTTGTCGTCGACGGTTCATGGGCAGGAGAGCCAGTTAGACTTATCAATGTGTACGCCCCTTCTGACGTAGGCGAGCGACGGGAGCTGTTTCAGCGCCTCAGGCCACAGCTGGTCACCTCAAGAACAATTTTGATGGGTGGGGACTTCAACTGTATTCTAGAAGCAGGTGGAAGATGCGGGGCCAGGGCAGGGGAAGGATGGATGGATGATGCTGTGAAACTACTGGTGGAGATGGTGGGTGAGGCATTGGGTCCATGGGGGCGAACGCCAGGAACTTCACCTGGAGTCGCCCTGATGGTTCCTTGCGCTCCAGGATAGACTTCATCTTTACCTCTCAATCAGTGAAGCTCAGGCAACATTCAATGGTGACAGTGCATTTCTCTGACCACAGAGCTATCCACTTCCAAGGGGAACTGACGGGCAAGTTCCTGACAGGTCCAGGCACTTGGAAACTGAATAGCTCTCTGCTGGAGAAAGAGGGGTGAAGGAGGAGCTGAGGGAGACATACACCCAGTGGCAGGCCATGAAAGACACCTTCCAGTCCACAGGGGAATGGTGGTAATGGGTCAAAGGCAGGATCCAGGATTTCTTCAAGAATGTGGGCAGGTTGCAAGGGGGAGAAAGAGGGAGTTCAGTAGACTACAGCAAGAGCTGCAAGAACTGCACGACCTCCAACTCCGGGGATGGGACGTCATGAGCCCTCTGGAGGAAGTCAAGAAAGAGCTGAGCGAGCACTTTCATGACGAATCCAGGAGGATCATTTTCCGTTCCAAGGTGGAGAACCTGGAGAAGGGGGAGAAATGCAACTCCTTCTTCTTTAGGAAAATCCACTCTGCGCACACCCCTCTGGTTCAACTGCGCAATAAGGAGGGAACCCTCTGAGACACAAGGGAGGACATTAGGAAGGTTGTGACAGACTTCTATGGGGACCTCTACTCAGAGAAGAGGTCAGAGGGAGCTCAAGCAGAAAAGTTTCTGTCTGGTATCCCAAGAACTGTTTCCCCAACAGTGATAGAAGCCCTTAATGCCCCTCTCACTTTGGAGGAGATGCACCTTGCAGTTAAATCCTTCAAGTCAGGAAAGACACCAGGTAGTGACGGTCTCCCAGTCGAATTCTATGCCTCACTGTGGGACCTAGTGGGACCAGATCTCCTGCAGCTGTATGAGGAGATGGAGAGGGAGGGCATCATGCCCCACACTCTAAGGGAAGGAATGATTGCGCTCTTGTATAAACATAAGGGGGAGAGATGTGACCTCAAGAACTGGTGCCCCATCTCTCTCCTGAATGTAGACTACAAGATCCTGGCAAAGACACTATTAAATAGACTGAAGGGCGCCATGGGAGAGTTAGTTCACCCAGACCAAACCTGCGGGGTCCCGGGGCGCAGAGTCGCAGATAGCCTGGCACTGATCAGGGACACGATCCAGTACATCACGGACAGCAAGATCCGGGCTGCCCTGGTCTGTCTAGATCAGGAGAAGGCATTCGACTGCGTCTCCCATGAGTTCATGGAGAGGGTACTGCACAGGTTTGGGCTGGGGGAGCGCTTCTGCGGTTACGTTAAAGTAATGTATAAAGACATCTTCAGTTCAGTCATTGTAAATGGTTGTAAAACAGACCCCTTTCCTATCAGGTCTGGGGTAAGACAAGGCTGCCCGCTCTCGCCACCTCTGTTTGTTTTGGTTATAGAACTACTTGCTGAGTACATCAGGAAGAACCCGAACATCAGAGGGATCCCGACACCTGGCGACGCGAAGAAGGAGGTCAAGTGTTCATTGTACATGGACGGCGTCACCCTCTTCTGTGCGGATGGGAAATCGGTCCAATCCCTGCTGGAGGCGTGCACGGACTTTGGCAAGGCATCAGGGGCAAAAATCAACGTGGACTAGTCACAGGCGAAACTCTTCGGGCGATGGGACCTCTGCAACGAGCCTCTCCCCTTCCCCATCGAGGCAGGACTGATGAAGATCCTTGGCGTATGGTTTGGAGGACCAGCGGCGGCTGCAAAGAGCTGGAGCGAACGCCTGGCCAAGGTGCGGCAAAAACTGGGCCTCTGGAGTCTAAGAAACCTGAGCATTGAAGGGAAGGCTCTGGTGCTCAGGAACGACGCACTGCCCGTGCTGCAGTATATGACACAGGCCTGGCCACTCCTGGCCAACGTAGCACGTGCCATCAACAGCATGGTGTTCCATTTTGTCTGGCACTAAAAGATGGACAGGGTGAAAAGGTCAGTCATGCACAAGGAGCACCGCAAAGGGGGGGAGGCAGTCCCCGACATCTCAACGATCCTCAGGGCCTTCTTTGTGTGTGGCTGCGTCCGAATAACCCTGTCAAATGTGAACGAGGACCACTCCGCCTACAAGGTGTTCTGCTTTTTCCTCCTCCCGGTGTGGAGACGGCTGGGATGGGATAAGTGGGAGAACGCTGTGACATTCAACTGGGACCTCCCATGGTACTACAGGGAGGTAGAAAAGTTTGTGGAGGAATGTGGGCTGAACTGTGTTACTCCTAGCCTTTGGAAGCCCAAGACAATCCACAAACTGATCAGTACCAGGGACACCACTGTACCAGTGAGCGACCTGCCACCAGCAACGCACGTGTGGGGAAATGTATCCTCCCCAATTCTGACCAACAGACACAAGGACATTGCATGGATGACCGTGAAGGGGGGCCTGCCAGTGAGGTCATTCATGCACAGCAGAAGCCTGTGCCCGCACAGGAACTGCCCAAGGGGATGCCCCGCAGAGGAATCTGCACACCATCTTTTCTGGGCCTGCCCCTTTGCCCAGAGACTACGGGCTGCCTTACGACAAGAACTGGTAGCCCTCATCCCCTACAAGAACATTACGGACCAGTCCATGCTGTATGGGCTGTTTCCAGGGACACACACAGAGGAAGCTATCCAGGGGTGCTGGAGACTCCTCTGTTGTATGAAGGACATTCTCCTGTACGCCAGGACCCGCCTGGTGACCAATGGAGAGGTGGTAAACAGAGAAGGGTGCCGCAGGATGGTGCTCAGCCTGCTAAGAGACTATGCAGCCATGGACAAGAAGGAAAGTGAGGAAGAGGAAGAACTGTAACAAAACCCTCCTTCCCCACTGTACTCTTTAAAGTGGCGGCCCCATTAAAACCGTAAACGCTATTTGCAAATATTTCTGAATCCCAAACTGATGGAATGTAAATGTTAAAATACATTGATTGAAAAGTTAAAGTGGAGTGCCCTCCCTAAGGGGTGAGGTACCACTTCCTTATAAACTATGCATCGCAACTTTTAAGCACTTAATAAAAGTTTTTGCCCCAAAAAAAAACAACAACAAAAAAAACGGTCCTACGATGCTTGTTTCCAGTCCAGGGAGGACCTGGCCTGGCAGTTCGGGCTGAACTGTTCCCATTGGGCACAGGGTCAAGACTGATTTGCATATGGCTGGGTTCAAACTGGAATGGTATGGTGAGCAAAAAATCGATGGATTTAGGCCCAGATCTCTGTACTGGGGTGAATGTATGACATTGTTCTGCATTCTGTCCATCAATTGTTGTTTTTGCATTTGTCACCCCGAGTGGGACGGGTATGCCCAGATGTGGGCCCGTGGAGTAAAGCTATCCTGGCTGATGAGGGGTGAAACCCCGAAACCGGTCCTAGGATGCTTGTTTCCAGTCCAGGGAGGACCTGGCCTGGCAGTTCGGGCTGGACTGTTCCCATTGGGCACAGGGTCGAAACTGATTTGCATATGGCTGGGTTCAAACTGGAATGGCATGGTGAGCAAAAAAACGATGGATTTAGGCTCAGATCTCTGTACTGGGGTGAATGTATGACATTGTTCTGCATTCTGTCCATCAATTGTTGTTTTTGCATTTGACTTTTAAATGGGGCACAATATTGAGGTGGTTCCTCCTGCTTGACTTTTACGTCAAACTGGCGCTGCGGGTCATGTCTTGTCTGCGATCCTGTCGCCCTCCTCTGCCGAATTGTTGATCCGATGATTCCTGAAAGGAACGAGGAGTGCGAGGATCAGGAACCTGAAACCTCTCGGGTGTCTTAATTTTAGAGTGGTCACGCAAATTATATCTACGCTCAGAAGCGTCTGGTGGAGGCGAACCTGCACGAGAACCAGGCTTCTGTTGCTGCTGCCGCACATTTTTGTTCCATGCCTTTTTAGGAAAGACAGGATGACCCTCCTTCTCAGGGAGGGGTTTAACTGGAGGCTGAGTAAAAGGTCGAATTCCCAAACTATTGTGTCCCAATGATGAATACACATCTGCAATAACAATCGGCAACTGTTGTTCCCGATCCATGTCTGCCACCGCCACCAGGCGTTGGCGCACTTACAAGCAAACTGCTTCACCTTTAATGTTGGCCAGAATCATATCGGAGACAACAGGGAACATGCCCACTAATTTCATCCCCAAATCTAGGGCTGGACAAGCCCCGTGTTCATCCTGTACCCTTTTCAGAACACTCATAGAGGGGCTGCCAAAGCACAGTGTATACACTGAAGCAAACACTGTCCCCCAGGTGGTGCAGTCCGCTAAAGGAGAAATCAGACCACTCGGCATACTCATTGTAAGGATCCTGTGTTTTTCAACAGGAGTGGTATGTGGAAAAACCGCCTCCAGCTGCTTAAATTTTCATGCTAGCCAAAATGGCAAATCATCCCGATTTTGAGGACGTTTACCCATCACTGAGTTAATCATGACGGGACTAATCCCAATTCTGCCGCCGTGGCCTGGTGCCGGCAGAGCAGCTCCAGCCGGAGCTGCCTGAAGTGCACGAGACATAAATTGTATGACTCGTCTATGCAGATGAACCAATTGTGTGTACAATACACGTAGCTCTACTACAGTAACATTGAGAAAATTTGGATGTGGTGTAAAACCAGCCCAACCAGGCCAAGTGGCCCCATCGATAGACAAGGGGCCCATTCGAACAAAAGAGATAGGGTGAGGAAGGGCGCCATTAAACCAAATGGTATGCTCCCAGGACGTCAACGGAACTTCAATTAATGCATAAGGACGATACGCTGCTGGAGGCGCAGCGACCGTGTAAGCGTGAAACAAATTGTCATTCGCATCTACCGCGGGGAATGTAACCCAAGAATAAAATACTTCAAAGCGGTATGCGGGATCCACCTCAACCACAAAAATAATGTTAGACCCTGCATTGGGGACTCCTTGTTGAGTTAAATAAGCTGTAACCGCTGCACGGTTAGGTGCTACAATAGCGACTGGTTGTGCCATGTTTATAAAGAAATTAAAAAGTAAAACAGCAGCGCAAAATAGGGTCTAAAAACCTTTTAAACTCCAAGCTTGAAAAACCTATAGAAATAGGTATACACTACAAATATAGGAGACTAGGCCCCCCCACCACGGACGTCTCCGGGAACCGGTGAGAGGGTATTGTGGACAAGCACAAGCGCTACTCAGGGGTCTTGTGAATAAGAACCAGAACAAACGTTGGCGGCGCCATGTTCTGGGGATTCTGCCCAAAAACAGAACTATGCATAGGATTATGGGACCTTAGTGCATAGTGACGGAGTCATACTACCACCTTAGTACCCATGAGCCCAGGACCGACTAGCTATAGTGTCTCACTTGCTCTCCTACTCACTCACAGAGAAACAAGTGATTAGACGCCCCAGAACACAACACTCACAGATCTCTCAGGAATCGCGGTTGCAAGACACACCCTTTCGCTTACACTCTTATACTTGTCCACAATAAGATCTGACAGAGACACAAACAAGTTTAAAATATTTATTTTAACTAACGTGCCCTAACATGCAGTATACGTGCCTCAACAAGCAGGAAAATGCATAGTACTAATACGGTCAGCATAGCAGTTAGTCCATAGATCATGAAAGGAGATGTCATTGTGAAAAGACAGTTTTGCCTAACCTCCCTCCCCTTGTATAGAAATAGTGTTATTATATATTATAAGATCTCTGGGCTTTGTCAGCAGACCCTTTACCTTAGCCTATAGAAAGTAGATCTACATCATAGGTGCTGTCTCGATCTTCTCCCTGGAAAGGTCCCTCTCCAAGTGTGTGCTACCTAGTCGTGTATTCCACTAGGACCAAAGTACGTTGTCCCAAACAATAGGTGCATCGGTATGTTTTGTCTAGGTGCTAAGGCCTGGCCAGAACAAAATAACAAGGGGCATTGTCGTTCGACCTTGCTCACAATGTTCAGACAAAATCCCAGGAACCTGTAGAGTGTGAACACAGCTATGAATTCTCATGTGAAAACAGCCATAGAGATTATTGCAAAAATAAAGTCTTGTAGTAACGTGCACAAAGCAGCGGGCAATCTGCAGCGTGCTCATGCTCACTTAGAGAAGACGACAATGTCCCCATGGGCCATGTGACAATAGAGCAGGTAAGGTGTGGGATAGGAGGGAGAAAGAGACAGTGATAGGACTATGAAAAGAGTAAGACGCACAAAAATGCAAAAATTATAAAGAAAGTGCTGGATGGAAAGGGTACAATTGTGGTAGAGGAGCGGGCAAGAGGAAGGTGAACCATAAGTGAGTGGAAGAGAGATCAAGAAAATAGAGACAGTGAAAAAGTGAACAAAAAGAATGAGAAGTAGTGAGATTAAGAATGGTGAGAAGTAGAGAATTTTGTGTGTGCACGTGTATGAAAGAGGGAGAGTGAGAAATAAGAGAAAGAGGAGTGATGCCATGTGCCTCACTAGCTGTGCTTCCGGGGGGTGTGCAACTGGTCTGCTTCAATTGTTGGTGATGCAAGCTCTGCTGCTGGGACTAGACTTGATACTTTAACCTGTTTATCTGTAGTGTGTATTTGTAGCAGACGGCCATGTGCTTTCATATAGCACTTCACTTTGCATTTTTGTAAGCACTGTCTGTAAAAGTGTCACTTTCATCCAGTTGAAAAGTACTCAATATTCCAACCTCAGAAGGATGCTTTAGTTTTGCCTTTATTAGAACACTTTACCTGCAGGTCACAGCAGATGTCATCCGCAGTCGCAACTCATTGAGCACTCTTGCAGGAGTCATCACTAGTAAGAGAGCCAACATATCCTTGGAGTCTTTGTGGGGCTGTTGGCACAGCCTCTACACTCACTGCTGCTTATATCCTAGAGTTCAGCAGTGAATCAAGCTAAGCATGCCCTTCCCCAAACTTTGGAGCACACTAGGTTGTTTATAAAACATATAATACATTCAATGAGTACTGTCACTTCTAAGGAGGTAGCACTTGCTGCCACTTTAAAGGGACTTTTAATAGGACTGCAAGGGCACTTCTAAACACATTGGTAACACTTTGATGGGGCAATACCTGAATTTCTAATAAGGCTCTTAATAATGTTGGGTGATGCTTTTGGTTCTCATACCATTCCCAGCAGTAAGAGACATTCAAGCTTCCCGCCTCACCTCACTATGGCTTGGACACCTTCCCCACTCTCCAGCCTGCCAGAGCAAGAAAACAGCCAGAGACGTTTTGAGGAATGAGCTATGTGGACAATTGCAAAGGCCCCTACCTTCCAAGAACCCTTCTGAAAAATTATCTCTCGCTCTCTTTTTTTTCTCACCTCTGACTCTTTAAAAAATATCTCTGACTGTGTCTCTCGTTCTCTCTTAAGGGCAAAAGCAGTGCATGTCGAGGGCACAAGTAATAGTTACTTAAGGGTGAATTTCAGTGGTTTTGTTAGCTTCAAATGGTATGTTTTACATGACATTGTCACCTAACTATAACATCCCTTTAACCTTTGTTTTTTCCACTGAATTACTAAGGTTTTGTTAATGAAAAGTTTGATATTCTTATAATTCCTAACTACAATGTCACTTTACCCTTTGTTTTTTTCAGTGAATTTCTAGGGTTTTTGTAACGTAAAGTAAGATGTCCATTGCAATGCACGGCAGAGGGGATGGACATATGGTCTGGCCTGGTATTGTCTATTGTGCTGTCCCCATCCAAACCTGCTGCCCCTAACCCCCCCTCCTTGCCCTCCATTGTCTAAATCCATACCCCTTCCACCACGTCCAGCCCTGTGTGGCTGTTGTTCTGCACTGCCCTTCCCCGCCTGCCCTGCTCAGTGAGCTTGCTGCTCCTAGACACTGCCTCCCTGCCCACTGTTGTCCGAGTCCATGCACCTGCCCCCTCCCTCCTGCCCTGCATGGTCCGATGTTTTCTCACTGTCCGGTGTCCGATATTTCCTCACTGGTATGTGCAGTGTACCATGCCATGCCCTAACCCTTTTTTCTGTATGTTTGACATTTTTGCAGTAGAATTGCTGTGGTCAGCTGCAAAGAAAGGAACATGGAAATATGTCTTTCCCTACTACTAAACCCAAAGTTCCAAAACAAAGATCAATATTGGATTTGTTCACTAAAAAAAGGAGTACCGAATACCCTCCTACAGGTTCTAATGAAGGCAAGAGAACAAAAGAGTTGCCTGATGCTGCTCTGTCTAGCACTGAAGGCATATGTTCACAACCTTATGACATCCCTGAAACATCTTCTGCTGCCATGGCAGCTGCTTCTCCCTGTGCTGATCATAGTTCTGCCATTGTTGACATTACTGATATTACTTCACATGCTGACTGTGCGGAGTGTTCTTTTCACACTGAGGCTGAACATTCATCTTCTTATGTTGGCAGCTTAGATGACAGTACTTCCCTGGCTGGCCTTGCTGACTGTTCATCATCTTGTGGTGACAATACAGCCAGCTCTTTTGTGGGGAGTGGCATAATAGCGGCACCTCGAATTAAAGAAACTAGTCAGACACCAACATCAAAATCCCACCCAGCAAGTGAATTCTTGGCAGACGACTTGTCACTGAATCATTATAGCGACCCAGTGCTACCAAAACCTAACACATTCCCCTTAACTGCATGCCATAGCAGGGCTCGACAAATCTTAAAAATCTTACAAGACCTGCAGGTCTAGTGACTAGAATTATCTACTTGATCAAACATCAATACACTCGACCCACAAATTGATTACACACAAATTTTCTTCAAAACATTTGCAGCACCAATAACCCAAGAAAACTTTGGCAACCAAATTGGTAGCAAACAGTAAATTTCAATTCATCACCCAAGTACCTCCCTAAGATGTGTGTATCAGAGGTGGTGAACGTTTGCAAACATATTAAATATGGCAAAAACATACTCCATAACCTTTAACAGGTCACTGAAATAACATCTATGAACAACATATCTGGCACTTACTTGTTAGTGAGGATGCTGATGCTCTGAGCTAGCCATAGATATAAGGATTGCGTTCTTCAGATGCAACGCTTCCTGTCTTCGGAATACTTTCTGTCTTGAAATTACTTTGTGCAACAGGACCATACTTGTATCAATGAAGAGGATGATGCAGACTGAGCCAAGAGACTACTATACCCAGAACAAGTCCCTGTTCTTTCAAAATAAGGACAGTTTTTGCATATTGGACCTGGTAGCTTGTGTCCAGTAATGTGTCTTTGTCCTGGGTTTGCTCTCAGCAAAAGCAATACTGCTCGGGTTGGATGGAAGTGTCAACTTTTGAGCATTCCACTTGTATTTGTATGTCAGCTTTGAGGCAGGATGTAGCCCATGTTTTAATCAGTTTGTGCTGCCAAGTCCTCCACGTTTTCGTTTATATTGCTGTAGCTCTGGCAGCGCTTAATTTATATAAAATAAAAAGAAGTGCCAGGACCCTTGTCAGTAGTCCACTTCCACTTGCACTGTCCATTGCCACTGTCAGCTCTGCCAATTACAGTATCAACACAGCTACTAACCATCACACTGCTACAAGTGTGACAATTTTGACTATTTCAGGCCCCCAAATCTAAAAGAATGGCTTTGGCGACAGGTATTAACCGTTTTTTAATGTATGTTGAATTAATGAACAACTGTTGTGCTAGTTTTCAAAGTAGACAAACAGCTTCACCATGGCAGATTGTCAGAAGTATCATGAAATCACACACTAAATAGTGGATGGTAAAATAACACAGAGCAACAGGCATTTACTTGTTAAGGAAAATGGTGCTGATTTGAACAAAGAGAGTATAGCAATAAACTAGTTGCTATCTTCTGATTCAGTAACAGTCTTGTTTCTTTGACAAGGAGGTTTGTGGCCCATAATATGTTTCTTTCCAGGGTTTGCTGACAGCCAATGCAAAACTGCTGGGGTTGGATCAAAAGTGTCTACCTCCGGCCCATCTACTTGGATTCGCATTAAAGCAGACATGGTGTCACTTTTGAGGGACGTATGCAGCTCATTTTTTAATCGGATCATGCTGCTAAACCCCGTTCACATATTGCTGTTGTTAGACTGATGGAAAGCATGATTTCTAAAATTAGAAGGACATATTTAACTTCCTCTGGGCGTTTTTTCAATAGGTGAGTGAAGGGGGATATTGGTTTATGTGTCATCCGATGAAAGACGTACAGTTTGAAATCTAGACACTCTCCAGGGGCAGAATGAATTTCATCATCAGTAAGTACCTTTTTGTAGTACGTAACAAGATCCTCAAATTCTTGATCCCCAAAACCGCTAATCTTTTCAACAGAGTCTGGCCACAAAGTAAAATTAAAATGTTAAAGAGTGCGACTTGCCAGAGATGTGCTTCAGAAACCGGTCATTTATAAATGAAATAGCACACTCTATTTAATCGGTAGTGTCTTCCTTGACACTAGTTTCACTAGAGCTGCCTTTTCTAGCAGGCTTTGCCAGTGTTAGTTTGGGACCCATGCAAAATTATTCTCTTTAAAAAGCAATTGAAATTGTGTTAGTGTTTTTCCGAGCTTAGTTTTCAGCTGTATTAGCTTCTGTTGAAGCGCCTCAATCCTTCTTGCAACTTCAGAAATAAGACTGTCTTCTTGTTGAAATGCCTTAGACACTTGCTGAAGCAGCTCTGTGAAGTCTATCATGAAGGGCAAGAAATAAAGAAACTTCTCTGATTTCATGTCATGAAGCAATCCTTTGGCTTTATGTGAATATTAATCACTACCAGTAGCAAAGTGCTCAAGATGAAGTACTGTAAACTCTCAGTTTTTCTTAAGCGCTGTTACTGCCCTGTGCTGACTTGCTACCCATCTGATTTTCTGCGATCCACCAACATGTTTTAACTGCTCTTCCAGATTCTCAGCTATTTCTTTAAGTTCCCTTCTCCACTTAGGTGAATAATAATATAGTTTGAAATATCCGTTGAGCACCTGTTTAAATTTGGATAAGTATGAACTTTTTTTTTAAACATCACACACAGCAATTTCTAGAATGTGAGCTATACAGTGCACAACTGTAAGGTGATCGCAATTGTCCCATCCTTGATGTGTGGAGACTTCGTCCAGTAGCGGCTTCACAGCACCAGATTTACTGCCCAGGTTCACTGCAGCTCCATCTGTATTCAGACCAATGCATTTCTGGCTCAGAATATCCAGAGATATGCCCATGCTTTGCAGGCCAAGAAATATAGCATTTTTTACTCCGGATGCAGTGGAGCTTTTCATGCCTACAATGTCACCAGATGGGTAACAAGGGTGCCTTCACAGACTAATCGTACATAAATCAGTTCCTGTATTCCTTTGTCAGTTGACCCATCTGACAGAACACTGAGGAACCTAGCATTTTCTATCTGTGATCGGATTGTCATTTTTATGGTCTCTGAAATTGCTATTACAAAGTTAATGATTATTGGTATAATTTTCCAAATTCCAGTCAGGATTGTTCTTTTTCTGCAGTGTGCAGAGTTTTAGAAACTTAATAAAAACTTCACCTTCTTTTGCAAGATGATAGGCTGTATTAAATAGAATGTTTAAGTGCCCAATATTTTGTTTCATGCATTTTTGTGATCGATTTGACTATGCAGGTTTCTTGTGGGTTTTGAATTGCAGCTTCATGGAAAATGCATTTTTCATGTCATTTGCTATTGTTGTGCCATTCCAAGGTCTCCCTTTGAATTTTTCTGTCACACCAACATATAGGGAAGACTTAGTATCTGCAAGATGAGGAAACTTCCTGCAAACTCCACAATACAAAACTTGAGATTAAAACTGGTCTCTTCTAGGACAGCTCCGTTAGTTTCTTTTTCTTCAATCACTGCCCACTTAAAATCTTCAAGCTATTTCTGCTGTACAACTCTCTGTCTTTTTGTTTGATCATACTCTCTTTGCTTTTGGTGGATTTCTTCTGACTTCCTTTTCCCAACTGCTGAACTCTCTCTTGCATTATTCAGTAAAGTTTTTGTTCCAGTGGTTTTTCCCAACAGTAACCTGATGTCAGCCATTGTTGCTGCACTCTCTGCCTGTTGTCTACCTTCTCCTCACTAAATAGCCAGCACTGCTTCTGTTCTCTGAGCTAGAATCTTGCAAAATAAAAAACAATAACTGTAACTAATTTAAAATAACAGGAACTGTGTACAAACTACTAACTTTAAAGGCTTAACAATTTTGCTTTCCATAATTAGAGTAAGATGGCTCCAATTACTTACTGCAAAGATGTATGTGAGGTGTGTATGGCTTACCTGTCACACACCATGACTGATTCGGTGTTCCATTCAAAGGTTGATAACAATTTTGACTTTTAATGCTATGCTCCCAAATATTTATGACTAAATCTAATGGTACTCATCTCACTGACCTTAGGATGGAAAGCTGAGTCTGCCTCGCTGGGATTCTAAGTCATGACTTCAGTCAGTGGTATAACAATGTGAAATGGTTTTTAATGCAGGCAAGGAAAATTGTTCGTCTTTCCCCCAGTTAGGTAGTAAAATGCAGAGGCCTGATTCTGCTCTGCCGTGGTTCCACTATGCTTGCAGCACCATTGACAGCTATGCCTCTGATTTCAATGCATGAAAGAGCAAGAAGGCAGTTGCTGTAGCCTGATTGCTACTCACTGTGAATGAGCACCCTTTGGGAATGCCCAAAGTTTAGCTGTCACCCACCCCAGACGCGTATTGGAGACAGGCTGTCAGGCACAAAGAGCAGTAAGTGCAGTTATGTCCACTTTCTAAAAGTGGCATTTCTAAAGTATTAATGTTAAATCCACCTTCACCAGTGAGGTGGATTTATCATTACTATTCCAAAGATATTAAACATGAAAAAGCTTCTCCTCTCTGATCAGGAATTACAGCTTAAAAGTGTATTAAGGAATTCCCAGTGCTAACCCATGAGAGGGGTAGGCCACAGTAGTAAAACATGAATTAAGCTGTTAGTCACAACCAGGACATGCTAAGCATCATTGTACATTGTCATACCTTTTACTTGCATAGCACCCTGCCCTTAGGGCTACCTATACCTCATGTATTGTATTGTATTGTAATTGCATTTATATAGCGCTTACTACCGCTGACGAGGCGTCGAAGCGCTTTTTCGGCGAGTAGCACGCTACTCCGGGACCCATAGAGGATTAGTGTTGAATTAGTATAGTGAAATATGAAAGTAATTTTAAGTGGTGGATATTAGTCAGTTATTTGGATTCGGAAGGATAGCAGAAGGATAAAAGAGGAAAAAAGGTTTGTATTTATATAGCGCTTGTTACCCCTGATTGGGTGTTGAAGCGCTTTCTTTTGGCGAGTAGCACGCTACTCCGGAAACCCATAAAGCATTAGTGGTGAATTAGTATGGTGAAATATGAAAGTAATTTGAGTGGTGGATATTAGTCAGTTATTTGGAGTGAGAAGGATAGCGGAGGGATAGAAGGGGAAGAAAGGTTTGCATTCATATAGCACCTGTTACCCCTGATGGGTGTTGAAGCGCTTTTCTGGCGAGTAGCACCCTACTCCGGAACCCATAAAGTATTAGTGTTGAAAATTAGTATAGTGAAATATGAAGTAATTTGAGTGGTGGATATGTTATTCAGTTATTTGGATAGAGAAGGGTAGGCGGCGGGATAGAAGAGGGAAAGAGGTTTGTATTTATATAGCGCTTGCTACCCCTGATGGGGTTTTGAAGCGCTTTTTTGGCGAGTAGCACGCTACTCTGGAACCATTAAGGATTAGTGTTGAATTAGTATGGTAAAACATGAAAGCAATTTGAGTGGTGGATGTTAGTCAGTTATTTGGATTGAGAAGGGTTGGGGAGGGGTAGAAAAGGGAAAAAGGTTTGCATTTATATAGCGCTTGTAACCCTGATGGGGTGTTGAAACGCTTTATTGGCAAGTAGCACGCTACTCTGGAACCCATAAAGGATTAGTGGTGAATTAGTATAGTGGAATATGGAATTTGAAAAGTGAACATGTTAGTCTGTTATTTTGATTGAAAAGGATAGTGGAGGGATAGAAGAGTGAAGGAGTTTTTTTTTTTGAGAGATCATAGCAGTAGGAGGAGGCTTTTGGATGAGTAAAAGGGGTTTTGGAGGGGAAGAGTCAGAGGGAAGAGTTAGGAAGGTTTGTTTTGGGGGATCGGTATAGTAAAAGAGATGTCAGATGATGGAAGGAGGGATAGAGTAAGGGAGAGTCTAGAAAGGGTTATTTTGGGGATCATAGTAGTGGTGTGGGGTTTGGGATAAATGAGAGAGTGGATGTAGAGGATATATTGATAGGTGTATAGGGCGATAAATAGGGTAGTGCGTTGGAAAGAATAGTAGAAAGAAGTTTGAGATGAGTCAGAAAGTTGGGCTAGAAGATATATTGAGAGAAGTATAGGCTGAGAAATAGGGTAGTGCATTGGAAATGCTAAATTAGAAGAAAGTGATAAATATATAGATTCATAAATACATTGAAAGTATATAGATGCATAAAGGAGGTAAGTATATGTAGAATAGAGGAGTCCGACAGGGCTGTGTCCTGGCCCCAACCTGTTCTCCCTTTATGTGAATGGGGTAGTCGACTTCCTCCTAGAAGAGCCTGCAGACTCGCCCACTCTGGGGGGCAACAAGATACCAACTTTGTTGTTCGCTGATGACACTCTGTTGATATCAAAAACCCCAGTTGGGCTTCAACGCCTTATCGATAGATTTCAAACTTTCTGCGACGACCGGGGACTGGTCATAAATGGTTCAAAAACTAAATTCATGGCCTTCAACTGCCATAGGTCATATAGGAACGGCCCTACGCTGGGAGGGGTACACCTCGAAAAGGGGGACACCTTCGATTACCTAGGCGTAAGACTTACCGATAAAATGTCTTGGAAACCCCACATAGCAAAGATGCTGATGGCACATAAGCGCGTAGCAGGAGTAATAGGGAAAGAACACCGCCTTTCACACACTAGGCCTGTAGCTCCCGCCCTCCAAGTATATGACACTAAAGCCGTTAGCTCTGCCCTCTATGGAGCTGAAGTCTGGGGTTTCGAGAAACTAGAAGAGCTTAGCAGGTCGGAACATAAACTCTTAAGAGATCTGGTCACGGCACCAAAATACGTTCCCCTCACCCCACTATTGCTGGATATGGGCAGGCGGTCGATAGCTGACGTAGCTTTGTTACGTCCCGTACTTTTCTGGGCCCGCATTAGGCGGACTCCCGAGCTTCTTTTTTATGCCGATGCTCTTGCAGAGATCATCCGCCTAGATACCGGTTGTAAAATAGGCTCGATTGTCGGTATTAAAAAAAACATTGTCAGCCATAGGACTTCAAGCATGCTGGGTTAGCCAGGAACCCCCAAGGAGAGAAGACCTGAAACGCCTATATTGGGAATGGGTGGACCAACGGGAGAACACTAGGCCTAATGTGGGCAAATTAACAACAGAATTCCTCTCCCACAAACAAACAAGACATCTCGAGCCCTTGATACAATCCAGACACCAAGAGACAGAATCTTGTATATACATTTCAGATTTGGAACCCTTCCCGTTCGTGAGGCGACAGCAAAGTGGGGCACTAACAACGAAAAAAATTGCCCATGCTGTAAGGCCCCCATAGAAAGCATTGCTCATTTAATTTTTGCCTGCCCGGCATATAAAACATCACGGGCCAAATGGCTGAAACCACTCTGTCAGCAATTGGGCACACGGGACCATTATACAGCTCTGCGCATTCTCAGGTCCGATCCCAGGCCGTTCTTTGCATGCTGTGTAGCAAAATTCCTGGGTCAAGCATGGCTTACAAGGTGGAAAACTCTTGCGAGATCGGCATAATTTTAACCTAATCCATGCTAGTTATAAATTCATGACCCTATATCGAAACCATTTGCACTTATTTGCACAGGCACCTTATTTGTCAACCTTCTGCTGCTATGTTTAGGACATTTTAACAATTTTTAGTGCACTGACTTTTTACTAGTTTGATGATGAATTGATTGCTTTTATATCGTTTTACTTGTAGAAATATACTTGACAAATTGAAATTGCGCACGTGCTAATGCTATCCCGTTTTCAATATTTACAAAACGATATATGTTTTATGGTACATAGGGCACATTTAACCATTTTGCTGTTTTAACTGATTATGCAAATCGGAAATGTTGTATATTTGTATTCTTTTTTAAAGGAAATTTGTACTTTTATTCTAGCTTTTATGACATTTCTGTCGAATAAAGCTTATCAATCAATCAATCAATCATATGTAGATTAAAGATATTGATAGAGGTACAGGATGAGAAATAGGCTAGTGCATTGGATATTCTTTTTCAGGAGAAAAGTAACAAACACACAGATCCAAGTACATGGAAGGTACATAGATGCACAATGGAAGCAAGTACATGTAGACCAAAGATGCACCAGATAAACTCCGGTTTTCAAGTATTACTGTACTTAAATTTTTTTTTTTTAAACATAATTATTCTACATGTTTATACAAAGCAATACACAAAGATAAGTACATATCTATAGTGAAAATAAATGCATATATACAGAGGGATATGCTGTAAATTTCTGTTTGCATATGGTGCTTATGTGGGGAAGAGCCAATTCTTGAGTAGTTTTCCGAAGATAAGGTGGCTGTCGGTGGATCTTATGTTGGGGGTAAAGAGTTCCATAGTTTGGCTGCTTAAACAGAGAAGGATGTGCCACCCATGGTTTTTTTCTTGTATCTTGGGATTTTGAGGCGAGGTGCCCCTTTAGAGCGGAGGTTCCTTTGTTGAATGTGTTTGGTGATTTTATTCCTGTTGAAGAGCGGTCCCATTCCATGTATTGCTTTGTGGGTGATACAAAGCAGCTTGAATGTGGATCTTCTGGCAACCGGTAACCAATGCAGGGCTTTCAAGGCAAGTGAGATGTGGTCTCGCGGTTTGATATGCAAGAGTAGTCTGTCAGCCGAGTTCTGAATCCGTTGTAGTCTTTTCATGGTTGTTAAAGGTGATCCGTGGTAGAGGCTATTGGCGTAATCAAGTTTGGACAGAACAAGGGAGATGGTAGCTTGGACCTTGTGTGGAAATCCCAAATGAGGGAAAATTCGTCGCAGCGTTTTATAGTGAAAAAGCTTGACCTTGCTAGTTTGTCCACTTGGGCATTCATCGATAGCTTGGAGTCCATGGTCATTCGAAGGTTTCTTACTTCCTTCGATACTTTAGGCGGTAATCCCAGTTCATCAGGCCAGGTGGCAAGCGGGTCATAATGTTTCCAATCGCCACACGTGAGTATTTCCGTTTTGGAAGCATTCAATTTGAGATGGCTCCAAGTCATCCACTGATCCACGGCTCTGAGACAACTGAAAATTGGGGATTTTCCAATGGCTTTGGGGCATTCCAGTTGAAGGAGTATTTGTGTGTCATCTGCATAGTTATAGCACGTGAGGTGAAATTGATTGATCAGTACCGGTAATGACTTCATGTAGATGTTGAAAAGCATGGGCGAGATGATAGAGCCTTGAGGGACCCCTGCTTTTGTGGAGTATGGTTTGGACGAGAAAGGTGGGGTATGGATGACATTAGTTCTGTTTCGAAGGTAGGATGCGATCCAGTCTAGAGCAGTTCCCTCTATGCCGGCTTCATAGAGTCTTTGTTTCAGAGTGTCATGGTCAACCATGTCAAAGGCAGCTGAGAGGTCCAAGAGGAGTAGCGCAGCAACCCCGTTGCGGTCTACTGTATTCTTCAGGTCATCCCAGATGGCAAGGAGGGCAGATTCAGTGCCTCTTCCCGGACGGAATCCTGTTTGGAAGTCTGAAAGTATGTCATTCTCTTCAATTAATTGTGACATCTGGGCGAACGCTGCTCTTTCTATCAGTTTGCCCAGGAAAGGTCCATTTGTAATGGGTCTGTAGTTGTCAGGGTTCAGCGGGTCCAAGTTTGTTTTCTTCAGTAAAGGGGGTATGTGTGACTTTTTGAGTTCTTCTCGAAATATTCCGGTAGTTAAGGAATCGTTGATGATTCTTCTTACTGGAGTGGCAGCAGAGGTTGTTAAAAGAATTGTCTTGAAAGTTTGTGGTGGACACGGGTCAGAAGGGCTGCCGGCAGGCCTGCTTGCTTTGACCAGGTCCATAAATTTATCGTGTGAGATGTGTTGGAAGGAACGGAGAGGCTGGGTTAGAGTATTCTTGGATTGTTGTTTTGTACAAGGGTTAGTGCTGGTGCTTTGTTTCTGTTTTAAGTATGAGTCCAATGTGTCTGCTTTGTCCGTGTAATGATTTGCCAGTTTGTCTGTGGAATCTTGAGTAACAGGATGAGTTCCTTCTAGGCAATTTGGTTTGCGAAATTCATTGAGTATTTTATAGAATTCTTTATTTGCACATTTAGCATTTTGAATTCGGTCTGAATAGTACCTTTTCTTAGCTTTTTTGATAGCGGACTTGTATAATCTGTTAATTTTCTGTAGGTGAAGTTTGTCTTGTTTGGCGTTTGTTTTGAGCCAGGTACGTTGCAGCTTTCTAATTTGTTGTTTTATGTCTTTTATCTCTATGTTTCTCCAATGTGTGACTTGCATGTAATAAAAGAGAAGTTTAAGGTTTGTTAAGTACTTTTAAATGCCAAGTCAAAGTGGCAGTAAACTGCACAGACAGGCACTGCAGTGGCAGGCATGAGCCAGGTTTGAAAGCCTACTTTTCTGGGTCGCACAATCAGTGCTGCAGCCCAATAGTTGCATTTAGCTTACAGGCCCTGGGCATATGGTATACCACTTTACAAGGACGTAAATTAAATATGCCAATCATGTATGCACTATTTACACACATGTTTAAGGAAGAAGGCAGCACATGCACTTTAGCACTGATCAGCAGTGGTAAAGTGCTCAGAGTCCTAAGGCCAACAAAAAGATTTAGCAAAACATGGAGGCAAAACGATTGGGGGAAGGCCACCCTAAGGATGCTTGGTCTAACACCAATGCTCAGGGAAGAAAATGTCGGCGGTCCTCGCCCCACGTCTCACTGCATTTAATTCGCTGGTGCACTTCTTGGGCACAGAAAGAGACAAGAAACCAACTCTGAGGGGCCCCAGGTCGTTTTCATTTTCCGTGGACAAATCATGGGATTCCTGCTTTCCAGCTCCATCCCCGCCATGTTGAAAGTGACAGATTTAGCTAGTTCTCAGCATTCAGTGGGCGGAGGGGCTGAGGGCAGGGGCTGATGGGCCTGAGAGCCAGATGGGCTCGGGGGCTTAGTGGCTGACAGTAAGGGGCAGAGTCACAAATAAAGTGTCTGTATTGAGGTGGCGCTGGCACCAGCCATGGGCAGACGACAGTACAGTAAAATAGGATATACAGTGGTCTCTGAAGAAGAAAAAACTCATTACCAAACTGCAATGGGGACAAAATCAGCAGACAGGATGTGACTGCACAGAGGGAAATAGAACCACATTAAGCCAGCCCCGAAAGCCCTACGCCAGGGCTCAGTGTAAAGCATTACATTATGCACAAAGCATATCAGGTCCTAGTTATTCCCAAAACCTGATAGTCAAATATGCTCCAAACAGGACCCCATGATCCTCGTCAACCCAGTCTATCTAGCATTGCTCCTTCCAAAGACTTGTATGGTGGGAGCTCTAAGGGGTTCAGGGCCCAAAACACTGGGAAAAGCCAAGCCCTCTTGAGTCTGAACAGAGCATTGTTTTCTGCTTATAAGGTGACGTGGTCCAAAAGAGTTCCAGTGCAAATTACCGCCCTCTGGGAGCCTTGGAAGAATATCAGGTCCCCACATCTGGCTCCAATAGGACTCTAATGTTTTCAGACCAGTTTATCTTTCTTGATGTTCCGCAGATCTAAAGTGTCCTTGGGGTCTTGTAGAAGTGTACAAAACACCCAATAAACAGAAAATAAATATTGGGTGCACTTAGAAACAAGAGGAGGCATCTGCAGCAGGGAGATATAGGTGTCCTGCATTCTATTGGTTCCTATAAAATGAACATAGCTCAGGAGACAAATGCACCTACTGCAGAGATGTGTTTTATCTGCAGGTTACCAGCTTCACACAAGTAAAGCAATTCATGGAAGATGCATGCTTTAGAGACCTGTGTCTTGTAAGTGGTCCGCAGGTTGGAGCCCCGATAGACTGTGCTTTAAGTGGAAACAAATAAGTGCAGGTACTCACCCCGACTAAACTGTGCACTAGCGGTGGAGCCAGGAGCTGGTCTAGGCGCGGGCGAGTAGACAAGCATTTAAGGGATCTTCTTTCTAATTCTTTCTAGTCGTTTTATAATTAGATTCATCATTTCTGTCCACACTACATATGCCTTTCCCCTTTGTCACTCCTTTATCTCCCAGGTCTGTATTTTTCATTTCCCTTTTGATATTTTACCGCTCATCATATTTCTCTCCAATCTTTTTCTCCACCTCTTCATTTTCCATCATCCCTCTTATCATTTACTGCTTTCCCTTTCTCCTTGCCTCTCTCTCTTCTTTGCTTCTCTCTTCTTCCCATGTCTCTAATGTTTTGTCCTTGTTTCTTCTCTTTTCCATTGTCTCTATTTCCCCAATTTCCTTAACCCTTTTACTTTTTCCCTACTCACCTTCCTCTAGTTATCTTCTACCCATTTTCCACCCAGTTTCACTTCCTTACACCTCAGGCTATTTCCCCCCTTTCCCGTTTTCCTTTCTTTTCTTCCTGTCGATAGTTTGCTCCTTCCCTCTAATCGTACATCTGCAGGATCTTTCTCTAGCCTCACAAAAAGCATAAACAGCGTTGTAATACTGGCAGGTTAACAGGCTGCTCTGACGACAACTTGAGTGCTGCTTACAGTGCGCTCTAATAATTTTGGGTGCTTAGGCACAGCTGAGTAAACTACTGCAGGACTGTAATGTAGGCCAAGGCTCCATAACCTTAATAATTGAAGACTTAAATGAACAGTGGAAGAACAGATCAATGCAGTGGCCTGGGCCCCTAACCAGAGATGGGTTCACCTCGCTCACCCACACGTCCCCCCTCCCTCTCTTCCTCTGCAGGTTACACAAGCGGCCATCAGCACCTTGATCAGCCGTTGTACAATTCAGTAAAAGAACGCCATTTACAGTGAGAAGGGTAATTGTGGTACTCACAAGGGACTCAGGAACTGGGAAGGACTTCATGGTGTAGATGACTGCCGGAAATGTGCCCGCTGTAGCACCCGTTCTAGAATGCCACCCTACTACGCAGGTGTAGGAAGCTGGCTCTGTATATACTATACCAAAGTAAGGTATAGTGTGCACAGAGTCCAGTGGAACCACAAAGGTAGGTAGAGGTAAAAGTAGATGATACCTTACACTCTATTTGTGGTAGTGTGGGCGAGCAGTAAGGCTTTATCAGAGGGTAGTGCTAAGCATTTATTGTACACACTCAGGCAAGAAATGATGTCACACACTCAAAGACTGAACTCAGACCAATTTGTTTGTATCCAAAATATTATTTAGAACCAAGCTAGCATGGCACAGATTAGTGTAAATGGTACTTTTCAAGGCAGGTTGAACAATACAAGCAAGCTGAATGAAAATGACTTTGTTACAGGTTTGTAATTACTTTGAATACAGTTAAAATCACTGTTAAATTACTTTTGATTACTTTACAGAATACTTTATAGATTGCGTTTTCTCCCCAGTGTGATATGCCTAGATATCACACTGGGACATTTCCTAGAGAAAAGGTAAGTGAATCAGTTTTGGTATATTTGCAGTTTCTGTTTTTGATAATCAAGTTTATTGATTTTTAAACCAAACCACAAATATACATTGGAGGCAAAATCAAGCACAGTATCTGGGTACTATACAACCGCAAGGAAGATGACAGAGACCTGTAAATCGTTCATCAAAATAGAGTCTTGCGCAAGGTTATCATGATACATATGTACACGCACACCCCTCAGGACAATAGATTGAACCATTTTCCCCAAATCTTTTCGAATAGTTCAGGGCAGCCCCGGGCTTCAAAGAGGGTTTCCTCTTGAGTTCCGCACCAGTCTACCCCCCGTCTCCACCTCCGTACAGTAGGGGACATGGCCTGAGACCAGAGTGCCACAATGTCACGTTTCGCCACCGCCACTGCAGTCCCAAGGAAGCGCCTGTCGGCCCGAGAGCCGTCCAGGCCATCAAATACACCTAGAATCAGACATATTGGGTCGTGGGGAACCGTCCACCCCAGGGTCTGTGTAAGTTCAAGTCCCACACCCGCCCAAAATGGTGCAAGGACAGGGCATTGCCAGACCATGTGGTAAAAGTCAGCTGGAGCGTGATTGCATCTTGTACAGGTCGGGGAGGGCCGCAGTCGGGCTCTATATAGACGCGCAGGGGTTAGGTATGCAGTGTGTAAATAATATAGTTGGATTATACGCAGTTTGGAGGAGGTCGTCAGGGTCTTGGGGGCCATGAGAGCGTCTCTCCAGTCCGCATCCTCTAAGGGGCCTAGCCAACCCTCCCAGCGGGCACGCAGTGAGTCTAGGGTTGCGGGGCCATTGTTCACTAGGGAGCGGTAAATCCGCGACACCCCCCCTCTACCCAGGTTCCCCATCATCACTTGGGCCTCGAGGGGACTAAACTCAGGGAGGGAGGAGGGAGATGGAATGTGCACCTTGAGGGCATGCCTAAGCTGTAGGTATTTGTAAAATTGGGAAGAATGGAGGGAGTAGCGCTGCTGCAAATCCGCGAAGGTTCTGATGTGGTCCACAACCCAGACGTCCCCAAGAAGCGAGATCCCAATGTGGTCCCACCGACGGAAGTCCTGGAGAGTCGAGGCCTCCCGCAGCCAGGTACCATGCCACAGGGGTGTATGTTGGGTAAGTTTCCCATCCCATTTCGTGTGGCGCAGGGCAGTGCGCCAAGCCAGTAGGACTGTCCTAGTGATGGGGGGAGGACCTGTGGTATGGGGGCCCCATACAAGTAGGCTTGGAGCCGCGGAAAATCCATCGATCGGAGCTCAACCTGGTACGCGGGTTCAGACCAGCCGCCGGCAAACCAGTCAGGAACCACGATGAGTCTTGTGGCCAGATAGTAAAGGTGAAGATTGGTCACACCCATGCCCCCGTCATAAGGAGGCATGCGGCAGTGAGCCAGGGACATTCGTGGTCTCCCGCCCCCCCATAAAAACCAGGTGAGGAAACCATCAATCTCACGGAACCAACTCCCCGGGAGGTGAAAGGTTATATTTTGTAGAATGTATAAAAAACGGGGGAGAACCATCATTTTAAAAAGGGCACTTCTGCCAAATGGATTAAGAGGAAGGGATTGCCATCGCCTGAGGTCCGCCTTGGCCTTGGTAACCAGGGGCGTAATGTTGAGGGCCCATTCAAGTTCTGGAAGCAGGGTGACCCTGACCCCCAGGTATTTGAAGGATTGCCTACGCAGAGGAATGGTTGTTTGCCAATCAAAGCATGCACGGGACGGGTGGAGGGGAACCAGAGTGGTTTTCGCCGGGTTGAGCCGAAGGCCAGAGACCCGTTCAAAGCCATAAAGGGCGTCCAAGCACCGTGGGCCGGAGTTCTCGGGGACCGCCAGAAATAGGAGGACGTCATCGGCGTAAAGGGCGACCTTGTCGACCTGATAGGGATCCCAAGCCCAACCCCGGATGCGGGAGTCTTGGCGTATGAGAGAGGCCAGGGGCTCCATCGCTAGCGCAAATAAAAGCGGCGAGAGCGGACAACCTTGGCGAGTGCCCCTCTGGATGGGGAAAGCCTCCGAGAGCACGCCGTTAATTAGGACCCTTGCTTTAGGACTGGAGTATAAAACTCGGATGAGGCGCCGAAATGGAAGGCCGAATCCCATCACCTCCACCACGTCCTCCAAATAGCTCCAGTCAACAGTATCAAAGGCTTTTTCAAAATCAATGAAAAGCAAGGCCAAGTATGGAGTGAGTTGGTGGCGGTGTGCGAGGGCGAGGTGGAGACGGCGTATGCAATGCCGGGTACCCTGGGCAGGCATAAAGCCACATTGGTCTGGGTGGACCAATTCGTGCAAGAGGGGAAGGAGACGTTGGGCCAAGGCAGTGGCAAAGATTTTCACCTCGGTGTTGATGAGGGAAATGGGGCGGTAATCCGCACAGGCGAGGGAAGGCGGTTGTGTCTTCGGAAGAACCACAATAGTGGCCACGTCGGTCTCTGGGGGAAAGGACCCTGTGTCCACCACATGTTGGAATAAATCCACTAAGTGCGGAACCAACGAGTCGCGGTAGGTCGCGTAGTATTCTTGGGGGTAGCCATCCGGCCCTGGCGTCTTATCGGAATGCAAGAGTGAGATGGCCCTGTGTATCTCCTCCGGGGTAAGGGGGAGGTCCAGAGTCTCCGAGACTGCCTGGGAAAGACGGGGCAGTTGGGTCATTGTCTCTGACAACAATGCAGCCAGGGAGGCCTCGGGAGGTCGGACCGCATAAAGATTAGCATAGTAGCCTGCAAAGCTTGGGCGATAGCCTGAGAGGTGAATTGGTGAGCGCCGGCCGCATCGCAGACCTCAGGGATCATGCGGTTGGCTTTGGGGTACGAGACTAGATTATGGAGTAGTTTGCCATTTTTGTCACCCCAGCCATATACGCGGCCACTGAGGAGCGCCATAGCATTTTAGTGGATTCCAGAGGGATCTGACAGATCTCCTCACGGAGCATTTCGAGCTGTCGGGTGGAGCCAGCGCTTTCAGCAGACGCTTGGGCTGATTCCAATTGTGCAGCGCGGGCCTCGAGCTGCACAAGGCGGGCGGTCTGAGCCGTGCGCTTCGCGTGGACCAAGCCTCTAGCCACACCTCGTATAGTGGCCTTGCCGGCCTCCCACAGTGTACCTTGGTAGGGGACCGAACCTTTATTGATCAAAAAGTATTGCTGCAGTTCCTGCCCGAGGGTCTCGACCAATTCCGCGTCCTGCAGAAACCAAGCGTTCATCTGCCAAGTCGTACGGACTCCACCGGGGGGATTCCCAAGACGGAGGGAGACAGGGGAGTGGTCTGAGATACCTCGGGGCAGGATAGTGACCCCGGACACCAATTGACAGTCGATGGCCGGCAACAGGAGCAGGTCAATACGGGAGGGAGTACGGTGGGCCCCCCGAAGTATGAGTATATTGTTCTCGGCGGGGGTTCCAAAACCCTCCAAGCGTTGCAGAGACCTAGGGCGGAGAACCAATCAGAAAGGCGCTTTGCAGACGCAAGGCGGGACGCAGAGGGAGCACCTGTCGTGTCGCGAGGAGGTTGCATAACAGCGTTGAAGTCGCCCCCAATGACCGTCAGACCCTGAGGGAAAGTTGAGACTATTAGCGTGAGACGTCGGAGGGCCGAGGGCATTGTGGCAGGGGGAATGTATACACATAAGAGATTAAGAAGATGACCCTCGATCCTGCCGGTCAAGGCCACATATCGGCCCTGTGCGTCAGTCTCGACCTGTATCAAAGTAAAGGGGAGACCCTTGTGAATCAATATGGCCACTCCCCGGGAGCCCCGTGTGAAACCAGAATGCCAGACCCTGTCAAACCCATAACGGGCGAGGAAGGTGCAATGAGTTCCCAGAAGGTGTGTTTCTTGTAGAAAGAGAATGTCGGGCGCCTGGCGTTGGGCACTGCGAAGAACTGCGGTTCGCTTTATACGGTCTAATAGGCCATTGACGTTCCACGACAAAATGTGGAGGGGTCTTTTAAGGGTGGACATCATCAGAGTGGGTAGTGTGTGCGTGGAGCAGTGCGGATAGACCCGGGTCCCAGGGGAGGCAACATCCCATAGCCTGGGCGTGGGGAAAGAGCTTGTGTGTTCTAACAGGTCTCATGCCGTCGTTGGTGGCATGTGTGCACAGAAAGCTGCCGTGAAGGACGAAAAATAGTGGCCCGAAGGCAGTCATAAACAATAAACAATCTCGAGACAACGGTCTTCCCACCCCCCCTTGCCCCCCAACACCCCCCACCCTACACTTCTGAAATTTAAGCATCTGTCGCCCTGAAAAGGAAAACAACAAAACAAAAATACAAAGAAATCTGAGTGCTAAGCAAAAACGGTTAGCGGAGCATGAGCGTGGCAGAGATGGACCCCTCCATGTAGACGGATATGGTAACGTTAACAGCTGTAGGAACAATTAAATAGCAGAATTACGGACTCTAAGTCGGTGGACCCCAGGGGTCAGACTCCGTCGTTCTCCCCAGCTCCTCGAAGCGCGGGCTCCTTAATAAGTCAGAGTCAGATATGGCAGGGCGCAGTGTCTCAGAGGGGTCCGGGATCCGGCTTAGATCAATCAAGGAACCAGTCAGGCTGAGGGCCCCAGACGGCCGAGGTGTTTCAGAGGTAATGAGCAATTGGGACACTGCATCCGGTGATTGAGAGGCCCCGCCGCGCCGGTCACCCTTCTTGCGGGACCTAGTGTGATGTCGCTGTGGCTTGGGAAGGGTCGGATGGGGTTGCGTAGGCTCCCGCCGGCCAGGGGGGGAGGCAGGACGGGTCCGGAGAGGGCGCTCCTCCGTGAGCCAAGTCCAGGCCGCCTGGGGGGTATCGAAAAAGAGTGTCTTGTCCTGAAATACCACTCTGAGTCGGGCAGGAAAGAGGAGACCATAGCGAAGACCCAGAGTATGGAGCTTCTGTTTGACATCGTCATAAGTTCGTCGTTGGGCCTGTACCTCCTTGGTATAGTCTGGGAAAAGCATGATCGTGCTATTTTGATAAAGCACTGGACCCTGTGTCCTTGCCGCTCTAAGGATAGCGTCTCTGTCCCGGAAGTTGAGGACCCTCATGATGATGGGCCGGGGCGAAGCCCCAGGCGGAGGTCGTGGAGCCAGGGAGCGATGGGCGCGCTCGACCGCAAACCACGGGGAGAGGGACTCCTTGGGCATCCAGGATCTCACCCAGGTCTCCACGAATGTGTCCGTTCGACCCTGTTCGGCCCCCTCGGGAAATCCTATGAGGCGCAGGTTGTTCCTCCTTGACCTGTTTTCGGCGTCTTCGGCCTGAAGGTGGAGTTCCGAAGTCTGAGTTTGGAGGCGGGCCACCTGGGTCTTGAGTTGGCCTATATCGTCCTCGGCCGTGGAGATGCGCGATTCCGCCTCCGAGATCCGGGCCGTGGCGTTACGCAGGTCCTGACGAATGAGGGCCATGTCCACCCTCACCTCGCCAATCTTGTTCTCCACCGAGGCCTGTGAAGCGCCAATTGCTTGGAGGATAGTGGAGAGATCTCCCCCCGCGGGGGCAGGGGTATTGGACGCCCCCTCCAGGATCCCGGTCATTGGTGGTGTATTGGTCCATTTTCGTTTGGGTCTGTGGGGCAGTTGTCTTCGGGGCACGGTCCCTGCCCATCGCTCCCTAGGGTGGGGGGGCCCAGCCGCTGAACGGGTGAGGGAGGCAGTCGACAGGACCACAAGGGGAGGAAGCCGGCACCCAGACCGTCAATACTCGGGCCCGGGCGTCCAGGCCAAACCTCCCAGGTCCCCGTGAGTCTCTGGGGTCAACCAGCACGAGTCCGTGAACCCCTCGCCCACCTCCGTCCGATGCGACGGTCGAAAAAGGTAGGCACCACCTCTCTATCTCCAGATAGGCCGCAGTGAGCTAGTGATGAGGGGGCCCCAGGGAGCCGGTCTGTTATTTCTCAACGCAGTCGGGTGAGGCCCAATCCAGTGTAGGGGTCCGGCGCCAATCGCCGGAGGTGTCCGAGGGCGGACCGCAGGCCCTAAGCACCGGGTTATAGGCAGGTCCAGGTGGGTGGATAGTGTCAGGGGAGGCCGGTGTCGGGCCCCGCGCCGTCCGGCTATGACGGCCGAGATCTGGTTCGCAGCTGCGGAGATTCTTCTGATCACCGGAAGGGGTCAAGGGGAAGAGAGGAGGGCCCGGTCCCTCGGGGGGGGGCCCGCCATCAACGGGGGCCGACACAGGGCAGGTGAGGCCAGCTAGGTCCACCCCACACATGCAAACCAACACTCCCCCGAAGACACCCCCGGATGCAGTGCGTGGAGAGGTCCCGACCCCTCGCGCCGCTACCCGACAACGGCAGCCGAGCTCAGTGATTCCCCTCTCCACGAGTGAGCGGCGGTGAGAAGATCCCGGGCCGGGCCCCTCCACGGACAACAAGCAGGTGCTGGCAGAGGGGGGGAGAGAGGATAAGTCACTGAGGGAGCGAGGGGGGGCGGGAGTGCCTACACCGCCCCCCGCACCACCACCCGGCCCGGTAGCCGACTCCCAGCCCCCGACTCACTCACCACAGGTCCTCCGGTGTAGTCCACAGGGGAGCTCTCGTCGTCTTTAGAGGCCAGCAATCCCCGGCAGTGGAGACAAGGCCGCCACACCGCCATGGACCCGGAAGAGCAGAAGGGTCCAGATTAGGCCAGATCAGGAGGCCGCACAGCAGATGGAGCCCGGCCGGGACACTACTGGGGTAGGGGGCCTCCGGCGATCCAAGGACCCCACCAAGAGCCCAACTCAAAGGCTCCCCTCCGCTCTGTCGGGCCACAACGCAGGAAGGCCGAGATGCAGCCTCCGACAGGCCAGCACAACCCCTCACTTCAGCCCCAGGGGCCAGGACGGCTGTTTCCACCGGGGCGGAGGGAGGCCCAGATCCTGCACGCCGCCGCCCGACAGCGGCAGCCGAGCTCGACGGTTGCCCCCGCCACCGGGTGTGCGTCTATATGGAGAAACCAAGCCGGGCCCCTCGGAGGACCTCAGACAGGCGCAGGATTCAAGGAGAGGGCGCCAACGCGGCCGGGCCGTGCCCGCCTCCCATACTTCTCCGGCATCCCCTACGCGGGAGGCGAGCCCCCCGCCACGGCCTCAGGCACCACTCCGACGCGGCCCGCCATCGGCACAGAGGCGCTGCCTCAAGGTGAGTCCTGGGTGATGCGGAAGGTAAGCGGACCCCGGTCAGGTACAGCCACCGCCCCTGGAATGACAAGGGGGGGGCCCGGGGACGGACCCTCAGGGCATAGAGTGTCAGGCCCGGAGACGGAGCGCCAAGGAGGCCACCATTTTCAATTCAAGGCCTCGGGAGGAAGGGGGTCCAAAATGAGGCAGCGGAAGCTCTGTTCCACAGCAAAAGGGGATCAGAGCACCACTGGTGAGGCAGGGAACCTCCGCTGATGATTGAAAGGGTCCGGTGGCAACTGTTAACGGGCGGATGGAAGGCGGATGACGGAAGGGGTCCGGAGCACTCTTAGAGTGCGACCGCCATCTTGACGCCTCAGGCCATATTTGCAGTTTCTTAAAGTTCCATACAAACCAACTCCACACTTGGAACAATTTTCAAGAAAAACTGTCAATGCAATCCTATGGGAGGAAAACGGAGTTATCGGTTTACAGGTAAGTACTTGGTTGTGGGAGTTGGGTATCTGGAGTTAGAACCAGGGTTCCCCCAGGGACGAGGATGCACTCGCAAAGCACCCTCAGCTGCACTAGGGTGGCCGGGTGCAAAGTGCTGAGGCCCAATGTTATCCAATGGGGAATAGGGTGCCTCCGGTTGGTGGCTGCTCATGAGCAGGCCACAAGGTTGTGGGAGCAAAGCCCCTGGTGTTAGGCTCAGGGCAAAGGGGGATCCGATTTACCACACAAAGTGCACCCACAGTGGCACAGGGGCGGCCGGGTGCAGTGTGCTGGTTTGGAGTCAGGCGCCCTATTGATTTCAATGGGGATTCTCTGGTTGCAACAAACACTGCAGGCTCGGGGGCAAAGATCTTCTGGAGGCGACCACCAGTTGGAGAGGTAAGTTGGGATGCCTGGGGATGCTGGGACACCATCGGTTGGGCCACCCAAGGCCGTGGGACGTCGGGTGCAGGGGTGTCTTTAGGCGTCGGGTTTTTCTTACAGGCTCTGGTCACGGTCGGGGGGATCCTCCAGAAAGGGGCTGCAGGCGTCGTTTGGAGATTCGAGGCAGGTTAGAGATCACCAGATCTCAGGTCAGGTTCGCCGGGGAGACCTCCGCGTAGATTTGGCCGGAGCCAGAGTCTGTTGGTGAGCAAATACGGTGCTCACAAGAGACAAAGTCTTGGTTTTGGAAGGCAGGGCAGGTCCTCCGGGTTCTTGGGGTCTGCTTGAGCAGGTTCGAGGTGGGGACAGGCAGCTAGGGCTGGGGCCAAGTCAGTGGGTGTCCTCCTCTTCTTAGTTCAGCACGGCTTCTTTGGTCCTTCTTCTTCTCTCTTCTTGTCTGAGGAGGCAAGGTTCGGGGTTGCCCCTAAATACTAGATTTAGGGGCGTTACAGGTAGGTACAGGTCGGGACCAATGGGTCCTTTCCTTGGGGTGGGTACACCCCCTATTATGCCACCCTCCAGTGGGAGGGAAGCATAAGCCTCACTCTGGTTGGCTGGGTCCCCCCATCTGCAAGATGGCGGGAACTGAGAGTTGTGCTTCACCTCGCCTCCTCCACCTGAGGGGTGGGGTTGGCAAAGGTGGGCACACCTTTCCTCCTAACTTGGTTTTCCCACCGATTCTCCTGCCCAAAGTGGGGGTCAGAACCGGTGGGGGCCAGTTGCTGGGAGCAGCAAATGGCTGGGGTAGCCCACAAAGGCGGCAAGACTTTGAAGCTTCCCCCTCGTGGACCCTGCCCATCCTGGGGGAGGAGGCTTGGCACCTCGTCCCAGTATGTGCATTGTTTCAGGACCCCCAGAGTGGCAGGCTCTCGACCCAAGGGTCCAGAAACATGTCTGGTGGTGGCAGCTGGCGAGCAGCCACTCAGCCAGGACCCTAGACTTAGGTCGTTTTTCAGGGGGCATCTCTAAGATGCTCTTTGAGAGCATTTTTCATTAAATCTCCCACTGGCATCAGTGTGGGTTTAATGTGCTGAGAAGTTTGATACCCAACTTCCCAGTTTTCAGTAAAGCCATTATGGTGCTGTGGAGTTCGTAATGACAAACTCCCAGCACCATATACTCTTTATGGCATTACTGCACTTACAATGTCTAAGAATTGACTTAGACACTGTAGGGGTACAGGGCTCATGCACCTGTACCCTCACCACTGGTATAGTGCACCCAGCTAGAGGGGTGGCTGACCTATGCCAGGGCAGTGGGTTGTAGGCATGGCACACAGGGATGTGTGCCATGCCGACTCTTCTCTTTGTTCTGCACCAAAACACGCAGCCTGCAATGGCAGTGTGTGAGTGTAAAGGTACAGGGCCTCTAAGGGTGGCACAATAAGTGCTTCAGCCCTTAGAGGCCTTCCCTGGTCACAGTGCCCTTGGTACCTATGGTACCTTTTACAAGGGACTTACATGTGGCCAGAGAGTTGCCAATTGGGTTTTGCAACAGTACAGTTTAGGGAAAGAACATAGGCCCTGGGTACCTGGTTGGCAGGAACACAGGGTACACTCAGTCAAAGTACATCAACAGTTTGGCAAAAAGTGGGGGCAACCATGCAAAAAGGGGCACTTTCCTACAACAGGTTAATGATTAGATCATTGTAAGAGTTACTCAGCCTACTAAAGAGGCCAAGGCAGACGTGCAGAGTCAAGCTTGGTGCTCCAAAAATTCAGGCTCTACAGCCTGTGTGACGTGTTAGTTGGGTATGTCAGTAAAAAATGCAAAATGCACCCATACTGTTGAGTCAATAAATGGATTGGTGCGTATTCCTTTTTCCTGGGCAGCTGCGTTTCTTTACTGGCTGTAGGAAATTCAAGTTGCCTGACATTTTTGGTAGCAATTAATGAATAGCATGCTGAGCGGGGGCATCTGCGAGGAGGGAGACGGACATAGGGTGCATGCTTCACTGGTGTGTAGAGGTGCACTGGCGCTCAGAATGACGCACATAAATGCTTCACTCTGTCAGCCTCACATGCATAACAATTGAGCAGTAGCTGCGCCGAGGAAAAGATACAGTACTCAATGGAGAAAATTATGAAGTGCCAGTACTCAGTACCCATAGTGAGTAGCCGTTAAAGCACTGCCTGTAGAATGAATATAAGGTTAGTGCATGGGTGACGTGCACAGATGACTTAGTAAGCAGTAGTTTTTAAGATCAGTAACGTTGCTTCAGTAGGCTACAGTGCAACAGAGATCTATAAATGCACTCAGTCACGGCTGGTTTAGGCGTACTGGGCCCCCCTGTCCCGCCCCACCTCACCGCGCTTACCTGCACCGGCCACGACTGCCCACCCTAGCACTAGAATCGGAGCAAGAGCCCCTGAACCTGCAGCTGAGGGAAATGCCAGGTGTGTCCCCATCCAAGTGCACCTACCGTCCAGGGCCCCTCTGCGGAGAGATTGAGCTGTCCTTGGCAGGCGCTGGCTTACATCAGAGGGCAGAGCTCCACTCACAGGGCTCCCGGATGGCTGAACACCCGGGGTGCAGGAAGAGAACTTCGGCACTGCACAGGCACCAGTGCTGTTCATGGCCTACTGCCGGTGGAGTGGCCGCTTACGAAGTGGGCACAACTGGAATATGGCACTCCTACTGTGCCAGCCAGTTTTTGCCATCCACAAATCTTTTCCTGCGGTTCAAAACGCCCATGCAGGGGGTGGCAAAGGCAGCTTACATGCTCCTTGGGCAGTATATCCTGCCACAGCTCATTGTAATCAGCCAATGAGAAGCATGTAAACATGCCTAGTATAAACTTAACCGCAAGGAGAGCACAAATTAGCTATCATCTGACTGGCTGATTGCATTTAGGCCTCAGCAGGCCGAGCCAGCGTTGCAATCAGCCAATCAACACCTTTGCTTTTTGCGCATTTTCAATCATGTTCTTAATCATTTCACCAAGCTGCCCCCTAGAGCCTTCTCCTAGCACTGCACTAGCTGCATGGAAACTCAGGTTAGCACAGCGGCAGAGCTCACTCGCCAGGCCGGTTAAGTAGACCTGAAAACTGGCTCGCCCTTAAAGAAATTGACTCGCAATTGCGAGTGGGCGAGTACATTTTTCGAGCCCTGCATAGGTTTAATGGAGATTACAAAACCCACCTTTGGGCAGAGTATTCAGTCCTTAAAGATGCTGTTAGGGATTTTAGGGCTGGTTCTGTGGGAGGAGGAGGACGTGAACCTGGCAATGTTGCATTTGTTGATATTGGCTTCAGTAAGTGGGAAAAGCATACTCGTTCTCTGTCCAAACATTCACAGTCAGAGAAGCATAAATCGTCAGTTATTGCTTGGACCAACTTCAAAAGTTTACAGCAGCCCACAAACCATCAGCAGTTAGATTCTTCCATGATAGTAAGAGGTGCGGAACAGGAAACTGAGGAGACTAGACAACATGTGGAGCAGGTGCTTAAGGTAGCATGTTTCTTGGGTCGTCAAGGGCTTGCATTCTGTGCCATTTCATGGAATTGTTAGAGATGATTTCTGATAAACATGAGAGGTTAAAAGAAAAAATGTCCAGGAGCTATGGGCACTATACCTCTCCTGATTACCAAAATAACATGATATCTGTGGTGGCAGAGCTTGTCCATGAGTGTATTGTCAAAAAAGTGACAAAATAGTTTGCGGTGCTAGTTAATGAAACCAAAGATGTCTCACATAAAGAGCAGCTGAGTTATATTATCCGCTTTGTTGATTGTGATGGAAATGTTCAGGAGAATGCACTAGGGTGTTACCATATGGAGAAGTTAGATGACTCCAGCCTTGCTGCAGCCATTGTTAAAGCAGTACCCAAAGCTGACTTGACTGGAAGAAATCTGTTGCACATTGCTACGATGGAGCATCCGTTATGAGTAGCTGTTTTAATTAAGCCTGGGCGGAGTTCGCGTAGCGGCGCTATGCGGATTTCCGCGAAGTTGTAAAAAAACTCTGCGAGCTACGCGGAGTTCTGCGAGCGTGCAGAGTTGCTTGCTCTGCCCGTTCGCGATGCGTTTTGACATTCGGGAACGCGTATTGCGTGTTTGGCAACGCGTATTGTGTGCTCGGGGGTAAATATCGCGCAAACTTCACCACGCGGTTGCCCATGGGCGCGGCCATCTTGTTTTTCATGTTTGCTATGGTTCTGGGCCTGTTTTTCTATCCTCCCTATATCTTTTCAATCCTTTGTTTCTAAAACCTTTTTTCTGATCTTTTTTATTTATTATCTACTTCTCTCTATTCCTGAGTGTATATTTTGCGTTTTTTTCTACTTTTTGTGTGTTTTTTAGGGCGTTTTTGACTGTTTTTCTATTACTTGCTTTTTATTTTTTTTACTTCCTTTCTTTACTTCCTACATTTTCTTTTCCGCCCCCCCGCCCTCCCAGAACTATGGCTAAGAACTTGAAGAAGACTAGTAAGCAGGGGAACAGGAGGAGTGAGAGCCGCGGCTGCCTTCCTTGCGGAAGGCGTCGCCCGGAAGGGGTGCAGGCCCGGGCCTTATTTTCTGAGGTGGAGGTGGCCGCAGTAGTTTTTTTTGTCCAGCGCTACCTCCCCTTAACCCTGGCAGCAGGCGACAGGCCTGGGTCCGGGGATGGGCTCCGGGAGCGTCACCGGTGGTGGGCGAGGGTGCGCCAGGCAGTGTTTCGCTGCTCTGGGGTCAGGCGCACCCATAAACAACTGACGCACCGGTGGTCCGACATCCTGGACCGGGAGCAGGACCTGCTGGACCTGCTAGGTGTTGAGGTCCTGGGGCTTAGTGAGTAGCTAATTATATTACTATTGTGTTCTTCTGTTATGTGTTATTGCAAATAATATTTTTTTCCCAAATAGCAAGAATGCTGCTGCTGCTTACATGCAGGTAACTTATGTTTAAAAATCTTATATTATGTGATTGTTATTCTTCTAGACAGGTGCTCGGCGCTACTAATCGTACTTGTTTGCAACTTTGCGCTCGCTTGGGCTGGTTATGTAAGAGAGGTTAGAGAATTTAAGTTAGGTAATGCAGATAGGAAAGACTCCAGTCCTTTCCTTTGTCCTGTCAGGCTGTCCTGTCACTAAGATAGTGGTAGTAGTTAGTAAGTTACTTAGTTTTATTTGGTAATTTAGCGGCCTGCGTGACGCGTTCTCTCACGTGACTTCAGTCCTAGTAGAATCTTTTGTAGTTTGTATAGTGAGTGAATAGCAACCAACCAATTTGGTGTATGCAATATGCATGCGTCCATCTATGCATTTAAGAAAACTAAATGCAGACTTAGTGAATTAGCCCGTCAAAGGGGGTTGAGACTGAGAGATGACTGCAAATGAGATCGGAACTTAGAAGCAAATATCATTTTTTTGCAATTCATTCCAAAGTCTTTGGAATAGGCCGGCTAGGTAGGTTTAGGATTCAGGAATCGGAATGGAACTGTGGAATAATAAAGATAGGACGGTCCGTGACCGTGATACTAGTCTACTACCAGTCGATCTGATTTAGGATATGTCAATGTTATTGCAATTGCCGTTTCCTGTCTGAAAATCTTTTTGGAGCGATTATTTAATATATATTTATTTAACACTAATTATTTTTTGTCTCTTTAATTATGTCTTACATGATCAGCATCCAGGGGCAAGAACAAGAAGAAGACTGGGTCTGCTGAGGTGGGTGCGGGAGCCGGAGGGGCCTCCCAGGGGCAGGAAGCGGCCTCAGACGCAGATTGCTCTGCTGGCCCCAGTAAGTCCTCCTGGTGTTATATTAATATATATTTCCCTAACTTTTATCGTTCTATTATTTCCGTTTCCTAATTTTTATTTTTCCCAAATCCTGTTCGATCTACATGTTTCTAAATTCTTGTTACTGCTCCATTACCTACTAACATTGTTATTTATATTTCTAGTGTCTGTTTTTTTTTTTTTTTTTACATCAAATCAAACTGCCTCTGACTCTGTATTAGTCTGTCTGTAGCTTGTTGTCTTCTGGTTTTCCACTCAGCTTTCCCTCTCCCCTTATATATTTTGTGGATTGCCTAGTGGTGGTACTGTAAGACTCAGAGAACCCATTGGTCCTACTACTAGTTCTAGTAGTAGTAAGGACTCCTTACTACTACTAGTACTAGTAGTACTAATCTGCTGTGCAGATTGCATGCCCAAGTAATGTATTCTATGCATGTTTGTTCAGATGAGAAGGCTTTCTTTTACTGTCTCATGCTCAATCAGTAAATGATGGTCACTCACGTTGGACACCCCAAAGTGGTGTATTTTACTTTTTCTCGTCTAGGCCTAGTACTTTTTTTATTAGCAGCAGTTGATGGTGAACACTGAACAACTGATTACCGTGCACCATGGCTGGAAGGAAGTATGAGTGTTACCACTTTCCCCCTCTCTACACCTGTTCCAATCACCACTTTGTCTTCTGTCTACTTTTTTCTTCTCTGTCCCTTGTCATTGGTGGTAGCCCGTCAGGTGGTATGGGGAGGTGGCTATTTAAGAGCCTCCCATGCCTGACACAGGTGCTTAGCTTTAAGTGTTTCAGGATTCCGCCTAGAGAGGACGCCGGAGCGTGCCTCTCCCTTCTTGTGACTCAACTCGTGTGAGGGCGCTGGATCGCGCCTTCCTTCCTTTCCTGCCTTCCCACCTCGGAGCGGTTGAAGCCGTGAATCTGTTTCTTTGACACGGCAGGAACCGCAGCCTTTCTTCCCGCGGCAGAAGCCGCGAACCTATTTTTAAAAAGCGGCAGGAGCCGCCAAGCCTTTCTTCCCGCGGCAAAAGCCGCGAGCATCTTTTCAAAAAGCGGCAGGAGCCGCCAAGCCTTTCTTCCCGCGGCAAAAGCAGTGAGCACATTTTCAAAAGCGGCAGGAGCCGCAAAGCATTTCCCAACACGGCTGGAGCCCCGAAAACATTTCCTTGCTGAGGCCGATGCCGTGAGTACATTGCCTGATACCGGCCGCGAGTGCGGTCATTCACTTACTTTCTTTTTTATGCACGGCCGAAGCCAACCGCCTCTGTTTGTGGGGAACTCACCACGCATACAGGTTGTTAGTATTGGAGTGCTCCAAGAGGCGCACGGCAGGAGCCGGCAGCACCGCCTCCAACTGGATAGATCATTTTTCTTTCTTTGGGATTTGAGTTCCGTGTTATACTCTGGAAACGAGTGCTACCAGGAACGTCCAGCACTTCTGTTCCCCACTTTCAGTAACACTTCCCCTGAGGTGGAGCATTACTTTCGACCACCTGTTTAGGGTGAAATCAGTACGCTCTCCTTCGTCTTTGTTTCCACCTCGGTGCAAGAGCTTATTGCAATTTCTTGGATAGAGTTCTTTTCTTTCCCCCCTGCCCAATCATCCCGCCTACACAAACTCATGGAGAACAACTAGGCTTTGTGGACCACCACATCTTAATGCAATTGGATTGCACTACTACTCTACCTTGCTGTGACCCCATGATCTAGGTTATTCCTACCTTCTCTGGGGGCTATCCTACGGCTATTCTACAGACACTGTCTGTATATCCTTCAGCTGCTTCACGCCATGATTTGACCAACACATCTAGTACCTTCCCTTTATTCCCCATCGCACCAGGGGTGGTGTATTTATTTCATCCCTTTCCCCTTGGTATCAATCGCCCATACTGTGGTATCGGTGTGGAGGATTGGTCCAGAGGTGAGAGGGGTGGCTCTCTTCGTTCCTGCGGTACCTGGTATTCAGGTGAGTGGGGGGGGGCAGTAACAAAAAGCTAAGCCCACGAAATTCATACCGCCCGAGCGAAGATGGATCTGGATGGGGCTGGCGAGGACCAGTTCTCTGCAGACACTACTCCCATTCCTTCAGTGCAGGAATTAGTGGCAGCATTGGTAGCGCTGCAAACCGAGGTTCAGACACTCAGACAGGAGAATCATTCCTTGAAGACCGAGCTTCACAGTAGGCAGGCAACCACCGCATGGGGTCCTATGCCTGGAGCCATCCCTAAACCACATCGTCACGTCTTACAGCCGGCCACCTTCCATTTCGACAAAACACAATCAGAGAGTGGGGCTTCACCCACTAACATTACCGTAGTTACTCCCGTCCCCGTTCCCTTAGCTAATCCCGAAAGGTTTAGTGGAGAAAGCTGCAAATATCGCAGCTTCATGAATCAATGTTATCTCCAATTCATGTGTCGACCCACTGCCTTTCCGGATGACACTGCCAAAGTAGCGTTCGTTATATCCTATCTCATGGGTACGGCTGCCAATTGGTCTATACCTTTGGTAGAAACTGATGACCCTCTTTTGCATAACTTTCCTGCTTTCAAGGAACAGATGAGGAGACTGTTCGATAAACATACTTTTATGCAGGCAAGTGACACGGAACTGTTAAATTTACGGCAGGGTAAGAACCCCCTGCTTTCCTATGTCACAGACTTCGATAGGTTAATGGCCGAAACCCGTTGGCCTCTAGATAAAAGAACCTCTTTGTTCTACAGAGGGCTAAACGATGAATTAAAGGACATCCTGTCCCAAATAGTCGACCCCCCAGAGGAGTGTACCGAATTCATAGACCTGGTTGTTAAGATGGACCATCAACTACGTGAACGCCATGGAGAGAAAGGGAGACCTGAGATTCATCGTGTCTTGGTCTATAGAAGTAATAAGAAAGAAGACCATAGAACAGGATCAGATGAACCCATGCAAATAGGAGGGGTCCGGGGACCTTTGAAGCGGGAGGAGAAGGAAAAACGACGTAATCTTAACCTTTGCCTATATTGTGGTAAGGGAGGCCATTTCGCAAAAGAATGCCCTATTCGCCCAAAAACCTTAGGGCCGAGGAAGACTGTGGCGTTTGCTCGGAACATTCAGAGCGCCTCGGTAGCCAGGGTGCCTAAACACTTCACCATAAGGGTGACTCTGATTTTGACCAATAGCAATCGAGTGACATTATCTGTCCTACTAGATTCGGGGGCTACAGGGAATTACTGGGACAATCAGTTAGCCTCTTCCTTGGGCATTACCTGTATACGGAAGAAGGAGCCTGAACCGGTAAAAGCGGTAGACGGGACGGCTTTATCCTCAGGGCACATTACGAGACATACTGCCCCTTTGACATTGGTGTGTGACAATGGGCATTCTGAGGACATCTCCTTTGATCTCATAGACACACCAGCCTTTGGTGTGATTCTTGGAGTCCCCTGGTTGCAAATGCATAACCCCAAGATAGATTGGGTAAGGAGAACAGTGACCCTGGATTCTAGTTATTGCATCAAGCAATGTTATCAAGAAGCTATTGACTGGGCTTCTCCCTTGGTATGTGCGTCCTGTAATAGTCTGGAATTAGACGCCCTACCCGATGAGTATAAACAGTATGCTGACGTATTCGATAAAGTAAAAGCCACAGCATTACCACCTCACAGCAGCTTTGATTGCCGCATAGACCTAGAACCCGGGGGTGTATTGCCTTGTAGTCGGATCTATGCACTATCCGAACCTGAAACTGCCTGTCTTGAAAAGTACTTGGATGACATGCTAAAATGTGGGTTTATTCGGCATTCCTCGTCGCCCGTTTCTTCCCCCCTTTTTTTTATATCCAAGCGGGAAGGGGGCCTTCGCGCCTGTCTAGATTATAGATCTCTCAACAAGGTCACCATCAAGAATAAATACCCTTTACCACTCATCCCAGTGTTATTGGACCAAATCAAAGATGCCACTGTGTTCACCAAGATTGACTTACGGGGAGCATATCATCTTATTCGAGTACGTGATGGGGATGAGTGGAAAACGGCTTTTAGGACGAAATTCTGTTTATTCGAATACTGCGTAATGCCATTTGGATTGTGCAATGCCCCGGCGGCGTTTCAGTTTTTTATCAACGAGGACTTCCGCGATTTTTTGGATAGATTTTTAATAGTCTATATAGACGATATCCTAATTTTCTCAAAAAACCGTAGTGAACATGAAGAACATGTGAAACAGGTATTGCAAAGACTGCGAGATCACCATTTATTCTCCAAACTCGAGAAATGTACATTCCATGCCTCTAAGGTAGACTTCTTGGGGTTTGTTATTTCTGACAATGGAATACAGATGGACAAAAAAAAGGTTGAGGCCATCTTGTCTTGGCCAACTCCCACGTGTGTCAAGGACATACAATCCCTGTTAGGTTTTACTAATTTTTACAGGCGGTTTATTACGCACTTCTCAGAAGTGGTAACTCCCCTAACTAGACTCGTTAGAAAGGGGGTGCCGTTTGTTTGGTCTCCTGAAGCTCAAAAGGCGTTTGACACCTTAAAAACCAAGTTCACTTCTGCTCCTGTCTTAACACATCCTGATCCTGCTCTCCCCTTCTTTGTGGAGGCAGACGCATCACAATATGCAATAGGAGGGGTTCTATCTCAGAGAGACGTTAATGGGCAGATGCATCCTATTGCATTCTTTTCGAACAAACTATTACCCGCAGAACAAAATTATACCGTTGCTGAGAGGGAACTGTTGGCCATCAGGAAAGCATTCCAGGAGTGGAGACATTATCTCTGGGGAGCAAGACATCCCATTACGATATATTCCGACCATAAGAATCTGGAATTCTTTCGTACCGCTAGAGCTCTGACCCCAAGACAGATGCGTTGGGTATCCTTCTTTAATGAATTTGATTTCATGATCACCTACCGGCCAGCTGCACAACAAGTGAAAGCTGACGCTCTATCACGCTTATGTGTAACTCTCCCTCACAAAAGGAACGATCCCGATCTAGAAGCATTCATATCCCCTGACAAAATTCTAGGGTATATCTCTTTTGATCAATTCTGTAGTGATTTGGGGAAAACATTAACCGAGATCGACATGTCCCCATGGTTGGAACAACCTAATTTCCATATGACAGGAAGTTTGCTTTATCATGGTGACCAGTTATATATACCAAACAAACTCCGGGATCAGGTACTCCAGTGGGTTCACTCCTCCGCTTTGGAGAGCCACCCGGGCATTCTGAAAACCAATGAGACCTGTAACAGATGGTTTTGGTGGGAAAACATGGCGAAAGATATACAGCTTTACGTTTCCTCTTGTCCTATATGCGCCACACAGAAAGCACCCCGCACCACACCGGATGGGTTGTTACGGCCTCTTCCTGTTCCTCCTTATCCATGGCATACTGTGAGTTTGGATTTTATCACGGACCTTCCCCCAGAAGAAGGACTCACCACTATACTCGTCATAGTAGACTCTTTTACTAAAGTAGCACATTTTGTGCCCCTTCCCAAGGTCCCTAATGCTAGTGAGCTGGTGTCTATCTTTATACAAAATGTGATCCGTCTACACGGAATTCCCTCGGTTTTAGTGTCCGATAGAGGTCCCCAATTTGTTTCTAAATTCTGGCAAGAGATAGGCTCTGCTTTACAGATGAACCTCCGTCTGTCGTCTGCTTACCACCCGCAGACTGACGGACAGACAGAGCAGGTAAACCAGACCATGGAGCAATATTTGCGCTGTTTATTGGCTACTCTAACAAGTAGCTGGGTAAAAGCATTACCTGTAGCGGAATTCGCTTATAATAACAGTGTCCACTCTGCCTTAGGTATGTCACCTTTCTTCTGTGCAATGGGTTTTCATCCCAGAACTGTACCTTTGCAACCTACTCTTAAAGTCCCTGCAGTGGATTCCCTGTGTACTAATCTGAGAGAAATATGGAAAACCGCTCATTCTCAGTTACAGGTGACCAAAGCAAACATGAAAAAAGCCGCTGATAAACATAGACGTCCTGCTCCTTGTTATGTCATCGGAGACAAAGTCTGGCTGGCCACAAAAAATCTGAAATTAGCAGGGCCAAAGAAGTTACAACCACGTTTTGTAGGTCCATTTGTCATAAAACAAATTATTAATCCGGTGGCCATGAAACTAGAACTACCAGAGGAGTATCGTATCCATCCCGTGTTCCATCCATCCCTTCTCAAACCCTTTGTTCCATCCCCATATCCCGTGACACCTCCCCCTCCTTTAATTGTGGATAACCAAGAAGAATACGAAGTGAATCGTATTATGAACTCCCGTAGGACGAGTGGGAAACTGTATTATCTAGTGGATTGGAAGGGATACCCTCCGGAAGAGAGAACATGGGAACCCGCCGCATTTGTTCATGCACCCCTATTAGTGCGGAGGTTCCACACATGTAACCCCACGAAACCTCGCCCTGTTAAAAGAGCCTTAAGGGGGAGGTAATGTTACCACTTTCCCCCTCTCTACACCTGTTCCAATCACCACTTTGTCTTCTGTCTACTTTTTTCTTCTCTGTTCCTTGTCATTGGTGGTAGCCCGTCAGGTGGTATGGGGAGGTGGCTATTTAAGAGCCTCCCATGCCTGACACAGGTGCTTAGCTTTAAGTGTTTCAGGATTCCGCCTAGAGAGAACGCCGGAGCGTGCCTCTCCCTTCTTGTGACTCAACTCGTGTGAGGGCGCTGGATCGCGCCTTCCTTCCTTTCCTGCCTTCCCACCTCGGAGCGGTTGAAGCCGTGAATCTGTTTCTTTGACACGGCAGGAACCGCAGCCTTTCTTCCCGCGACAGAAGCTGCAAACCTATTTTTAAAAAGCGGCAGGAGCCGCCAAGCCTTTCTTCCCGCAGCAAAAGCCGCAAGCATCTTTTCAAAAAGCGGCAGGAGCCGCCAAGCCTTTCTTCCCGCGGCAAAAGCCGTGAGCACATTTTCAAAAGCGGCAGGAGCCGCAAAGCATTTCCCAACACGGCTGGAGCCCCGAAAACATTTCCTTGCTGAGGCCGATGCCGTGAGTACATTGCCTGATACCGGCCGCGAGTGCGGTCATTCACTTACTTTCTTTTTTATGCACGGCCGAAGCCAACCGCCTCTGTTTGTGGGGAACTCACCACGCATACAGGTTGTTAGTATTGGAGTGCTCCAAGAGGCGCACGGCAGGAGCCGGCAGCACCGCCTCCAACTGGATAGATCATTTTGCTTTCTTTGGGATTTGAGTTCCGTGTTATACTCTGGAAACGAGTGTTACCAGGAACGTCCAGCACTTCTGTTCCCCACTTTCAGTAACACTTCCCCTGAGGTGGAGCATTACTTTCGACCACCTGTTTAGGGTGAAATCAGTACGCTCTCCTTCGTCTTTGTTTCCACCTCGGTGCAAGAGCTTATTGCAATTTCTTGGATAGAGTTCTTTTCTTTCCCCCCTGCCCAATCATCCCGCCTACACAAACTCATGGAGAACAACTAGGCTTTGTGGACCACCACATCTTAATGCAATTGGATTGCACTACTACTCTACCTTGCTGTGACCCCATGATCTAGGTTATTCCTACCTTCTCTGGGGGCTATCCTACGGCTATTCTACAGACACTGTCCGTATATCCTTCAGCTGCTTCACGCCATGATTTGACCAACACATCTAGTACCTTCCCTTTATTCCCCATCGCACCAGGGGTGGTGTATTTATTTCATCCCTTTCCCCTTGGGATCAATCGCCCATACTGTGGTATCGGTGTGGAGGATTGGTCCAGAGGTGAGAGGGGTGGCTCTCTTCGTTCCTGCGGTACCTGGTATTCAGGTGAGTGGGGGGGCAGTAACAATGAGGAGGAGGACGGCACCATTATTTTCCAATCAAGAGATACCTCAAGTCTGATTGTCCGCCCAGTTGGCCACTCTTTTTCTTCTTTTAAAAAAATCAGATGCACCAATAGCTCTAGCCACTGAGTCCAGTCCTTTAGGTTATCCTCTTCTTGAGGGGCTTTTCAAAAATTGCCACCAACAAAATGCCCAACCGGATATTTTGTTATTTTTGATAGGACATACTGTCTACTCTACTCTAGTACCCAAAATGTAGATCGTGATGTGTGTGGTGTATGTATTATTATGTATTTTCAATCTTGCTAATGAAAAAAATAAATAGGGGAGGCGTATATGGTATCTAAAAAATGTGAAATGTTTTTTCCAGGCCTATTGACCACCAGTGCCGGGGCCAGTGGCGAGGGCCATGCCACTCCGGAGGGAGCGGATGCCGCAGCTGCAGGGGGTGAGCCAGCAGCAGTGGCGGGAGGTGGTAAGTCATATTCCTTACTTATTGAGAATGATGAATACACTTGCTGCAAGGGTGTACACTCAGTACACTGTACTGCTGCTGAGACTAAGTTGTTGTGAACAGTTGAAGAAGACACCCTTTACTTAACATTAGCATTAGCGGGAGTTGAGTAACTAATGGCCTATTCTATTCTATCTTCAACTCAGCAGAGAAAGTTTTATGACAAAGACAAAGAGTCAGACGACATGTAATATATGACCGGCAGAGAAGGATGCGTAGGTGAAGGAAGGGGCCCCGGGATGAATATAGGTGGTTGATAGGATGCATGGGTGTTTGAAGAATGGGTAAAAGGTGAAAGAAAGGATGCATGCCTGGGTGGGTGAAACTGAATGGGTGAAAGGAATCCTCCAGGGGGTTTGATGGGTCAAACTCAAAGGCAAGCAAGGACGCATGGGTGGTGTTTAAATGACAAATGTATGTTGTTGGTGAAAGGCTTATTGAGATTGAGAATGATAGCCATGGATGCCTGGATGGTATCATAGTAGGTGAAGATTCAGACTGGATGAAGAGAATGTAAAAAAATATTAAACCGTGCCAGAGTAGCAAAGCCAAGGGTGAAGAATAAAATAATTCTGGAAGAGCAATGCAATGATAAATGAAAAAACCCTGGGAAGAATAAACAAGGACTGTTTTTTTTCAAGGTTTTTGATTCAAAGGTTTGAGGTTGTATTTCAGGATGGAATACTCCCTTGACTCACAGTAGTTTGCAAGCACAACATATATATTGTATATGACTATGTACCCACCCATCATCAATCGCCTCCCTCTGACTCCGAGGCCCACTCCCGCTCTCTACCCATGTCATTTCGACCGTGTCAGACATGGGTGGCCTATAGGCTGCATGGTTAACTTGCAATCAAACAATAGTAGTATGTCATGTCATCATCACGTGACGTGACGTTGTGCCGTATATCATCATCATTCATATTAAGCATATCATGTGCCTTGTTGTAGTAGTCAGGGTGAAAGTGAAATTGAGCATTTGTCATTGATTTAACAGAGTATGGCCGTAATGGAAAAATAGATAATTGTGTAGTACAGCTGCCCCACCTGCAGACAGGAGTAAAGTAACGTGAATCTGCGACACGAGTATGTCTATCTAGGGCGCAAGCTGACTGAGCTGGCATACCTACCAGATTAATTGAGCTAAACAAGAGAGAGAAGAAGAATACTTGTTTACTCCATAGTGCCTAATGCCTGAAAGTGTAATCATCATCACATCCAAATCTTAGGGGCCGAGGAAATGAGGATACCACAAATGTTATGTACTGCTAGTGCTACCGTGCCACTATAATTTTATGTGTATAATTTTGTGTTACTGTTTTGCTAAGAGTATTGGTTATAATTGTCTTTTTTCTTTCTTGATATAGCTACTCCTTCCCAACCCAACAGGCAGGAGTTAGCAGCCAGAACACGGCAACGGAAGCTGGAGGCCATCCGGGCCGAATATCGCCGGTGGTTGTCCTGGCGGAGGAGGAGGAGGAGGCGGCAGCTGCAGCTTCCTCCAATGCCTCGGGCCCCAGCTAGGCCCCCCGGGCCTCCGGTGGTACGGCACCATGTTCTGGCAGTCGCCCACCGCAACTCATCCTCAACCACTGCTGCCCACCCCTGTTGTTCCTGCAGGACCTTTTGGCGCTGCATGCTCCTCCGGATTGCGCGCCTAGAGGACAGGCTGGAGGAGGTCCTGGAGCGCACTAGCCGGCACGCCCGCTGCTAGACCTCAGTCTTCTTGACCCTTGCCCCTTTTTTAATCTTTTTTTTGTTGGGTGGGATGTAGGGAGTTAGGGAAAATTTGGGTGTTGTTCTTTTTTTTTTATGGACATTTGGAGTGGACATGGACATATACTGGACATTGGTTGGGGTTAGGGAGAGGGGTGGGTCAGGTGTTGTGGGTTTCTTCTAGTTTATTTGTTAGAGTAATACATTATTTATAGTTTTACAATACATATGATGTAAATCTTTTCCTGGTGGGTTTCTCCTTTACTTTGCCTTGTTTCCTCCTTTGCTGCAGGGTAACAGCCAGTTTTTGAAATCTGCCGATAGTGTAACACACCAACAGATAGATGCGGTACCCTCTCTTGTCCTACTACTGTCAGTCTCTCCTCCTAGTCTATGCAGTCTGCAACTAAAACCCCTATCTACTTGGAAGGATGTGGATGTGTGAATTAATTCATTTCCTTAGTATATACATTATTGCCTCCCCCACACTTCTTCTCTTACCTGTGACTGATGTTTAGGCGAAGCAATGGCTGCATGGTGATGGTTTGGTTTCCCAAGGTGCCATGGTGGGTGGTGGTAGCAGTAGTAGACAGCAGCATTTGCAAAAAAGAAAATGAGACAGTCAGTCACCTGAGGGAAACTAGGGAACGAGTAGTAGAAGTACAGTACACAAGAAGAAGACTGCCAAACAAGAAACCATGATGATGATAAGCAATGCTAAAGTAAAATAAAACATAATGGTGGCGGGGACAGCCTAGTACAAGTTACAAACTGAAGTTGACTCGACCTATGAAGTGGACAAGCGTAACCTTTACTGCTGGAAGGATGATGAATCGATGCCGGCAATTATTTATGATGGATTATGTTCCTCTGGAAAAAAAATTGAATAGCGAATACTGAGCATGGGTGGGCAATCTAATCTATATGTTGCCAGTGTGGGCTATATGAACTCAAGCAGGCCTATATGGATAGACACAGACTTTACAAAATGGCCCCTGGCCTCACGGGGAGGCTCAGCCAAGGCAAATGCTGGCCCACTATTACAAACACACTCACACACTGGCCAGACAAAGGAGGCATGCTAAACAACACAGCTTTAATGCAACATTGCCAAAACAAAAATCCACAAAGATAAAAAAAGTTTGCAAGTTACACAACAACCACACATGAAAAAAGTAAAATACCAAAACAAAAACAAATTTTGCAATTCAATCCAATGCCATCCATGCCCTAAATGATGTTTAAATTCAACAGACACCACAGAAACAGTTGCTTCATGCACCCCTGAGTAGCTCTGGGCCTATTGTTTGGAAAACCCATTGGCAGACTAGGCCACATAGTGAATCAATTCAAATGAATAATATTGCAAATTTATTAGAAAATGTAGTGAACTGTGCTGCATTTTTTGCTGGATAAAAGAAGAAACAATTGCATGCAAAACAACAACAAGGCATGGCCATCACAAAGAAGGCTTGCAGGCCTAATCAAGAAGCACACTGGCTGCCTTCACAAAATGGCCGCCAGCCACATGGCCAGGCCACACCACAACAACAAGAAAGGGAAGACAGACAATGCAGGCCTATGGCAAAAGCACACTGGCTGCCTTCACAAAATGGCCACCAGCCACATGGCCAGGCCACAACAACAAGAAAGGGAAGACAGACAATGCAGGCCTATGGCAAAGACACACTGGCTGCCTTCACAAAATGGCCGCCAGCCACATGGCCAGGCCACAACAACAAGAAAGGGAAGACAGACAATGCAGGCTTATGGCAAAAGCACACTGGCTGCCTTCACAAAATGGCCACCAGCCACATGGCCAGGCCACACCACAACAACAAGAAAGGGAAGACAGACAATGCAGGCTTATGGCAAAAGCACACTGGCTGCCTTCACAAAATGGCCACCAGCCACATGGTCAGGCCACAACAGCAAGAAAGGGAAGACAGACAATGCAGACCTTTGGCAAAAGCACACTAGCTGCCTTCACAAAATGGCTGACAGCCACATGGCCAGTCTACCACAACAAGAAGCAGTAAGCCAAGAGGAACAAAGGAAAGACATGCAGGCCTATGGCAAAAGCACACTAACTACCACCACAAAATGGTCACTCACAACAAGCAGGAGGCCTGGAAAACAATGAACTCAAGCAGGCCTATATGGATGGACACAGACTTTACAAAATGCCCCCTGGCCACACGGGGAGGCTCAGCCATGGCAAATGCTGGCCCACTATTACAAACTTACAAACACACTCACACACTGGCCAGACAAAGGAGGCATGCTAAACAACACAGCTTTAATGCAACAATGCCAAAACGAAAATCCACAGGGCTAAAAAAGGTTTGCAAGTTACACAACAACCACACATGAAAAAAAGTGAAATACCAAAAAAAACACATTTAGCAATTCAATCCAATGCCATCCATGCCGTAAAGGATGTTTAAATTCAATAGACACCACAGAAACAGTTGCTTCATGCACCCATGAGTAGCTCTGAGCCTACTGGCTGAAAGGCCTATTGGCAGACTTCTGTGCTAGTGAAATAAAATACATATTGCAAATTGATTTCAAAAGTTGGAGAAAATGTAGTGAACTGTGCAACATGTGTCCTTTATAAAAGAAGAAAAATTACTTACAAAGAAACAACTAGACTCCTACTGAAACTAGAGGCCACCCATCACAGTAAATAAAATAAAAAACGATGAAAAGTTTGCTTTCTTCCTTACATTGCAGTGTATGGAACTCATTCTCTGAACGATTCACAGTCTATCCGAAGTACTACAGAGCAAAGATCTTGACTTGCCGAGAGCATGTGATCTAATTAAGTCAACAAAAAATGATTTAGTGAAACTCCATCAAGACAGTCAGTGGACCGAATTGTTAAGGACTAGCAGAAAAGTGTTGAAATGAGATTCAAGAAAAATTCAAACCAAGGGCTCAACTTTTGAGACACCATAAATTCAGTAACAAACTGACAGATTATTTTCTCAGTACTTCTGTAGGGAAATTATCCAGCCATTTTGATGTCTCAGAAAGTCAAATTCCTCTGTCTGAGTGCTAAAGCAGGAAGTTTATGTATCTCTTTGGATTGATTTGTAAATGAGTTTCATGCTCAATTTTCAGACAACATGATCCTTATGTCTGCTGTCGGAATGTTCACTCCAAAAGCTGTACAATTTTGGGACTTTTCCTCGGCACTAGTTATAGTTGACAAATATCCAGAGGTAGCAATAGACTAAACTGAAGTTTTCTACAATCCGAACTGGAAACTGCATAATCATATCTTTGAGACAAGAATGTACCAGGTATTCACTCTGTCAGGCAGTATCTCATGTATCTACCAGGAGCTTTTCCTCAGGTTTTGGATCTTTTACATCTAGTTCTTACATTGCCTATTACTGCTGCTACAAATGAGAGATTCTTCTCCTGTATGAAAAGGGTAAAACATTATTTGCGCAATAAATGTGGAGACAAGAGACTCAGTGATTTAATGATAATGGCTTGTGAACCTAATGAGGTTAAGCAGCTAAATTTGAATGAAGCCATCAACAGATTTGTTGACATGCGCCACTGGAGGTATCCTCTTAAAAAATGAGCTGGTCCTTTCCCTCATTCAGAGAAGCAGCCTCACACTTTGCCAGGCAAACAACAGTTACTCCTCAATCAGTCTCTATTACCTTTGAGGCCTATGCCAGCTGGAGAAATCTGCCAGCGATCAGAGAAGCCAACAGCCCATGCAGGAGCATGAAGACAGCAGCTACCACGCAGCCATGCAGTATAAGCCTTCTCCTGATGGGCAGGGAAACAACAGTTACTTCTCAATCAGTCTCTCTTCCCCATGTGTCAGGAACGCTGTAGCAATAACTAATTCCACGATTAGTAAGGTTAGGGAGAGAGTTTCCTACCAGAAAGCCAAGAAATATCCTCGATGGAGAAGAATTCCTCCCGCAACAAGAGTCGCCTTAAAACACTGCCTGAACGCTCTCCGCTCTCCGGAAATGCCGTTTTCCAGGAAGCATCAATCCGCAAACCTTAGAACAAGGTTAGCGGTCTAGTTCTCCACCCTCAAGAAAGACCGAAGATTAAACACGCACGCACGAGACTCGGAACGCCGCACTTCAACTGAACAACAAGAGGCGCTGGTAGTGTCTCTCTTCAGCGCGGCAATTTTCTGACAGGAATTATGTTAGGGAATTAAGACGCCGCAGTGTCTGTTATTCGTGCATGCTCTGCGCACATTATAGAATCCGAATTCAGTTTTTTGAGAAGTATTCTGTTCTGATCAGACAGAGTTAGCGTTTATTAGCGCTAATGTTTTTTTGAGGTAATCTTAAAAGAAAAAATATATTTTTGAGCTCCAAATTCTAGTAATTTCATTTTTGACAGGAATTCGAGAATTCAGGAGAGATGTTCAAGTAAGAAGAGTTTACTTCATTCAGAAAGTCTATGAGAAGACCAGGTACAGCGCAGTTCTTCCCTCAGAATGTTATTGAAGCATTTTCTGGATATCTCAACAAATCTGGTAAGAGAGAATAATATTGATTGACAAGTGTTTAAACTCTCGACAATGAAACCAAGCAAGGAGAGCTTTGTTTGAACTTGGCAGCATTGTGTACAGTAAAACATCTCCTTACTACTCTGAAAATATAACAAAGACTAAGAGACAAATTTATTCATCATTTATTTATCATCTTCAATTTTCAACTACAAATACAGAGAGTGGCTCATGCCTAGCGATTCTGGGGTAAAGAAAGGTTTACTAATGAAAAATATGTTTAAAAGGTGAATTGTAGAATTGTATAGTTGAGTGCTTGCATAATTTGTCTCATACAGGTGCAGATATATTTATATACCCCAAAGAAGAGCAGAAGTGACAGAGTTAACACCATAGAAGACTCTATCAGCAAGGCAGTCTCTCTTTTATCCACTTCCACTTCCCCTTTCCCCCCTGCTATTGCTCAGCAACTACAGATTAAGCACTGTGGGCGTGAGTACTGGTAGAGGGGCTTTGGGCCCATCGTCAGCTCCTGTGGAATTTCGAAGGCACGTTCTGACAGATTGAAGTGTCACTAAATAAACGAGTTTCTACCTGAGCTGAGGATGGCGGAAGGGCTAGATTTAAAGGCATTAGCAGGCATTTTAGAAAGTTTGCAGAGTCAATTAACCAATGCAGTAGATGAGAATCAGAATCTGAAAGATGAGATAAAAAGATCCCAACAAGAGACTCATGCCATAAAACTAAAGATGGAGGAGTTATTGACAGAAAGATCCTCTTTTCCAGGCAATCAGAAGCACATAAAAGATCAGCCTCTCAATCCTCTGCAGAAGTCACCACCCAAGTAATCCATTCAGTCTCACCTGTCATTCCATTGGCAAACCCAGAAAGATTTAGTGGAGACCCATATAAGGCCCAAGTGTTTTTATGTATTTTCTATGTAGGCCAGTTGTTTTCGCGGAGGATCAGTCTAAAGTGGCGTTCATGCTGTCTTATTTGAGTGGGGATGCCGCCTCATGGTCAATGCCTCTAATATCCCACAATGATTCCGCTTTATATGACTTTGAACTGTTTAAAAAAGAATTTCTGAGAATTTTTGATAGAAGGTCAGCCAATCAAGCAACAGACAATGAGCTTTTGGACTTGAAACAAGGAAATCGCGATCTCATTGCCTACATAGCACAGTTTAATAAATTAATTGTGGAAACAGAGTGGCCAGAATGTAAACGAGCAGCAATTTTCTATCGTGGGCTCAAGGATGAGCTCAAAGACGCTTTAGCTCAAATTCCTAACCGCCCCCAGGAGATCTCTGAATTGATAGATTTGGTATTACAAATTGAACATCGCCAATTCGAAAGACGATCAGAAAAGAAAAGAGAATTCCGGCCATTTACCCCTCGTTTTGATCGAATCAAGACAGATAACAGTAAATCTGAGTCCAATGTTAGTGATGAGCCTATGCAAATTGGATCCATCAGAGGTCCCCTTTCTAAAGAAGAAAGAGAAAAACGGAAGTCAAAAAATTTGTGTATGTATTGTGGCAATTCTGGGCATTTTGTAAAGGACTGCCCAAAGAAGCCAAAGGCAAATCCGTTGGTAAAAGACAGATCCCACCAGTAGAAGGAGTTGCTCTGGTGGGAACAGATGAAAAGTCAACTCCAGATCTTCAACAAGTAGCCAATACTCTTCAGCCCCCTGCCCCTCATTTAATTGTATCTTTCACAGCAAAATTTGGACATTCCGAAATAAAAGAAGTTTCAGTCATGATTGACTCGGGAGCAACCGGAAATTTTTGTGATTTAAGTTATGCAAGATATATGGGAATTCGTTCAATCAAAAAGAAGAATTTCGAGGTGGTTAAGGCTGTTGAAGGCACCAATTTAACCTCTGGACCAATTACTGAAGAGACGGAGTCTATGGAATTATTGAGACTTAAGGGACATCGAGAAATATTAAGGTTCAATTTAATTGACGCCCCCCAATTCCAGCTAATACTGGGATTACCATGGCTGACGGAGCATAACCCAAAGATCGATTGGGAGAAGAGAACTGTTGAGATAACTTCTGAGTATTGTAGAGAACAATGTTTTCATGACAAGAAATCCAAGCAAGAAGATTCGCCGGCTTCAGAGTTGGCTCAGCTTTCTAATAGAATTTGTGTACTGGAATTGAAAGATATTCCAAAAGAATATCAAGATTTGGCTCAAGTTTTCGGTAAAAAGAGCACGGAAAAATTACCCCTCATCGTGAATACGATTGCAAGATTGAGTTGATGCCAGGGGCAAATCTTCCTTGTAGCCGTATTTACGCTTTAACAGAGGCAGAAAATCAGTACCTCAAGACTTACTTGGAGGAATATTTGAGTAATGGGTTCATTAGACCTTCTCAATCCCCGGTATCTTCCCCGTTGTTTTTCATTCCTAAAAAGGATGGGAGCTTACGTACCTGTATAGATTACAGAGCCTTGAACCAAGTAACAGTCAAGAATCGGTATCCACTGCCTTAAATTTCAGAATTGTTAGATCAGGTTAAAGGAGCGAAGGTCTTCACCAAGTTGGATCTGCGTGGGGCTTACCATTTGGTGAGAGTCACTGAAGGCGATGAATGGAAGACAGCTTTTCGTACAAAATATGGCTTCTACGAATATCAAGTAATGCCATACGGTTTGAGTAATGCCCCGGCGGCCTTCCAGCATTTTGTGAATGACAGTCTACGAGAGTATCTTGACAGAGTGGCAGTAGTCTACATAGACGACATTTTAATTTTTCTAAGGATGTGGAGGATCACATGAAACATGTCAGAGCTATTTTACAAAGGTTGCTTGAAAATAATCTTTTTGTAAAACTTGAAAAGTGCTCTTTTCATACAAATCGAGTGGATTTTTGGGATTCATCCTATCAGAAGATGGAGTTGCTATGGATCCGTCAAAAGTGGAAGTAATAAGGGATTGGCCAACTCCCAAGAACATAAAGGAGATCCAAAGTTTCATTGGCTTTGCCAATTTCTATAGACGCTTCACACCTAATTTTTCCGCTAAGGTCAGCCCCATCACCGGTTTGTTGAAGAAAGGAGTTAAATTTGTTTGGTCGGATGAAGCTGAACTGGCCTTTAAATTTTTGAAAGAAGCTTTCACCTCAGCTCCCATCTTGATGCATCCAGATCCTGAAGAGGCCTTCTATGTAGAAACCGATGCTTCAGACTTTGCCACTGGGGGAGTATTATCACAAAGGAATAAACAAACCGGCCAATTGCATCCGGTGGCCTTTCGGTCTAAGAAGTTATCAGCACCAGAAATCAACTACTCAATTGCTGATAAGAAACTATTAGCAGTAAAAGAAGCTTTTCGTGATTGGCGACATTATCTACTTGGAGCTAAGCATGTAGTTACCATCTTTACTGACCATCGTAACCTACAGTTCCTGAAGTCTGCTAGAACTTTAACTCCTCATCAATTAAGATGGTCCTTGTACTTTTCAGAGTTAAATTTTGTAATAACTTACAAGCCTGGAGTCAATAATGGGAAAGTAGATGCCCTATCACGAATGAATATTACTGGAGAAGTCGAAATTTCACAGCCAGAACCTATCCTTCCATTTGAGAAGATCGTTTGTGTTGCAGAATTTGCAGAATTCACCAAGAGGATTCAAGAGGTCCTGTCCATAAAAGATATTGAAGAATGGGTGGAAAAAGATACAGAAAGAAGAATTAAGAATGATCTTCCCTATTACAACGAAGCCTTATATCTTCCCACAGAAGAGCTACAAGAGTTAGCATTAAAAGGTTGTCATGATGATCCAATGGTGGGACATAAAGGAATTAAAAAGACAATTGAATTGGTCAAAAGGCATTTTTGGTGGCCAGGCATGGTCGCTCACATAAGACAGTATGTTACTACTTGTGAAAAATGCATAAAAGATAAATAAAGCAAACAGGCCCCCAGGGATTTCTCCAACCCTTGCCAAATGCACCACATCCCTGGCACACAGTATCAATGGATCTAATTGTTGACCTTCCTACCAGTCAGGGTTACAACACAATTTTAGTCTTTGTAGATTCCTTTTCTAAAATGAGCCATTTTGTCCCCCTTAAATCTCTACCAACTGCTTCACAGTTAGTACAACTGTTTAACCAACACATAGTAAAAGCTCATGGAATTCCAAAATCCAAATTTCAGACCGGGGTACCCAGTTTGTGTCAAAATGTTGGAAAAAGTTTGTTAACAATTTGCGAATTGATGCTCGGTTCTCCACTAGTTATCACCCCGAGACTGATGGACAAACCAAAAGAGTAAACCAGGAGTTAGAACAATATTTGAGACTCTATCTGTTGGAGCAAGAAGGTGAATGGGCAGATCTATTATGGACAGCAGCATTTGCATATAACAATGCAGTACATGACTCCACTGGTTACACTCCATTTTATTTAAATTCAGGAAGACACCCAAATGTAATGTTTGGAAAGAGTGATGATTCTGTCTCAGTAGTTAAGGAAATGGTGAAAGAACTACATAATACTTACTCAAGGGCCCAAAAGAGTCTGTTAAAGACTAAAGCATCCTATAAAAGGTACGCAGATAGGAAGAGAGGAGCAGGTCTAAGTTATGCAGAAGGAGATCAAGTTTGGTTATCCACTCGTAACTTGCAGTTAAAGGGAAATAGGAAGTTTCAAACTAGATTTATTGGTCCTTTTAGGATAGTGAAAATAATCAATCCAGTGGCAGTTAAACTAAAACTTCCAAATCAAATAAAGGTTCATCTAGTATTCCATGTATCCCTTTTAAAAAGAATCCGCCAAATGTAAGGTTACAAAAGGTACCAGAATCTGTGAAGATAAATTCAGAGGACGAGTTTGAAGTTAGTAAGATTCTAGATTCAAGAATCACCAGGAAAGAATTGTACTATCTGATTGAGTGGAAGGGTTTTGGTCCAGAGAAGAGGTCTTGGGAGTTGTCATCTAATGTCCATGCTCCCAGATTAATAAAGAAATTTCATGAAACCAACCCAAAGAAACCAAGACCTGGAGGGCCACTTTTGGAGGAAGATACTGTCAGGAACGCTGTAGCAATAACTAATTCCACGGTTAGTAAGGTTAGGGAGAGAGTTTCCTACCAGAAAGCCAAGAAATATCCTCGATGGAGAAGAATTCCTCCCGCAACAAGAGTCGCCTTAAAACACTGCCTGAACGCTCTCCGGAAATGCCGTTTTCCAGGAAGCATCAATCCGCAAACCTTAGAACAAGGTTAGCGGTCTAGTTCTCCACCCTCAAGAAAGACCGAAGATTAAACACGCACGCGCGAGACTCGGAACGCCGCACTTCAACTGAACAACAAGAGGCGCTGGTAGTGTCTCTCTTCAGCGTGGCAATTTTCTGACAGGAATTATGTTAGGGAATTAAGACGCCGCAGTGTCTGTTATTCGTGCATGCTCTGCGCACATTATAGAATCCGAATTCAGTTTTTTGAGAAGTATTCTGTTCTGATCAGACAGAGTTAGCGTTTATTAGCGCTAATGTTTTTTTGAGGTAATCTTAAAAGAAAAAATATATTTTTGAGCTCCAAATTCTAGTAATTTCATTTTTGACAGGAATTCGAGAATTCAGGAGAGATGTTCAAGTAAGAAGAGTTTACTTCATTCAGAAAGTCTATGAGAAGACCAGGTACAGCGCAGTTCTTCCCTCAGAATGTTATTGAAGCATTTTCTGGATATCTCAACGAATCTGGTAAGAGAGAATAATATTGATTGACAAGTGTTTAAACTCTCGACAATGAAACCAAGCAAGGAGAGCTTTGTTTGAACTTGGCAGCATTGTGTACAGTAAAACATCTCCTTACTACTCTGAAAATATAACAAAGACTAAGAGACAAATTTATTCATCATTTATTTATCATCTTCAATTTTCAACTACGAATACAGAGAGTGGCTCATGCCTAGCGATTCTGGGGTAAAGAAAGGTTTACTAATGAAAAATATGTTTAAAAGGTGAATTGTAGAATTGTATAGTTGAGTGCTTGCATAATTTGTCTCATACAGGTGCAGATATATTTATATACCCCAAAGAAGAGCAGAAGTGACAGAGTTAACACCATAGAAGACTCTATCAGCAAGGCAGTCTCTCTTTATCCACTTCCACTTCCCCTTTCCCCCCTGCTATTGCTCAGCAACTACAGATTAAGCACTGTGGGCGTGAGTACTGGTAGAGGGGCTTTGAGCCCATCGTCAGCTCCTGTGGAATTTCGAAGGCACGTTCTGACAGATTGAAGTGTCACTAAATAAACGAGTTTCTACCTGAGCTGAGGATGGCGGAAGGGCTAGATTTAAAGGCATTAGCAGGCATTTTAGAAAGTTTGCAGAGTCAATTAACCAATGCAGTAGATGAGAATAAGAATCTGAAAGATGAGATAAAAAGATCCCAACAAGAGACTCATGCCATAAAACTAAAGATGGAGGAGTTATTGACAGAAAGATCCTCTTTTCCAGGCAGTTCAGAAGCACATAAAAGATCAGCCTCTCAATCCTCTGCAGAAGTCACCACCCAAGTAATCCATTCAGTCTCACCTGTCATTCCATTGGCAAACCCAGAAAGATTTAGTGGAGACCCATATAAGGCCCAAGTGTTTTTATGTATTTTCTATGTAGGCCAGTTGTTTTCGCGGAGGATCAGTCTAAAGTGGTGTTCATGCTGTCTTATTTGAGTGGGGATGCCGCCTCATGGTCAATGCCTCTAATATCCCGCAATGATTCCGCTTTATATGACTTTGAACTGTTTAAAAAAGAATTTCTGAGAATTTTTGATAGAAGGTCAGCCAATCAAGCAACAGACAATGAGCTTTTGGACTTGAAACAAGGAAATCACGATCTCATTGCCTACATAGCACAGTTTAATAAATTAATTGTGGAAACAGAGTGGCCAGAATGTAAACGAGCAGCAATTTTCTATCGTGGGCTCAAGGATGAGCTCAAAGACGCTTTAGCTCAAATTCCTAACCGCCCCCAGGAGATCTCTGAATTGATAGATTTGGTATTACAAATTGAACATCGCCAATTCGAAAGACGATCAGAAAAGAAAAGAGAATTCCGGCCATTTACCCCTCGTTTTGATCAAATCAAGACAGATAACAGTAAATCTGAGTCCAATGTTAGTGATGAGCCTATGCAAATTGGATCCATCAGAGGTCCCCTTTCTAAAGAAGAAAGAGAAAAACGGAAGTCAAAAAATGTGTGTATGTATTGTGGCAAATCTGGGCATTTTGTAAAGGACTGCCCAAAGAAGCCAAAGGCAAATCCGTTGGTAAAAGACAGATCCCACCAGTAGAAGGAGTTGCTCTGGTGGGAACAGATGAAAAGTCAACTCCAGATCTTCAACAAGTAGCCAATACTCTTCAGCCCGCTGCCCCTCATTTAATTGTATCTTTCACAGCAAAATTTGGACATTCCGAAATAAAAGAAGTTTCAGTCATGATTGACTCGGGAGCGACCGGAAATTTTTGTGATTTAAGTTATGCAAGATATATGGGAATTCGTTCAATCAAAAGAAGAATTTCGAGGTGGTTAAGGCTGTTGATGGCACCAATTTAACCTCTGGACCAATTACTGAAGAGACGGAGTCTATGGAATTATTGAGACTTAAGGGACATCGAGAAATATTAAGGTTCAATTTAATTGACGCCCCCCAATTCCAGCTAATACTGGGATTACCATGGCTGACGGAGCATAACCCAAAGATCGATTGGGAGAAGAGAACTGTTGAGATAACTTCTGAGTATTGTAGAGAACAATGTTTTCATGACAAGAAATCCAAGCAAGAAGATTCGCCTGCTTCAGAGTTGGCTCAGCTTTCTAATAGAATTTGTGTACTGGAATTGAAAGATATTCCAAAAGAATATCAAGATTTGGCTCAAGTTTTCGGTAAAAAGAGCACGGAAAAATTACCCCCTCATCGTGAATACGATTGCAAGATTGAGTTGATGCCAGGGGCAAATCTTCCTTGTAGCCGTATTTACGCTTTAACAGAGGCAGAAAATCAGTACCTCAAGACTTACTTGGAGGAATATTTGAGTAATGGGTTCATTAGACCTTCTCAATCCCCGGTATCTTCCCCGTTGTTTTTCATTCCTAAAAAAGGATGGGAGCTTACGTACCTGTATAGATTACAGAGCCTTGAACCAAGTAACAGTCAAGAATCGGTATCCACTGCCTTAAATTTCAGAATTGTTAGATCAGGTTAAAGGAGCGAAGGTCTTCACCAAGTTGGATCTGCGTGGGGCTTACCATTTGGTGAGAGTCACTGAAGGCGATGAATGGAAGACAGCTTTTCGTACAAAATATGGCTTCTACGAATATCAAGTAATGCCATACGGTTTGAGTAATGCCCCGGCGGCCTTCCAGCATTTTGTGAATGACAGTCTACGAGAGTATCTTGACAGAGTGGCAGTAGTCTACATAGACGACATTTTAATTTTTCTAAGGATGTGGAGGATCACATGAAACATGTCAGAGCTATTTTACAAAGGTTGCTTGAAAATAATCTTTTTGTAAAACTTGAAAAGTGCTCTTTTCATACAAATCGAGTGGATTTTTTGGGATTCATCCTATCAGAAGATGGAGTTGCTATGGATCCGTCAAAAGTGGAAGTAATAAGGGATTGGCCAACTCCCAAAAACATAAAGGAGATCCAAAGTTTCATTGGCTTTGCCAATTTCTATAGACGCTTCATACCTAATTTTTCCGCTAAGGTCAGCCCCATCACCGGTTTGTTGAAGAAAGGAGTTAAATTTGTTTGGTCGGATGAAGCTGAACTGGCCTTTAAATTTTTGAAAGAAGCTTTCACCTCAGCTCCCATCTTGATGCATCCAGATCCTGAAGAGGCCTTCTATGTAGAAACCGATGCTTCAGACTTTGCCACTGGGGGAGTATTATCACAAAGGAATAAACAAACCGGCCAATTGCATCCGGTGGCCTTTCGGTCTAAGAAGTTATCAGCACCAGAAATCAACTACTCAATTGCTGATAAGAAACTATTAGCAGTAAAAGAAGCTTTTCGTGATTGGCGACATTATCTACTTGGAGCTAAGCATGTAGTTACCATCTTTACTGACCATCGTAACCTACAGTTCCTGAAGTCTGCTAGAACTTTAACTCCTCATCAATTAAGATGGTCCTTGTACTTTTCAGAGTTACATTTTGTAATAACTTACAAGCCTGGAGTCAATAATGGGAAAGTAGATGCCCTATCACGAATGAATATTACTGGAGAAGTCGAAATTTCACAGCCAGAACCTATCCTTCCATCTGAGAAGATCGTTTGTGTTGCAGAATTTGCAGAATTCACCAAGAGGATTCAAGAGGTCCTGTCCATAAAAGATATTGAAGAATTGGTGGAAAAAGATACAGAAAGAAGAATTAAGAATGATCTTCCCTATTACAACGAAGCCTTATATCTTCCCCCAGAAGAGCTACGAGAGTTAGCATTAAAAGGTTGTCATGATGATCCAATGGTGGGACATAAAGGAATTAAAAAGACAATTGAATTGGTCAAAAGGCATTTTTGGTGGCCAGGCATGGTCGCTCACATAAGACAGTATGTTACTACTTGTGAAAAATACATAAAAGGTAAATCAAGCAAACAGGCCCCCAGGGATTTCTCCAACCCTTGCCAAATGCACCACATCCCTGGCACACAGTATCAATGGATCTAATTGTTGACCTTCCTACCAGTCAGGGTTACAACACAATTTTAGTCTTTGTAGATTCCTTTTCTAAAATGAGCCATTTTGTCCCCCTTAAATCTCTACCAACTGCTTCACAGTTAGTACAACTGTTTAACCAACACATAGTAAAAGCTCATGGAATTCCAAAAATCCAAATTTCAGACCGGGGTACCCAGTTTGTGTCAAAATGTTGGAAAAAGTTTGTTAACAATTTGCGAATTGATGCTCGGTTCTCCACTAGTTATCACCCCGAGACTGATGGACAAACCAAAAGAGTAAACCAGGAGTTAGAACAATATTTGAGACTCTATCTGTTGGAGCAAGAAGGTGAATGGGCAGATCTATTATGGACAGCAGAATTTGCATATAACAATGCAGTACATGACTCCACTGGTTACACTCCATTTTATTTAAATTCAGGAAGACACCCAAATGTAATGTTTGGAAAGAGTGATGATTCTGTCTCAGTAGTTAAGGAAATGGTGAAAGAACTACATAATACTTATTCAAGGGCCCAAAAGAGTCTGTTAAAGACTAAAGCATCCTATAAAAGGTACGCAGATAGGAAGAGAGGAGCAGGTCTAAGTTATGCAGAAGGAGATCAAGTTTGGTTATCCACTCGTAACTTGCAGTTAAAGGGAAATAGGAAGTTTCAAACTAGATTTATTGGTCCTTTTAGGATAGTGAAAATAATCAATCCAGTGGCAGTTAAACTAAAACTTCCAAATCAAATAAAGGTTCATCTAGTATTCCATGTATCCCTTTTAAAAAAGAATCCGCCAAATGTAAGGTTACAAAAGGTACCAGAATCTGTGAAGATAAATTCAGAGGACGAGTTTGAAGTTAGTAAGATTCTAGATTCAAGAATCACCAGGAAAAAATGGTACTATCTGATTGAGTGGAAGGGTTTTGGTCCAGAGAAGAGGTCTTGGGAGTTGTCATCTAATGTCCATGCTCCCAGATTAATAAAGAAATTTCATGAAACCAACCCAAAGAAACCAAGACCTGGAGGGCCACTTTTGGAGGAAGATACTGTCAGGAACGCTGTAGCAATAACTAATTCCATGGTTAGTAAGGTTAGGGAGAGAGTTGCCTACCAGAAAGCCAAGAAATATCCTCGATGGAGAAGAATTCCTACCGCAACAAGAGTTGCCTTAAAACACTGCCTGAACGCTCTCCGGAAATGCCGTTTTCCAGGAAGCATCAATCCGCAAACCTTAGAACAAGGTTAGCGGTCTAGTTCTCCACCCTCAAGAAAGACCGAAGAATAAACACGCACGCGCGAGACTCGGAATGCCGCACTTTAACTGAACAACAAGAGGCACTGGTAGTGTCTCTCTTCAGCGCGGCAATTTTCTGACAGGAATTATGTTAGGGAATTAAGACGCCGCAGTGTCTGTTATTCGCGCATGCTCTGCGCACATTATAGAATCCGAATTCAGTTTTTTGAGAAGTATTCTGTTCTGATCAGACAGAGTTAGCGTTTATTAGTGCAAATGTTTTTTTTAGGTAATCTTAAAAGAAAAAATATATTTTTGAGCTCCAAATTCTAGTAATTTCATTTTTGACAGGAATTCGAGAATTCAGGAGAGATGTTCAAGCAAGAAGAGCTTACTTCATTCAGAAAGTCTATGAGAAGATCGGGTACAGCGCAGTTCTTCCCTCAGAATGTTATTGAAGCATTTTCTGGATATCTCAACGAATCTGGTAAGAGAGAATAATATTGATTGACAAGTGTATAAACTCTCGACAATGAAACCAAGCAAGGAGAGCTTTGTTTGAACTTGGCAGCATTGTGTACAGTAAAACATCTCCTTACTACTCTGAAAATATAACAAAGACTAAGAGACAAATTTATTCATCATTTATTTATCATCTTCAATTTTCAACTACGAATACAGAGAGTGGCTCATGCCTAGCGATTCTGGGGTAAAGAAAGGTTTACTAATGAAAAATATGTTTAAAAGGTGAATTGTAGAATTGTATAGTTGAGTGCTTGCATAATTTGTCTCATACAGGTGCAGATATATTTATATACCCCAAAGAAGAGCAGAAGTGACAGAGTTAACACCATAGAAGACTCTATCAGCAAGGCAGTCTCTCTTTATCCACTTCCACTTCCCCTTTCCCCCCTGCTATTGCTCAGCAACTACAGATTAAGCACAGTGGGCGTGAGTACTGGTAGAGGGGCTTTGGGCCCATCGTCAGCTCCTGTGGAATTTCGAAGGCACGTTCTGACAGATTGAAGTGTCACTAAATAAACGAGTTTCTACCTGAGCTGAGGATGGCAGAAGGGCTAGATTTAAAGGCATTAGCAGGCATTTTAGAAAGTTTGCAGAGTCAATTAACCAATGCAGTAGATGAGAATAAGAATCTGAAAGATGAGATAAAAAGATCCCAACAAGAGACTCATGCCATAAAACTAAAGATGGAGGAGTTATTGACAGAAAGATCCTCTTTTCCAGGCAGTTCAGAAGCACATAAAAGATCAGCCTCTCAATCCTCTGCAGAAGTCACCACCCAAGTAATCCATTCAGTCTCACCTGTCATTCCATTGGCAAACCCAGAAAGATTTAGTGGAGACCCACATAAGGCCCAAGTGTTTTTAACCCAATGCTCACTACATTTTCTATGTAGGCCAGTTGTTTTCGCGGAGGATCAGTCTAAAGTGGCGTTCATGCAGTCTTATTTGAGTGGGGATGCCGCCTCATGGTCAATGCCTCTAATATCCCGCAATGATTCCGCTTTATATGACTTTGAACTGTTTAAAAAGAATTTCTGAGAATTTTTGATAGAAGGTCAGCCAATCAAGCAACAGACAATGAGCTTTTGGACTTGAAACAAGGAAATCGCGATCTCATTGCCTACATAGCACAGTTTAATACATTAATTGTGGAAACAGAGTGGCCAGAATGTAAACGAGCAGCAATTTTCTATCGTGGGCTCAAGGATGAGCTCAAAGACGCTTTAGCTCAAATTCCTAACCGCCCCCAGGAGATCTCTGAATTGATAGATTTGGTATTACAAATTGAACATCGCCAATTCGAAAGACGATCAGAAAAGAAAAGAGAATTCCGGCCATTTACCCCTCGTTTTGATCAAATCAAGACAGATAACAGTAAATCTGAGTCCAATGTTAGTGATGAGCCTATGCAAATTGGATCCATCAGAGGTCCCCTTTCTAAAGAAGAAAGAGAAAAACGGAAGTCAAAAAATTTGTGTATGTATTGTGGCAATTCTGGGCATTTTGTAAAGGACTGCCCAAAGAAGCCAAAGGCAAATCCGTTGGTGTTTAAAAGACAGATCCCACCAGTAGAAGGAGTTGCTCTGGTGGGAACAGATGAAAAGTCAACTCCAGATCTTCAACAAGTAGCCAATACTCTTCAGCCCGCTGCCCCTCATTTAATTGTATCTTTCACAGCAAAATTTGGACATTCCGAAATAAAAGAAGTTTCAGTCATGATTGACTCGGGAGCGACCGGAAATTTTTGTGATTTAAGTTATGCAAGATATATGGGAATTCGTTCAATCAAAAAGAATTTCGAGGTGGTTAAGGCTGTTGATGGCACCAATTTAACCTCTGGACCAATTACTGAAGAGACGGAGTCTATGGAATTATTGAGACTTAAGGGACATCGAGAAATATTAAGGTTCAATTTAATTGACGCCCCCCAATTCCAGCTAATACTGGGATTACCATGGCTGACGGAGCATAACCCAAAGATCGATTGGGAGAAGAGAACTGTTGAGATAACTTCTGAGTATTGTAGAGAACAATGTTTTCATGACAAGAAATCCAAGCAAGAAGATTCGCCGGCTTCAGAGTTGGCTCAGCTTTCTAATAGAATTTGTGTACTGGAATTGAAAGATATTCCAAAAGAATATCAAGATTTGGCTCAAGTTTTCGGTAAAAAGAGCACAGACAAATTACCCCCCCATCGTGAATACGATTGCAAGATTGAGTTGATGCCAGGGGCAAATCTTCCTTGTAGCCGTATTTACGCTTTAACAGAGGCAGAAAATCAGTACCTCAAGACTTACTTGGAGGAATATTTGAGTAATGGGTTCATTAGACCTTCTCAATCCCCGGTATCTTCCCCGTTGTTTTTCATTCCTAAAAAAGGATGGGAGCTTACGTACCTGTATAGATTACAGAGCCTTGAACCAAGTAACAGTCAAGAATCGGTATCCACTGCCTTAAATTTCAGAATTGTTAGATCAGGTTAAAGGAGCGAAGGTCTTCACCAAGTTGGATCTGCGTGGGGCTTACCATTTGGTGAGAGTCACTGAAGGCGATGAATGGAAGACAGCTTTTTGTACAAAATATGGCTTCTACGAATATCAAGTAATGCCATACGGTTTGAGTAATGCCCCGGCGGCCTTCCAGCATTTTGTGAATGACATTCTACGAGAGTATCTTGACAGAGTGGCAGTAGTCTACATAGACGACATTTTAATTTTTTCTAAGGATGTGGAGGATCACATGAAACATGTCAGAGCTATTTTACAAAGGTTGCTTGAAAATAATCTTTTTGTAAAACTTGAAAAGTGCTCTTCTCATACAAATCGAGTGGATTTTTGGGATTCATCCTATCAGAAGATGGAGTTGCTATGGATCCGTCAAAAATGGAAGTAATAAGGGATTGGCCAACTCCCAAGAACATAAAGGAGATCCAAAGTTTCATTGGCTTCGCCAATTTCTATAGACGCTTCATACCTAATTTTTCCGCTAAGGTCAGCCCCATCACCGGTTTGTTGAAGAAAGGAGTTAAATTTGTTTGGTCGGATGAAGCTGAACTGGCCTTTAAATTTTTGAAAGAAGCTTTCACCTCAGCTCCCATCTTGATGCATCCAGATCCTGAAGAGGCCTTCTATGTAGAAACCGATGCTTCAGACTTTGCCACTGGGGGAGTATTATCACAAAGGAATAAACAAACCGGCCAATTGCATCTGGTGGCCTTTCGGTCTAAGAAGTTATCAGCACCAGAAATCAACTACTCAATTGCTGATAAGAAACTATTAGCAGTAAAAGAAGCTTTTCGTGATTGGCGACATTATCTACTTGGAGCTAAGCATGTAGTTACCATCTTTACTGACCATCGTAACCTACAGTTCCTGAAGTCTGCTAGAACTTTAACTCCTCGTCAATTAAGATGGTCCTTGTACTTTTCAGAGTTAAATTTTGTAATAACTTACAAGCCTGGAGTCAATAATGGGAAAGCAGATGCCCTATCACAAATGAATATTACTGGAGAAGTCGAAATTTCACAGCCAGAACCTATCCTTCCATCTGAGAAGATCGTTTGTGTTGCAGAATTTGCAGAATTCACCAAGAGGATTCAAGAGGTCCTGTCCATAAAAGATATTGAAGAATGGGTGGAAAAAGATACAGAAAGAAGAATTAAGAATGATCTTCCCTATTACAACGAAGCCTTATATCTTCCCACAGAAGAGCTACGAGAGTTAGCATTAAAAGGTTGTCATGATGATCCAATGGTGGGACATAAAGGAATTAAAAAGACAATTGAATTGGTCAAAAGGCATTTTTGGTGGCCAGGCATGGTTGCTCACATAAGACAGTATGTTACTACTTGTGAAAAATGCATAAAAGGTAAATAAAGCAAACAGGCCCCCAGGGATTTCTCCAACCCTTGCCAAATGCACCACATCCCTGGCACACAGTATCAATGGATCTAATTGTTGACCTTCCTACCAGTCAGGGTTACAACACAATTTTAGTCTTTGTAGATTCCTTTTCTAAAATGAGCCATTTTGTCCCCCTTAAATCTCTACCAACTGCTTCACAGTTAGTACAACTGTTTAACCAACACATAGTAAAAGCTCATGGAATTCCAAAAATCCAAATTTCAGACCGGGGTACCCAGTTTGTGTCAAAATGTTGGAAAAAGTTTGTTAACAATTTGCGAATTGATGCTCGGTTCTCCACTAGTTATCACCCCGAGACTGATGGACAAACCAAAAGAGTAAACCAGGAGTTAGAACAATATTTGAGACTCTATCTGTTGGAGCAAGAAGGTGAATGGGCAGATCTATTATGGACAGCAGAATTTGCATATAACAATGCAGTACATGACTCCACTGGTTACACTCCATTTTATTTAAATTCAGGAAGACACCCAAATGTAATGTTTGGAAAGAGTGATGATTCTGTCTCAGTAGTTAAGGAAATGGTGAAATAACTACATAATACTTACTCAAGGGCCCAAAAGAGTCTGTTAAAGACTAAAGCATCCTATAAAAGGTACGCAGATAGGAAGAGAGGAGCAGGTCTAAGTTATGCAGAAGGAGATCAAGTTTGGTTATCCACTCGTAACTTGCAGTTAAAGGGAAATAGGAAGTTTCAAACTAGATTTATTGGTCCTTTTAGGATAGTGAAAATAATCAATCCAGTGGCAGTTAAACTAAAACTTCCAAATCAAATAAAGGTTCATCTAGTATTCCATGTATCCCTTTTAAAAAGAATCCGCCAAATGTAAGGTTACAAAAGGTACCAGAATCTGTGAAGATAAATTCAGAGGACGAGTTTGAAGTTAGTAAGATTCTAGATTCAAGAATCACCAGGAAAAAATTGTACTATCTGATTGAGTGGAAGGGTTTTGGTCCAGAGAAGAGGTCTTGGGAGTTGTCATCTAATGTCCATGCTCCCAGATTAATAAAGAAATTTCATGAAACCAACCCAAAGAAACCAAGACCTGGAGGGCCACTTCTGGAGGAAGATACTGTCAGGAACGCTGTAGCAATAACTAATTCCACGGTTAGTAAGGTTAGGGAGAGAGTTTCCTACCAGAAAGCCAAGAAATATCCTCGATGGAGAAGAATTCCTCCCGCAACAAGAGTCGCCTTAAAACACTGCCTGAACGCTCTCCGGAAATGCCGTTTTCCAGGAAGCATCAATCCGCAAACCTTAGAACAAGGTTAGCGGTCTAGTTCTCCACCCTCAAGAAAGACCGAAGATTAAACACGCACGCGCGAGACTCGGAACGCCGCACTTTAACTGAACAACAAGAGGCGCTGGTAGTGTCTCTCTTCAGCGCGGCAATTTTCTGACAGGAATTATGTTAGGGAGTTAAGACGCCGCAGTGTCTGTTATTCGCGCATGCTCTGCGCACATTATAGAATCCGAATTCAGTTTTTTGAGACGTATTCTGTTCTGATCAGACAGAGTTAGCGTTTATTAGCGCAAATGTTTTTTTTAGGTAATCTTAAAAGAAAAAATATATTTTTGAGCTCCAAATTCTAGTAATTTCATTTCTGACAGGAATTCGAGAATTCAGGAGAGATGTTCAAGTAAGAAGAGTTTACTTCATTCAGAAAGTCTATGAGAAGACCGGGTACAGCGCAGTTCTTCCCTCAGAATGTTATTGAAGCATTTTCTGGATATCTCAACGAATCTGGTAAGAGAGAATAATATTGATTGACAAGTGTATAAACTCTCGACAATGAAACCAAGCAAGGAGAGCTTTGTTTGAACTTGGCAGCATTGTGTACAGTAAAACATCTCCTTACTACTCTGAAAATATAACAAAGACTAAGAGACAAATTTATTCATCATTTATTTATCATCTTCATTTTTCAACTAAGAATACAGAGAGTGGCTCATGCCTAGCGATTCTGGGGTAAAGAAAGGTTTACTAATGAAAAATATGTTTAAAAGGTGAATTATAGAATTGTTTAATTGAGTGCTTGCATAATTTGTCTCATACAGGTGCAGATATATTTATATACCCCAAAGAAGAGCAGAAGTGACAGAGTTAACACCATAGAAGACTCTATCAGGAAGGCAGTCTCTCTTTTATCCACTTCCCCTTTCCCCCCTGCTGTTGCTCAGCGACTACAGTTTAAGCACTGTGGGCGTGAGTACTAGTAGAGGGGCTTTGGGCCCATCGTCAGCTCCTGTGGAATTTCGAAGGCACGTTCTGACACCTTGAGACCTATTCTACGTGAAGATATCTGCCAGTGATCGCAGAAGTCAGTAACCTATGCAGGTGTAAGAAAAGAGCAGCCACCACGCTTCTAAGCACTATTGGCAAAGCACCAACTTGCTGTCCATTTAGTTTCTTTCTGTCACAGTGGATAATAATGGTGGGACAGAGCATGTCTGCCTAGAGTTGGTTTATACAACAGTAAAAGTTGCTAGAACAGATGCTTTCTTTTAACTTAAATCAGCTGAATCAAATTTTTTATTTTGTTCTGACATAAAAAAGAAAATGACAGAAGATTTATTTCCATATTTTATACATTTACTTTTTTGTTGCAACGCTTTAGTTTTTGGGAGTGATTTTTGTTCTGGCTACTTTTACTGTTGTATAAACCAACTCCAGGCAGACGTGCTCTGTCCCACCTCTATTTCTCTCTTGATTAAGGGCCAGATGTACGACGGTATTTAGCATGTGCAAACGGGCTTGCGACCCGCTTGCGCATGCTAAATACCTGTGGCCAATGTACAAACACTATTTTGCGAGTCGCAAATAAATTGCGACTCGCAAAATAGTGTTTAGCGACTCGCTATTAGGAAGGGGCGTGCCCTTCCTAATAGCGACCGCAAAGCCATGTATGAATGTTTTGCGACCGCAATTGCGGTTGCAAAACACTCACAATTACCCGCCCTCTTCAAGAGGGTGGTAATGCATTCGCAAAAGGGAAGGGGTCCCAAGCCATACCTCGCTGGACACCCCCGGGTGTCTAGTTTTCAGAAATGTGTGGGTTTGGTAGGTTTCCCTAGATGGCTGCCGACCCCGGGACCACCTCAAATTTAGCTGAAAAAAACACATTTTCCACATATTTTTGGGTGGACTCATCGTGCCGGCACAAATGTCCTACTCCACAGCATTCCCCTTAGTCTCCCGAGTAAAATGATACCTCACTTGTGTGGGTGGGGCAAGGGCCTGTGACTGGGAAGAGACCAAAACATAGGGAACAAAGGTATAGCACCGAGAATTCTAAGCGCTACATTTTTTTAAAAATACATTTTTAGCCAATTCTGCATTGGACACCCACACAAGTGAGGTATCATTTTACTCGGGACACTAAGTAGAACGCTGTGGGGTAGGACATTTGTGCCGGCACGGTGATTCCACACAAAAATATGTGGAAAATGTGTTTTCTTCAGCTAAATTTGAGGTTTGCAGGGGATTCTGGGTAGGGAAACGTTGGGGGATCCACGCAAGCCATACCTCATTGGACTCCCCAGGGTGTCTAGTTTTCAGAAATGTGTGCGTTTGGTAGGTTTCCCTAGATGGCGGCTGAGCCCGGGGCCAAAAAACCAGGTGCCCCCCCCAAAACCAGGTAGTTTTGTTATAGGTAATTTTGAAGTCTCCACAGTACGATTTGGGCCATTTCCTGTTGCAGCCACTATGCCTACCCACACAAGTGAGGTACCATTTTTATCGGGAGACCTGGGGGAACGCTGGGTGGTAGGAAATTTGTGTCAGCCCAGTGATCCTACAACTTTCCCACACAGAAATGTGAGAAAAAATTTATTTTTTCATCAAAATTTGAGGTTTCCAGGGGATTCTGGGTAGGGAAATGTTGGGGGACCCACGCAAGCCATACCTTGCTGGACTCCCCTGGGTGTCTATATTTCATAAATGTGTGGGTTTGGTAGGTTTCCCTAGATAACCGCCGACCCCGGGGCCAAAAACTCATGGGACCCCCCTTGCAAAACCAGGTTGTTTTGTGATAGGTAATTTTGATGTCGCCTCAATAGGTTTTGGGCGCTTGCCTGTCGCGGGTACTTGACCCACCCACACAAGTGAGGTACCATTTTTCTCGGAAGACTTTGGGGAATCTGGAGTGGGTGGAGTTTTGTGGATCCACTCAGATTCCAGAACTTTCCACCAAAGAAATGTGAGAAAAATGTGTTTGTTTTGACAAATTTTTAGGTTTGCAAGGGATTTTGGGTAACAGAACCTGGTGAGAGCCAGACAAGTCACCCCATCCTGGATTCCCCTGGGTGTCTAGTTTTAAAAAATGTATAGGTTTGCTAGGTTTCCCTAGGTGCCGGCAGAGTTAGGGTTCAAAATCTACAGCTAGGCACTTTGCAAAAAAAGGGTCAGTTTTCACTGTGAAAATGTGGTGTCCACGTTGCGTTGTGGGCCGTTTCCTGTCGCGGGCACTAGGCCTACCCACACAAGTGAGGTACCATTTTTCTCGGAAGACTTTGGGGAATGCGGGTGTGTGGAATTTTTGGATCCACGCAGATTCCAGAACTTTCCACCACTGAAATGTGAGGAAAATGTATTTTGTTTTACAAATTTTGAGGTTTGCAAGGGATTCTGGGTAACAGAACCTGGAGAGCCAGACAAGTCACCCCATCCTGGATTCCCCTAGGTGTCTAGTTTTCAAAAATGTATAGGTTTGCTAGGTTTCCCTAGGTGCCGGCAGAGCTAGAGTTCAAAATCTACAGCTAGGCACTTTGCAAAAAAAGGGTCAGTTTTCACTGTGAAAATGTGGTATGTCCACGTTGCGTTTTGGGCCGTTTCCTGTCGCGGGCACTAGGCCTACCCACACAAGTGAGGTACCATTTTCCTCGGAAGACTTTGGGGAATGCGGGGTGTGTGGAATTTGGGGATGTACGCAGATTCCAGAACTTTCCACCACTGAAATGTGAGGAAAAATGTGGTTTTTTTGACAAATTTTGAGGTTTGCAAGGGATTCTGGGTAACAGAACCTGGTGAGAGCCAGACAAGTCACCCCATCCTGGATTCCCCTGGGTGTCTAGTTTTAAAAAATGTATAGGTTTGCTAGGTTTCCCTAGGTGCCGGCAGAGCTAGGGTTCAAAATCTACAGCTAGGCACTTTGCAAAAAAAGGGTCAGTTTTCACTGTGAATATGTGGTGTGTCCACGTTGCGTTTTGGGCCGTTTCCTGTCGCGGGCACTAGGCCTACCCACACAAGTGAGGTACCATTTTTCTCCGAAGACTTTGGGGAATGCGGGGTGAGTGGAATTTTGTGGATCCACGCAGATTCCAGAACTTTCCACCACAGAAATGTGAGGAAAATGTGTTTTTTTTGTCAATTGTTTCGGTTTGCAAGGAATTCTGGGTAACAGAACCTGATGAGAGCCAGTCAAGTCACCCCATCCTGGATTTCCCTGGGTGTCTAGTTTTAAAAAATGTATAGGTTTTCTAGGTTTCCCTAGGTGCCGGCAGAGTTAGGGTTAAAAAACTACAGCTAGGCACTTTGCAAAAAAAGGGTAATTTTTCACTGTTGCGTTTTGCGCCGTTTCCGGTCGCGGGCACTAGGCCTACCCACACAAGTGAGGTGCCATTTTTCTTGGAAGACTTTGGGGAACGCGGGGTGGGTGGAATTTTGTGGATCCACGCAGATTCTAGAACTTTTCACCACAAATGTGAGGAAAATGTGTTTTTTTGACAATTTTTTAGGTTTGCAAGGGATTCTGGGTAACAGAACCTGGTGAGAGCCAGTCAAGTCACCCCATCCTGGATTCCCCTTGGTGTCTAGTTTTCAAAAATGTACCGGTTTGCTAGGTTTCCCTAAGTGCCAGCTGCGCTAGGGCCCAAAATTCACATGTAGGCACATTGCTAAAACAAAGTCGGTGCCTAGTGGGCTTTCTGCCGCCTTGGGGGGGGAATCGGGGGAGGGGGGGTTCGCCCCGATATGCCCCCAAGGGGGGCAGAAAGACTGTGGCTATTTTTTTGTGGGGGTGGGGGCATTGGTATGCCCATTTTGGGCAGCCCCCACGCATAAAAAAAGCCAGCGTAATCGCTGGCGCCTAGTGGGCTTTCTGCCCCCCCAGGAGGCAGATCAGGGGCCACTGCCCCCATCTGCCCTCTGGGGGCAGAAGGACTGGAATTTCTCTGGGGGGGTATTGTCATGCCCATTTTGGGCAGCCCCTACCCCTACACGAATAAAAAAAAAATCCCTGGCGTCAAGTGGGCTTTCGGCCCCCCCGGGGGGGTAGATTGGGGGCTACTGCCCCCATCTGCCCCCCAGGGGGGCAGAAAGGCTGTAATGGTGGCGGGGTGGGAGCATTGACGTGCCCGTTTCGGGCAGCCCCCACCCTAAAAACAAATGCGCAAAAACAAATCCCTGGCGTTTAGTGGGCTCTCTGCCCGGGCAGAAAGGCTGTAATGGTGGTGGGGGGTGGGGGCATTGGCATGCCCGTTTTGGGCAGCCCCCACCCTAATTACATATGTCAATGAAAAATCCCTGGCGTCAAGTGGGCTTTCTGCCCCCCCGGGGGGGCAGAAAGGCTGTAATGGTGGCGGGGGTGGGGGCATTGGCGTGCCCGTTTTGGGCAGCCCCCACCCTCATTGAAATTGCGCACAAAAAATCCCTGGCGTCCAGTGGGCTTTCTGCCCCCCCGGGGGGGGGGCAGAAAGACTGAATATGGCCAAAAGTTTTTGCGGGGGAGCAATGGCCCTTGCCCAAGGGGCCGCTCCCCCCTCCCTGGTGTCTAGTGGTGGATCCCTGCTTGGGGATCCACTGGGGAGAGGTACCATTGGAAAGGGGAGATTCTCCCCTTTCCAATGATACCTCTCCCATCTTTCTACGTGCTCAGGGGGCTGAGATAGCCCCCTGAGCACGTAGAAAGTGAAAGTTTCGGTTTCAGTGAAATGACGTCAGCGCGACGTGCGCGCTGATCGTCATTTCACTGAAACGAGGAGGCCTCGGGAGCTGGGAAGCTCTTCCCCAGCTCCCGAGGCTACGGGGAGAAATAGGGGAGAAATAGAAATCCCTCTGGTGCCTGCACCAGAGGGATTTCCGGGGCCATGTGACATGACGGCCGGGAGTCGTCGTGAGCACACGAGCACCGTTGCTCACGACGGCTCCCAGCCGTCATGAGCATGGAAAGGGTTAAAAGCAGTACCAGACATGGTGGTCTGCTGAGCCCAGCAGGCCACCATACATGGGAGGGCCTGCCATTCCCAATGGGGTCGCAAATTGTGAGTGGCTCATTAATATTCATGAGCCTCGCATTTTGCGACCCCATTGGGAATCGCAATCAGTGTCTCTGACATTGTAGTACATTGTAAATTGCGACTCGCAATCGAGCGCAAATTGCGAGGCGCAATTTACAATGGCCGTACATCTGTCCCTAAATCAACACAGATATTACCTGTGACAATATGAATTTGTTACCAAAATGAGTTCCATGTGAACGCTTGTCGTTAGTTAATCCTGAAACATACTGAGCATATGTGGGGCCACCACCGACACCACTCCCTTGTGCAGTTCAGCCTGCAGGGCGTTAGGTCCAGCCGCCTTGCTGACTGTAGGTCTCAAATTGAACTATTTATTAACTCTACGGTATTATCCTTATCCATCTCCTCCCGATCCTCTGTCAGTGTGGGTAAGCGAGCATCAGAGAGGACTTCAGCACAGCCTGCCCCTGGTCTAGCCTACGCAGACGTATACAATTGCTCATAGTGATCTGCAAACTCTGCAGGTATCTCCTCACCTGTCTCACGAATCTCTCCGTGGAAGGCACGGATTTCTAACACCCAGTTCCTTTCTTTATCTCTTTTATGCAGCCAGGCCATTAGTTTGTTGGCTTTATCTCCAACCTCATAGATTCTCCTCAGTGTCGCCCTGGCCTGTGCCCTGGCTTTCTCTTCTGCAATATCATGCATTTCCTGTTGTTTAATACAGATTTGATGACTAACCTGTATGTCTGGTATCCTGGATTGCCTAGCTATGGCTTCTAGCCGAATGATTTCCCTCTACAGTGTTTCATATTGAAGTCTCTGCTCATTCTCCCCCCCTGCCAGGGCCTGAGCATGCCCCCGTATCACTGTTTTGTACGCCTCCCACAACACACATGCCGCATCTACAGTGCCCACATTTTCTTGGAAGTATTGCTCCATCCGTTCTCTTAACTTAGCTCGGACCCGTTTATCTTTGAGAGGCCCTGGATCTAGTCGGTGCGGCAATGTGCATGTTCTAGTGGGTCCCTGCAGTCGAACCTCGACAGTAGAATGATCAGATATACCCTGTGCTCTTTGGGTGCCCCCGAAACCGACACACATCCATAGAGTGCTTCAGTAAAGAATCAAGCAGAGAGTATCCCTCGTGGGGTGCCAAGTAGAAGGTATATTGTTTAGTCGTAGGGATGTGTTCGGGCCAGAGATCAACCAGTCCAAGAGCCTCTGCAAATGACTTCAGGGAGTCTAACCCTGTTTCCCTTCCTGAGCGTGACACCCGGTGCCTCACAGGGTTCATTGTGGCGTTCATGTCCCCACCCAACACCAGAACACCGCATGGGAGCTCCAGAATTAGTGTGCTAATCATGGGCAAGGTGTCAGCACGCATTCTGTGTGGCGCATAGACTGAATATAAATTTATAGCTCAACCCTCCCACGCCACCGTAAGCGCCACATATCTGCCCAGCCGATCGTGCCATACCCTGCTATGTATAAGGGAAAGGGTTATCTTAGCTAATATCCCTACTTCTCGTGACCCTGTCGTGAACCCCGCGGACACCAGTAGTTTGTTCGCAAATCTTTCTAGAGCTTTGCAGGTGTTGCCTTTCAGATGTATCTCCTGTAGTAGAACTATATCCGGTGCGTGTCTACGAAGATACTGTAGCACCATTGTACGTTTAATTTTATTACCAAGCCCGTTTACGTTCCAGGTCATGTTTTTCAGATCAGTGTCACTGTGAATGTGCGCAGGGGGCAGGATCGGAGAGTTTGCTCCAGTAGCTAAGGGAGTCATGTGGATCATCTCGATGGAAGTTTGATTGGTGTTTCGCTATCCCATAGGCAAAGGAAGGAGTCACTCCCCACCCCCCTACCACTAGATCATGCTGTTCTCCAGTGCGTGCCAATCAAAATCCCTTACAGAACAATAAAACTGGGCCAACTTGAGTGTGGCAACCTAACCCCCGGACATACAACTTCCCCCTCCCTGCTACCCTGCACTGTCGGCACAAAACCTCCCACCACCCCAATTTGCAGAGTGCCTGTCGCCCCATAATAAAAAAAATACCAAAATTCGGGTAGGCTTGAGCTACCTGCAAGCCGCCCGCTCCAGCACCCCCATGCAAAGAGTTGGTGCACTAACAACATTACTATAAGCCAAAGCAATCTATCAATCTCTAAAGAAGTCAGATTTTGGAAACAGAAATCTTAGCTGTGTAGCCAGTCCCAGTCCCAGAGTGGTGAAGATACCACTCTGCCGTGGCGAGTGGTATCTTCACTTCTGTCCCACATGTCTGCGTGGGTCACCCCGTGCTTCGACTGTGACCAATGGTGTTCCAGATCGCATCCTCCTTCCCTTCGGGCTGTAGGAGTATCTGTATGGTGAGGAAGTCCCTCTCCATTGTCTGCTGTTATGTCTATCTCAGCTGTCTGCGGCCTACCGCTGCCTTTCTTTGTGTGTCGTGATCGTCCCGCCGTTCTCCAGCCATCCATCCAATCCCACACCTTCTCCGGAGTGGAGAACCACCACACCTTGCCATCCGCTGCAATCCAGAGTATTGCGGGAAAGAGCATGGAGTATTTTACGTTGTTATGTTCCATATAAGTACACCGATATAGGCTCAGGAAGCAACTTACCCTTTCACCTATATTCTCCCCTACCATTACACTACATAATGGGACTTGGGACTGACCTTTTACCTAGTTACGGTACTGCTAACAGGACGTGGGGTTTTCCCTGAAAACTAGCCTCATCCATTATGCATGAGGATTCTTGGAAACTCAGCAGGACTACCATCTCCTGCATAATAACTATGTATAAGGGTCATGCCTTCCGTCATCCTAAGTCTGACATGACACAGCAAGGTAGAACCCCTGAGGGTATCAATTTAGGTATATAAACACCATATCTTGCTGAGGTAGTCAGAGGAGAAAAGGACTTCCATGCTGACACACTGACGTGAGATGCTGAGGTTCCTGCACACAGACACTCCAGCTCGCAGTGGTCTGACATCCCTTGTGGGGTGTCCATCTCGAGACCAAGACGGGGTCCCACAGTCTCTCACTTCAGGTAATGTGGTTGACTTTATCCTAGAGGGATTCTCTGCTTTACACCTACATACATGCTAGGTACACTTAGGTACATCCAGTTAGGGTCGCATCATAGGAGTATGCATTTACTACTGTCATGTATTTTATATACTTGCCTGTATTCATTGCTTTAGCACGATGGTAATCAATCAATCAATCACGGCATTTATAGAGCGCGCTACTCACCCGGGAGGGTCTCAAGGCGCTGGGGGAGGGGGTAAGTTACTGCTCGAAAAGCCAGGTCTTGAGCTGCTTCCTGAAGGAGAGATGGTCCTGGGTTCGCCGAAGGTGAGTGGGGAGGGAGTTCCAGGTCTTGGCTGCCAGGTAGGAGAAGGATCTTCCTCCGGCGGTGGTTCTGCGGATGCGTGGTACGGTGGCGAGGGCGTGGCTGGTTGATCGTAGCTGGCGGGTGGGCGTGTAGAAGGTCATGCGGTCGTTGAGGTACTTTGGGCCCAGGTCGTGGAGGGCCTTGTGTGCGTGGATGAGGAGTCTGAACGTGATTCTCTTGCTGACGGGGAGCCAGTGCAGGTCTTTCAGGTGTCCGGTGATGTGGCTGTGTCGGGGGATGTCCAGGATGAGTCGTGCGGAGGCGTTCTGGATGCGCTGGAGTCTTTTTTGAAGTTTGGCTGTGGTTCCGGCGTAGAGGGTGTTCCCATAGTCCAGTCGGCTGGTGACGAGTGCCTGGGTGACGGTCTTCCTGGTTTCAGTGGGGATCCATCTGAAGATCTTGCGGAGCATGCGCAGGGTGTTGAAGCACGAAGATGAGACGGCGTTGACTTGTCTGGTCATCGACAGGGAGGAGTCCAGGATGAAGCCCAGGTTTCGTGCGTGGTCCGTTGGCTTGGGCGCGGTGCCCAGGGCCGGGGGCCACCAGGAGTCGTCCCAGGCGGAGGGTGATGAGCCCAGGATGAGGACTTCCGTCTTGTCTGAGTTCAGTTTAAGGAGGCTGATCCTCATCCAGTCGGCGACGTCTTTCATCCCGTCGTGTAGGTTGGCTCTGGCGGTGGTGGGGTCGTTGGTGAGGGAGAGGATCAGCTGGGTGTCGTCGGCGTAGGAGATGATGTTGAGGTTGTGTTGGCGTGCGATGGCTGCGAGGGGGCTCATGTAGACGTTGAAGAGGGTTGGACTGAGTGAAGATCCTTGTGGAACGCCGCAGATGACTTCGGTGGCCTCGGATCTGAACGGGGGGAGGCGGACTCTCTGGGTTCTTCCGGCGAGGAACGAGATGATCCATTCCAGTGCTTTCTCTCGGATTCCGATGTTGCTGAGGCGCTTCATTAGGGTGCGGTGGCAGACGGTGTCGAACGCCGCGGAGAGGTCCAAGAGGATGAGGGCTGCTGTTTCCCCGTTGTCGTTTAGGGTTCTGATGTCGTCGGTGGCTGCGATGAGGGCGGTCTCGGTGCTGTGGTTGGCCCGAAACCCAGACTGCGAGGGGTCGAGGGATCCATTCGTCTCGAGGAAGGCGGCAAGCTGTCTGTTGACGGTCTTCTCGATGACTTTGGCCGGAAACGGAAGGAGCGAGATGGGACGGTAGTTCTTGAGGTCGGTGGGGTCCGCCGTTGGTTTCTTCAGGAGGGCGGTAAGCTCGGCGTGCTTCCAGCTCTCCGGGAAGGTGGCGGTGTGGAAGGAGGAGTTGATGATGTCCCGGAGATGGGGTGCGATGGTGGCGTCGGCTTTGTTGAAGACGTGGTGTGGGCAGGGGTCGGTTGGTGATCCGGAGTGGATGGAGTTCATCGTGCGGGTGGTGTCTTCGGTGCTGATCGGGGTCCAGTTGCAGAGGGTGGTGGTGGCGGGCGTTGGTTCGGCGGTAGGGTGCGTGGTTTGTGCGTCGAAGCTGTTATGTATGTCGGTGATCTTGCGGTGGAAGAACGCGGCGAGTGAGTTGCAGAGGTCTTGCGAGGGGGTGATGTCGTTGTTTCCGGCGCTGGGGTTGGAGAACTCTTTGACGATGCTGAAAAGTTCCTTGCTGTCGTGGGCGTTGTTGTCCAGTCGTTCTTTGAGTGCCGACTTCTTGGTGGCACGGATCAGCTGGTGGTGTTTGCGGGTGGCGTGCTTGAGGGCGGTCCTGTTGTCTGTGGTCTGGTCGAGTCGCCAGGTTTTCTCGAGAGTGCGGCAGTTCTTCTTGGATTCCTTGAGTTCGTTGGTGAACCAAGGGGTTTTCTTGCTTCCGGGTCTGCTGGGAGGGTTTTTAGTGGTGCGAGGTCGTCGGCGCAGGCGGTCAGCCACTTGGCGAGGTTGCTGGCTGCTTCGTTTGGGTCCGTTGTGTTGGTGGGTGTGTTCTGGCTGAGGGAGGCGGTGAGCTGCTCGGCGGTGATCATGCTCCAGCTCCGGCGGGGAGCCTGTTGCGGGTGGTGGTGGGTCGCAGTCTTTCTGAAGCTGAAGTGGACGCAGCTGTGGTCGGTCCAGTGGAGTCCGGTGGCGTGGCTGAAGGAGATGTGCTTGCTGGAAGAGAAGACGGGGTCAAGCGTGTGGCCGGCGTAGTGGGTGGGCGTGTTCACCAGTTGCTTGAGTCCGAGGTTGGCGAGGTTGTCCAGCAGGGCGGTGGTGTTTCTGTCGTTGTTGTTCTCCAGGTAGAAGTTGAGGTCCCCTAGGAGGATGTAGTCGGCGGAGGGCATGGCGTGCGGGCTGATGAAGTCTGCGATGTCTTCGCTGAATAGTGTGCGTGGGCCCGGGGTCTGTAGATGAGGGTGCCTCGGAGGGTGGTCTTGGGGTCAGTGTGTATCTGGAAGTGTAGGTGTTCGGGCGGCGGTGAAGGTCTCGTCGGAGTTAGTCGAGATGCGGATGGTGTTCTTGTGTACGATGGCGATGCCTCCTCCCGTCTGGTTGACGCGGTCCCTCCGGGTGATCTTGTATCCGTCCGGGATGGCTATGGCGATGTCGGGCGCTGAGGAGGCGTTCATCCAGGTTTCGGTGAGGAAGGCGACGTCCGGTGCTGTTGCGTCGAGCAGGTCCCAGAGTTCCACGGCGTGCCTGTGGACGGAGCGGGTGTTCAACAGGATGCATTTCAGGTGGTTGCTGCTGGTGCACGTCTTGGCGGGGGTGGTGCACGTCCGGGGGCAGGTGAATCGGCAGGCTTGGCAGGTGAAGGGTCCGTGGGTGCGTCTCGGTGAGGCTCGGTAGCAGGCAGGGTTCCGGCCGGCATTGAGTGCGGTGAGGGTGGCGGCGTCGTAGGTCCGTCGAGTAGTGTTGCATCGGTGGGATCCAGGGGTTCTGGCGCTGGGCGCGGTCCAGTCGCGGACGGGCGCAGACGGGCTTGCCTTAGGCGCGCCTTCGGCGCGCCAGCGGCGCGGCCGCACAGCGGCCGCCATTTATGGGGAGGTGGGAGGGAGGAGCAGCTGGGAGGCGGGAGGCAGGGGCAGCGAATGGGCAGTCAGGGGGCGGGGCCGCAGGGACGCAGCGGCGGGAATGGCGAGAGGCAGCGGGGGCACAAAGTACAAGGGGAGAGAAAAACAGACAAATTACAGTACAACGCTAATGGGGCAGCGAGGGGCACAGAAAGGAAAAAGGGGGAGAAAACAGACAAATTACGAGTACAACGCTAATGGGGCAGCGAGGGGCACAGAAAGGAAAAAGGGGGGAGAAAACAGACAAATTACGAGTACAACGCTAATGGGGCAGCGAGGGGCACAGAAAGGAAAAAGGGGGAGAAAACAGACAAATTACGAGTACAACGCTAATGGGGCAGCGAGGGGCACAGAAAGGAAAAAGAAAAGGGGGAGAAAACAGACAAATTACGAGTACAACGCTAATGGGGGCAGCGAGGGGCACAGAAAGGAAAAAAAGGGGGAGAAAACAGACAAATTACGAGTACAACGCTAATGGGGGCAGCGAGGGGCACAGAAAGGAAAAAAAGGGGGGAGAAAACAGACAAATTACGAGTACAACGCTAATGGGGGCAGCGAGGGGCACAGAAAGGAAAAAGGGGGAGAAAACAGACAAATTACGAGTACAACGCTAATGGGGCAGCGAGGGGCACAGAAAGGAAAAAGGGGGGAGAAAACAGACAAATTACGAGTACAACGCTAATGGGGCAGCGAGGGGCACAGAAAGGAAAAAGGGGGGAGAAAACAGACAAAATACGAGTACAACGCTAATGGGGCAGCGAGGGGCACAGAAAGGAAAAAAAGGGGGGAGAAAACAGACAAATTACAGCACAACCCAAATGGGGCAGCGAGGGGCACAGAAGGAAAATGGGGAGACGGGCAAGAAATACGGGCACCGGGGCCACAAGCGGAGGGCGATCTTACCTGCAGAAGCAGCGGGCAGACAACACAGGCGGAGCTGTGTGGTGGGGGAGCGACCTACCTGGCAAGGTCAAGAAATCTACCATCCTTTTACTCTGTTGGTGCGTCTAATCATTTATATCTGTTTCTGTCTAATGGTTGTTTCAGCACACCTATTTTACACTAGAATGACGCTGGTTCAATAAATGCTTATTGGAGAACGTCCCCACTGTTTATTCTGTGTATTTCTCTGAGACAAAGTGAGCACGAGTGACTGAGCGAAAAGTATAGCACTGTTTCCACGATCCCTGATGGGACAGAGTTGTCATGTTCGATAGTTGCCAAAAACTATTCTCTCCCTGGTAAGAGGGGTTTCTAGTGGCACTGTGAGCTAGCTGGTATACAGGCAAACATACCCGGTAGGGGTGTCTGGAATCAGGCTGGACACCAATCCCACAGTCTATGTTGTCTAAACGTGCAGATCCTATCTAGGTTTATAGGAGCTACAAGACATGGCACCACCAACGTTGGTTTGGTACTTATTTAACAGTCAAATCTGAGTAGTTCAGTCGTGCTATTCTCAGAGACCCCTACTCACATTTCCCCAGAGACGTCTGGAGTGGGAAGGGAACTATCCGCCACAGCGGAGTAGGCATATCCTATGTATTGGCTGTAGGTTTATCAAGCTTGTAGGACAAATTGTTCCTATTGTGCATAAAACCTTATCTCAGTTTCCTTGAAACTTTTTCCTTCTTCAAAATAATGGCTGACGAAGACGCCACTGAGCCAGCACAACGTGCGGTTACAGCAAGGGAAGAGCAAGAAGGGGAAATAAACATTTCAGAAAATGTCAGAACTGCCCTTACTTTAAAACTAGCAGACTATGGAGTCACAGCTAGGGGTGGGACAGTCACATTCGTGATTGAGGCACACGAATCATACAGAATAGAGGTATTCTATTCATGGGTTAAATTCCCACAAGCAGATGCACAATCAAATACATTTCATTCTTACACTGAAGATGAATACTGTCCTATGAGGACATTGAAGTTCCGCTCACCTACTAGGAACACATAAACTGGTTTAAAGTCGCCCTCCCACACACAAAAGAACTAGTGAGACTCTGTCCGTTCGGAAGAGATGGAGCAACTTGGCTAGTCCGAGCGGCCTATACACCACATCCAGACATTGACACAATGCCAGTAGCAGACTTACGTCCCCTTCATAGAGTAATAATAAAACTTTACAGAAACCTGACACAGTTCGTGATGAGAACACTCACACTTCAGCCACCAAGGGCTACAGAAATAGGACAAATTCAGGGATCTACAACTAAAATAACACCACAAATGCTACACGCAGTTATGGGAAAAATGTCCACTAGACGTAAGCAAATGCCTTTCTGGATAGCTCAAAAAATAACACAGTTAGAGGCAGTATTTCCACACACAAGCCCTCAAGAGAAACACAGAATGCTAACAATCTGCTTGCCAATGGGAATAGCTCCCCAGATAGAGGACTGTACCACTTGGTGTACAGTTTTTGCTGCCATATATACCAGAACTTATGGTATCCCTTCACTAGCCGAAATACCAGATGTATTAAGACAGATACAGAATGAGTACGGAGCAGAACCTGCTCTGAACTTAGGGATGAAATTATTAGGTCATTTTGCCCAGGTATCAGCTATAATATTAGCAAACATAAAAGAGGAGGCAGCAGCAGTGGCAATACGCCAACGCCTGAGGGGTTTCACTCCTTTACAACAGGAACGTGAATTACCTAAAATTATCAAAGACACCTATGCTGAATTAGGTAGCGATAGTTTGGGAGCCAGAGCAGTAAAACCTCAACTCATGGGTGGTCCTGAATAGGATAACGCTAAGCAAGCACCTACTTCTTCGAAGAAGAAATGGAAAATAATAAACAACAAAAGAATAGAGAGAATAGATCACTGTCCAGGGGTGGGTCTCCTCAACAGGAGCCCTCGGAAAGGAGGTATAACCTTAGGAACCGTGATAACATTAAAAAACCTAACAGGTATCAGGATACTGATACACGTTCCTCTCGTTCCTTTCAGGGTTCATCAAAACACTCAGAGAGGGAAGGACGGTCAGAACACAGACAAGAAGAACGTACAAAGTCCAGAGTCACCCAATGCGCTTCAGACTATACTTCCAAAAAAGAAGAAAAACCAAAATCAAAACCCCAATTTAAAAAGAAGAAAGTAGCAGGTCTTAAAGTTAGACATGTCCAGAATTCTGAGGACTCAACTTCTGAATGGGGAATGGGCTCTGACGATGCTAGACAGTGCAGCAGAAGTAACAATAGCTCGCCAGAACCTGATGGAATTTCTGGTGACAGCGGAGTTGAATGAGCAAATCACAGTGGAAACACTCCAAATGGAGGGGGACACACCCAGGAAAATTAAAGGTCTCTTTTGGGAGAATCTGACTTATGGCTATGAGATCCTTTTAGCTGAAAAAGATTGGCCGCCTGAAATTGTTATGGATTGCCCAAAGGGAGAAAAGGTAATTTAACCAGCTTTTTCCGACCATGTTCCAATATACTTAAAACATACATATGCACAGGAGTGGGAGGTAGCACTTGCTCCAGCATTATATCGCAACCATGTTGGGTGGGATGCTGAGTCACCTCACCATACAATCCCAGTAAAAACGACTCCACAGGGACAGTACCCAATAAAACAAGAAGCGAAAAAAAAGGTCAGGGAGATCATGGATCAACTTGAATACCAGGGTGTAATTGAAAATTGCACCTCGTCAATGAACAATCCTTTGTTTCCCGTAATGAAACCCGATAATTCATACCATCTAGTTTTAGACTACAGACATCTGAACACATGCACAAAAACATTTGCAGTACAAAATGCGCACAGTGCCGCATTAATGAATAACATTGTGCAGAAAAAATACAAAACAACACTAGATATCTCAAATGGATTTTTCTGCCAAAATATAGCGCCTGAAAGCAGGTATCTGACAGCATTTTCAGAGCTAGGTTCTCAGCATCAATTTTGTAGACTCCCCCAAGGGTATAAGAATAGCCCTGGGTTGTTCTCCGCTAGGGTAACAGAGTTACTTCAGAATTTGGATGAAGAGGCATTGTCCTATGTAGATGATACTTATCTGACGGATGATGACTTAAAGGATCGCTTGACCAGGGTGAGCAACATAATTTTGGGGTTCGCATCTGAGGGCTACAAATTTAATTTAAAAAAATAAAAAATAGCCCATTTCAATGTCCTATTTTTGGGACATGAGTTATCAAATGAAGGGAAAAGCCTGGCAGCTAAATTTTGAGAAAAGTGCGCGCTGCTCCAACCTCCGAAATCGCTGAAAAATCTACAATCCATATTGTGATTCTTAAATTTTGGCAGAACGTACATTTTAAATTTGGCAGAAAAAGTAAAACCTTTCTACGACTTAATGAAACCTGATTTTTCAGTTAGGCATTGGCCACAGGAACACACAGATATCCTTTGTTCCCTACAAACTGATATGATAGCATCAAAACACTTGCAGACATGCGTGAATATACACAACCTGGTGATCCGTGTTATAGCAGGTCAATCTGGGTACACTTACCTAACCTTCAATGAAGGAGAAACAGTACCCATAGCATACAAATCACACTTGTACACAAACGCTGAAATGCGTTTTGCTTCTACAGAAAAATTCTGACAGCAGTACAGAGAAAGATCACTGGCTCAGGGGAAACGAATAATTGTTGTAACTCCAGTACCAGCCTTAGAGGCTGTTACAAAGGCAAGCGTTTCTAACGCTAAAGCCTAACATCCAAGATGGATACAATGGGCCAATTCTCTCACTGCAACAGATGTAGAATAGAGATATGACTCTACACTTAAAACACAGGCATTTCTGCAACATGAACAAGATCCTCTCCCAAATGAAATAATGCCTCTAGATCAGTATGAATATATCATTTACACTGACGGATCTGCTCAGCCGGCCATAGGAAGTAAACAACAATACAGTGCTGCGTGTGCGATTGTGCAGGGTCATATGCAGGAAGGCAAGTTCCATCCTAGCAGTACGAAGACACAGTCTCTAGGAGACTGCACTGCTCAGCTGGCAGAATTAAAAGCCCTATTACTGTCACTAATAAATACGGATTGAGAATTTCCCACACTGATTGTGTGCGATTATTTTTATTGTGTCCAGTCATACAATGAATATCTTCACTATTGGGGTCAAAATGGGTTTTAAGACTCAAAAGGTGGCACAATTAAGCATAAAATCCTATGGGACTAGGTAGCTGAGTTGAAAAACGAGCTACCAAGAGCTCACGTGATACACATGCTGAGTCACCAATGTGATGACGTTCACGTTGAAGGGAATTCATTGGCCAATGAAGCCGCAAAGGGCGCAGTACTAACTGCTGCCGTAGCTGCAATCACTCGTTCAAAAACGAGAATAGATGGACAGATAATGGTAGCTGTCATTTCTTCACGCAAAAACAGCCCAGCCTTACCTAAAGGCTTTGCTCGGGAGATGCAAGCCGGTCAGATGAGTTTAGGTGCCTGGTAGTGCAGGGGAATAACTCCTTTACTCCAAGGGAGATTCTTCAGTCGTCCAGCATTGTGCAGACAGTCGAAGTACTTGGTTTCTTCTTAGTAGAATCTTGTCCAGGTAAAATCTAAAGTCCTGTAGCCAGGTAACCCACTTTATACCCATGGGAAAGGGTTGGACAGATTCAGGGGACCCTCCTAGGGGAGGGGCAGGACAGAGGGGTGGCTACACCCATGTCCTTTGTCCAGTTTCGCGCCAGAGCAGGAGCCAATGGCTCCCAGAACTGGTTTGAACTGGACTATGCACAGGGACACAAAATGTGGCCCCAGTGCAGACTTTCTGGCACTCTCAGAGTGCACCCACCCAGCCCCAATACACTAAACCCTGTCTGGGAGGTGGTCACACCTCCCTGTGACAGGATGCCTATTGTCATGCCTTCCTCTGCTCGAGCTTGGCTCAGCAGTAGGAGAGCAGAATCGTGTCTGTGGCTGGCAGCGACCATTTTGTGCTGCCTGGGTCGAGAAAGCTGGTACCGGGTAGACCGGTGACCCACAGTAGTGGTTTCAGAAGGGTGGAATCATACCTCCCACACCAGTTACTAGTGTGGGAGGTATGATTCCAAGGTGTTTGACACCAAACACGACATGTTTCTAAGCAGCCGTTTTAAAGTTAGCATTTACCGCGAGGTTATAATGCAACTTAACCTATATGTCTGGCTGCATCAGACAACCCCGGAGAATGGTCTCCAAAGGCTGCAGAGGGGCTCTGCTCATGCAGGGGCACCCTCTCACGTAAAACCCAGCACCCTGCCTTCAGGATTGATAAGGCCTGCCATAGGTGTCAAGCAAACCACTCACCTGTTCTCCTTGCTCTTGTTGACGACGACCGAACCCCAGTCTCCCCGAGAACTTCCCGAACCGCAGAGGAGTAATGTACTCTGATGCTCAGAAAGGTCCCAAGGGGAAAGGGGGAAATGGGAATGAGAGAGACAAGAGAAATCGGAACCTTCCTGGATGTGTGGTACCTCTATGTTCTAGGATAACTTCTCCTGGAATCAGTACTGGATCGGAAGCTTATTCAGAACGTTGAAAATCTTCCTGGCTTTTGTCTATAACGATATGGACAAACAACATTAATGGGGATACTGCTCATTCAGAGCGAACGCCAGGTTTTTTAAGTCTATACCATAATAAATTAAACAGTAATACCTATTAAATCGTAACTGTCATGCATACTTTCTTGAATATTCAGGAAATAAATACTGCTGCTTTCTTCAGTTGTTTAACTCTCTGTTAAATGAAATAAATAACATTTGTTCACATTAAACCATTGTCACTTGCACTAAATTCTATGAATGTCTAGTAAATAATGTCTTTGTCTTCACTTAGGTTTCTGACCTTGTAACATGAGTTCTAGGTTTCATAAAGTTTCCCAAAACAAAGACTATGAGACTTTTACACTGTTCCTTCAAGTATTATTGCTCATCAAATAAACGAAGTCTCAAGGTTTCCTTTTAATTTCTTGAATTAATTTCTACAAGAATTGTCAAGTTCAGGAATTATCATAATTATTGTCTTTTCTTTTAGGTCCTTTGTTGCTTAATTCCAAATCAAAAACAATTACAACTGTGTAAAAAGAATATGACTCACTGATCGTTTTTTTCTAACGGTCTAGGCTTTATGCTTACTTATCTCTCTTTGTTTTTTGCAGGCGGAAGTCGGGGAAGAAGTTGAAGAGGTTCCGGGGGCGTGAAGAGGAACAGGAAGCTGTTGCCGCCGATCGGAAGAGGGCAAGGCGACGAAGGAAGGAGGGGCGCAGCCAGAAGGAACCCGGAAAGGATCCGGCCGAGGAATCAGAAGGTAAGCCAGGGAAGGCTGCTGAAGTCTGTTGTGAAGGGGAATCCGGAGTGCAGGTGAGCGCTGCTACTGACGAGACCAAGCGCTGAATCAGACGCGCAAGCGGTTTAAATATCCTTGTGCCGCTCGTGCTTAACGTGATTAACTCGTGCTTCACGTGTTTACCGTTGCCATGTGCAATGTCAATTACTGCCGGTTCTTTCTCGCTTTTCACGTGAGATGCAGAAACCTAAGCTGACGAGTGACACGTGCTTTACCACGTCTTGCAGATCTTGTGGTTTCCACGTGTTAAGTTGAGTGCCAGTAAATGTAAGTCAAATGTAAATGCTTACTTCTTCAATGGAAGTACAATTAGAAATTGGACAACCATTGAACATACCAAAGTGTGTACAGGGCGAGTTACATATGGCAATTTACATTCAATATAACTAACACCTAACAATGAATAGTGTGCACAAGGTGATACATTGATTTAGGAAGGCCTAGCATAAAAGAGAGTATATGTACTCATGACAATAGGGGTGACTGATAGGTTTTTAAGTGTAGTGATTTAGATAGATATAGTGAACCTATATCTAAGTAAGTGGTGCAAGCACCATCTTACACAGGTTGCTGTAGCAGACCTGTTGTGTCATTTTGAATGGTCCCTCATGAGTGGCATAATACATGCTTCAGCCCATGGGAGGCCTCTGGGGTACCTATGCCCTGGGTACATGGTGTACCATATACTAGGGACTGATAAGGGTACCCCAGTATCCAATCTGGAGTGTACCTAAAGTACCTACATAGCAATTTAAGGGAGAAGGCAGATAGACTGGGGTCCTGGATAGCAGGATCCCAGTCAGACTAGTCCTAAAACAGTGAGACATCAGCAAAAAGTGGGAGTAACCATAAGAAGCAGATACTACTTTCCTACAGCCAGGATTAACTAAACAGACAAAGAGTTTTGTACTAAACTGCAACATCTGTCAGCAGATGAAGGGTTCCACCGTAGCACGTGCAGCGCAGACACCAGTACTAATACCAGACAGACCACTCGCTTGTGTCTATTTGGACCACTGCGGCCACCTACAATCGTATGGGGCTTACAAGTACATCTTGGTGGCAGTGGATTCATGCTCTAGATTCCTATGGGTATGGCCTCAGCTCTCGGCTGACGCTCGAACTGTTATAAAAGATTTGTGAGTCTTTATAGGGACATATGCAGTTGGCACATTACATTATGACTGCGGCCCCGCGTTTAGCTCTAGGGCTTACAAGGAAGCCATGGGAAGTCTGGGTGTTGCACTGCGATACTCCTCTCCGTACCATCCCGAGGGAAATTCGGTCGTGGAGAGGAAAAACCGGGACTCAAAGCAATCTTTAACAGCAAGGGTATTAGGTTCGGGTGGTAGTTGGGTCAATCACTTATATGGGGTCCAAAGAGCCCTTAACAACATGCCAAGAAATTCCCTAGGAGGTGTCACTCCTTACGAAGTCCTTTTTGGGACGAGAATGTGCGTACCTGATCTCGATTTTGAAAGCACAGTGGCGGATGAAAAACCATTTGACATCAATAAACGTTTGGCTGTTTTACAGGATCTCAATGAATTCCGGGCTCTACAAAGCAACATGCAAGTAGAACGCACCGCCACTGGGGAAGTCAAATCAGTCACAGCAAGACCTGCCTGGATCCCAAAAGTCAGGGATCTGGTCAGAGAAAAGATTGTGGACCAGAAAGAATTTGGGCCATCATACAGAAAGCCAGTCCGTCTTGGCTGACGAGGGAAGAAGAACAGTACTTCTTCCGCCTCTTGCCGGCAAAAAAGAATAGAGATTCGTCTCCATTGATCTGATCAAACCATACTATGTGGCTGATACTGAATAGTAGGCCTCCTGGGCTCCTGGGTAGCCGACGCTCTCCTCTCGCTACCATACAGGAAGTTCAGACAGAAAGACTCATAACATTTGAAGAGTCACCAATACAAAATGATGGAACTTCCAACTATGAAATGGAACTCGTTCCTCTTGAAACAGAACTTCAAAACACAAATGAAAGACAAATTTCAATTCGGCCTAACACCGATGTCTACGTTAATGTGCCTCAACAAGAGACACCTGCCAGTTCAACAAAACCTGCTGAGCTACCAAAGATAGATCGAACTGCATCTGGCTACTTCATCGATTTCGATACATTTTCTCTGGATTCCAGTGAACCTGAAACAACGCCAGCACCAGTTTCCCATAAGCAACAAATTTGTGACTTCTACATTTTTCTGAAAAAGACTTACTTATTATCACCTGGTCTCCAACTCTGGATAATAACTGAACTATTCTTTTTCCTGTTCTGGATTGGCCTAGTGACTGTCTTCTGCTTACTCATGAATGGAAAATATCTCCCAGAACACTCTGCATTATCAAATGTGAACTTGTTCCTGAAACCTCATACATCATCTCATCGTGAACAAACAGACCTGTCCTTCGTGAACATTACAGCTGCTCCGATTCCTGATGGTATAGCTTGGGACAAGGTTGACTATGATGTGTTTGGTCCCACTGAACTTTTGAAAATACCACATTTATTTAAAATTTCTCTAAATGATATCATTACCTCCGGTGCACAGACATAATATTGAGGTTTTTTTCGGAGTACAAAAATATCGAGTTGGAAATATCGAAGGGACTGAATATTGACATCAAGAATATCGGTGACCAGAATATCGACATGAAGGTAAGAAATATCGTTTTTGTTAATATCGAAGTCAGTAATATCGTTTGTAAAAATATCGTTGTTAATAATGTCGATGTTTATATTAGTGTTATGTTTTGTAGTATGCATTTTAAATGTATGTGTTCTATATTTTTTAAGTATTGTATTTTTGTTTTAAATATATGTATTACATTTTTAGAAGTTATTAATGTTTTTAAAAGTAAATTTTGTGTTTTAGTTCCGTAGCGGGTTGTGGGTTTATAGGGGAATAGGGTGTGAAGTAAGTTAATTATAGTAAATTTAATAATAATTTTTAGAAATTATTAATTAATTGTAATTAAATTTTGCGTTTTAGTTCTGTAGCGAGGTGTGGGTTTATAGGGGAATAGGGTGGGAAGTAATTTAATTATAGTAAATTTAATAATAATTTTAGAAAATATTAGCTATTTTTAATTAAATTTTGTGTTTTTATTCCGTAGCGGGTTGTGGGTTTATAGGGGAATAGGGTGGGAAGTAATTTAATAATAATAAAGTAATTATTAATGTTTATTTAATGGTATTGATAATTAATTTATTGTTAATTAATTATTAATTGGTAATTAATTTTTATTAATTGATTAATTGATAATTATATTAATTGTGTTAAATTTTTTTAGGAGCGGGTTGTGGGTTTATAGGGGAATAGGGTGGGAAGTAATTTAATTTTAATAAAGTAATTATTAATTTTTATTTATTGGTATTGATAATTAATTTATTGTTAATTAATTATTAATTGGAAGTTAATTTTTATTAATTGATTAATTGATAATTATATTAATTGTGTTAAGTTTTTTAGGAGCGGGTTGTGGTTTTATAGGGAATAGAGTGGGAAGTAATTTAATTATAATGAAGTAATTATTAATTTTTTTGTTATAATTTGTAAATAATTTATTATTCATTAATTATTAATTGGTTTTTTAATTTAAAAAAATAATAATTGATAAGTATTTTAATTTTAACCCTCTGCTATCCAACACTTTCCCTACAGTTACACTCTCTGGAGTGGGAATAGTCATTTTTACCCTTACACTATCCAACACTTTCCCTACTGTTGCACTCTCTGGAGTGGGAATAGTAATTTTTACCACTACGCTATCCAACACTTTCCCTACTGTTGCACTCTCTGGAGTGGAAATAGTAATTTTAACCCCTTCGCTATCCAACACTTTCCCTACTGTTGCACTTTCTGGAGTGGGAATAGTAATTTTTACCCCTTCGCTATCCAACACTTTCCCTACTGTTGCACTCTCTGGAGTGGGAATAGTAATTTTTACTCCTACGCTATCCAACACTTTCCCTACTGTTGCACTCTCTGGAGTGGGAATAGTAATTTTTACCCCTACGCTATCCAACACTTTCCCTACTGTTGCACTGTCTGGAGTGGGAATAGTAATTTTGACCCCTACGCTATACAACACTTTCCCTACAGTTGCACTCTGTGGAGTGGGAATATTAATTTTTACCCCTACGCTATCCAACACTTTCCCTACTGTTGCACTCACTGGAGTAGGAATTGTAATTTTTACCCCTACGCTATCCATCACTTTCCCTACTGTTGCACTCTCTGGAGTGGGAATAGTAATTTTTACCCCTTCGCTATCCAACACTTTCCCTACTGTTGCACTCTCTGGAGTGGAAATAGTAATTATTACCCCTACGCTATCCAACACTTTCCCTACTGTTGCACTCTCTGGAGTGGGAATAGTAATTTTTACCCCTTCACTATCCAACACTTTCCCTACTGTTGCACTCTCTGGAGTGGGAATAGTAATTTTTACCCCTACGCTATCCAACACTTTCCCTACTGTTGCACTCTCTGGAGAGGGAATAGTAATTTTTACCCCTACGCTATCCAACACTTTCCCTACTGTTGCACCTACTGGAGTGGGAATAGTAATTTTTACCCCTACGCTATCCAACACTTTCCCTACTGTTGCACTCACTGGAGTGGGAATAGTAATTTTTACCCCTACGCTATCCAACACTTTCCCTACTGTTGCACTCACTGGAGTGGAAATAGTAATTTTAACCCCTTCGCTATCCAACACTTTCCCTACTGTTGCACTCACTGGAGTGGGTATAGTAATTTTTACCCCTACGCTATCCAACACTTTCCCTCCTGTTGCACTCAATGGAGTGGGAATAGTAATTTTTACCCCTACGCTATCCAACACTTTCCCTACTGTTGTACTCTCTGGAGTAGGAATAGTAATTTTATCCTCTCCGCTATCCAATATTTTCTCTACTGTTTTAGTTAATGTAGTGTATAATGTATTTTAAAAAGATTAAAAATATTCTAATTTTTTAATTTGTTATATATATTTTTATTTATATTATTGGTGTTTGTGTATATATATGTACTTATAATTCTTAATATGTTTTTAACAATTTATAAGTTATTAAAATAATTATTTATAAATATTATTAAGTAAGTATATATATTATATTTTATATATATATATATGTTTAATTTATTATTACATTATATGTATTAGTTATAATTTTAAACCTTTTAAAATAATTTTAACTATGTTTCTTTTAATTATATGTATTATTTACTTTATTTTACATTATTTTTTAAACATTAAAAAAACGATATTTTTAACAACGATATTTTTGACAACGATATTTTTAACAACAATATTTTTGTACTTACCATTATGTAGATAGGACTTTGATATTCTTGACATCGATATTTTTGTGTTGATATTTTTGTACCTCGATATTCTGACTGTCGATATTCTGTCAGTGATCCATTACCTCCAGTACATTTTCTCACTGGGATTTTGAAACTGTAAATAATATGTTGTCTGATTTAGAACAATCCGCTGCATTTTCAAGCACTGAAATGTTAGACGACACATCTGATTTTGACAATATGTACTGTTACCATCATTATGGTCATCACTTTTTACACAAATCCAGTATCCCACGAAATGTTTTCACATACCACCAATGGTAACATCGCCCAACACCACCAAAAGGTAGTTCAAAAACGTTTGCACAGAAATTTTCTTAATTTTCAGGGTTTAACATTTCTGACCGACCTCATATTACTATAAGGTTGCACCTACAACTGCACAGAAAAACATGCTAACTAACACCAAATAGATTTATTCTGCATCCTTTATTTCCCAACTGTCTGAACAGGCTTTCGACTTATGGAAGGACACTATAGACATAAAATCAGTCTGGGGTTCAAAGGAATGGCAAGTTCAGTGAACAGAAGCACTATTTAGAGTGTGCCTCATTTCACAGCAGATAATATTTCTGAATGACACTGTGCAACAGACTTCCTGTCTTGGATTAGCCAAGAACAAGGATTTGAACACACCTCGGATTCCAACACCGTCACACTTTGATGTGTGGCAAAATTTTACATCACGTGGAGGGGATACAATAGATGACATCATGCAGTACAATACTTCAGTCCCCAATCGGAAGGGATGGTGAGTTTGGCCCACAGACACAAACAGATGTCAATAAAGATTCAGGGGCAAAACAACCAAAATTGGAATTTTTAAACAATAGATGCTTTTTGCAAATCTGCATGACTTTCAGTCACTCATAGTTGTTCGAACTATATATACGAACAAAAATTGTAGTAACTACTTCTATCCCTTAAACTATTATCTTAGCCATTTTTAAGAATTTTTACATTTTTAAACATTGTTTTTATAATTTTATTAGTTGTTTGTGTACAAATGCCTACAAATATGTTAGAATTTAAGTATATCGTCCAGTCGGATGAGGAGTGGATGTTATGTTCCATATAGGTACCCCGATATAGGCTCAGGTAGCAACTTCCCCTTTCACCTACATTCTCCCCTACCATTACACTACATAACGGTTCTTGGGACTGACCTTTTACCTAGTTACGGTACTGTTAACAGGACGTGGGTTTTTCCCTGAAAACTAGCCTCATCCATTATGCATGAGGATTCTTGGAAACTCAGCAGGACTACCATCTCCTAAATAATAACTATGTATAAGGGTAATTCCTTCCATCATCCTAAGTCCGACATGACACAGCAAGCTAGAACCCCTGAGGGTATCCCTTTGGGTATATAAACACCATATCTTGCTGAGGTAGTCAGAGGAGAAAAGGACTTTCATGCTGACACACTAACGCAAGACGCTGAGGTTCCTGCATGCACACACTCCAGCTCGCAGTGGTCTGACATCCCTTGTGGGGTGTCCATCTTGAGACCAAGACGGGGTCCCACAGTCTCTCACTTCAGGTAATGGGGTTGACTTTATCCTAGAGGGATTCTTGGCTTTACACCTACATATAGGCTAGGTACACTTAGGTACATCCAGTTAGGGTTGCATCGTAGGAGTACGCATTTACTACTGTCATGTATTTTATATACTTGCCTGTATTCATTGTTTTAGTAGAGAAGAAAAATGGTACTATAGAGGCCACTTAGGTCCTCGGGTAGCCTAGGCTAACATTATTTGAATACGCATAGGTCAAAAGAAAGAAACAGCAAAAATAATAAATAAATCCTTGCTGCGCAGTATATGAAGGGACACAAGGTTGAAATGATCTCACATTTATTAATGGCATAAATGGAGTATCACTTGTTTACAGGGTGTAGTTCAGGTGCTCACACAGATTAGTGCAGGTGCGTGAAGTGAGGGGTTGGTGACATTTAAAAATACATCACATTGACAACAATAAACAAAACTCTAATTAATTCAAAGAAATGAAGGAGTTTTGGTTGTAGGAAGAAGTCGACGGCGTTTCGATCTCATTTGTTAGAGATCATCATCAGGACAACAAGAGTGTGAGCAAGATGAATTGAGGGCACGTCTGGTGCGGCGGGAAAAGCATCGGAGGAGACGAAGTTCTTCCTCACTGGGGGGACCGATGTATCGGTGTAGTGGGGACACGCCTGATTGGCGGGAGGAGCGTAGGAGGAGACGGAGATCTTCCTCAGCATGGGATCCAAGATTCCGGTATAATTGGGGTCCGTAGCATTTACTTCTGGAGGCGCGTTGCATAAGTCGGGATACGTCCTCTTCAGTCGGAGGCGTAGGGTAAGTCTGAACACTTCCTGGACTTACCCTACGCCTCAGACGTGCACTCAATTTATCTTGCTCACACTCTTGTTGTCCTGATGATGATCTCTAACAAATGAGATCGAAACGCCGTCAACTTCTTCCTACAACCAAAACTCCGTCATTTCTTTGAATTAATTGGAGTTTTGTTTATTGTTGTCAATGTGATGTATTTTTAAATGTCACCAACCCCTCACTTCACGCACCTGCACTAATCTGTGTGAGTACCTGAACTACACCCTGTAAACAAGTGATACTCCATTTATGCCATTAATAAATGTGAGATCATTTCAACCTTGTGTCCCTTCATATACTGCGCAGCAAGGATTTATTTATTATTTTTGCTGTTTCTTTCTTTTGACCTATGCGTATTCAAATAATGTTAGCCTAGGCTACCCGAGGATCTAAGTGGCCTCTATAGTACCGTTGTTCTTCTCTACTATATAGATTACCCCTGGTCTGACTATTGGGGTCCCCTTGTTTTTTACAATGTATTCATTGTTTTAGCACAATGGTAGAAATCTCCCATCCTTTTACTCTGTTGGTGCTTCTGATCATTTAAATCTGTTTCTGTCTAATGGTTGTTTCAGCACTCCTATTTTACACTAGAATGACACTGGTTCAATAAATGCTTATTGGAAAACATCACCACCGTTTATTCTGTGTATTTCCCTGAGACAAAGTGAGCACGAGTGACTGAGTGAAAAGTATAGCACTGTTTCCACGATCCCTGGAGGGACAGAGTTGTCATGTTCGATAGTTGCCAAAAACTATTCTCTCCCTGGTAAGAGGGGTTTCTAGTGGCACTGTGAGCTAGCTGGTATACAGGCAAACATACCTGGTGGGGGTGTCTGGAATCAGTCTGGACACCAATCTCACAGTCTATGTTGTCTAAATGCGCAGATCCTATGTAGGCTTATAGGAACTACACAACAATGTCTTTGGCCTGAAGGGCCTTTTTCACCTCGAAAAAATTTAGTCATTTCTGTTGCACCTTCAGGGTGAAATCTGGGAACAAAGTAATAACACCATTTTCATGCTTGCGCGGTGGGGCACCTCAAGCGACCTGCAGAATCACATCTCGGTCACGATATTTAAATATTCTTGCTATTATGGGGCATGGCGGGGCACCCGGCCTCGGCCGTGTGCCCAGGACCCTATGGGCCTGTTCCACGGAAAAGTACTGTGACAGGCCCAGGGGCTGGAGCTTGTTCATTATGAGCTCTTCCAGGAAGAGGTCCACGGCCGGCCCCTCTGCTTTCTCGGGGATCCCAATGATTCGAACATTATTGCATCGGGAGCGGCCCTCCTGATCTTCCAGTTTGGCCTCCAGGGCCTTTGTTGTGACGGACAGTTCCAAAACCTGTTTCTGGAGAGCCTTTGTGTCTGATGCAAGGCCAGCCGTGACTCCCTCCATCTCCTTCACCCGGGCTCCCGTGTTCTGCAAATATGCCCTCAGCGGGAAGAGCTCTGCCGTTACCGAGTCGATTCTCCCAGCCCGGTCAGACCGAACACCCTGCATAGCAGCCAATACAACTTGCAGCGTGGGTTCAGAAGCAACGGGAGAGGACGGGCCCCAGAGTCCCCTCCCACCTCTGTCATCTCGGATCTTGGGGCCAGCCCCATAAGCAGGGCGTACTTGTTTAATTTTGTTTGCTGTGTGCCACGTGGCCCCCTTCCGCCCATCATCGCAGAGGTGCCGCAAGTCCACCAGGACCCAACTCCTCCCGATGACTCTTGGCCCGTGGGGGAGACACGAGTAGTCCCAGGAGCAGTACTCACCGCCACCTGCCCAGGTAGATATCGCACACTCCTGGCCGCCTTTCGGGTTTCCCACCACCAGTTCTCCCCATCCACCCCCACCCAGCCTCCTCAGCAACGATCAGTTCAGGGGGTTCTTTGATCAAGGCCGCCGGTTCCAACAGGCGACCCCGACCCCAACCACTTAAGGCCGCGGCACGCCACCCCACGTCTGCTGTCTCCAATCTGTTATCGTAGTTGGCTGCCCCACCCGGCCTGCCGTCCATCTCATGGGGCCGCCACTCGTCGCCGCGGTGTGTTGAGGATGAGAAGGGACTTCATGCAGGACGAGGGGGGAGCAGGCAAGTTCCACAGATCATTATATCTCCCATGGGGAGGGTGTGGGGGGACCCACCTCCCCCACACCCTCACTCAAGTTCCAGCCTGCACCCGCTCGGCTCTGGAAACCCCCACAGTCCGCCTCCGCTCTGTACCTGCACAGCGCCTGGGCCCGTTAGAGAATGGCACCAGGGGCGGGTCCTCGCTCCTACCGTTTGCGATCCTCAACGACTCTGCCCTTCTCGGCGTGGCCCAATACATGGCAATAGCACTGCCTTCTGTGCCTATAATTTTGGTCGCGTGCGGGCTGCCACCGGGCCCAGACCCCCAGACGTTCGATCTCCTCGCAGCGAGATCCTCCAGAGCTCCCTTCTCAGCATGCGGGGCAGGCCCTGCCCCCGCAGATGGACGCGTCGTCCCGCACTCCACCACTCAAGGCCGAGGCTCTCAGACCAGCGCAGGCCCCGCCAGATCCTCCTTCGAGTTCGAGCCCGTTACGGCTCACCAAGGTATAATTGGCACAGAGCGTCTTTTCTTGCAGCACCGCTCTGCCCCGTGTCGGATAATGTATCGGATTTATGGGGGATTTTGAGCAGGGCTCAGCGGAGCCGCTCTAGAAGGCGGCCATCGTCCTCCACGGCAACCCACATCCCTCGAGGTGAGCACATCTAATAAAACAGTGATCCCTGTGAAGTAAAATACAAAGCACAGAACCACACTTAAACGTAGCACAAACACTACATACAAAATGAGGCAAGACTTTGCACCATAGGTCCTCTGGTGGTAAGGCAAGCCTGTAGTCACACTCTATGGGGTAAAAAAACATAAATCATACCCCATCATGTCGTGCTCATAAGAATGAGCTCATTCAGAGAAGTAACTATGCCACATGGGCACTTAAACAGCTGTGCTGTACTCACTGCTTCAAGGCGTTCCCTGGGCCGAATCATCTAAGGAACTGGCTTGAATATTACCATCTACACCCCATTGAGCTGTTGATATACTAAGGGGCCGATTCCGATCTCGGTCGGAGGCGCACCCAACACCATTCGGTCGGGAAAAAGCCATGCGAAAGCCTGTTTCCCGACCGATCCGCTACAGCACACCGAACGAGTAAGTACGATGCGCACAACAGCAAAGAATCCGGCCGAGCCGTACTCACCCAAACCAGGTCCTGTTCCCCGACCGAGGCGAATCCGGAAACGCTGAATCGAGTCGCACGGAAGGGAAAATGCAGCTCCGTCCGGCCGAACGAGTACGATGCGCTTTCCGTACGCGCCGAACCCGTCGCTACGCACGGCACGTCAAAGCATCCGGGAGTGGCGCACATAAGCTCCGATTCACGCCACAACACGATCCACGGCTCCGAGACGAACACGGCAGCGACGAGGACGACGCGAAGCGACGAGGACGATGCGAAGCGACGAGGACGACGCGAAGCAACGAGAAGGACGAACGACACGAACCAACCATGAATCCCTTCGTCCCGATCATACCAATATTCTACATTTACTACCGGAACAGGCACGGATGCGTACGGCGCAGAAGGTAAGCCAGACACCAACCACAAAACACATACAACACGTACACGACACATCACACACACACAGAGGGATGCAGAATATACTTACACCAGCAACAGCAGCACCATAGGGGCGGGATGCCCATCACCAATGCCACATATGCACACAGGGGCCTGAATGCGCACCACCACCCCTACCCAGGGGGGCAGGATGCCTACCACTACTACCACCCTTAGCCAGGGGGGCTGGATGCCTACCACTACTACCACCCTTACCCAGGGGGCAGGATGCCTACCACTACTACCACCCTTACCCAGGGGGGCAGGATGCCTACCACTACTACCACCCTCACCCAGGGGGGCTGGATGCCTACCACCACCCTTAGCCAGGGGGGCTGGATGCCTACCATACTACCACCCTCACCCAGGGGGCTGGATGCCTACCACTACTACCACCCTTACCCAGGGGGGCTGGATGCCTACCACTACTACCACCCTTAGCCAGGGGGCTGGATGCCTACCACTACTACCACCCTCACCCAGGGGGCTGGATGCCTACCACTACTACCACCCTTACCCAGGGGGGCAGGATGCCTACCACTACTACCACCCTCACCCAGGGTGGGCAGGATGCCTACCACTACTACCACCCTTACCCAGGGGGGCAGGATGCCTACTACCACCCTTAGCCAGGGGGGCAGGATGCCTACCACCACCCTCACCCAGGGGGCTGGATGCCTACCACTACTACCACCCTTACCCAGGGGGCTGGATGCCTACCACTACTACCACCCTTACCCAGGGGGGCAGGATGCCTACCACTACAACCACCCTCACCCAGGGTGGGCAGGATGCTTACCACTACTACCACCCTTACCCAGGGGGGGCAGGATGCCTACTACCACCCTTAGCCAGGGGGGCAGGATGCCTACCACCACCCTTAGCCAGGGGGGCTGGATGCCTACCACCACTACCACCCTCACCCAGGGGGGCAGGATGCCTACCACTACTACCACCCTCACCCAGGGGGGGCTGGATGCCTCCCCCCACCCTTAGCCAGGGGGGGCTGGATGCCTACCACTACTACCACCCTTACCCAGGGGGGGCAGGATGCCTACCACTACTACCACCCTTACCCAGGGGGGGCAGGATGCCTACCACTACTACCACCCTCACCCAGGGGGGGCTGGATGCCTACCACCACCCTTAGCCAGGGGGGGCTGGATGCCTACCACTACTACCACCCTCACCCAGGGGGGGCTGGATGCCTACCACTACTACCACCCTTACCCAGGGGGGGCTGGATGCCTACCACTACTACCACCCTTACCCAGGGGGGGCTGGATGCCTACCACTACTACCACCCTTACCCAGGGGGGGGCAGGATGCCTACCACTACTACCACCCTTAGCCAGGGGGCTGGATGCCTACCACTACTACCACCCTCACCCAGGGGGCTGGATGCCTACCACCACCCTTAGCCAGGGGGGCTGGATGCCTACCACTACTACCACCCTCACCCAGGGGGGCTGGATGCCTACCACTACTACCACCCTTACCCAGGGGGGCTGGATGCCTACCACTACTACCACCCTTAGCCAGGGGGGGCAGGATGCCTACCACCACCCTTAGCCAGGGGGGGCTGGATGCCTACCACTACTACCACCCCCACTCATAGGATGGACAATGCATGACACAACCAGCACACCACAACCTAGGGAATGCAAGAAGAAGACATCCCCCAACACCATGACAAGCGTGTGTAGACTGTGTCAAATGCCTACAACACCGAACATGACTTTGAACATACAATGTGACCCCCTAGCACATGTACCACACATATATGTGTGTGGCACCCACAATGCAAGCAGGCCATGACCATTGTGGCAATGGGGTCCAAACCCCCATCATCACAGTGACCAAAATGTAAGTGTGGGGTCCATAGCTGAAGCACACTTTGAACAATGTGGCAATGGGGTCCAAACCCCCATCATCACAGTGACCAAAAGGTAAGTGTGGGGTCCATAGCTGAAGCACATTTTGAACATTGTGGCAATGGGGTCCAAACCCCCATCATCACAGTGACCAAAAGGTAAGTGTTGACAAAGAAAGAGGTGCAACTGCCAAACTGCATGGATGATTCCTGGTCACAGAACAACAAACACATCAGTGGCAAAGTAGTGTATGTGTCCCATTGCAACATAAATTGGGGGAGCCAAATCCTGCAGTGCAAATAAGACATACCTTTGGCCATGTGCAGACAAACAACACCCATGGGGGCTGACACCGTCAACAATCATCAATGACACAATGACAGAAGTGACCATCAGAATGCAGACCCACATATTTGCACCAATGGGCACACACATGCAGATACCCTGTGGAGACTGCAGATGTGAGGTGAACAGATACCATACCATGGCAGCAATGGGACACACAAACCATGATCATTGTGCTGACCGATGACCTAGGAGTCCCAGGGACAGCAGGGGAAACCCACCAAACTACATACAGCCAATGGCACACCCAAGATATGCCAATGCAGTGGTGCAGATGCACAAACACAAACAGGCTGACCCACACTGCACATCATACACAACAGGTGAGGGGGTGCCAGTGTCCCCAGGCAACCACACAACACATGAGGAGACCTGAATACCAATCATACAGATGTGCATACAGTGCCACACAAAGGTAACTCATGGATCCAAATCCCCTATGTGGGCAAGCAGGCATTGTCAGATGAGAGGGAGCACAAATCACACATGTCACACAGGCACGTAGGGACAGCAACTGACACAGCAAGACACAGACACACCACAGCACCAACCCCAGGGCCCCCACAATGTGGTGACCCTGGGCTGCATTACAATCCCACTGTGATGATAAAGCTAAATGTGGTTCACACTGTGAACCACAGTCATGTGTACTGAGCAACTAACTACCATCACACCTACACAAGCACAAATCAAACAGCATGGCCAGTAAGCCAAGGCCAACATGGAGGCTGGGGCCTAGCCGGGCAACAACTCTCATCTGCACACACTCAACACCACACCCCTCGTCCTCCAACAATGTGCAGCAGTGAAGCACACATGCACTGGTGACATTGCACATGCACCCATGACTATTCCAGGGTGGTGGGTGGAAACCAAGGTGCAGAAACACATCACACATGGACACTCAACAAGACTCCTGAATGTCTGAAACACTGCACACTACGCTGTACATGGACATGACGGCAATACCACACCAACCAATGGGATCCCAGCCACAGTCACACACCAATGAAGAAGCCAAGGTCACCCACAAAGAACACACATAGACAACAACCAACATTGCAGCCCAGACCCTGAGGAGTGCCAGCAGTCACACACACAACGTGTCACAATCACTGAAAGATAACACAAACTGGAAATCACATGACAGGGGCAAACAACAAGTGCCAAGGGAAACCTGACTGTGACCCATCTGCATCTGCACACAAACTCAGCCCTGACAGCAAACACACCTATGGGTGACACCCTGATGACCAGTAATGTGCCATGCACCCACATCACAGAGAACCCAGGGAGAAGACTTTGGGGGAACATAGCTCAACTCAGCTAGCATCACAAACAGGTACAACACTAGGGATCACAGCATGCACAGCTAAACGGAAGTGAACACACAGACATGCACATACAACACACACCTTGGGCGCAGGCAATGTCACAGGAGTACACACTGCCATGAGGGGACTCCACTCCTGTGTGAGGAAAGCTGTGCCATATGTTGCCTCAGTAGGGCCCCATCATGTCAGCTGAGCACTTGGTCACACAATCAACAATTAGCACCAAATGAGGGCTCCCGTCACATCAGCCTGGTCATGGAAGTGCCAACGGAATCATCAGCACAGATCCAACACACTTGTATAGCAATGTTGCACTGACAACACAGATGAGTCCTTCCCCATTGATGCCCAAACCTGCATGTCCACTGGAGATGGCCACACGGTCAGGGAAGTAGACAAATTGAACAATGGCAGGCACAACAGATGTGCAGGGGTGGAAGCCACAGATGTGAAATAGCCAATCTAAGTAGGAAATCCCATTGCCAAATACTGAACACATGACACCCTCAGATGCTGCTATGGATGACATGGATACACCACAGGATAGGACACATTCCTCCTGGACCACATGGGTTCCTGCACAGTAACACTTCATTATCATGAGACCAAATATCACCATCACTGCTGCAAGGGCATGGTTAGCATCATCAACATCATGTACATCAGAAGCAAAAGCACTAGAGAACAGAAAGTTGCTTTATTCAGCATATGTGGCATTAAAAGTAGAAGTCCGGTAGAACATAAACAAAGGCCAATGGCCAGTCCATCAACAAAGTCACAAGTGGGTGACAGTGGCAGATGCCACCCTACACATGCCTGCACAAAACCAGGGACAATCCACTAGGAGGGGCAACCGGGGGGTAGGCCAGGCACCGCAGGGACAGGATCAGGGCTCACCAGGAGGAAGCAGGGAAGGGGTGGTGGGTGCTGGAGAGCCACTGACAACTGCAGTGGAGGTGTCTGACATGGTGTGTGCCGGCACAACTGGGGGCATGGCTCAGATGTTGTGGGTGCCGGCACGACTGCAGTGGACCCTGCAGATGGAGTGGACAGGTCCGCCACTGCAGTGCCCAAGTCAGACAGGGTGGTAGTGGACTCCACTGCAGTGCCTACCACCAGGGGAGGAGAATGGGGAACAGGCAAGGTGGGCTGGACAGAGGGGAGGACACCCTCACCACATCAGTGGCACAGACAAGCGCAGCGGGGGGTGTGGTGCCGGGAGAGCAAGTGGCAGGGGGAGAAGGCCGGAGCCTCTTGGGGATGGTATATCTGTGGGTGGGGGAACCTGGGGCAGGGTGTGGTGGGGGCACCTGTGGAGTGGGGGCCTGAGGGATGGAGGAAGGAGACCTGGTGCTTGAGCTGCAGGGCGGCGGCGGGGTCTTGCTCTTACCACTCCGGGGGACTTGCGGGTGGGGGCCTCAGTCTGTCTGCGCCTGGGGGAGGGTGTCCGGGGGCAAGGGCACTCTGCTCCGTGTGGGGGGCTTCCTCTTCACCCTGGATGCTGGAGCAGCTGGATCGGAGGGGAAGAGGCCGAGGTCACTGAGGAAGAGGCGCTGGGTCTTTGGGGTTGCAGGTGAGGCAAGGGAGGGTGCTTTGGAGGGAGAGGCAACTGAGGACTGCGCAGTGCCCGTGGATGCGTGTGTGTGTACCAGGGCCCCATCCCCTGTGAGTCTGGTTTCAGTCCCCTGACTGTGCGTGCGTGTGCGTTTTGTTTGTGGCGTGTGTGTCTGTGTGCTGGACGTGTGTGTGCTGGTGTGTGCCTGTGCCGGTGTGTGTGTGCTTGGGACGGGTAAGGTGCTGTGGAGTGTGGATGGAGCAGAGGCAGGAGGGGGAGGGACTGTCTGAGGAGGGACACTGCTGCCATCAGGGAGGAGTCCATGGACCTATTGCCCCTCTGTAGGTCAGACATGCCCGATGAGATGCCCTCCATGAACGACACCAGCTGAGTCAACAGTGCGGTGTGCGCATGGAGGACACTCAGCATGGCTGTCTGCCCTACATGGAGCTGGCGAAGGAGGTACACAGACTCCTCACTCAGGGCAGCAGGGGACACAGGGGCAGGGGGTGCGGTGCCTGGCCCAAAGGAGACACGCTCCCGAACATGGGAGCCTCCACGGACCTGGGGAATGGGAGCCGATGGGAGGGCGGTGGTGGTGCTGGTGGTGGCGGGGACAGCAACACTAGCTGGGGTGTGGTGGCTGCTGACACCCGCCTCCACAAGGGAGTCATCCTCCGAGTTGCTCTGGTCCTCAGCTGAGGTGGATGGTGCTGAGGACTCCTCGGTGTGGCTCCCCTCGCCCTCCGTGCCACTGGGTCCCTCCGACCACTCCTCGGCTGCTGACCCAGTCTGGCTCTCTGGCTCCTCCTGGTCCGTGGAGCTGTCCCCTTCCGTGGCCGTGGATGTATCTGCAAACAATGGGGAAACAGACAGACATCAGTCACCTGCACCAAACGCACACACCACTGTGAGCACAGCACATTACAGAGCAAGCCCTGGCATCATTAGTTGTACATTGCTAAAAGTGCCCTAACTGAACAGGAGAAGCCAATTGTCAGTCTGATGCCAAGCATGGCACTCACATCCCACATGGCCTTGCACCCATCTGTCTGGTGTCTGTTGGATTGCAACACCCCAGTGTGGACACATGCACCAAGTACACAGTAGTTGGACAGTGCAGAGGACACGGTGTGGCATGTGGACATGCACACATCACAGCTCTTGCCACTGAGTCAGTACAGGTTTCCGGATGAAAGGGATGCCCAGAGTCAAATAGGAAATGCATGTGATGCATACCAGCGACAGACACCATGATGCACCCATGTCCTGATAGCCAGCGCCACAATGGTGTGCATGTAGCACATGTCACTCCCCTGCAGGACCACCAATAAGTTGACACATGCCATGGCAGAGGCATGACTGCTAAGTCATACATCACTGTCTCAGTGATGTATGACTTGGCAACCAGACAACAACACTATGCACTGTGTCACAATAGTAGGTCATGGGGAATGCAAGTCCTGGAGCTGCACAAGTGCACATGTACATCCCCCACACAACACATCATCTTAACCCTCATCTGTCCAGGTCACACCTATTGGACATATGGGAGACCTGTGACACTACCCTCTGAACCTGAGCCCCTCACAATTTGCTGTGAATGGGGAACAGCTGCCTGAACTTCACATTCGCATACCCCAGTCTGCACGGGCAGCTGATCAAACACCTATGTGACACACAAGTATCGTCTCCTATGGTCACATCTCCAGGGGCATGCTGAGCCCCTACCAAGAAACACCCCAGCAGTCCTGGCAACTAATCCACAGCACACTGACACAGAGGCAGACACCTGAGGGGTCAAATCACTGTGCACAATGTGTCAGCTGATACACGGGAGTGGGAGTACAGAGTGCATTGCATGGCCTGGAGTAGGCATGACTGTCCTGCTCCACATGAATGAGGGATGTGCCCTGGACAGTGGATAGCTGGCTATGTATGTGTGACACACGTAATCTGCACACTCCTGGGGCCCAAACATTGTTCCCACCCGCTGCATGGGCTTGTGCCACATACCCCAGGCACATGTGGTGGCTCAGCTCAGCAAGTGGACCGCATATCAAAGCAACACGCAGATCACATGTCCAAACCCAGGCGTTGTGTGAACAATGGACCCACCCATGATGCCCACAACAGAGTTAGGGAAACAGATGCTGTCCCCACCTTTAGTGAAGCAAACTGCAAGGACACAGTCCCAAGTGACACAATTCCCTGAATGTAAGGGCCACACCTGGGTATCAGATGAGCAGTGGGCAGTGCACAATAGAGGGACATGGCTCCTGGACAACATGACTGCTGCACTGTGGCAGTTGAACCAGGCCAGAGGAGGGCACAAAGCATGTAATACAGAGTTCACAGTGCAGTCTTTGACTCACCCCCTCCTTGCTGCTGTCTGGCCTTCAGCTGCCCATCCAGGTCTGGAAACACCACCGCCAGGATCTGGAGCATGTGGGGGGTCAGGGTCTGTGTTCCGCCCCTCCTGCGAGGAGGCGACAGCTTCAGCTGGACCCGTGCAATCCTCCGGGTCCAGCCCCGAAGGTCCTGCCACCTCTTCTGGCAGTTGCGGATCCGGCGCTTGTAGACCCCCACGGACCGGACGGCCCGGACGATGTCCTTCCAGATTTCCTGCTTCCGATGGGCATTAACCTGTCAGGATGACAAAGTGAAAAGGCCATTAACACACATGCAACATATCCGTGCATGACACAGTTGTATATACATGTCTCAATCACAGGGGCACATGATGTACACAGGCAGTGCAAAGCTGCCCATGGACAGTTTGCCAGACGTCACTACATGGTATCATTGCATGGGAAGTAAAACCTTGTTCAAATGCACTGTCACTGCACCATACCTGTCCAGTGCATGTCACTACACACTATGGGGGGTGACAACTACTCAGTGAGCCTGCTAGCCAGTGGCGTGCAGACTTTCAGCCTTGCTAGTCAGACAATATGCACATTCAGAAAGGCAGTGCACAGAACACTCACCTGCTCCCCTGGTGTCCCATACAGCTTGCTGTACTGTGGAAGTAGGCTGTCCAGCAGGGCCTGGTTCTCTTCAAGGCTGAAGGCTGGGGCTCTCTCCACAGTACATGCCATTGCAGGGTCCAGAGGGGCAGAGACAGCAGCAGTGCAGTGGCAGATGTCGTCCTGGAGCATGTAGTGCAGGCAAGTGAGCTCTCAGGGGAACAGCCAGCAATATATATGTGCTGGAGAGGCAGATACTGTCCCTTGTGTCCAAAGTGATAGGTCCAAGTCGTTTGCATCTTCTGAATCTGGCCAATCCATGGAATAGCAGCACCAAAACACGCCCACAGCATCCTTCAAATCTTCAACTTCATGACATACATGATTTTGCAACATTGTTGTGGGTGACCAACTGATTTTCCAGCAACCGACTCGTTCGAAATTCGAAACGCGTCCGTTGCCAGGCAAGCCCATTGTCAATGGGTGCGCACCGATCGGTCCATTGCGTGTACAACGCGTACAGGGGTACTAACGCGTACCCGCACACATTGAATGCAATGGGCCGGCCGGAGGCACCGATCGGTCCATTGCAGTACAACGCGTACAGGGGTACAACGCGTACCCGCACACATTGAATGCAATGGGCCGGCCGGAGGCACCGATCGGTCCATTGCAGTACAACGCGTACAGGGTACAACGCGTACCACGCACATTGAATACAATGGGCCGGCCGGAGGCACCAATCGGTCCATTGCAGTATAACGCGTACAGAGGTACAACGCGCGTACCCGCACACATTGAATGCAATGGGCCGGCCGGAGGCACCGATCGGTCCATTGCGGTACAACGCGTACAGAGGTACAACGCGTACCCGCACACATTGAATGCAATGGGCCGGCCGGAGGCACCGATCGGTCCATTGCAGTACAACGCGTACAGGGTACAACGCGTACCCGCACACATTGAATGCAATGGGCCGGCCGGGGGCACCGATCGGTCCATTGCAGTTCAACGCGTACAGAGGTACAACGCGTGCCCGCACACATTGAATGCAATGGGCCGGCCGCAGGCACCGATCGGTCCATTGCAGTACAACGCGTACAGGGGTACAACGCGTACCCGCACACATTGAATGCAATGGGCCGGCCGGAGGCATCGATCGGTCCATTGCAGTACAACAGCGTACAGGGGTACAACGCGTACCCGCACACATTGAATGCAATGGGCCGGCCGGAGGCACCGATCGGTCCATTGCAGTACAACGCATCACTGTACATGTGACTGGCATATGTCAGCATGCCTGTCTCAGATGGACATATGCCAGCCACAGATAGCTCCCAGGGAGTGAGGGGCACACCTACATCACGACAGCCTGTCCAAACTTTATCATAAGGCATGTAAGGCTGCATTTCCTATTGTGTGTATGTTGGTGTGCATGTTGTCCTAGTGGGTGTCACCTGTGGGCAGCCACCCCAGGCTGTGCACGTGTTCATGGGGACAGGATCCTGGGTGTTACGTGTACATGACCACTGTGATGTGCAACTGTTCAGATCTGTGCATGTGCCATGGTCACATTTCACGGTGGTGTATGTGTATGTCATGTCACATACCCCGTGAGTCCCATGTGGGACGGTATGTTTGAGCCAGGTTGTCCCAGTGGCACAATAGTGATGGACCTCCACAGTCTTTGTGCATGTAGTGTTTACAATGTCTCTGATTTCATGTGCACAATGGGAGACAGTCTCCACATCCAGGTTGTGTGTGCATGGACTTTGATGTTGTGCGTGTGTGTGTCACAGACGTCCATGTCTGTCCTGCCGTGGCAAGTGGGGCCACTACCTGTGGGGGTCATGGTTGTTTTGCTGTGGTGTATACATGATACTCCATGTAATGCCAGTGTCCATGTGGTAATACAGGGTCCCTGGGAATGTACCTGTCGTTGAGCTGTGGTGCCTGGGCCACATCTGTCCTCACATGTCACTGTGGGGGGTTATTGTGACACGGCAGCAGGAGATGGGAACTGTGACACGGCCTCATGATATCCAATGGGCCAACCTGGGACTAATTGATGCCACCTGTTGGACCGTGTTGACAGATGTTGGCCATGTATGTACCATACATGTCCTTACGGAACTGCACACTTCATGTAGTTGTGCCTCATAATGATGTATGTTGGGATCTTAAGTGTGTTCAATGCCGCATATGTGGGGTGACTGACAATCTTGCTTACTTCTCCTCTGCACTGCAGGGCTCCTGATGTCCATCGACCATTCCCACACCTGGCAACGATGGTGGAACGGGACAGCATCCGACGGTACCGCTTCACCAGGCAGCTGATTGAGGATTTGGCAGTGCAGTTGTCCCCACATTTGCAGCCTGGCCGGCCGTATCCTACAGCGCTGACCCCCAAGGTGAAGGTGATGGCAGCCCTACACTTCTTTGCCACCGGTACCTTCCAACATACTGTGGCAACTGCTGGTGGGATGTCACAGACCATGTTGAGCCGTGTGCTCCGCGATGTTTTGGCGGCAATGTTGCTATTCCTGAACCGGTACATCTATTTCCCTAGACTGCGACGACTCACTGACGTGAAGAGTGACTTTTATGCCCTGGGGAGGATGCAGCATGTCATTGGCTCCATTGATGGGACACATGTGGCTTTGGTACCACCACAGGCCCAGGAGCAGGCCTACAGGAACCGCAAGCACTACCACTCGGTCAATGCACTGGTGGTGTGTCTTGCAGACATGACTCATCACACACGTGTGTGCCCGTTTCCCTGGTTCAGCACACGATGCCTTTGTGATGAGGAGTAGTCACATCCCCAGGATGATGGCACAGATGCAGAACCAGCGTGCCTGGCTTGTCGGTGTGTACTGACTTTGTGCCATTGTGTGTGATCTGATCTGTAGTATTCCGCCCACTTTTCCAAGTCAGCTAATGTGCACTTGTCTGTCCGTAGGTGACTCGGGATACCCCAACATGCAGTGGTTGCTGACACCCCTCAGGAACCCTGTGACACCAGCCCAGATGCGCTACAATGAGGCACATGGTCGGACCAGGAGAGTGATTGAGCCGGACATTTGGTCTCCTGAAGAGCCGCTTCCGCTGCCTGGACAAGACCGGAGGGTCCCTCCCATATGCCCCTGCGAAAGTGTGCAAGATTATCATCGTCTGCTGCATGCTCCACAACCTGGCAGTGCGGAAGGAGTTGCCTCTCATCCAGGATGACAATGACCAACATCCCCCACCTGTGGAGGATCCTGGCCTGGACCACGATGCCAGTGACGATGATGATGATGATGTTGATGTCCGCACACAGCTCATCACCAACTTCTTTAGCTGAATGTGAGTATCCTGAGGTGTCATGTCAATGATGTGAGTTGGCATGATGTGTGGGTGGTGCTCTGGTGCTGTTGGAGTGTGTCCATGGGCTACTTGACTGGATGTGTGTTGCGATGTGTGCTAACAGGTGGGCTGTACTCCCCAACAGTGTTGACATGCTAACTTGGTTCTGGGTGGGTATCTTGTAACATGTATTGTGCATGAGTTTTGCTGTTCTGTCCTGTACTCCATTGCTTTTGACTGTGTGTCATTTCTGTCCTTCACAGGGTACTTTCAGATTCGTTTGGTCAACTGTGTCCACCGACGACGTGATTGCACATCCAGGGTGGTAGCTGTTGTGTCCCTACAGGTGATGTGCGCCACACCCATGGACTTCCTTCCGTCTACAGTTGTTGACTGTGTGCCCGCTGCCAGGTGGGATTACCTTGCATCTGTAGTGGTTACGACATGTTGCAACTGTGTAATAAACCTGTGCTTCACTTTGTGATGTGCGTTGTCTGTGGTCACACATTTGACTGCCATTTGCTTACTGCACCTGTGGGCTACATGACTACAACTGGGAATGGGTGTGGTGTCTGTGCATTGCACCGTCTTCCCTGGCAACATCAGTGTAGGCAATGAGTCAGATGGCCTAGGTGTGTATGTGTTGTGTAGCCCTGGTGGTGGGTCTCCCTCATATGTGTCACGTTGCCTTTACTCACATGCCTGTGTTGTCCTTGCTGTTGCAGTTCGCATACACAGTGTAATTTTGCAGTTCATCATCCCCATAACAGCACCCACGTTGGAATCACGACAGAGGCAAGTATGGTGTATTAGTGTTTTTATTGTGATACATTTGTGTTAATAGTGCATAGGATGGGTAGTGCTGTACATAAATCTTGCAATCCGAAGTTCCTAGGTGAATTGAAAGTCCTGGTAGACAGGATCCCCAGTATCGGGGCCACAGTTGTCTGACACATTGGTCCAACTTGTACTCCCCATGCAATGTGTGGGAGTAGTGTTGCCATCAACAGGGTGAACAGTCTGTGCACAAGGCGAACATCCAGAACAGGTTCAGGCTTCCTGGGAGTTGCGCTTGGCCATCGGCCTCTCACTTTTCCCTCCTCGGACGACCCCTCTTCTTGGGGGGCCCCTCAAGTACAGGCTGCTGCGGTGCAGGGGACTCTCCGCCAGAGTCCTCCTCCCTCCCTGTGGCAGTTGCAGTTTGTTCGGCACCAGATGTTGTTGGCACACAGGGAGGTGTGGACTGGTTGCTGTTCATCTGGCGGAGGCATTGTAAAATGTCCCTGTGCACCGCCGTCATCTCATGCAGTGCATCCCACTTGGACTCCACGCGGGACATGTGTGAGTCCACGCGGGACATGTGTGACTCCACGTGGGACATGTGGGAGTCCAAGCGGGCATGATGGGCAGCCTGCTGCTGTTTCATGTCTCTGAGGAGCCCCACTACCTGGCTGAGGTCTCCGGTGCGGGACTGGTACGCATCAGCTATGCGTACCAGTTGTGGGTCATCATGCACACCAGCAACGTCTGCAAGCAGCGACCTCTGTCTCCCACCCCTCCCACCACCCCTGCTGACATGTGCAGTGTGTGCAGTGGCACGCACAGATAACCCTGGTCCACCTTGGGGGTTGGTGGTGGTGGTGGTGTCCATGGCCCCAGGTTGGTCCAGGGTCCCTGTGCTGGTGTTGCTCCTTGTTCTGTCCATGTCGGCAGGGATGGTATTTGTGGTGACAGTCGTTGGAGGGGTGGGTGCAGGGGGTGCAGCTGGTGGTCCTGCTGGTGCTGCAGCTGGTGGTCCTGCTGGTGCTGCATGTTGACTTGCACCGGATGTGCCAGGTTGGTCTTCATCGTCCGAGGAGGACAGAGGCTGTAC